>JAILYA010000058.1:1200000-1800000 GCA_021437795.1 Rhodamnia rubescens
ATGTTGATGAGCAACATGGTAAGCCTCCAGGAAGTTAGTGAAGAGGGTGGGGAAGATCCCGTATTCCTCCTCTAACTTGGTACCTTCAATGGAAGCGGTGTCCATATCCCTAAACATAAGACGAATCTCGGTTTCGGCCTCGGGATGGTTGGCTATATAAGAGTAGCCCCGGCCTAGGAGATTATAAAGTTTCTCCCATTTGGCCAAAACTTCACCGAGAAGGCGTGTGCGAGAAGGGAAGCCATTGTTGTTGAAGCGGCTAAAAAAGAGTGGATGCAAAAGAGTGCTTAGAAGGTTGGAAATGAAGATATGAAAGCGATAATCGTCTCGGCGTTAAATCCTAATTTAAAGGGCGGTGAAAAGCTATAGCAATAATTATCGTGGATGCCGAGTTAATTATTTGGGTGATACTACGGGCGTTTCGTCCGTGAGTCACGGATCTACCATCTCAAGCCTCACAAATCCGAAAAGTTACGAAAAGATTTGAGGACCCCACCATATTGAAAACCGAGTGGGAGACACGCATACTTTTCGAGAGAAAAAAAAACAGCAATTCTTGCAGAGCCACGTTAGTTACTCGGGTGAAGCTACGGGCGTTTCGTCCGTGAGTCACGGATCTACCATCTCAAGCCTCACAAATCGAAGAAGTTACGAAAAGATTTGAGGACCCCACCATGTTGAAAACTAAGTGGGAGACAAGCATATTTTCCGAGAGAAGAAACAAGCAATTCTTGCAGAGCCACGTTAGTTACTCGGGTGAAACTACAGCCATTTCATTCATTGGATCCTGGATCTATCGTCAATCCGTGATCTCGAGCCCCACAAATCCGAAAAGCTACGAAAGGAGCCTGAGTCCCAAAGATGTTGAAAATCGAGCGGGAGACAAGCATGGTTATCAAGAAAAGAAAATCGGTGCGAATGGATTCGGGGTCCCATCACGTTGAAAAAATAAGGCAAAGCGGGAAACACGAAATCTTGGGAAAACGTCGGCTTAGTGATTTTCATCCGCGTTAAAAGGGAGGCTTTGGAACATACCCGATTACTCGAAAGAATTCGGAGAGAGTAAGCATACAACGGAGAATAGAGTGAACAAAAGGCGGTAAGAGGTATTTCAATCCAACATGTTTAGAGGCCATCAAGCACTTATTGGAGGCGACCAACCTAGACATCCCCGAAAGCGAACCGCTGGATTTCGAGACCGCATCCAACGCCGAAGCCGTAAACCCAACCCCTTGGCGGTGAAATTCAAGATCTCGACAACAACAACAATGGCAAGAGACTAGCATGACCAACCCCGCAAAAGAAAATATCAAATCGAGTGCTCAAGCTGCCTTTCAAGGAATGCTCTTACGTGAATAAGAGACGCAAACATGAATTGAGCCGGATGATAGGAATGGAGCCCTTGAAGGTCAAGTTTTGGTTTCAAAACAAGCGGACTCGATTGAAGGTTAAAAATGAAAGTCATGAACTTACGTTTCGAGGGAAGAAAGTGAAAAGCTTCGAGCAGAGAACAAGAGGTATAGGGATGCTATCAACACCGCCTGTTTGCCATGTCCGTAGCGGCCCCATTTCCTTTGGTGACATGTCCCTCGATGAGCCACATCCGAGCATTGAAAATGCTCATTCACCAGCTTCATCACCCGCAGCAAGTTCTCGTACAATCCGATTTCGTTGGAGATACATCCCAGAAAGTCGGTCTTGCAGAGGCGTAACCGACGCCCTTCGAGGGAAGAGACATGCATCACTACAATTGGAGTTTCCTTGATGTCGCCCAGCCAATTCAACGCTGATGGAACTCCGAATGTGTAGCCTACATGAAGCTTTAGTTTTTTTTATTATAGGCTCTCAAAATATCTCCTCTTTGAGCATTACTAGCCAGCCCTTACGAATCCTCAAGAGAAGTAGTGACATGTACGAATGAATGTACTGTTTGTTACAAAATCCCCATGTGAGACATTCTTCTTTTAATCCAGGGGCAAAGAATAGTACTATCCACGAACATCATCATGTTTAAATGCGTGAATTCCTCGCCGCATTTGACTAAGCATTGAAAACCTTCACGTAAGTAAATGCGAAAAGATTTGAGGAGGGAAATAATCGCCTCGTTAGTGGAGAAAGCGAAAAGATTTGAGGAGGGCAAATAACCGCCTCGTTCGTAGGAGAAAGCGAAAAGATTTGAGGAGGGCAAATAATCGCCTCGTTCGTAGGAGGAAGCGAAAAGATTTGAGGAAGGAAATAACCGCCTGTTCGTAGGAGGAAGCGAAAAGATTTGAAGAGGGAAATAATCGCCTCGTTCGTAGAGAAAGTGAAAAGATTTGAGGGCTCCTCCATGTCGAAAAGTAAAAAAGAACGGCGGATTGAGCGAGAGGTAAGAGTTATTACGAAATGGATTCAAGGCACTAAGATCGAAAAGGAGAGAGAAAAACCGTCATGCGAGACCAACGGATCCGAAAAAGTTTATAAAGAACTTGAAGTCTCCATGCACCTCCGTAACTCGTCACGAAAGGCCATCATCGCTTTTGTGATTTTCCGGCAATTTATCTTTGCAAGTCCAAAGAACATCTAAAGCCTAGTCTCTAAGTCGAAACACCCATTTTTCGATCTACATATGGAAGGTTTTGAAAGGAAAATAAGTATGCGTACATTCCAAGGCGGAAGTATGGGAAGCCTCCTATCCCGAGGATCTGCGAGTCACGGCCATTGATGGCAACCCCGTTTCCCTCTCGATCCTCGTTGCCATGCCGAGAAAGTGCATGTACAGGATTTCAGCTTATGTGAAAGCAACGGAAGCCTTAGAGGAGCCGAGGCGGTACAAATATGATTTTGACATCGTCGTCACACCCATGGTAGGGATCGATATGGACGGTCTCGATCTCTTAAAGATCATTGATTCGAGTTGAATATACCGATCATCGTCACATCGCCAAGTGATGATCAAGGTCAGAACGGGCGCCATATTGCATGGTGCTCGGGACATCCTAAAGAAGCCGGTCTGCGTTCAAGTGCTCAAAAACATTTGGCAACATGCTGTAAGGAAGCAATTACTCGAACAAAAGAACTATGGCCAAACGTACTACGACGATTTTGTCGGAAAAGAAAAGGCCCCTTTGGTCCGCCGAGCTTCATTCTATATTCATCGAGGCGATTCAACGGCTAGGAATCAATTCAAGACGACCAATGGCTGTACTCAAAATGATGAATATAGGACGGACTCACCCTACGAAGTGTCACAAATCACCTTCACGGATTTAGAGAAAAGTGAAGAAGCACGATGTAGCTTGGAACCAAGGCGACCGGAGTAAAGTTGACCTGGAAGATTAATCCTGTGAAAACCTACGGAGCAAAAAGTACCCGACCACTTCCCAATCAAGAATACCGGCCATACCGACCTTCCGCTGGTGGTTCTAGCAGCGGACCGGTTGATCATCCCTACGAGTTCCCGAGCGACGGCGGAGGCTCAAGCTCAAGGAGTCGACCGTTCACGGCAAAAACAAAGTGGAAAATGCGTCGCCGGTGTTAGCAAGTAGCAATGCCCAATTCGAGTATCAATTGCCCGAAAAATCAAAAGGTTACTTTGATGATGAGCTCACCGCCTTGGTCGCCCGGGCCGGAGTCGAAAGACCTCCGAGTTGTGATCCGAAGCAAGTGATCATGGATCCTCAAACAACGATCGTTGGTGTATGATCCAAGACAAAATCAGCCAATCATTGGAATAGCCAAGAAAAGAGGTGGAACCCATCTCGCATGAATACTCCTTTAATTCCATGTATAGTTCCCTGCGTGGGATACTTTTACTTTCTAGTTGTCTAGAATTTGCCTAGAGTTAAAGGGCGAATTTTCTCCTCTCTTATCAAATGCGTAAGTTCCTTATTAAGCTAGGCACGTAGCAAATCAATTTGTGGACGACGCTCCCGAACGCCCGTAAAGAGAGATTCCGAATAGCCTTATTTGGGAGAATGCAAGTAAAAGACCAAATAGGCTCAAAGATGGGTAACTCCGTATCGTCCCAATTGATTCTCAATCGTTTCAAACTCTAAGTTAAGCTTATTTTATTCTCGACGAGGGGATTGCCAACCGCTTTGAGAACAAGTATAACAAAAGCGAACCACCGTGGACGCCAACAACACCACAACATAATGATCGAAGCTCAGCCCGGATCGGTTATAGAACCTAGAGAGATGACATTCCGGACATACAATCCGATCCAGATGAATCGATCTTTTCAATTCAAAGTTCGCGAGGAATACGTACATGGGTAAAGTGGTATCGTTTCAATTCTTTTAGAACATGAGGACATACATTGATGCTTTCCCTTTTGATTTTTACGGGGATCACTACCCGTCCAAACAGAGAAGTATCCCTCCTCCAAGAAAAATTAATGAAATGAAAAATTCCCGGAGCCTTTGACAATCTCATGTCTCAAGCGAGACAATGAAGTTTTGCAACGCATTTGCATGAACAGGGGCAACTCACGATCCACGCCCCTAAGAAATTTTTTATGTACTTGCGAACTTTGTCCGCCAAGATAAAAAGTTCCCGCATTTTATATGCTCGAAAACACTCATACATCGCATGGTTTTGCACATGATTGTTCCTCATGTTTAATTTACCAACTCGAATATGGAACATGAACTACATAAGGTACATCGAATGTACAGAAGAGGGCATGACAGCATGATGAAAGGCAATCCTTTCCCAAACACGTCCAATTTTTTCAAGCGAGATGAACGATGGCTAAGTTCCGCACTCCCCAAGGTAAAGAGTTTTCTCGCGAAAGGTACGATAACCGAAGTGATGGAGGCATTCATTTCTCTACCCTAAACACCGCAAGTTATCCGTTGATCAATCCATTTGAGCGGAGATTTCACTTCCACAACCCTGTCAAGAACCACCCCACATTGGGGCAAAAACAGAGGTAATTCCATCAAGATCACGAGACAAATGGTTAGAAATCTTCTTGCTTGGACTAACATCAATCTTCGGGTGGTTCTTTGCATTGTACTTGCGCTTTAATTCAAGTGCCTTAGGGTGACGAAGAGCATTTCTTTTTCTATCCCACACATCTATATCCATTTGCACAATCCATTTGAGCCCGCAAATTCGTTTCTAAAAGCCCTCATTGGTGATCATTGTTGTCCCAAAGCAAATATGGTCTATCTTTGAGTAGAAGGACCCGAAAAGCTGGATCAATAGGAAATCTCCCAATGAACTCATCAAGATGCAATAGTAAAAGAGAGTTGGAAGTAAAAAAAAAAGGGAGAAGAAAGAGGAAAAGCCGATTCCACAAAAACTCCCCGGGCATTTAAAAAAGCAAAGTGCCTACCAAAAGCAAGGTCAATGCCCTTTCAATTCATTGTTCATTTGTAGAATATTTCGAACTTGAATGCACAATTTTCCTATATATCCTAAAAGGGTTGAGAGAAAAATCTCCATGAAGTGTCAAATTGCAAATGCAATCTTGGTTCACACCATCCTCGAGCAATGATGGTATCATAGAAGGCCACGATCGGTGACAAGATTGTAATGATCACCAACATCAAGCCATTTCTCAAATATCTTTTGAGCCAAAACGAACCCTTTCGTTTCTCGGTCCCCAAATCATTACCTCCATTACAACCCTTTAAAAGCCTTTTCCGACTAGGGCACTTGAATTAATGTGGAGTTCAATGATTTTAAGCATCACTCGAAGAAGTTCGAGCAAGGTTACTTCTCTCTCATTTTTGCGGGGTTCTTGACTTGTAAACCCGAGAGAGATGACGAAGAAATTCATTTCAAGCAGCCTTGACTCAACTAGAGTCCCCTTTGTAAACCGTTGCCCTAGCCCTCATTACGGTCCTAATCAAGACCTCCAGATCGGCTCGGTCGTATCAATTGCGAGATTACTCGGATCCTTATCGAATGCGATGATGGAAAGATTGAGTGATTTCTTTTGAATCCCTGCAGACGGGATAAATAACTTTTCTTGAGAGTGAGAAAAAACCCTTTCGGACTGAAGTCCCCCATTCAGCTCACATTCGAGGTATTCATAATGTGAGAACATCCCCGGACAGGATTGGTAACGCAAACTTGATAGAATGGTTATGCATAAACCATGGTATGAGTGATTGCATTATATACATCATTGCAAACTCGGTAGGATAGTTTTGCATGAACTCATTGTTGAATATGTTTGCGCATGTTGCCTTTGACATTTCTATGATGGGTAATACATTCCCGATGTTCGATGTCCCTCCCAAGGTCTCGAAATTCATCTAAGGATTATTGAATGAGTAAGTTCTCCTGGCAAATGCCTACCATGTATGATATGAGCGATCCGTTTCGTTCTTTGATTAATCGTTCGGAGAACCGGGTAAGTTTTTCGAACCCATTTTCAAATCAACAACTCCTCCGATGATAGTTGTTACGATTCAATTCGTGCAATACGCCTCTCCCGTCAGTCGTGTAGACATATGCACCGGCGATCTTGACATCTTATCATGACGACGTAGCTCTTATGATTTCGGGTCTCGGATCACGAAGACATATGCACCGGTGATCTTGACCTTTAGTCGGCTCATAATGACATAGCTCTTATGATTCTCGGCTCCTTTATCAAATCACGAAGACATAAGCGCCCGTGATTTTGATCCAAACCAAATCATAACGACGTAGCTCTTAAGATTTTGGTTCCCCTTTCTCGTATCATGAAGACATATGCACCGGTGATCTTGACCTTTAGTCGGCTCATAATGACATAGCTCTTATGATTCTCGGCTCCTTTATCAAATCACGAAGACATAAGCACCCATGATTTTGATCCAAACCAAATCATAACGACGTAGCTCTTAAGATTTTGGTTCCCTTGTCGATCACTAAGACATATGCACTCGGTGATCTTGACCTTTAGTCGGCTCATAATGACATAGCTCTTATGATTCCCGGCTCCTTTATCAAATCACGAAGACATAAGCACCCGTGATTTTGATCCAAACCAAATCATAACGACGTAGCTCTTAAGATTTTGGTTCCCCTTTGTCGAATCGTGAAGACATATGCACCGGCGATTTCGACATTTAATCAACTCACAACGACGTAGCTCTTGTGAACTTGATTCCACTTCTTTCGACTCACAATGACGTAGCTCTTGTGATCCGGAAGGATACACATATCTTGCGCTGTCTCGCATTAGGGAAAAGTCTCGATAACAGATAGGCCAAATACCTTAAGATCCTCGTGTTTCCAAGAAACTTGGAAATTAAGGGAATCACCAACTTATGAGGTATTTGGTAAAAACAGTATTCTCGTATGCGATCCATGTGCAGGTTTCTCTAACATGGAAAAGAGAAATTATGACACATGTTATTTATGATCTTGCATATCATGCATCACTTCATTACATAAAAAATGGGACTAAAACTCCCACCAAAAAGTTCATCCATCATTTGCACTATCAAAATTTAGGGTTCAATTTTGTCTTTGAGCGGAACCTCTACGAGCCTCCACTCAAAGAGGGGCAGCCTGTGACGCCTAAATTTTGACTAATATATATTTTGCATAAAAATTAGAACTAATTTTAGTTCTAAACAAAAATCATCTCACATATTCATTTAGCATTGGCATACAATTTGAGCTTAATTTAACAGGGTCCTGGACTAGGCATGCGGTGGAAAAATGCACCAAGAAGATTTGGGCTTGAAAGAAATATTTTCTCAGAACCGTATTGCAAATACTCGAACTCAGGGATCAGATTGCAAATACTCGGAACTTCAGTGGATCAGATTGCAAATACTTGAAACTTCGGGGACTCGCATTGCAAATACCAAAAGAAGATGGGGAAAGGAAGATGGTGAAAGGAAGATGAAGAAGAGAAGATGAAGAAGAGAAGATGAAAATGGAAGATGAAGAAAGGAAGATGAAGATGAAGAAGAGAAGATGAAAATGGAAGATGGGGAAATGAAGATGAAGAAAAGAAGATGAAGATGAAGAAAGGAAGATGAAGATGAAGAAGAGAAGATGAAAATGGAAGATGGAGAAATGAAGGTGAAGAAGAGAAGATGAAGATGAAGAAAAGAAGATGAAAATGGAAGGTGAAGAAATGAAGATGAAGAATGAAGGATGAAGAATTTTGCTTATAAAAGAAGAAGAGTTTTTGAAGAAGGGAGGAGAGTTTTTGGGGTGAAAGAGAATTGAAAGAGTTTTTAGAGGAGGAGAATAGGGAGAGCTCTTGAGAAAAAATTTGAAAAGAGTTTTGAGAGGGTATGAGAGTTTTGAAGCCCGATACTACTATTGCCAATTTTTGCACCGATCAACACAAGCTATTGGTCCATTCCCATCGTTCAAGCTCGCCAAAGCAAAAGGAAAGTTAAGTGATTCCCTAACTTTCTTTAATTTCGAATACAAATTAGCCCGGATTTTCTACACTGATTTTTCTCTCTACGTTTTTATGTTAAATAACAGTGCATATCAACGATGAGACATCAATTGTACAAGAATAGAAGGAGAGCAAAAGGGAAAAAATATCAATGCCCAGATTGCGAGTCTAATGGAATTCTAGCGATATGAGAAAGAAGCGTCAAGGAGAGATAGGACCAAGAGATTTCTCGGTCTAACGAGTCACCAAATCGGTCCAATGATCAAAACAAGCCCGGAGCATAAGTTTGGTGCACGAGTTCAAATTGGGGAGTAATCTTGAACTTATTTCATCCTAATTCCATGTAATTTCTTTATTTCAAACAAATGTCAAGAGAAGAAAAACCCAAAAAAATTGATTCTTTGATCTTCAAGTAGAATTCATCAAATTTGTCAAATCCATTATTTTTTTCATGAATTTTAGGGTACCGAAAGGGCATTAGTTGTAATTAATGTAACCAAGTCCCCGGACTCTTAATCTCTGGTTTCGAGAAATAAGATAGTTTTCTCCCGCTATTTTATTTAGGTTTCTAATCGACCTACCAAAAATGATTAGTGGCGACTCCAAATTCAAATCACATTGCATGTTAATCATTCGAACTTTAAGTTGCGATTTGGTATGGACTTGGGAGAGTCCGAGTTAGGTTAGTTAATTAATTAACCCGATAATCCATTAGCCCGGAAAATGATAACTTTGTTTATTTTTTTTCTAGGTCGCGATGAGTTAGTTAAGATCCTATTGCAATTCAATGAAATCGGAGAAACGAGGGATTTTTTTTTTCTCTTTGGCCAAGGAGAAACAGGGGATTTGATTCCAAGAATTTGACAAAGAATAATATTATCCTCAATCACTACTCTTTCCATGCAAGAATTGCGATTTGATGCAGTTCGTAACTCTAATCCCAAAGTCAGCAATGTTCTAAACACATCTTGATATGTACTTCCAAGTAACAAACGAAACCTAGCCAGCAATACATGTGTTAACATGCATGCATTTCAATGAAATATTGCATGAAATCCTACTAGAGTGTAGACTTAGGTCAAGGTACTTTAACGAAATATTTTATGAGATGATAATCAATTTTGGTTAAATATGTCATGGGCTAACAATTTTGAATTTTTTTATTGTATTTTACATTATATTGGGAAGCTCTTTCTTATCTTTGCATATTACTAATTTCACCTCTAAAAGCTATGTCTTTCGAATTTTTGCTATGGCTTAATTTTAGGGAAAAAAAATCAAAAACTCCAAACAATGCCCATTGTGACATATTTACCATGTACTTTTTTTTTGTGTCATGAAAAACCCCAAACTTTCATCATGTGACACATCCACCATCCGTTAGGATTTCAGTAAGAAAACACCGTCAATAATCCAATGTGATTGCTGTGGTGGATGACGGAATGCAAATAGAGCTGACGTGGCAACCACGTGGCTCAAAGTAACATGAAAAAAATATGTCTTTTACGATGGCTTGCGTGGACCTCGAAGGTGCCATTTTGCGCTCTCTCTCATGGCTGTTGAAGTGGAATGGGGAAAAATGTTAATGTATAGTCCAATAATTCTTTTCTTTGCTTTTGTGGTCCTTTTCATTTCTTTCGGGATAATCACAGGTAGGTGGTGGAAAGAAGCTGCTCTGAAAGATGTTGTCCCTTGGAATGAAGAGAAACGGAAGTCAATAGGTACATCTCAAGGAAATCAAGCACCTTCAAAATGGTTCTTGCATCATATCATACCATTACATAGAGATAACTGTGAAACATTGACAGTGATCATCTCTAAAAGGTGGATGAAGATGGGGAAAGACAAGTGAAGCAACAAAAAAAATGCTATGAACGAATTCACGTGACTTCTCACGTGCAAACCAAATGCAACCCATATGCAGCTATAAAGGAGCAGCGACAGAGCAACAAGATACAAGGGAAAGAATCTCAACTGAAAGCAAAGGGAAAAAATCTTTCTGAGAGGCTTAGTTGTATCTAGGACTGATGTGCGCAATGCTGCCGTTGAAGTAGGACAAAAAGAACACCAATTTCGGTGCCTTAAATTGGAAACAGTGTTGGATTGGGGATGGTGGTGGTGTTTGTCTATCTCTTTTGCTTTCAGGTAGTCCCAGTGGAGTGCAGAGGCTAGGGGACACCAATATTATGATGCAAAAAAAGTGAAACCGTGTTCAACTGTATTGGCAAATCCAAGTTCAACTGTTTTCAATTGTATGAGCAAATTCAAGTTCTAACTGTGTTCAATTGTTAGATGTCTTGCTGCATACACGGCATATTTATTTTAGATTCGTTGTAGTATGAGTTCAATTGTGTTCCACACACTGTCCAAAATTAACTCATAGCTAGTGTTGAAGTTAGATTACAACCCAAAGGAACTCTTGTGGATCAACCAAAAAGGAAGTTGGATTACAAACAAAATGCTTGTACACTTTGTTTTCAATTAAAAAAAAAAGATATGAGCAGCCGAGATTCTACATTAGCATTGAACTTGAATTACAATTAGAAAATGAACAAGTAACAGCTTCTTAGTTCTGAACAGTTGGATGGAATTCACGTCTGCTTTAACGTGAGGCATGACTTGCAAACTCTTGAGTTCCACATGGTCCAAAAGCCCGACTGAGACATGGTGGGTCTAACTTGAAGATTGTTGTGTTCTTGTATCTCCTTGTCTGGTAGGTGTCCCTTTCGCCATGGCTGGTCTCGGACATTTTCTTGGTCTCCCTTTTTACCCTGCATAGAAAAGCATATAAAAGTTACAGTAAATACCGTCACAAGGCCATGTTGGAACCGCAGTCTTGGGTCATATATAAGTTTCCATGGTCTCCTTTTTTCTTACCGAAGGTTTAATTTGTGTTTATACTAGAGGCTTGGGGCCTGTTCTGACATTTTGAGCACCAGGTGATTAAACTGTATCAAGCCTGCTATTCGTCTATTGACTGGGAAGACTTGCATTGGAGAGTTGGCAGATTCATTGACCTCCCAGGTTAATGCAAAAGATAATCCATCTCTCCCGATGTGCATGTAAGATACAGAACCCCAACTTGTAAAGGTAGGGAACGGATGTTTGAAGGCTAGGAACCAAAAACTCTTCACAGGAATCTTCGGGAGTAAAAACAGGCACTAACTCTTGTACGGGCATAACCAAAGAGCAAGAAAAACACCAGGAATCAGAAGGAAAAAACAACAGAAAGTACGAACCACAATGGATTTGGAACAAGTGGAACTCGTAATCGCTTGCCTAAGGTGAATCGAAGCTCCATTTGGATAAATCTTGGTCCACAATCGCAGATTTGGCGAGGAACCCCGAGAGAGAGATAAACACGAACGAAGAACCCCAAAATTTTGCCTCATTCGACTTCAACAGCCAAGAGAGAGAGTGCAAATCGGCACCTTCATGGTCCACGTAAACTGTCGAAAAAGACATTTTTTATATATTATTTAAGCCACGTGGATGCCAAGTCAGCTCTATTTGCATTCCGTTGTCCACCTCAGCACCTCAGTGGCCACATAAGACTATTAACGGTGTTTTCTCACGTAACTCTAACGGAGGGTAAATCTATCACATGATAAAAGTTTGGGGTTTTTGATGTCACAAAAAAAATGTTCGGGGTAAATGTGTCCCAATGGGCATAGTTTGAGATTTTTGGTGATTTTTTTCCTTAATTTTATTATCTATTTCAAGCCAAGCGAGTTTATTGGTTACTAAATTTAATTGTGTAATGAAATCAGAAGTAACTCTAAATGTAATATATGCCTTAATTTCTTTAAATATTTTATAAGTGGTCAAATAGCACTCAACGGATGAGGTTCTATTAGGATAAATTCCTCTACAGGTGGGATCTACCGGCTCGAGTAAGGACATGCATGGCAACACTTGTCATGAAAGTGCAACTAAGTCCTAAAACTTTCTAAACATTTTGAGGTCGGGCGGAGGGGGAAAAAAACGGAAAAAGGAAAAATAGAAAAAAAAAGGAAAAGGGAAAAGATAAATAAAAATATTAAAATATTATTAAAAATTATCTAAGTCAAACTGTGTCACGTAGGATGACCGGGCGTTCACGTCGGCGATTCCGGCCAATAGGATTGAATCGGCAAAAAGTGAAAAGGTTTAGCATTGAATTAGCAAACTTAAAAGGTTTAGAAATGAATTGGTAAGAGTACAAAAGATTTTGACAATTTTCCCATTTCTACTTGGTATTTTTTCGATTGCAGGGCGTTTGTAGTTGAGGAGTTTCATGGGTTCTAATTTACGGCAACTTCGGTCAAGCATATATGTTTATGTTAAAAACAGCTTGAACTGAAAGTTTATTTATTTATTTATTTATTTGGTAAAGTAAGTAGTATATTAACTTTTCAAGGCACAAAATACAAAGAGGGAAGCCAATCACAAAAACCTCGTATCCGTGGCGACACTTCAAAGGTGTTACGGCTAAACAAAGGACAAGGGGGCTGAAAGTTTATTTTCAAGAAAAGAAATCGCAATTTGTGGATCAGAAGATTAATGAACTAAGCAGTTTCTTATTATTGCATCAGCATCTTAACTAAGCAGTATCATGGTATTCATCATCATTGTATATACTGCTTCATGATGTACGAGGTATTCCAAGTGATAATAGAACGACACAAGGTTCTCGTCCGACCCAGCATTATTAGGACACATCAAAACCAACTTCTCAAAAGAGCAATCCACGACATCTAGAGAACCAGAAGCCGTCACCATTCTCTAATTCGCGATGAAGGCGAATGCCATCAGGACGCAGAGAACGACAATTGGCCAAGGCATCTCACAAAGTAGAACATACATCAGCAGACCGCACTTGACACTTTCAAGAGCAACGGCAATTAGGGCGGACGCAAGTCGGAACCTCGGGTCCATATCTTGCCTTCCCATCTTGACGAGTTTGAGCAGTCTGTAGATAAGCATGATTTTTGCATGGGTAGTGCTGGCTGGATCACCCATCAACTCGATGATTTGATTCAGGAACCTCACCAGGGAACGAACACGTCGGGTACGTGCAGCAATTCGATCTGCAAGCTCTGCTCCACCTCTTTGGAAATAAAATTAGCAAGGCGCTTGTTAGTGTGCAGTCTTTCGGAAAAGTTCAAGTAATGAGCTCTTTCTGCATCACATAAGTCGGCAGTCTTTCCGAAAGCTTCCACGAACTACCAATTTAAGTTCTTTAGGAAATTTGATGGGGTATGATGCCAAGCTTCATGTGCAAATCATAGCTAATGGGCATGCATTGCAGGATTCATAACCCCGGTATGTGCTGCAGGTATGAAACCCATCTAGTGATCCCCGGCTAATTAGCTAGTGAATGCTGTTCTTCCCAACAAAACGGAACACCAGAGTACCAGGAAATACCTCCTTTAACGCCTACAAACGTTTCCTAACCTTCTCTTACAGCACTTACTGACAAAACGAGACCACTCAGACGCACAGAACTGCGAGGTTAGCCCCCCATGCTTATATCGGGTAGAAACAGAGTAAAGCTAATTGCAGATCTTTTATCTTTTCTTGGGAGGAAAAGCTAATAAGACTTACAATTAATACGTTGTTCTTCATATGAGTTTCTGTTGACGAAAGAAAGAAACACAGTGTATATACAGCCGAGTCTCTTCATCGATGTGACAGAATTTTCTCTCCCAGAAACAGAGTGTATCTTCAACCAGGTAAGGCTCATGCTTACTGGGTAGAAGCTCAGTCTTGGCTAGAACCTAGACTTGGGTATTCGGGTAGAAGATTTAAGCAGGAACTGAGTCTCCAGCTACCCGAGAATCGGATGCTAGCTCGGCGGTCAGTCTTGTACCAACCATGAAGCTGAGCTGTTCGGTTAGAAGACTCAAGTATAAACAGGGTCCCGGTCCCGAGCTACGAGCTCCTAGTCCCAAGCTGCAAGCTCGGTGGTCAGTCTTCTACCGCGCATGAAGCTGAGTTGTTTGGGTAGAAGACTCAAGTATAAACAGGGTGCCGATCCCGAGCTGCAAGCTGGTTGGTCAGTCTTCTACTGAGCATGAAGATGAGTTGTTCAGTTAGAAGGCTCAAGCATAAACAGGTCCCAGTCCCAAGCTACAAGCTCGGGGGTCAATCTTGTACCGAGCATGAAACTGAGTTTCAGTCCGAGAATGTACCCAAGTCTAGGTCTCTGCTTCTACCTGAGACTCGAGTAGCTTGTACCCAAAGTGTCGCTTTCAAGTTCTACGCCCAGAATTGGGCGCTTAAGAGCCCTCAGCATACAAGATCAAAATGCATCGACAAGTTCATCTAAATGAAGGTAGGTTTTTTTTCCTAACAAAACAGCAGTTACGTAATTGCATATGCACAGTGGACGTGTTCAGACACAGGGCAGGAAGAAAAACCAGACTTGTTTGAGGTCGCCGAAGCTTTACCTCCGACCACCGAGATCAGCTGGATTGGTGTTCTCCATTAACCTTCCGACGTTGCCTTCCTGGAGGGTGGAGAGTCGGAGAAGAAGATGAAATGTGGGAAAAATGTATTCAGTTGGGCGCGAGTTTCTCCGGGAAAAGGAGGATTCACAAAAGCTTCGTGTCGCGGCTCGGGGCTGTGACGACCAATGATAAGCTTCGTGTCGCGGCTCGGAGTTGGGTTATTCACAAAAAGTGAGCTGTCGCCTCCGAAGAATATATGGCACGAAAACACTGCATGAGATAATTCTCAGACAAGTTTCTATAGAAGTAATAATATAGAGTTAATACGTTCACTTGCGAATATATTACATGATATAACCCTCTCTTAGACCTACAAATGATAATTACTATTTACTCCATTAATTGATTTGTGAAAATACATCTAACGAGATAAAGCTCAAAATCTTGTTATCGTTTATTTTATTTTTTTTTCTATTTGCGGATTCGGAAAGCCTCCGAAGAATGATAGGTATTGCCCAAAAAACGTGTCATTAGATGTTTTATGAAAGTGATGAGTGCACTAGAAATCCCAAAACTCATGGCGAAATTGCAATTGAGTCTTGAAACTTTCAAAAAGTACAAGTAAGTTCTAAAACTTGTCCAAGTAGTGCAATTAAGCCATTCTATGAACTCCATCAATTTGCCTAATGAAAAATGCTCACGTTGCATTTTCTTATTGCTATCTTCTCTAAATCTTACTCAAATTAGATTAGAAAATAAAAAAAATGCTGAAATTTTATTAGGAAAAGAACTCGTACCGATAAGCTACCATTGCAACCCATTGTTGAAAAGGGCAGGCAGAGATTGCGAAACACCGAAAAATATTTTTCTATTCATTTTTAGGATTAGCCAAAGATCAAAAAATATTGTCATTTTCCTAAAAAATGATTTCCTAGAAAATACTTTTCGAAATGTCAAAATTTCTGTTGATTAATTGCTGGAGGTATAAAAGTAGCGCTAACGTGGAATGAAAAAACCAATTATTCGGAAGAAATCACAAAGTGGTCCATGTATTATTGTCGACATTTGATTTTCCTGTCGTCGTCCTTTACTTAATTGTAGACTTAGTCCTTAACCGGCCTTTGGATCCCGATTTCAAATATTTCCTTCCATAATGCAGATGGAAATTGCCGAGTAAGTACCAGAAATATGCTTAGTTCATGCAATTTGAAGATATCATCAAAGGCCGTCCACTCAAAGGAATTTGCACATAGGATTCGAGTCGGGCTTGTTTTACCCAGCATGGCTACAATCTATTAAGAAATGCTAATGAACCCCGAGCAAGGACGAAATGCCTCTTGCGTCTTCGTTACCTGGTCATTCGTGGAGGGAGGAGCGACGAGCCACGCGTCAGTTTTTAACTGGCCACCTGTCGTGCTATATCCAGATTAAAGAATCACAGAACCCACCACAATCGCAACGTGGGCCCAGCAGTTGAAAACGCAAGCAGAGGTCGGAGGCGGCCGGGTTTTAGTCTCCCAACCTTTCATATACCTTTTAATTATCTTAAATAACTTTTCTAATCTTAGATTATGTTTATGTTCTAACCAATTACATTAATAATGATGATATATATACCAATATATGATTAGACATGCAATCATTATTTGACAAGAAATCTATAGCGAGAAAAAAAAATCATTACACTATGATTTCAGTATTTTGCTTTCGTGATATTGGTTCTTCATCGAGCCTTTAATATGTAGTAAACATTGGTAGAAAATCATCAAACCCCTCATTTGCCCTAAACTTTTTCTCTTTTATTTTTCCTTTTACCTAAGTTATTTTCATTTATCAACAAGCGCAAAAACTACCAAAAATCCCAAATTATGATCACCGTGACACCTCCACCTGTAACTTGTTTTTGTAATGCCAAAATCTCAAACTTGTACATGTGTGATATATTTACTCTATCAATAAAAGACGTTAAAAATCCACCTATATGATCACCAAAAAGCATACGGTTGTTGACATGATACCCACGTGGCTTAATTGAAATAAAAACGACGCTTTTATGAAAAATCATCTAACGAAACCTTCGCGGAGGGTAGATGTCGCACAAGTACAAGTTCTAGATTTTTTATATCATAAAAAAATATTCAAGATAAATGTGTTACGGTGGGCATAGTTTAGATTTTGCTTGTCACAAAAAGAAATCGCATAAATGTGGCATAATGAGCATAGCTTAGGATGGTTTTTTTCAGCTATCAATATTAAGAAAAAGCATGTACCTTTTTGTCTACCTTTGTTGATTAATCCTTTGAAGAGGAGGAAAACTCAAGAAGATAAATAAAGGTCCGTAGGTTCGTCCTTTCAATCTTAGAGTCCTATTATTATTTTATTAAACTGTATGGCACCTGAAGCTTCAAAATGGATATTCTTTCATGAAAAGGGAAAAAAATCGCGAAGCTACTACAAAAATAGAATTTTAAGCAGTTTGATTGGAAACGATGGGATATTTAATTATTTGCATGGACCGACGTAGTTTATAGAAGGTATATGCAAAACCACTTCAGACAATTAGTATTTAATTACGTGGCAATCAAAGCATTCTAATAATCGCAAATATTACCTATCATAGGTAATTTCTATACATGTACTTAAAGATAATAAACGCAGTTCGTCGAACCATGCAAAAAAAAAAGGATGGTTCCTTATTTTTTGATGTGTCAAATCATATATGACTAGTTATTTTTCCACAGCAACACGTGGGTGCGCACTAGTTTTGCACTATTATGACACACTGATGCCGCGTAATAATTTATAGCCCTTACTCGTGTTTTTTTTCTTGCATTTAGACGAAGAAGTTGACATTCAGCCTCTATTTATTTTGCGAAAAATTAATAATTCAAAAAATATTTTTATGAATGATTACATTTTTCTTTCGATATAATTATTTTAAAAAATTACTTTCACTGCTGATAATAATTTGTGTCTAATGAAAATATTTTTCTATTATTTCTTTTTGTCCGCGACATAAGTAATTATTTTTTAAAAAAATGTTCTTCAAATCGATTAGGCGAATCAAACGAGTCTTATTTTAAAATGAATCTTTCCGTTTGTTTTCGAGAAAATGTGACATTTTTTTAAAATATTTTTCAGAAAATTATTTACCGAAAAAAATTGACGATATTTTCCTTTGTTTGGTTGAAATCTGAAAACGAATCGAAAAGCATTTTCCGCCGTTTGGTAAGGAAAATAAAATTCCACCGAACATGCCTTTTAATAATTTTTTTATTTTTTAAAATCAATTTCTTAATTATTTTCTTTTATCTTTTAACTTTTCTGTTTGTCTTTCTTATTTTTTGCTTTTATCTTTTTTCTCTTTTGTTTATCTTTTTTTTTGTCTTTTTCCTGTCTTCCCCGGCTGGCGAGCGGCCACGGCGATCGGCCACCGAGCCTCGCCACCTTCCGGCGAGCTCGAGGCTCGCCTCGTCGGCTTTGAGCGAGGCCGTCGGCAAGGCCGTGAGGCTCAGCGGATGGGGCTCGCAGCCGTGGAGGAGCAGACCAAGGACAGCAGTATCACCTATTTATCGTGGCAGTAGCATCACAGGCCAACCATGGACGAGCCACGCTCGAGAGTAACGCTATCCTTTATCCTCGGCCGTCATCGACATCGTTCGCCAGATTTGGCAAGTTCGACTCGCCAGATCTGGGGAGTCGCTCGCGGCCGACTCGCAAGTCCTCGAGCTCCAGGTCTAGTGAGTTCGCCGCGACTCGTGAGGCCTTGAGTTCTCCTTGACTCGCTGATCTCTGGCGTGATGTCAAGCTTGCCGAAGAAGCCGAGGAGGTAGATGAAGGAGGTGATGAGGGAGACGATGGCGGCGATCTTCGGGAGGGTGACGACGTGGAGGGAAGCGTGAGGCAGCAGCGCGAGGGAGCAGCGAGAGGCGGAGCGGCTTGGTTGAACGAGAAAGATGGGAAAAAAGGAGCAGATCTGGAGGAGAGGCCGCGTGAGGAAGATGGAGGAACAGTAGCAGATCTGGAAAATGACGCGAGGGCAAGAGGGCAACGTGAGCGAAAGAGGGCAGACAAGATTGGAAAATGATTTCCTTTCTTCGGCAAATGAAAATCATTTTCCACAGTTTTACGAAGAGTTTTTTCATTGGCCGGAAAATATTTTCTTTGACCATGTATTTTCTGCCCCAAACATCAAATATTAAGGAAAATATTTTTCAGGAAAACCTTTTCCGCGAAACAAACGGACGAAGATTGAAAATTAGTCAACCAACCAAATATGTGACGAAAATAAAGTGCCGGGATAAAATTTGAACGGGAGTACTCGCACATGGACGATCTTTATGATTTGGGATTTACGCGTCAGTGCCACATTTTCATCTCTGCTGTTTACGTGGCACTTTTTGAGCTATTCTTCAACATTTAGGACAGAAATTAATTAGTGAAAACACAGTACAAGGAACTAATGAATTGATAAGGGGGTTGTGTCATTTGATTTGGGCGTCAATTTGTTAATTTTATTAAAAAAACCAATTATCTTTTATAATACAAAGAACTGGTTATGTTGTTTGTACGCTTTTGCGGGGATATGTATTGATACAAATATTTTGATATGTGTTTATTATTCTTTCGACTTGCCCTTATTTTTTGGAGGTGCTTATTCTCCTTTTCCTCATCGGTGCTGCTTGGGGCATTGAAAATTCCCGAGTAGATATATCCGAATATACGATATGAGGCCAAAAGCTTGGACTTTAAATTTTGCTAAAAAAGGCGCATAATGGGAATTCTTGTTAGTATTTCGTATTATCGAATGATAAAATAATGACTATGGTAAACATCAGTGATACAATTACAATCGTACCTTACGGGCAAAAAATGATAATCGACGTGCTACATCATTAATTCCCCGAGCCAAATACCAAAATCTCTTCTTCTTCTTCCAGTCCCGCCAATTTTTCCAGCGGGCGCCTCATAAGAATCCGACGAGCCGTCGGTGCAGAGAGAGAAGCGAAGAGCTCAGCGATGGAGTTCACCCTCAGCGGCAACGCCTTGAAGACCTTCGCTCGTTCCATCGCTTGTCTCTCCCGCGTCGGAAACGACCTCGCCATTGAAGCTTCTCCTTCCCAGGTGATTCCGTTTCTTCCACCTTCTTCTTCTCCGTCTGTGTCACCCGCGGCTCCGGTCAAAAAGTCCGCGGGTGGCCACTGAAATCCATGTCGATCGTTCCTCAGCTTCATCCATCGAGTGAAAAGCTATGTCGTTGCTCATCCGTGCCCTGATGAGTGATGCTTAGTTTTAGATGCCATGCTGTGTTAGGTATTGGCTCGCTTCGCTCGATAGAGCGTCCGATTGAGAAATTTGAGAGTTTTTCCGCCGATTGCCGAGTGTGTGGAGCTTTTGGCGGTGGATGGAGGCAGAACTTTGTTGACCTAGGTTGTGATTGGCTCTGCCGACGATGATTAAATGTGAAGTGACTAGAAGAGTCTAACACTGTTGATAGGGTGATTCAAAATTTCAAAGTCATTTCGCGGAAAATGTGAAATGGCGAAACCATAGGAGAAAAGCCCTACGGATAACCTTCTACCGGTGCTGCTATTCTGTCTCGCTAATGCTTTGCTGGTTTTTCTTGTTACTTTGATGGTATTGTATGGAGTTCTTACGACAGTCGACAAGTGAAAGCACTATTGCTCTCCCCAGCATATCTCCTAGGTGACCATACTTTGCAATTGCATGACTTGCTTTTGCATTGTCGCATTTAACTACCAAATAACAATAGGAGTTCCAACTTCTAAGATCATGTCTCGCACTTGGCACTATTTAATTTGTGTACAAACATCACCTTCTTGCTTGTGTATGTCAGATTGAGATTCTAATATTCGTATTCAACCTCCAGCTTTCCTTTCACGCACTCAATTCGTCAAGATCTGCGTATCAGTTGATTACCTTCAAGCCAGACCTCTTTGATGTGTTTACAGTATCTGGTACACAGGTTCAATGTAGCATTCTTTTAAAGGTCTATTGTTGTCACTCATCTT
This sequence comes from Rhodamnia rubescens, assembly GCA_021437795.1. Taxonomy (NCBI): domain Eukaryota; kingdom Viridiplantae; phylum Streptophyta; class Magnoliopsida; order Myrtales; family Myrtaceae; genus Rhodamnia; species Rhodamnia rubescens. The sequence continues at coordinate 1,220,814 of JAILYA010000058.1, forward strand.
TCTAGTATATTTTTCAGTTTATAGTTGTAATTAGCTTACAAATATTTACAAAATACTCTGTGCAGGCAGTCTGTTCTGTCCTTAGAACACCTATTACAAACATTGATTATTTGAGTGTGCAATTAACAGACGGCTATGCATCAAAAGTTCAATGGGCTCTGCAGTGCTTCAATGGTAAAGACCTTTCAGTCGTTTGCGTGGCGCTCTGAATTCATTAGGTTGGAACTGGCGTATTTGATGTTTAATATTGCAAGGTTGTGGCCCAGATGGAAAAGTTAGCGGATTCCTTTTTACTCCTAAAAATAATCTCGCTCTGATCCAATTATATTGAGAACAGCAGAAATGAAGTCTTGAAACTGACATATTCGTTTCTGCTAATGAGCAATGACTAAAAAATGCTGTGAGAAGCATTTGTATGTTATGTCATATGTGTCCACAGATGAGCTTTTCTAATTTCTCATCATGTAAAAGCATCATGAACTCTGTCAAACGGATTTTGCTGTGCCCCGATATGACCTATAAAACCAACGAATGCAGAAGGGACGGGAACGTTTATTCTAAAAATTAGATTCCAATGTCTACCACTTTTACTTCTCTTTTTGTTGGTCACTTACCATTTAAGTCTTTGACTCAGTCATGCTAACTACACTATTCATTATGTTGTCTAACTGTCATATAAATTGAAGGCTGGCACCTGTCAAACCTGCATTAATTTGATAAGAACCTGCATGGGATACATGTTCATCTCCCAGCGCCAACTGTGAGTTTTTGTTCATGCATTTGTGATGTTGTCATATGTATGCAGGCATTAAGAAAACATACTGGATTACTTGCATTGTTGACCCCGACATACAGCAATTATCTCTGGATAGGAGAAGATACCCCAGCAATTTTGTAGTGAGGCCTCGTGATCTGAACAGATTGCTTGCAAATTTTCAGTCATCCCTTCAGGAAATTACTATCATTGCAACGGAACGCAACTCCAATCCTTCTGATGCTGCAAACGAATTCGGTGGGAAAGCTGTTGAGTTCCGGGCTACATTGATCCTACCAGAGGTAGAGATTAACTTTATTCTTTTCAATTGAATATGGAGAAGAGTATCATGGTTCAGATTCTGGTTGCAGAAAACGACTCTTTGCTGCACACTCAGCTGTGGATAGATCCTGCCGAAGAGTTTGTGCAGTATGCTCATAACGGCAACCCAGTAGATGTGACTTTTGCTGTCAAAGAGTTGAAGGTGATCCATCTGATTCGTTTTTTATTGTAGTATCTATCAAGACATTTGTGTCATAAACACACTCGAAAGTTCTTGGATATATGACTTCACTTTCAAACTTATCTCCATTTCCTTAAAATGAGTCCACCTTGTTGCTGAAATGCTATTGGAGTCACATTCAGGACCATATTCTATATTGAAGTTTTTCCCTTGTTTTCCAGTGAACATGATAATATTTAACCTCTGTCCATCTCATGGAAATCCAGGCATTTCTTGCATTCTGCGAGGGATGTGAAGTGGACATTCATTTGTACTTTGAGAAGGCTGGCGAGTAAGTAAACTCTAAATGCGCTTTTGAATTTTACGTTTGGAAATATTCAAGTAGTTCAGATGCGACGATTAGCATGCAATCAGTTCATAACTGGTTTTAATAGATGAATGATTGCTAGTTATCTGCTCAGAGATTTAAAACATGCTAATGCATAGCTTCACAATCACAATTGTAAAGGCTGATGACAATTTTACTTCTGGGCTGAATGCCAAAAACGACAGACTGTCATTGAAAATTTGGTTGATAGAATATAGTGCTCCTTCGAATCAAGTTTGAATAATAACGGGGTAAGGAGGTTTAAGTTCGGATGTAGATGGTTTATTTTTTAAGTTTAATGCAGCATGCTAGTAAGTATGCCCGCTAAAAATATCGTTGCAAAACTTGATGGTTAATGTATGTCTTTTGACTTTTCTTTTTGGTACTAAATTCGTGGTTTCAAGTGCAACATCTCCGGTGTAAGTGCAACTAAATGCAAAATAGAAAAGAATAAAGAACTTGATACAACTGCATGTTTTTATGAAACAGGCCTATTTTGATGGCCCCTAAATTTGGCATTGATGAGGGGGCCTCTTCCAATTTTGATGCTACACTTGTACTGGCCACCATGCTCACATCACAATTACATGAAGGTAATACTGGACCTCCGGAAAATGGAATGCCAGGCCAGGCTGATACTGGGGAAGTCTCTGGAGAACAGCCAGACAGGAATAGAACAAGTGCTTCCGAGATTCCATCAAATCATACCAGAATATGGTCTGAACTCTCGGGTGAGTGATCCTTGCAGCTTGTATTGCTATCATCTCAATGATGGCAAAGAAATTGACTTTGCTTTGCGCTGAAACGAGATGCCGTGTGGGTCATCAGTAAGATATTTCTTTTAGGAAATCAGTAGGAAAGTATCCCTTGGGCATGAAAATTTGAGTGGTTTACTAACTTTGGGCAGGAAGTGCTACGAGAAGTGGCAGTGGTTCTCATGGAAGGCAAGTTCCTGAAGAAAGGATTCTAAGAGCTGGTGGTCAGTCAGGAATTGAAAGGATCAGCACAATTCAAATATCAAAAGCTGCATCAGCTGAAGGAAACATCCAAACTGGTCCAGATTCCTCATCTCTCAATCTCTCTCTCAGTTTGTGTGTGTATGATGAACATCATCTTTATCTCTCTAACTCATATTATTTTGCTATCTCCTATAATTATTTCTTAATGAAGTTGCTACTTTCTCTATTGCCTGTTTCCTTACTGTAAATGCTGCTTTGCAAGAAAGCATTCGGTTTATACCAATTGATTGCGGGACTTTATCTTGAAGTCTTGCAAAATATTACTCTTTATTCTTGCATCAAAAAGCAAAACGTTTCTGCCAGGAATCCATATATGTCCAACCAAACTTGTAAGCATTTCTTTGTTTCCACTATTTGGTGCGACTGTCCACATGATACCACGGACAAGGTGGAGCAAATTTTTTTTTTTTCGCTTTTCTACTCGACTATGAACCCTGATGATGTGTTGCACATACCTGTGCAAGTACCTATTTCTGGAAGACTGAGCTCACATGCCTTTCTTGGGCTTCTCAGTATCAAGTCAATTAGTCTGCCTGTGTCATGTCGTTTGTTAGTGGTTCTAAATGTTTTTAGAAACAAAGGTCCTGAACAAAATTGTAATAACATAGCACTAATTAGCGCCATCATAAGTATGTTCGTGCAGTTTTGTTAGTAGTTGAATTGGATGATCCCTCTAAAGCAATTTTCTTCTTTCTTTTCTTGTTTAGATGGACATGGTTTTTCACAACGTCATCCCAGTAATTGGGTTGACACCAATGAGGATGATGATGATGATGATAACGAGGATGTTGCTGGACTCTGTGTTCGATCAACGCCACCATACTATGAAGATCAATAACACTATGTTTCCTGTTTGACTATGATGACCTTGCTCTCTTAGTTTTACTGGTAAGTGCTTTTGCCTTCCAATGCCTGATTTTTCCTGTCCTCTGTTCCTTCAAATAGTCGGAGCAGTGTCTAGCTTGCTTTAAGAGTCCTTTGTCATTTTTTCTTTGCTCGATTTTCCTCCTACTTGACTATACGTTAGTGCTTGTGCCAATTTAACTAGTCCAGCATGCAACAAAGCTGCATTTTTATGCACCTGTTTTTTTCTTTTTCCCCTCTTTTGTTTTTCAGTATGAAGTTGCTATGCTTTGCTGAGTGAGGTGTCGATGTAGTTATGGTTCTGCACTTCAATTCTATCACAACTTGTTCCTGGCTTCCTGCCAAGAAAAACGGAGCAGTGCCAATAGATCCAACAAGAATCACATGCTTTATGGACAGGACCTGCAGTTTAATACCATTGGAAATTGTGTTTACAGCTTGTAAAATCTGTGAAAATATTTTCTCCGTAGCTTTGCAATCATTTTTTTTTTTTTGGGGGGGGGGGGGAGGGGTTGGGTTTTCAATACCATCTGTAAAACAGCTATTCATGTGGAGATCTATGACTTGTTTGATTGAAGTTGCTGCTGCCTTCTATACCGTGGTTCTCTGAGCTGTTCTTGTAGCCCGTGTTTTTATGAATATAATACCTCAGTTTTTCTCTCACTTTCTTCCTCTACTATTTGCAACAGCACATTAAAAACGTTAAGAAGACTGTTGGAATTTTTTGACCAAATAGATCCCTTGCCGTAGAAAGCTTTTCCATTTTGTCTTTTGAAAATGATTTTAGGTTAATCTGTGTATGTTAAGAAAGAAGCGCTCAAAAGCTTTTTGAGATGTTTATGTTCCTTTCTTAAAATCGTACTCTAGAATGATTACGTCATTTTTAAACTCCAACCAATTCAGTTTAACTTTTCTTTGTGAGTTGCTTCCATTATCTATACTCAAGGATGGTGAATTTCTAGTGTTGTGATTTGTGGCAATATTTTTCTGCTGAGGTATCAGAAAATTTACTTGAGGCTTGGATAAGGAGTTTGTTCTGCAGAATAAGTCCCTCCATGTAAATTTCAGGGTACGCAAGTCCTTGTGTCTGAGTTTTTCCTCCCACACATTTTTGGGTCTCGGCGTCATGTCGTTAAATGTTGCATTTGTCACCTCCACCCACGGCCATTCATGCACCGACTCATACCTTCAGGCCAAATTTCTTGATGTCTGTTCATTTGTATTATGTCCCATATATCTGCACATGAAATCCGACATTCACAACTTTCATGTTGCCCACGACTTTTAATGGCTGGGACTGATTAGCGCTTATATAGGGTGTCACAGTTCAAAGACGTTTCTTTTCTCTAGTGGCAAAGACAGATCGGTCGCCTTGAGTTCAGGCGGAAGTTATGAGATCATGTTGTTTCTTTCTGTGGAACATTATCATTTGGTTAGTGGCGATTGAAAGCATTTTCGCAAATTATGTTGTATTAGCCATCTGCTTTTATTTGCATTCTACAGAGACGACCCCATCTCGCCGTTTCGATTAGAGAAAACAGTACGAGGTGAATCGGACAGGTGTAACAATTCAGATGGACATCACTTATACCCAGTTTGAGATGATTCGCAACCACGCAGGTGACTGTTGAGTTAATTGTATCTCACGTGGATGAGAACGAGGGAAGATGAACACTTATATGTTCCTTGTAGATTTAACAAAAGTCCGGCCCTTCTGATGACATAACTCAGAAGACTATATTCATCGTATAGCCCGTCGACGCATTTGGTTGAGGTACCTTTCGGATATTCCTGTTCTCTCTGTTTTTCGCTTGCGTACTCTCATCACATGCGGTGGGTGAATAGATGACTCGGACAATGCATTGACCGCTTCTCCTCCAATCAATTTCGTAGTCTCCAGCCTCTCCGATCAGCTTCATTCAATCCGATTTGATTTTGGGAGCGACTATGTCTCCGTGGTCAGCATGATTCTTTGTCGATATGTCAACGACATCATAAGTCATCACCCGAGTTGTTAATTCACATTCTCGGTAGGTAATAGGAGAATATGGGAAGGTTTGAACCGGTGAGGTGGTTTAAAAAAAAACTGGAGCTGTTAAAATCAAAGGGCGCATCCGTCAACTTGGGAACGGATGTCTCTTCTTGACTTTTTAATTTTCCATGTCGATCTTTGTTCTGGTTCCAGATTGGAGAAATTGTTTTAATGAAATGGTGTTAGAAGTTTCGCCGAGAGAGAGAGAGTTTTGTGCATGGTCAGCTTTTTCTAGGACGAATATTTTTCTTTTCTCTCTGTTTTTTTTTTTTTTTTTGGGCAACTCCTGTTTTTGTAGTCTTCTGAAAATGATATTTTGGGAAGAGATGGTTAAGAAACAGCTGGCATTGGGGTGCATTAGATGGATTCGGGGGACGCGCAAACACCGCTGCGAGGGAGTGGTGATCTGTGTCGCGACGGGGCCCGCCCTTTAACGGCGACCTTTCCTTTGTCGGGATGACGCCGTCTGCTTGCCTGTCGTTTGTTGGAATAGGGCATGGGGGCGCGTGTCTCTGGATAGCCGTTGGTCATTTGAAATTGTTTTCTTTGTTTTTGGCTCCAAAAGGTGGAAAATGAAAACGGAGAGTTAAATGGAAGGATGACGGGGGCTTTGCACTTGCAGCCGAACGAAGGCAATGCTAAGTCTCCGAGCTTTGAAGCGATGTTTCTTTTTGCCCTTTCCTTCAGCACTAAATATATTTTGAGAACGATAAAGTTTACGATCAAACCTTTTTCATTATAAGTCAATTGTGTAAGTTCAATCATCTCTAACTCTACGGCATCACCGTATTTCGCAGTGTTGAATTGAAAATGTTCATGCGGAGTTTCACTATGTAACTAACTAAATTTTAGTTTGTGTATCAACAACCTTTTCTTTATATCTTTGAATAGTATTCAACATTCAGCTTTCATCATGTAGATCTCTTATGAGTAACGACGTCCACACAGGAAACGTTAACGGAAGTGGGCAAGAGAGATGTAGATAAAGGAGCAAGCGAGTCAGGAGGAGGAGAGAGAAAACGTGTTTAGGTTAAAAACAAGAATCTGGCAATAGGACTGAATTATAACTTTATTTGGAGGAATAGGTGCAAAACCCTAGATGCGCCCCCTCTTCTTCTTCCCCCCAACATTTGTTTATTCTCTCTCTCTCTCTCTCTCTCTCTCTCATCTTTTCTCAACCACTTGAGAGGAGGATTACAACCGGTCAACATGTGTGATGCTGCTGGCCCTAATGCCAAACAACAACCCCTATTAGGCCTCTGTAATTACGTACGTGCCATTGGTGTTTGTAGCTTAGCTGGGATTGCAAAAGGTCAAGCCTAGGCCGCTACCGTGAATAAGTTGGGGGAAAACGCGAAAATTCAGACACAAGAAAGGACTTTGATGCGTGCTGGTGGTGCTAAGTTAATTTGTCCGCATTGCTTGATCAATTAAGAATGCATTGTGCTTTTTAATGAGAACAATGATCGTTAGGAAGCTGAATTCGAATCACATTACAACATCATTTTTCAATTTATTTACTTACGGCATGGAGTCTCTCCCTTTGCTTTTCATGAAAAGCTACTACTACAAATTTAGGGTCCACATTGGCGGTTCTGGACAGAATTTCAAAACCTCCCTAGTGGCAATCCCGTAATTAACACCCGAACCCACGCCCGAAATTTCAACTCCCCGTAGTGTTATAGGGGTCGCTCCTCAAGCCTTCGTTCTGTGTCTTTCAGCTTCGACCCCAGCAGAAGAAGAGAGAAAGACCGCATCTTTCATCGTCCAAGCAAGACCCAGAAGCACAGGAACTCAAGAAATCACTTCGTTCACTCATTCAAGCACAAACCCAGAAACAAAAGCACCGTCGAAATGGCCAACAACTTCTCTCCATCGCCGCGGCCCTGCCTCCTTCTGATCTCGGCCGTCGTCCTAGCGAGCCTCCTCGCCTCCGCCGTACGCGGCGGCGGGGTCAGCGAGCACGGCCACCACCACCTGGGGTGGGCTGGCGGCGCCGGAGCCGCCAGATCGCGCTGCGTGGGGTCGATAGCCGAGTGCCTGGCGGCTGGCGGCTACGGCGAGGGGGAGTTCGATCTGGACTCGGAGTCGAACCGGCGCATCCTGGCGACGACCAGCTACATCAGCTACGGGGCGCTGCAGAGGAACACCGTGCCCTGCTCCCGGCGCGGCGCGTCGTACTACAACTGCCAGACCGGCGCGAGCTCCAACCCTTACTCCCGCGGGTGCAGCGCCATCACAAGGTGCAGGAGCTGAATCGTTTTTTTTTTTTCCACTATTTTTTGGGGTTTTTTTAATCTTCATTTTTCTTGTTTGTTGGGTTTTGGTGGGTCTGATTGCTTGTCATACGTTGTTATTGTGAAGGAAATATTGCTGGTATAAACAGGACGCATCTGTCAAAGATTATTGCTTTCATCAAAATTTTCTCCTCTTTTTTTTTTTTTAAATTTTTCCATGCTCATTTTATTCAATAATTGCTCCAGAAAAAGAGAACAAATAAATGTTGGTGGACCCTCTGATTCATGGAGGATTTAGGAAGAAGTATGATGAAATTGGTCTCATTGGTTTCAGTTTTTAGGGCAAGATCTCTCAATTTTTTCTTGGCTGTTTTTTTTTTCACTTTGGTATTTAGTTTTGCTTTCTGGGCGTGCTTGGTAATCTCTTCCATTTTTTTTTCATGTGATTTTGTTTGTCTCTTTGTACTTTTTTACTTTTGTTGCGAATTGAAAATGTTGTAGGCCATTCGAAATAGTATCAGAAGACGCGTATGGTAGAAGTTGTTCAACCACTCCGATAGTTTTATATCCTGTCTTTCTTATATTTTTTGGTTTCGGAAAACGAAAGAGAAGAATAGAAAAGGGTGTGCCATGTCTACCACCTTTTATATGCATTTTTCGAGAAAATTATCAAAAAATTTTTACATAATCATTAGTATCAATTCAAGTCATAGACTTTTCAATTGGATCAATTCAATAATTCGGTCCATTCGACTAATTTTGATCGGAAATCGCCGACGTGAAATTTTTTCAAGAGTCTAGTAGTCTCGCCCTCGGCGATCTCAAGAGAGGGCCGCCTCGCCCAAGGCGGTCGTCGACCAAGGCTGGCGTGGGCTGAGACCCTTGCCCGAGGCTGGTTGGCCCTCACGCAAGGGCCGGCGAGGGTTCCAAAGCAACCCTTGCCGGCCAAAGGCAAAAAAAAAAAGAAGGAAAAAATGAAATAAATAATATTTAAAAAGTTCAAGTCGGCGTCGGTCCCCCTACGTAGCGTCGTCGTTGTATAAGTCATTTCCATTTAAAATTGACCGGATGGGTTGTATCGATATCAATACAATAGGTTTAGGATTTTTTCGATATTTTTTCCTACATTTTCTTAATGTTGAAACTTCGATAATTGGTACTAAATAATAAATATAATCTCGATATTATCAAAGGGTCATACAATGAAGATTAAAATAAAGTGAAAATGACTTCTTTTTTTTGACCTTTTATTTGGGGGTGAGGCTGTCCTGACCTATGGAAAAACATTTTCGGGTTAAAGCGTTCCACGTGAAGTGCATTATTGGAGCCAAGCGGACGAGGAAAACTACAGTTTCACGAAAAATCCCTTCCGTCTAAGAGGCCGTGCTCCCATGCGAAATTAGTGGCTTATACAAATCCTGTAATTCATGAAATGTGTGTTTTAGTATGAATTATACATTGAATTTGTATCGTATCTTATACAAATCCCTTCCTTCTTCGAACGAAATAAAAGCGGCATTCTCTGTTCGTATTGTATGGCAATGCCGTGCACACGGACTCGATAACGATTAGAAAGTTCCTAATCGCTGTCGTCCACTCCACATACGATGTGGAGAAATTTCACATGCGACTACGTTGTAGAAATAAGGAGGCAAAGAAATAATAATAATAATAAAGATCCTTCCAAAGAATTAGTCAATGGGAAGAGTTACCCACGGTTGTTTGTCTTTTTGTTCGACAAAATTTCACGTCGTGAGTTTTCTGTAAGGTCCTTAGGTGGCCGGGAAGTCTTCTCGTCGTGTACGTGTCTGAGCATGAGAAATTTGTCACAAGGAGCATCTTTTAATACGTGTTCGATTATTAGTTGAACTTTTCCAAAGGCTGGGATGTACTTCGGTAGCGATAGGATAGTATTCTTGTCCCTTATAGTATCAACATAAGGGAAGGACCCGTACTTACGTAGCGATGGAATGATCACTGCTGGTCGCGGGTCTCTACCATGTGCTTAGGTGGTGATCGGCGACCGGCAGAGGACGGCTGCGACGAACGGCGGTGACCGGCGACATTCTACTTTTTTGAACAGTTTGTATTCCTTATTTTCTCCTCTTTGTGGCCGTCTCGGTATTCCTCGGTATTCCTAATAAAATTTAAAATACAGGATCTCTAGAGATTCTTGCTGCTGTGTTTTTTTTTTTTTTAAACAAGCACCATATAATATATGATTTCCATGTTCGTTACTATCTTAATCAACACCAGCCTCTAATTAATCAGGTGAAGATAAGCTCGCAGCTAAGCGGCGTCTATTTTATTCCCCGTCCACGTCACCCCACGACGCTTGCTGACTCGGATTGTCCAAGGACCAAACCCTTCCCCAATGAGATTCCTCCCCCTCCTAACAAAGAAGTATCGTTAATTTCTTCATGTTCATTCCAGATTCAAACTTGAAAAGGATGTTTCTAATTGACTTAGATTATAAATAATAATCAAATAAAGAGAAAAGGGTTAATTATGTGATTATGGAGATTTATTTTGCTATTAACAAAGTCTCAAGAAAAATATATTTAAAATCACATGGTAACCTTGTTCTTCAGGGTTATTTGGTTTGATGTTTCAATGAGCATATCTTCATGAGATTGGCGTATTGAATCCGATTGTCCTAAGCTATTTCCACAATTCTCGACCTTATGATTCACGGTTTTCTCCTTCCATTTTTATCCCACGTGTCGTCACAATCGCCGATCTAAACCGATCTTTCAATGCAATGATCGGACGATATTTTTTTTATGACTATTTAAATTATTTAATCGATCCAATTATCTGAAGCCCTTTTCCTTGAAAATAACGATACCAATAGTCTTTTTTTTTTTTTGCATAGGTGCGTTACCATCCTTGGGAATCAAAGGATAATCGTTTGGTCCTTCGAATTCTCGTGGTAGAAAGAACCAAACTGTTCAAGAGGAAATATCCAGCGAAAGTCATCCAAGTTCGGCGATTTTAGTAATATTAAAGTTTCATCTTATTAAACTTGATATAACCAAATACTAAGATTAGATCTATGTGGATACACGAGCCTCTTAGACCAACTGATCGCTATTTCCTGTCGAATTTAAAACGAAGTCGTGATTGGTAATGTTGATAGCATTCTTGTATTATGATCTTTTTAGGTCTTTGATTCGATCGGGTCCCGAGGAAGCACGGGATTGAGTGCGGTAGGGCATTTGTTATATCTTAGAACCTAGGGTATGATCTGGAAATTGGCCCTTCGAACTATCATGAAACTTGAGACTTATGATTTCACCTGTCTCAAGAAATCCTAATTTGTGTCGGCATTTTTATACATATAAATGTGAAATTTCATAAAGAAAAAAAAAAAATACCATCACAAAAAATTATAAATTAATACATTTTACCTTTTTGAAATGTTCTCTCTCTCTTTTCAAACACTCCGAACTGAGAGCATTGATGGCTCTTAAATGGGTGGAGGAAAATGTCACAGACGGAAGTTTTTACGATGCAACCAGTTGATCACATGACTGAGAAGAAACTCAAGACTTGAAATGTCTGGGCATCTAGGATTTTCTCTATGAATTCCTAGGTTACTCTAGAATATTCTCAAGAGCGAGCAATATAGTAATTGTCTCACATTCTAGAAATTTCTTATTTAATATTGATAGTTGATTAGATGGGGAGATGCAATTTAAGCCATTAGATTGAGTCTAAATCAACAGTTATAATGTGAGCCCTTTTAGTATAAACAGAGGTGTCTTCCTTCATTTTAATCATCCAATGAAAATCAAAGAAACACTACAAAACATTCCCTCTCAGCACTTCTCTCTCTAGACTTTCTCTTTGGCTTAGTTGCTCCAACCAAGGAGAAACTTGATGTCTTGTTGCATACACGGCATTGGCTATAGAAGAAAAGGTCTTTAACAAACCAACACATACCATGAACCTCGAGAGACAAATTGCACAAAACCTTCATAAAGAAAGGTGCGGCAAGCTTGAGGAGCCGATTTTACCTTAAACTGAAAAGGAATATCGGGGATATGATTAGTGAGAAATCCATTTATAGAGTGCCCATGTCTCGTCAAATCCTACCGCTAGTAAATTCATAAGTGAAGACGAAATACCAGACAACATGCGAAAATCAGGACCACAATGCAAAAACAGGCTGAAGAAACAAGAAAGAATTCGATAGGTTGAAGCATTGTTACAGGCCAAATCATGGCACCATTTGAAGCTACAATGGAAACCTAATTATACGCGCTATTTTTCCCGAGTTTCCTCAATCTGTTGTTGGTGCACTGGCCAACTGTCCATATGATCGTCACGTCGAAAATTTCCAGGAGAACTGCTAATTACAAGCGGCGGTTATTCTCCTGCAAGTGATATGGGGCTCTGATGCTCCATAGTTGAGTTCTCAGCTTTTATGTATGCATAGTTCCTTATTGCACAGTTTCTTGCACTGCAAAAAGGAATTTAAACAATGACACAACAGTAATTCTATATGACAGAAAATCAGCGATTCAAAAAACAGAAAAAAAAAAAAAGAAACCAAAATGAGTTGACAGAATTTCCCCTATTACGACCTCTGTATCAGTCATTTCTTATGTTACCAAAAGATAAACATCGACCACAAAATAGCACATAAACCGGAAGAAAGAAAAAGAAAATTCTACCAGACTCCTCCGGATTTCCTGGAACTATCTGCTTATCTATTTTTACCAAACAAAAGGGTATCCATTCTGCTGTCAACATAATTTTCTCCAACACGTCAGAAATTGTGCATCAATAAACATGTTCTGCCTGCAGGAGCATGCTTCTTGGGAAGAACATAAAAATGAAATTAGATTGTTCGAAGAACAGTTTTTCTCTTGTGGGAGTACGGAAGAATTCCAGGGATCTGCGGTTGGCTTTCGACATGCAGCAAGGAATCGCATAATTTTAAATCTCCTGCTTTCTAGCCATGGTTTAAAATGTCTATTTGCTTTGTCATGACAATTCATCTGGCTAAACATCAACACTACGTGTAGTTTCAAGAAGTCAGAAACTTACATAAATCATCCATCTGAAAGTTCGAAAAGTTCTAAAATCCATCTACAACTTTAATGCCAGCATTCTTGTCCCACTCCTCAGGAGGGGCTGCATCTGCCATTATCTTCTCCTGACCACGCCAAAGAATCTGGAACCAGAATTGCAACCTCACATAAGTCCACACTGCATGCGCAATCACCAAAAGACACCATTAATACCCTAAATGATGTCTCACCTTGTCAATGACACCAAATTCTTTGGCCTTTGTGGCGTCCATGTAATAAGGTCTTCTCATGACAGTGGCTACAGTCTCTATGGACTAGAGTGATTCAGATGCAGCATTAGTTATTATCTTGCCCACTAAGATATACAGAGAGAGAGAGAGAGAGAGCTCACATTCCCAGTGTGCTTCGCCAAAAGCTTTACAAGAGTATCCCTATTGGTTATCACCTATAAAAATTCATCAGAATCAACATGAACATCATAAATAGAGAGACTATGTGCCCAGTTCCAAGTCAACACATTTTATACAGTTCTGTATGGAGTAGCAAAGTGTCCATTATGGGTATGTATAGCAAATAGAACAGCTCAGTATACCTCTTTTGCACGGATCAGAACATCGCTGCTTGGCATCAATCCAGAGGATGGAACACGAGGTTGCTGGATCATCGCTGAAACAATAATGTGTTGACATCAGACAAGAAAAGGATGAGACCACAGCAAAGCCGATATCTACCAAATAACAACGCACCTTTGGCATGCGGCATCATAAACCTTTTACCCTTAGATCCTGAAGCAAGTAGCAGACAGGCATGTCCTATAGCTGCACCTACAGCAACTGTATGTATCTGCTTTAACCAAATCAACGAGAGAATTATGACCACTTCGCCACTCAAATTTCTTAGATCCAAGTTTAAAATTCATTAGAAGTATATGGACAAAACAAGGTGATCCATAGTTTTTTAAGCATCGATAAGCGAAACACAGCTAAAATCATCACCAAGCACCACCCCCGTTTAATCAAGTACCTACTATAATTACTGGAAAGTCACTGGAAGTGTTAACAGCCATAGATGCCATTGTAAGAAAACGCACCTCATTCTTTAGTTGCATCAGTGCATCATAAATGGCAAAACCCTCTGTCTCCATGCCCACCTGCAAAGCACTGATTGTAATTTTAAAACAAAGTTCTGAGGAAATAAATTGTTTTCCCTTACCAATTAACATGCATCTTTGGTAAGGTCGGGTCTCGACCATTTATAAGCTTGAAACATTCAGAATGAAATCAGTCACTATAAAGATGGAAGCTCACCGTCTCACCATCATCACGAGTTGTTCCAGTAGAATTTATGTAAAGATATATTGGCTCTTTTGGATCCATCCATTGCAAGTACATCAATTCTGCAACTACAAGCTCTGTGACTGCAGGCACCAACTGAGAGACAGTAAGTAGTTAGTTCTGTGTAAAAGACCTACAAGAGGTGGAGCTAAGACTTACCAAAAGCAAGAAAGTACACAATAAATAGTTGCGTAGAAAATGCAGTTGCCACCAATGCCAATTAGCAGGTTGAAAGTTCATAGCAACTCTACCATAAAAGCAACTTCAAAAAAACATTATCTACTTTACAACATTCAAGCAGCTGTACGACAATAGTAGTTATTATTATTATTTTATTTTTTTAGCCTGAATAAGATGATGGCAGTTATTGTCTACCAGCTACAGGCAAACAGCAGTTTCCTGCTGAGGAAACAAAAGAAGATACTATTTCTAGCAGGAGCAACTAAAACCTGATCAGATCCTCTTTAGATTCCAATCAAGTGTGACGGAAAAAAAAAAAGAAGAGTTCTCCTTCAACACATGCTTCCATTTTTCATTTTCCCTTGCCCTGATTAACATCCTTTCTAGAAGTTATAGACACTCCTTCACATTCCCACTGCCTTCTCGGATCATTTCATGCTAATTATGATTCAATTTTCGTATCAGGAATGAGTACAGTATGTGTTTTTCCAGACTGAACGGCTTAAAAAAAGACAAATGTTGAAAAATAATTTGGACCACTTACTGGCATGCCAATGTAAACTATTCTTCCATGGAGAAGCAGCGAAGGCAAATCTGGTGGAGGCCTCCTCGGTCGGTGCTCATTGTACGAAACTGACCTTTCCACCTGATAAAAGCATCATCAAGCAATGGAAACCAATCCTCTAAAAACCAATCCACTGAGTCTTGAAAACTGATACTTCCACATCGACTGAAGAGAGAGGAAATAGTTAAAGAGAAAAATTCACTCAATGAGGCAGAGCTCTCCCCTAGTAAATACATCATTATATCACATAAAAGCCCGAAACTGTGACATACGACCAATTGAGAGCGGACGCTCACAGCTGAAGCAAAAAAAAAAGTTCATAACCTCCAATTTATTTAGGGATGCAAAACTCATAAATCATCCCACTATTTCATCGAAATTCTCAGTTTGATCTGAGAAAGTTCGTCCAAAAACCTCAAGATTTCAAATTTGGCTTAAACAACTATGTTTGCAACTTTCGTTCTCATTCTGAAACATTCAATCGACCGAGAATATTTGCATAGCAAATTAAAACCAACTCTCTCCTAAAAGAGCTGTCAAAACTCACTTGTACGTACAAAAAAATTATGAAAACACTTTCGATTTCGTGCATTGTTGACCTTAGAGCACTATGGCAGCACCAGTATAGTTTGCCAGAATTATCATCCTCTCTTGATAAATTGATAATTCGGAATCTAGTGAGTGACCAAATCAGATAACACTCAACCACAAATGTTCTCTCCAAAGTGAGCTCTACTACCTGAGCCGTAGAATTGAGCTTCTGAGTAGAAGAAATCCGTATAAGACCGTGGCTAGCTATCTATTATGCTTACAGAACCATTTGTGCACTATATCTGCTGTAAATTAAGAAAATGAAGCAATTCTAGCTCCCTCGACCAATAATTGCAATCGACCGAGCAATCCTCAAACTCGGACAAAGAAACGAACCAGAGAACATCGCTAAGTCGCGCTCGCTCACTCAACTCACCTGAGCAGGCGTCGCCATGAGCTTCGGAGAGTCGAACAAGTCCAGATAAGGGGGCGTGTCGGAGCTCACGGGGCGGTCGAGCAACGACTCCGGCGAGGTCGCGGCGACGGAGGCCAGCTTCGACAGGAAGGGGTCCTTAGGGTTGATTGGCGGCAGGGGGAGTTTGGACGAGCTCTTGGAGTTGATTGCCGAACAACGAACGGCGTGGACGCTTCTTCTTCTTCTACCGGCAGGTGACGAGGTCGAAGATGGGAAGAGAGAGGCCATGGCGACTTGTAGGCTCGTGGCCATTCTCGTTCGGCGGTTAATCTTCGAGCTTCTTCCTCTTCTTCCGCTCTCTGGTTTTGTTGGAGAGGGCGATTGGCAACAGAATCTACCAGTATTGTGGCCGTCTTGTGGGCTTGGGTAGGCAGGCTAACAGACAGATAATTCGCGGGTCGGTCCGGGTCGGTAGAGCGCGTGGATTCGGAGGCCCGTAAGTTCAGAGATGGGCCTCCGTGCTGGGCTTGGGCTGGATCGACGCTCGATGCTTAAAACGGAAAGCACAATGTTTTGATATGTTCAAAACAAGGAAAAATATTAAGGCTAATACCACGAATAATCCTAAATTGGTATACTTATAATAAACTTATCTCAAATTATTTTTTTGAGCATCAATAAACCCGACTTAGTATACATATGATAAATTTACCCAAAACTAATTTTTTTACCATTAAAAACCTTAAACCGATACATTTATGATAAATTTACTCTTCGTTAGTTTTCTTCAAATTTTACCATCAAATTAATGAATAGATGACGTGTGCCAGTTCACAACTGTATAACAACTCTGGGACTGATAGATCGTGTCATGAAAAGCCCCAAAATGATGCACTTGTGCCATGTTTACTCCAAATTTTGCCACATTTTACCTCAAAATAGTTCTCAAATTTACCAAAATTTAAGATAAATGTATCACAACAGACAATATAGATGTACTCAATTTGAAATTTTTGATAATATTAACCTAAAGAAAAACACCATACATATCCATATCGAAATGAGATGATCATCAATGATGGTCTTCCGATATCTTGCAAGTACAGAGCACGAGGGACCACGGCCAGCATGTGTGAAGCACAAGGATTCACATTTACGAAAATTTCAATTAGAAGGAAGGAGAAACATATGATAAATATTACAATAACAATTTTTTTTCTCCAAATTCTCCCTTCACTTTGCTTCCAACTAAGATTAACGTGTGTCCCATTCGATATCAGGAAATTTTGTTGGACAAAAAGGACAAACACACCCGTGTGTAAAACCCTCCCCCATTAACTAGTTCTTGAGTTTCGACCAAAAAAAAAAAAATAGTTCTTGAGAAGCATTTTTATTAATTTTTTTCCACAGTATTTCTATACCATAGTCGCACCTGAAATTTCTCCCGTCTCGTACCACGATGATTCCGCTCTCATTTTGTTAGAAGAAGCAAAGGATTCGTATAACATATGATACGATGTAACGAATTAATGCATCCTAAAATGAGCATTCAAAAATTTACGAGGAAAACCTTTAACCCGAAAAGTTTTTCCAATAACACAGTTCACGTTGAAGGTTTTTTTATCCCGAAAAGTTTTTCCATACATGACAGGAAAAAAAAAAATCGTATCCGGACTCCTGTTTTCACCTTATTTTAATCTATATAATATAACCTTTCGATATATCAAGATAATATTTATTGTTTAGTACCCATTATTGAAGTTCAACATAAATCAAATGGATATAAAAGGTGCCACCCGGTGTAAAACCCTTTTCTATTCTTCTACTCAAACCAGAAAAATCATAAGAGGGAGCACATAAAACTGCCGGGGTGGTTGCAAACTTCTACTACGTTGTCTTTCCGATATGTGCCATTTCGACCGGTCTACAACATTTTCAATTCGGCAACCACAAGGAAAAGAGCACAAAAAGACAACAAAATTACATGAAAAAAGGAAAAGATTATCGAGCAAACCCAGAAAGCAAAACCAAATATCAAAGTGAAAAAAAAAAAATCTGAGAAATCTTGCCCTAAAAACCGAAACAACGAGAGGCAATTTCATCAGAGATTCTTGCAAAGTGCAAATCGATCTATGGGCACATACGACGTAACATACAAATGCTTCTCACAGCATTTTGCAGTAGAACTGAACATGTCAGTTTGAAGACTTCATTTCTGCTGTTTTCCATACAATTATATTGGAGCGAGGTTAAGGTTTTGGGGAGAAAGGAATCTGCTAACCCTATCTGTGCCACAAGTGTGCAATCTAAAACATCAAATACACCAGTTCCAAACTTCCAACATAATGAATTCAGAGCACCACGCACACATCTGAAAGTTTTTACTATTGAAGCTGGAGGGCCCATTGAATTTTTGATGCATAGGCGTCTGGTAATTGCACACTTAAAGTTCAGAGGAATTGAAATACAAAGAAATGCAAATGAACTTTTGCCGGACACTTCAAACCGGTGCATGTTCATGGAAACTCCTATTAGTAGTTTCGGAACTCGGCCCGCAACTTTGACTTTTTCCTTTTTTGGGTTGGTCAGTCTGCGGTCCGCCCACACAAACCATGTTGTTTGACAAAAAAATAGCCTCCTTGTGCAGTGGAAATCAAGAATGTCTGAGGACAGGGCTCGTAACACACTCAATTCACACAAAACTACAAAGAAAAATGTGGAAAGATGGGACGGAAGACAGGAGGGAGCATCTTGAGAATCGCATCTATAGCTTGTCGCGTATTCCATCTCTCTCCTCTTTCGTTCTTAACAGTCATCACTTGACGGGAGAAAGGTTGGACGCGTACGACCTAGCACTCGGGTTGGGGGAATTATCCGTCCAAAAGTACTATTGTATTTTTTACAGGACCTGCAGTAAAATTCTAAGATACGTCCGCGATACTGATTATCAATGGTGAGTAGAACCGAGGGAAAAGGCAACATATACTGGAGAAATTGATCTCTCTCCTCTAGAAAGAGTGCCTCTGTTGACCCGTCCTGCCCCCCACAACAGCATGTAGTCATGCTCAACATTTCAACGAGGTGTGCTTCCTTACCTCTCTCCTCTCTCTCTCTTATGTATCTTATTCGATTAGATATTGGCTGGAATTTCATTTTCAATCTCCATTCTCTAGTTTTAGATCCGTTGCTAATTTTGTTAGAGTTTCGTCCTTGATTTTAAGGACTCTTCTATTTGCTATCTTGTTTGAAGCAAAATCAAGAAGATATCTCTCTCCTCTCTCTTTTATGTATCTAATTCGATTGGATATTAGCTAGGGTTTCTTTTCTATCTCATTCTTTGATTTTAGATAGATTCTCATTGTGATGCCACCTTTTAGCAACAATATATATTGCAAATGATTTGCTTTAAGATAATTGCACTTTATCTAATTCGACCCTAAGTCCTTGCGCGTAAGCGGAATCCTTAGTTCATATTATATACCTATGTCGTACGGGACTCGATAACAATTAGAAAGTTCCTAATTATCATCGTCATACAATACAACACGTAGAAATTTTACATGCGACTATGGTAAAGCAGTAGGGAGGAAAAGTAGTAAAGGTCCTTCCAGAGAACTAGTCAACGGTGAGGGTTACACAATGTGTTCTCGCATCACCGACGGGGCTTGGTCCTCAGTGAGTGAAGGAAGAGCTTTAGACGTTACCAAAGATAACATTTCGGAGTTAGGGTCGCCCAGAGATTATGGAACATAATTACAGCAACCGCTCCTGGTTGCATTATACTCTTGGTAATGATAATGCGCTGCTTCGTTCCCTTAACTAACGAGCCTGTAAGAAAAGAGGACTAGTTCGAGTCTGGTGTTCTTCACTGATTAGGCTCTCTTAGCTATGTCTCTTTCTTTGGGCGCTGCAATTCCATCTAAACAAAGAATGGTGGATCAACGCCCTCTAATCTTCAGTTTTCAATCGGTGAGCTTGGTTATTAGCTTCTGCTATGGTTATCAGCAACTTAGTTGATGCTTTTGACATATTTGTAGCACTGGAAGTCAGCGGTCAGTCTGGAACGCCGAGTTTAATGATGATATGCAAGTTCTTGAAATAAGGGGCCAAATGCAGGTATTTTGAGCTGGTTTCCCTCCTCCATTCCCACCTTCTTAATAGCATCGGTTATCTGAATCTAGGGAAATATAACCCTTGTTCTTATTTAGGTTGTTGCTCATTATTTTGAAGAGAGAAATGTGGGGTTAGAAGAGAGACGCAAAGATTCAACTATACTTCGGGTTAGAGGCCATCAACTCTTTGCTTGCTTGACCATTTTTAGTGCCCAACAATTTAAGGACAAGATACCAGGATGTGCTGAACTAATTGGCGTTTGCGTTTACTTCTTCCAGTCCCCTGAAGATAGTGCTATTTCCGTAGCTAGCATGATTCGTCATCATGAGACAAGAGTACCTTGGTTCTCTTGAGGTATGAGCAAGTTTGTCTACGTGATAAATTGTCAATTTGATCAGAACATTTGTTTTCTATGATCCATCAATACAGGCATCATGTACCAATTTGCCGGACAACGCCTTTAAGGTAGCCATTTACTTTCCAAAGGTACTTCATTAAAGATCTACTGGCACGGCATGTTGACATATCTCTTAACTTGAAAGCAGGAGTTTGGTTTTCCCCTGAAGAACAGTTGGTGGCGCTATCGAG
The DNA here is from genome assembly GCA_021437795.1 of Rhodamnia rubescens. NCBI lineage: Eukaryota > Viridiplantae > Streptophyta > Magnoliopsida > Myrtales > Myrtaceae > Rhodamnia > Rhodamnia rubescens. The sequence continues at coordinate 1,241,315 of JAILYA010000058.1, forward strand.
TGACTCCGCAAATGCTTGCGCCGTATCTTTGATCATCTGCCTAATGATTTCTCATCCATTCCCCTGTGATCCCTTTGCTATAGGTGTTACCCTTTTACTGCTTTATCTTTGTAAAGATGACAGCTACCCATTGTCGCACCCTTTCTCCTGGCTGATATATGTAGTCTTAGGCTTAGAAAGTTTCTCCTCCTCTCGGACTCAAACAGTACTTCATAAGTTTTTTGGAGGTTGAATACGTTCTCTCATGATTTTTCTATCACTTAATTATCGTTTTTCCGGAAATGGATGCAGGATCTATGGAGAAAGCTTCCAGTTACTCGTACCCTTCTCCCCTGGCATAACACCCTGCAAGTTCAGTCTCACAACAGATATCTCCAGAGAACTTGGAATTGAAAAGTGAAATTACAATAAGATGAGCCAAGATCCTTTTTGTTTGAGGTTCATGGTAGAGAATACTTGTTCATCTGCTGGATTGAAGGCACTGAGTATGCATGTTTAAGCTAAACTTGAACATTTGAGATCTTCAGACAAACTTTCTCGGATTAATCTGAGAATTTCGAGGAAACAGTGGGGTGATTTTTTGTGAGTTTCGTGCACTGAAATAAAATGGAGATTATGATTTTTTATTTATTTTTTTCTTTGGCGTCAGCTCTCACTTGGTCATAACTCATAGTTTCGGATTTTTATCAGGTGAAGAGGTCAGTTTCTACAATGAGCACCGACCGAGGGGGCCTCCACCAGATTTGCCTTCACTGCTTCTCCATGGAAGTATTGTTGACATAGGCATGCCAGTAAGCCGTTCACGTTGAGTTGTCAACAATTGTCTTCTTTTAAGCCGTTCAGCCTGGAAAAACACGTACTGCACTCATTTCCTAATGCGAGAATTGAGTTGTAATCAGCATGAAATTATCGTGTATAAATGTGACGAGACGGTCACAACAAGGGTAAATTGAGGAGGCTGGTTTTGCATGATCTCTCTAAAACCTGAGGTGCATTTGGCAATCCGATGGTGTCCCAAACGTGAGATACGTTGAGGCTGTGAGGTGCCCCCATTTGGAAGTGCTTTTCCCAACCTTCACGGCGGAATTTCTCGAGGAAATCAAAGAGCCAAGAGTTGAGTCATGTGAAAAAGGGAAACTAATTGCTGGCCATGAAGAATGCGAAGAAGCGACCGGTACGACGATTTAGGACAACAGGAACGTGCAAGCTTTTCGAAAGAAAAATTAAGACAGCAGTCATACTAATAAATAATCATTAACGAAATGAAATAAATGAAGTGACTGATATCAAATGCTTTAATACCTTTGAAGGAAATATCATCATTTTATTTTAAATCGGGTAGTTCTAGAGGGGAAGAGCGTTTTCCTAGATCAAGGACCCCACACCCGCCTTTGAGCCGTTCCGTAGCTCCCAATTTGCGGCAACCAAAATCCCCGCTAGCATGGCCTCTCAGATGAACGGACAAGATGCCGCGTCTCCACCGTAACAACGCTGAGCCGACGCTCACAAGAACGAAATTATTCAGAACCAAGTAACAACTGCGAGAGGGGGAGAGAGAGCTTGTTTGGCAACTCTCACGACGACCTCCTCCCAGGCCACACAGCGAAGTCATTTCTCGTCTCGTAGGACGCACCCTGACGACGAGGCTCCTCCTTCACGCACCGTTCTCCCTTCTCTGTCTGCGAAATCCGTAGCCACATTCTCTCTCCTCGAGAGGAGAAACCGCCGTCTCGGAGAGAGAGGGGGAGGGGCATGGCGGAGGAAGAAGCTCCGGAGGTCGAGCTCAGCGGCAAGCAGAAGAAGGAGATCGCCAAGTGGTTCCTCCTCAATTCCCCCTGCGGCGAAATCCAATACGTTGCCAAAGGTTCGCATTCTCTGCCGTCTTTTGTTCTTTTGTGGTTCTTGTTCATACGTTCGTTTGGTTTGATCGGCGTGGGTTGTCGTTTCGAGTCCGCCTTGCAGATGTGAGATCGGTGCTGAACGACGATGGAGCGTACGACGAGGCGGCGTCGGAGGCGTTTCCTGCTTATAACAAGGCTCAGATGATTTGCCTCGACTTGCCCCGGAGATTGGGAGAAGTAAGTCTTTAGATCCGCTTCGCTGGAGATTCGCTGAATCGGTGGTCACCTTCTGAATTAATTGCATTACACTATTGGTGATGATAATGCGCTGTTTCGTTCCCTTAAACTTTGATCCTATAAGGAAAAAGGACTAGTTCGAGTCTCTGTTATTCATTGACTATGCTGGAGGGTAAAGAAAATTCGTTCCTGCCATTTGTGCTGGATCTGTTGACGTCACTGTCCCTGTAGGTTCTGATTACATCATTTGGTGAGCTTGAGGAGAATCAGTTTCTTGATCCACGTACTGCGCAAGTTGGGATCGTCGACCATGTCAAGCAAGTAAGTATTGCAACAGTTTTGCACAGCATACTGCAGTGCCGTCTTTGCTTTATTTGTGGTTTGTCGTGAAATCTTTTGTTATCTATCTGCATTCAATGAGTATATTGATGGAAGTCCAATTTGGTCCCGTGCATTTTTTTTTTTTTTTTTGGCTACTTAAGTTTGGTTTCCTACATTATTCCCCAGGCTCATGCAGCATTGCTGGTTTTCGGTCCCTCTTTTGTTCTCGAGGATATTTGTATAATTATATGCATTCCATTTCTCTGATTATCTGCTAATTTGGTTCAGGTTTGTACAGATGTGAGACCTGCAACTGATGAAGAGCTTCCATCTCCATTTATTGAGGAATTTAGGTGCGTTTCTTGTTTCCTGATAGGCCCCTTGACTCGTCCTTGCGAGAATGTGTCTTCTGTTCATGAGTGCTTTATAGTATATGACCATAACAGTTATTTTACCATCCTCCCTCTTTTGTACGTCTCCTCTCTGCTGCCTTGACATGTCACGTTCGAGGGGTTCATAGAACCATGCTGTAAAAGTAAAAGTAATTATGCATTGCTGCATGCCTTACTTTCATCTTTGATTCTTTTTCTGGCCAAACCTCAGACTAGTCAGGTATTTTATTCTATGAATTCACTGCTATTTGGAGAAATGCCGGATACCCCGAAACTAGAAATAGACTATGAGGCTTCTTGTGTGATGCTTGATACTTGGTGAAACGAGAAATAGCCTGTGAATCTTTCCTGTTTATGGCAGTCAAATAATTTGCTTTCATGATTCCTTTTCCGCCTTTATTCCTTCAGATGTGCCCTGGATGCAGAAGTGCTAAAATATCTTGGGGAGGCTTATCCAAAAGGTGTCTGTTCAGTTTACTGCACAAAGGGTAAAGATTTGGAGGGACCAGGATCTGATTTCGAGCTTGCAGTAGTTATTCAAGCTGGTAGAAATAGCCCACAAAATTTCTGGTCAGTGAGGCTCATAATTAACTGTCAAGTAACTATGTCTCTTTCTTTGGCGCTGCAATTCCATCTAAACAAAGAAACAATGCCCTCTCATCTTCTTTTCAATCCATCTTCAGTTTTCAATCACTGAGTGTAGTTATTAGCTTCTGAAATTGGTTATTAGCAACTTGTTGCTTTTGACATATTTGCAGCACTGGAAGTTGGCGGTCAGTCTGGAACATCGAGTTTAATGATGATATGCAAGTTCTTGAAATAAGGGGCCAAATGCAGGTATTTTGAGCTGGTTTCCCTTCCTCCATTCCCACCTTCTTAATAGCATCGGTTATCTGAATTTTGGCAAACATAACCATTGTCTTATTTAGGTTGGTGCTCATTATTTTGAAGAGGGAAATGTGCAGTTAGATGCAAAGCATGAATGCAAAGATTCAACTATGCTTCAGGTTAGAGGCTATCGACTCTTTGCTTACTTGACCATTTTTAGTGCCCAACAATTTAAGGACAAGATACCATGATGTGCTGAACTCATTGGCATTTGCATTTACTTCTTCCAGTCCCCTGAAGATAGTGCTATTTCAATAGCTAGTATAATTCGTCATCATGAGACAGAGTATCTCGAGTCTCTTGAGGTATGAGCAAGTTTGTTTACGTGACAAATTGTTAATTTTATCAGAATATTGATTTTCTAAAATCCATCAATACAGGCATCATATACCAATTTGCCGGACAACACCTTTAAGGTAACCATTTTCTGTCCAAGGTACTTCATTAAAGATCTGCTGGGTCATTTACACGGCATATTGACATATCTCAGCATGAATTTGGCTGTCCCCTGGAGAAGAGTGGTGGTTATTGAGTGACTCCGCAAATGCTTGCACCTTATCTTCGATCATCTGCCTTATGATTTCTCATCCATTCCCTGTGATCCTTTGCTACGTGTTACATTTTTACTGCTTTATTTTTTGTAAAGATGATAGCTACCTGTTGTCGCATCCTTTCTCCTGGCTGATATAGTGCTTGTGCTTGTTTTCATATTTTTGGGGAGGAATATGTAATTTTAGGTTAAAAAGTTTCTCCTCCTCTCGGACTCTAACAATATCTTATGAGGTTTTTTGGAAGTTGAATACACTTTCTTATAAGTTTTCTCTTACTTAATTATTGTTTTGATGAAATGGATGCAGGATCTACGGAGAAAGCTTCCAGTTACTCGCACCCTTTTCCCCTGGCATAATACCCTGCAGTTCAGTCTTACAAGAGATATCTCCAAAGAACTTGGAATTGAAAAGTGAAATTACAATAAGATGAGCCAAGATCCATTTTGTTTGAGGTTCAAGGTAGAGAATATTTGTTCATCTGCTGGATTGAAGGCATTGAGTATACACGTTTACATATGGAACTTTTTGCCATGCCTTGCCTGTTCCATTTCCTCTGCACTCTTCTTTTTGGTTTTTGAATCTCGGGTATCTTTTGGTGCCCCCCATGTCTCTGTGTCCTTATGAATCGCTGCTGTGCAGATTACTTCTTTACTAGGAGTCTAGGAGTCCTCAGTTTTGGCAATTTTTTTTGTGTGACCATTTCTTTAAGCTCTGTATAGTGAGTTACGAGAGTTCTGGTCCTCATATGAGGTCAGTCAAGAATAGTCAGAAGAATGCTGTGACAAGTGAATTTAGTTCCCCACAGAAGTTGTGAAGCCAAAGTCATTGGATTGAATTAACCTGAGTGAAGATCAATATATGTGCGTTCGAATATTGTGGCTTTGAGCTGCAGTACCATCATAGCTGTTCTAGTTGAAGGTTCTACCTATGTACTGAAAACTCTTCTCTCTCTCTCTCTCTCTCTCTCTCTCTCATGATGTTGCTAACATGGCTGCTAACTTGCTTTCTTAAATTAAAGCGAAGTAGGTCCTACCCAGCTTTTTGGTAAAGGTTTAACTTGGGACTTGGATGCTGTGACTAGCAGATAAAGATAGAATGGTAAAAATGGCTGATTTTGCTCTTTTTTGCTCCACTGTAGTGGTCTTCTTTTTGTCTTTGACACTTGCATAGTTAGTTGAGGTTGCAAATCATATTTGTGTTGCAAATCTTGCCATTGCTTGCAAATTATTGGGGACAATATGAACTGCTCTAGCAGCTGCATATAATGTCGACCCAGTAGTTATGAGTCCTCTGTAAAGAAGGGCAAAATCAGCTTTTTTACTTGTGAACTCAATGAACAAAATGAAAACGAAAACCAAGAGAACTATTATTGTATCAATTAGAGATCTTCAAAGAGATCAAATCATCCACAGAAGGAAAAATAAATTAGCTTAACAGACTGCAATGGGATGAAAGCACCCATAGAAGTGACGATCCGAGCTTAGAATATATTTCAAAGGATCAATTGAGAACATGATGAAGTTCAGTTTCCTCATTTGTGCTATTTTCCTCTCTGGGATGATGCAGTTTAGCCAAATCAGACACAAATGTGCTCCAGAAGGCATTGTCTTTTTAAGCCTGCAATATTTGTTTGGCTGAGTTGTTGTAAGTAATGCAATGACATAGCTTTGCCTTCTGTTGAAGCGCATCTCTGATGATAACAGCGAGATTGGTTGCTGACTGACCAGAGTTCTGCCTATCAATGTGCCTGAATTTGCATTCCATTTATCGGAATTTTTCAGTTGATCTTTAATTTCTTTGATCACAATGATGTCTGAATCATATAGTTATAACACAGGTACCCATTAGTCTCTTTCTTTCTCTGTGAATGGAACTTCAAATGATACCTGATTTTTTTACTTTGAATAGCGATTCTTCCGAAACATGCTTTGCAGAGGAAGGTTAAGAATTGGCGCGGTCATTCAACCGTATGACACTAGACACTGTTAGATGGATTTCAATTACCATTGCTTGCTTCAGCTGCTTTATCATATCCCCCTTCATAAATCATATGCTATGTCGTTGAAGATGCGGATCAAGTATTTGCTGCTTAAATTTGGAGTGTTTTGTGAATGTGACTGCGCAGACTCATTGTAGGGGCATATATAAGGGATTTAAAGCGGAGTTGATGCTTGTAAAGTTGTTGCGCCTACTGCGAAAGAGAATTGATCTATGGAGCTTCTTGCTTTGTGGATGTAAAGTTTAGTTTGACGTCCTGAGAAATGTTTCGACACTAGAGTACTCAAATCATCATTGTGCAGTGGATAGTAACTGCTATCCCTCTCTTTTGCAACCCAGCAGGTGAACAGCTCGGATCCATCCTACCGTCTTTGATCATGGTTTTGGCAGTGGGTAGGATTGAGCGCCAGTTAAATCTGTGTTGATGATGAGTGCGGAGATATAAACCTGAAGTGATTTCGAGAGACCAGTTTTTTTAATGCATGGAGCGGGATGAGTTTGGGATACAATGAGTCAAATATTGGCTAACTAACTTTCCTTAACTGGATATTGTCATTGATTGTTTAGAAAGATCCACGCATGAATTGCCCTAGCGAGTAGAGAACACGGAGCGTCGCGCAAAGCCTAGTTATTTGTGTGGCAAAAGTTGGCCAAGATCCGGGGCTAAAGATACTTTTGTTGCATGATGGTATTGCCAAATCTTAGTTTCACCGGGCTATCGGAACTTCGACGGCTTTTCTACAAGCGAAACGATTGAGACATTGAAAGTTAAAACTAAATGATTTGTGCATGATGTCTGATTGATTAGCCAGGATAATACACATGCGGTCCCTCCGCATGAGGATCGAATTCTTTGAAAAGACCGGCAATAATTAAACGAAAAAAAATAGAGCCATCCACGAAAATGGCAAACGAATCTTATTCAGGCATCAAATCCACTTCTTTGACTTTAGTCCCTACGTAGGAGACTCCGATTGGATGATGATTGATCTATAGTCAATTGCAGAGGGCCGAGAGGTATCAGAGCCATAATAATATACAGCGAAACGACAAATCGGACGTGCATTTGTGCAACTGTCACGGGACTGAAATTTATATTTTCAGAAACTCGAGTTATCTCCTCCTTCACCGTTAGACTTGGGCTTACATGCCGTCGCCGCCGGTGCGCTGGAAATGGCGGAGATCAAAGCCCAGGCCTCTCCCCACGATCACGAACACACTCTCGTCATGCCGGAGGCTGAAGTCTCCAGTGACAAGCCCCGCAAACCGAAGCGCGTCGCTTCTCTGGACATCTTCAGAGGCCTCACCGTCGCGGTACAGTTCACCTCTCTCTCTCTCTCTCTCTCTAAAAACAACTCATGCTGTGTACTCAGCTGTGGTTGCGATGTTCCATGCTTGTTGCGGAAGCTCCCTGTCTAATTGTTTTTGGGCGGGTGAACTTTACTTACGAGTTGAGTCATGGGTGCTCTTTGAGTCTGTGTTGTTTGTTGCTTTATGTTCTTGTACTTGAATACCGAGTTTGACGTTTTTGTGAGAAGCGCTTAGTTTATTTTTGTGTGTTTTGTTAGCTCCTGAGCTGATTTTTGGGGTGGGTGACAGCGCCTCTGATTTGGTGGAATTCTATACTCGTTAGTTTTTTTGAGTTGCAATTTCCATACTCCCGAGAGCTTGGTTGGTTTTGCTGTGTTTATGTAGAAAACAAGTGTCTACTTTTCCTCTGATAGCATAGCGTGTTCATAATGTGTGAATGACTGCTTACCTGTTTTATGACAATTTAGTGATATGTGCGCATTGATGAACAATTTTGGCTGACAGTGAGGGAGGAAAAATGGTATTTTCGATGGATAATTAGCATAGCTTTCATTTACATGTTCAGTGCTGTCTGGAATTTGATTCTCGCAAGGTTTTCATATCAGATTCTTAATTACTTATGTTCTCAGAAGCATGTAATATGTTTTGTGTTTTAGCTGATGGTTTTAGTGGATGATGCCGGAGGAGAATGGCCTATGATTGGACATGCACCGTGGAATGGTTGCAACCTTGCTGATTTTGTGATGCCTTTCTTTCTTTTTATTGTGGGAATGGCCATTCCGCTTGCTCTTAAGGTTTGTATTCCTCGCATTTTCCATTCGATAGAACGGAACCGGTGGTTTTGCAAAACCTAGGGGCTCTTCCTTTCAACTTTTTGATCTTTTCCTGTAGAGAATTCCTGATCGACTTGAAGCCATTAAGAAGGTGATATTACGGACTCTCAAGCTCCTCTTCTGGGGTCTACTGCTGCAAGGTTAGTCCATAATAGTATATGTATTTGTTCTTCTATGATATCAAAGCAGAATCATATTGACGATGTGCAGTTCTGAAGACAAGTTTTGTAAAGGAAAAGGAACTTGACGTGATATGGAAAATCTCCATTTGCATTGTACTTTGGTTTGTTTTCTGTTGGTACTAAAAAGAGAGCAAAGGGTGAAAGACTCGAAATAGAGAGGGCCCAGCCAATTTGATGTTTACCTGGTTTCGTCACTTGATGCAGGAGGTTACTCACATGCCCCTGACAAACTATCATATGGCGTTGATATGAGAATGATAAGGTGGTGTGGCATTCTCCAGGTAACATGATTACTTGTACTTATAGTTCACATCCTTTTTCGTGAAATTTCGATTTGATAGTAGTGTTTTGTGCTTTTATTTGGCCCAATGACAGAACAGTGCATGTGTGTATTGTTTACCTGCAGAGAATTGCTCTTGCATATTTGGTGGTGGCACTGGTTGAGATTTTTACAAAAAAATCCACAAGTTAATTATGAAATATCCAGCTCGTTCTCAATCTTCAGAAAGTATTGTTGGCACTGGTTGGTATCCGAACTTTACCAACTTTTCTTGGCAATGGGAGCTCTTGGATCTACCATTTCAGTGGTGCATCTGCTGAAACAGCTATTTTCTATGTCAAATATCAGGTTGTTTGGAGCATGCGTTGTTACTGTTTACTTGGCTATTCTTTATGGGATACATGTTCCTGATTGGCAATTTGCAGTCCAGGACAGAGATAGTCCCAACTATGGGAAGGTTTTCAGAGTAAGTCCTTTCTGTGTCCTAGTCTCACTTTACCTAAACAGCATGTCAGATATTCTTATAATTCTACGTCAATTGTAGGTAACTTGTGGCACAAGAGGAAACTTAGATCCTCCATGTAATGCTGTAGGATACATTGATAGAGAAGTTCTTGGAATTAATCACATGTATCAGCATCCAGCTTGGAAGAGATCAAAGGTGCAAGATGATTTACCTTGCTAAATCAAGAGAATTAATTTCTTATGTCGGGGAAGTAGTAATCTAGCAGTTATAAATGGTTTCTTATCTCTGAAGTGCTGCAGGATTGCAATGTGAATTCTCCATATGAGGGACTGATGCGGAATGATGCTCCAGCATGGTGTTATGCACCTTTTGAACCTGAAGGAGTTCTGAGGTCTGTCAAGTATTATCGTCATAATTGTTGAGTCTTTTTATTTTGCTGTTTTCAGATGGCTATTAGTTTGTGGCTCGAGTTTTGTTATACCATCTGATAGTCCCCATTAAATTGTGAAAATATAATGTACGATGTAGAGCTTTCTTAGATATAGTCATTCTGTGAAGCTTTGTAGTTATTCTATGAAGTTTTGTATTGAACTCTGGGTTCATATTTCTCTGTCTTGCATAATGTGTTCTAGGTCAAACCAAAATTTACTTTTGGGGTACTGGTAGTAGTATGATAGTATCTTGTATAGTTGACTGACCAAACAGGTCTTGGGATGTGGTTCTTCCCCCTAATAGGCAAGGATTCTTCCCTTGACAACTTTTTGGAGTATTTTCTTGATTTTAGCCCACTTCAATGGAAAAAACATTGGCATGACGTTGAAGTTGCTCCATAACAGCTCCATGTCATGGAGACAACCTCCCCACGGGGGAGGGGTAGTGCATGGGAGCCCTGTGCAGTGGGTCACCCCTAACACACCTAACTGCCTTGTAAACTCTATCAAATGCTCTGTAAAATGTGCCCTCATCTAATGGCATGAAGCATCATGACAATTGCCAAGTGGCTTTACAGTGGATCTTTTTGTTTGCAGTTCAATATCTGCTATTCTCTCCACAATAATCGGAGTGCACTGCGGTCATGTGCTCTTGCACTTGGAGGTAGGTGTATTAGTCTGGATATGATAAATTTGTTAGTCTGTTCTTACTTGACTTATTGGAAGAACGACTGTTTCAGAATCATTCAACCAGACTGAAGCACTGGGTTCTCATGGGTCTTTCTTTGCTTATTTTGGGAATAATTTTGCATTTCACCAATGGTGAGATCTTTATAATCTGACATGCACAACTTTGATTTGCTCTTTTATGCGGCTCTTAGTCTGCATGATACTTGTTTCCTTCAATGCAGCAATCCCGTTAAATAAGCAGTTATATACACTCAGCTATGTCTGCGTAACAGCTGGTGCTGCAGCGTTGGTATTCTCAGCCTTCTATGTCCTGGTATATATCTTGTTGTCTCATGTTTCTCACTGGAAATCTTGGTTCTGTCGTCAATCGTCTGCAGGGAATGATCTAACTAGATAGAAGCAGAAATTCTGGAGAAACACAGTTTGCCTGAATTGCATAGAGTCAGTACGATGTATATTACATGGCTAAGCTTTAACCTAGTTGATTTCATCATTAAGGCTTAATTGTCTTTAGATATCAGCATATTAATGGGAGTGGCAAGCATTATCAGCATGGTACAAGTGCTTTTAGCGGATCATTCCTGGAGTTTGTCTCCCAGTAATGATTTGTTTTAACACCTCATTATGTTAGCTGCAAGTAAAGTCTACTTGGCGACCACTTATACAACATTGTGCAGGCATCTCCAGAAAATCATGATGCATAATTACTTCTATATTATAAGAAAACAATTTACTTGATGTAATTTTCTCCTTGAAAATGGTGCAGACCTGCTTAGTGCAAAAACTCTTGGGAAAGGTTGTTGGTGGGTGTGACTATAAGTATAGCTGGTGATAGATGACTGAGTTCTATGTTGTTATGCTAGGTTGATGTTTGGGGTCTGCTTTTCCCATTTCTTCCCTTCAAATGGATTGGCATGAATGCGATGCTAGTGTATGTGATGGCAGCAGAAGGCATATTTGCAGCATTCATTAATGGGTGGTATTATCATGACCCCCACAATAACCTGGTATGTCACTATAACCTTTCGTGTGTTCCCGCTTTTCTCAGGGAGTCACTCCATGAAACCTGTAATGAGAAGGGCTCTGAAATAAATTGGGATTATTGGCCAAAAGAATGAAACATTGCTGGATCCACCCTTCCTCTTTTCACCTTCAGAATATGCCAAAATATTTTGTTCTTCATTCTGTTGAGTGGTTGTTTCTTTCCCGTGGAACATTTATTTAATGGAGCCATATGCTCTACTTACAGATACCCAATCAAAGATAGGGTTATCCTTACAGAAGTTAAACCTCACACCTGAAGGAAAATTTTATTTCTGAGCTTAAGGTTGTTTGAAATTTGCATGGTGCAGATATATTGGATTCAAAAACACGTCTTCATTGGAGTTTGGCACTCAAAAAGAGTAGGAATTCTTCTTTACGTCATCTTTGCGGAGATTCTTTTCTGGGGTTTTGTTGCTGGCATTTTGCATTGGCTAGGCATATATTGGAAGCTGTGATTTCCATACGACCCGACCCACGACGTAGTTAGCCTGTCACTGCAAAATGCAGGTACAATTCTGATATGAAGGTTCTGGCCCCTCATTCATTCTAAGCATTGCTTGGGATGCCGCCAATATTAGCAGCACTAGCCTCAGCTGAGTATGCCCCGTTGATGAACCTGCTTTTCTGTAAGAGAACCCACGTTCTCAAGAGCTTTCATGATCCATTCTATGCAAGGATCTACCCCCAAGGGTACTGGACATGCTTTCTCAAGTTCCGGAAAAGAAATCTCAGGCATTCCAATATACAACACCACCACAGCTGGTCACCTCCTATTTCTAGTCTGGTCACCTCTTATTTCCAGTATAGCCTTCTTCATGTTTAACATTTCTAATTCTAACTTGGAGTTCAACCGGAATTTGTGGCGACACAGAAGCAGTTTCCCTTTTTATCAACTTTTGAACAAAAACACCTTGCAAATAAAGATGTATAGATCTGACTAAATAAATAAATAAATAAAGATGTGTAATAGTACTGTGGAAAGATATGTAAGAGGATCAATGGGTGACCTGACTTTCCTTGCCCCACTTTAAGAAAATGAAGATTTCAACCCATGGTAGGCTCCACTATGGTGTTTCTGTCGCCAAAACTTTGATTGATCTCCAATTTAGACTTAGAAAAAGCCAAACTCAGAGGAGGATATACTGGGAATAGGAGTTGAGCTATTATCCTTTGTCGTATAGTTTAAAATGTTCGAGGTGTCCTATTCTGAATTTGAGAAAACATACATCATGCTCTTGGGAGTAATCCAGAAGAGGGGATACGGAAAGTACTTGAGAATGCAGGTTCTCTGAGTTGACGTAGGTGAGGAAATGTCCAAGGTCTATCTGTATCAATTAAAGGAACTCACTGATGTTCAAGCATGAATACAAAGTTTGTACCGCTTATATGTCATTCAGAAGACTCGATGTTTATACTCTGACTGTGAAAGCCATTCATTAATAACAATAAAAATTTCACATGATGGGTCGGCCAGAGTTCTTGCAAGCGTCCAAACCTTCACCCCTGTTTTGGCAATGCTTCAAACGTAGTGTTTACTGGTAGCTGCCATTTTGGCACAAGGACCCTTCCTACTATGGTGCGAAAATGTTAGCAAGCAAATTTATCTTTAGCTGGATGTATTAGTAACATGACTTTTCAGACTCCCTTGTTCCCCGAATTAAATGGTGACCCTTCGATAGTGTTCTGTCCTAAACTACGCAAAATATTGATACGACGAAACCATGAAATCGCAATGAGAATTATTTTATGGGGGGTCCACATGCAGTAATGCAAGTCATTCGGTCCTCGGAAAACTCTCTACTCAGGTCCAAGGCATACTATTATAGCTCTTCATCAAGATGCCATTGATAGACTCTCCTGTTGCGATCACGAAAGAGCACACAAAAATGCACAAATATTCTGGTGATCTAATGTTTCAATCTGCCTCAATGTGATGCCCAGACGAAAACATATGGTTAAGGCCTCCTCAGTTGCAGAGCTCAGCCTGCTTTTCCAATTTTGGTGAAGACCATCATATCATATGCCTTGCGACACATGCCAAGCAACACATGCCGAGGTTTTCGAGGCACAACCAATCAATCTCATGGTCGAAAAGACAAATTAGGGAAACTATAATTGTCCCTCTCTCTAGAAGCTTCCTATTTATTATCGATGGTTAGGTAGATAGGGATATTATATGAGCCATCGGATTTTGCAATCCGATGCCTTTTATTATATAAAGGGGTGCCTTCCTTCTCATTAGATCATCCACAGAAAACAACTATAAAGAATCTCCCAAAGTCTCTCTCTACAACTCTCCTTCTCTATACAAAGGAAGCCTAAGTCACCTCCTAGTCACCTCCTTTTTCATTTTTGGTGACGACCATCATATCAGATGCCTTATCTCTTGCTTCGCAAACTAACAGTAAACCACAATCCAAGGCCAAGGACAGAAGCAGATGGAGGCGTTGGATTCTACAAGCACAATACTAGATTGTACGGCATTGTTCACACCATTTCAAGACCAGAATCATCTCCCCTGCTTGAAGTTGAGATTTGAGTTATCTTATTCGATGTTTTTCAACGACGGAAGCGAGGCAAGATCAGAATCAGATCTTTGACCAAATGCCATGAGACAAAACAATCGAAGATGACTCCTAGCTAAATAGTTTCTAGTTTCGGGGTACAAGATACCAATAGTTTTGGTGCGAGGGTTCAGAGGACCATGACTTATAAACCAAGATAGCAACTACTAAATAGGGCATATCAATACTGAAACTTTATTTCTCAATTAACTAAAAGTCTCCATGTTCTAAATTTAGTAAAAATGAACCTAAACCAAAGTCGGACGGGCAAATACGGGGCCCCATTACATAGTTTATACCTCTCTCTTTGTATATAGAACAGAAACACAGAAAACCATTCCGATTCTGAATCTACTGAGTACCACGGCAAGAAAGCCTAACACTTGATCTCCTTCAGTCCAAAGGCAAAGTAGAGGAAAGTAGGATCAGTAGCACCTTCCTTGTAATATGCAAACACCATGGTGCCATCATCATGCATGCTCTCCCCAACGAAACTGCAAAAATAACCACATTGTCAATCAATCAAAGTCGTCAATCATATCTTGCGAAGCAAAGAACAGATTAAGCGCTAATTAAGCTGAGCATCAATTGTGAAGTCAGGTGCAATTGCAGGGTTGGAACTTACAATTGGAGGTCACTGAGCTTAGAAAGCAGGAACTTGGTTGCTCCCTCGATGTTCTTCTTGAAGAACTCTTGCTTCTCTCCCTCCAACTTGGGCGACAGCAGCTTGATGTACCGCTTCATGTACATCACAAACTGCTTCTTGTCAAAAGGAGGTTGCTCCTGCAATCACCAAAACACAACCATCTCAAATGTGTTGTGCATGAAAGGTCGATACCTCCAAAAGACGATACCTAGAGCCATGGAATAAAAATCCACTGACCTGAAGCCTAAAGGTGTCGACGATGTCCACGACCTTCGCGGCCTGGTCATCAACGCCCTCATCTTCCCCTCCACCCTCTGCAGAAGGGTTGGCCCCAATATCCACATCAACCGCTCCTTTGACAACCCACTGCATGCCCATAATCGCAACTCAATGTAAATTTTTCAGTCATGAAATCACCCCATCGCAAAGTTATCCATTCCCATTAAATCCGAAACGCAGCATTGCCTATTATTCTTGTTTATCCGTCCAAAGGAGTAAATCTAAAAAAGATGCCTTTTGACCCAGAACCAAAATAAGCGTGTGAAGGTATAAAGGTTAAAACGAAGAGGAGATAAATACCGACCTTCCCCTCCACTTCCCAGAGCATGCCATTCTCAATTTCCTTGTATGGGAAGGAGTCAGACAGAAGCTCATCGCCTGGAAATAGGAACAAGCAGATGAAAGATTTTTACTTCTCGCCACTAAAAACACAGATGTTATTGGCTTTTCAGACATGGGCACATCAAGATCATGCGTACTATGTTGGTCTTCAACGCGTCCTATTATTCTCATCAATCTCCAAATAACAAACAAGGCTTCTAGTCACCAAAACTTTTCACAACTTCTCACTCTGTACAAAATTCAGAGTCTCACGGACCATCCCCTTACAGAGGAAAACGCCGGAACATATTTTGATTCAGAGAACCTCTACTATTGCAAGAACTAAACAAGGGACATCTGTAGCATCCATGGATTAAACATAAAAAAGCTATATTCCCTTTTAAAAAGGGCGAAAAAAAGAAAAGATACTACCCAGAAGAGAAAAGGAAAGAATTTTGCTTTCTTTCTTGATCGTACTCCGACGATCACCAAAAAAGATTCTTTCAACCAAGACAAAACGAAATTCAAAAGAAAGATTCGTGGCACAACCCAATTCAAAAAACAAAGAGGTGCTATGGCATCAGCAAAGAAGAAGAAGGTTTGCAGCACCTGTGAGGAGATCCTGATACACAAGCATGTTTGCGGAAACTCTGTTTCTTCCTCCTTTCCGAAAGCGAAAAATTCTCTGCTTTCCTTGGGGGCACAGGAAGCTAAAAAAGCAGAGAGACACGAGAGAGAGAGAGAGAGAGAGAGAGAGGTGAGACTCGGAGGGATGATAGCGCGAGGTGTGGGGCGGCGAGATTTTGTAGTGCCTGTGTTTAGCGGAGGAAGCCAAATTAGTATTAGAATCTTTCCAATTTTATAATATTGCACTATTATGCGTCCCTCCTGCTGTGAAATTCCGATCGTACCCCTCTGAGATTTTTCGGGGCCTCTGTAGAGACCCACATGAGGGACAAGAACATCGGACGTTTGACCACCAGGATGTTGGAATTCCACTCTACGTTGGACTCTTTGGTTTTTTTCTCGAATCTGTCGGCCACGGCAGGTGCCCTAGCTGTTCAAGAAATTTTTTATTTTTATTTTTATTTTTAATTTTTTTTTTTAAAATATAGGAATCATATTATTTAAATAAGAATAGGAAACCGCATTATTTAAAACAAATTTCTCTCTCAAGTCACACCTTCGTTAGATTTACATATATCTGACCGATCGACTCAAAGAAAAAATTTAAATATCCCACATTAAAAATAAAGGGAAGTTTAATATCCTTTTTTTGGGGTAAGAAAGTTTAACAATCTCTTTTCTTCAACCGAATTGTTCCATTTTTATTAAAAAAATAATAGAATAAATATTTATCTTTTCTTCGAGATAACTCTAGAAAAGGGAACGTCCCTAGAATATTTTTTTCCAACGCAATAAAGTTATTTTTCTTTGATAAAGTGGTATTTTCATGGGTTTGCCTTGGAATCGTGTTCATACCATCGTATTAAATGATCTCGGCCGTTTGCTTTCTATCCATATAATGCATACAGCTTTATCTCAAATTAGATGACTTAAGAGCATTATTTCAAGAGCGTTTCAAGGTCGGATGAATGTTTCCAAAGTATGTCATGATTACTTATATCTTTATAACGTTACCGAGAGTCATCCACATTCTCGTCCAAACTTTATAATGTATTGAATCTTGAATAAGGTATGTTAGATCTCAGGATGATTGAAGCTCGTAAAGCATCAAAAGGCAAATGGAAAAAAAAATGATGGATGCTTGAAATAGATACAAGCAATCCTCAAATCACATGTTAAAAAATGAGCTTGTGTGTACCGGTCAGGCGAGGAGTGAATCCGATCTCTTGCACCGCTAAGTGTAGATGACAAAGTTTGACCATTAAATCGAGCTTCAGCTCAACATGGTATTATACCGATGGAGTTTGCATGATGATTCGTGTGCGCAACAATAAATTTATTTGAGTCCAGTGGCAAAAGCATGGCTCTTTTTAAGTATTCATACAGGAAAGGAGTTGTACTCCTGCCACTTTTGGCATGGGAAGGTCGAAATTAATGGCAGGAAAGAGAATCCACAATTTCTACAATGACACGTTATGAACCCATAATTTGTTTTTGTGAGCTCCCAATTGTGTTGTCCATAGTAGTCCAAGAGATGCAATAGGAGATAAAATAGGATTTAAGCTGGACGATTCCCCTAAATAGTCACTAAGATATATAACAGTCATTAATGCCATTGTGAAAATTTCCAACAAAGAATTGTCAGTACATTTGAGATGAACCATCGATGTACAGTTATTGCAAATTGAACCTAACGAACAAGACAAAGACGGTCAGGCTGAGCTAACAAATGTCGGTCCGATCATCTATGCTCAGCTCAAAATGTACTATAGACATAGAAATTGATTAGCTAGGCCTGAGAAAAAGGTATGCTCAATGTCTTCCTTACCATCATGTATTGCCGATTTCTAAAATGCTTCAGTTGGAAACTGACCTTGCGGGTCAATAATTACAATCATACCTTAACCTATCCTAATGATATATAACCATGGCAAACCTGAAAACGCCATTGGTTCTGAATTAGGATAAAAATGAAGAAAAGTGCGAAATGGCTTCGTAGGATGATTTATCAGCTACTATGAAAGAGTAACGACCAACGAAATTTCTTAAACATGTGAACCTATTTTTCTCGAGTGCCATCTGATCAAAGTGGAGAGAGAGAACATCTATATTCTTTTTTTAAAAACATGAAAAGGAAAAGGGTAAGAAAGCCAAACGCATATGCTTATATCCATTTGCATAAATGAAAACCCAGTAAATTGGACTGAGCAAAAGCTCTTAGCATGAGGATTAAGAATGCAAGGCAAACAATTTTGACCAACCGAGATTGATATTAGATCACGAGCCATATAAAATTATGGCATACACAGGCATATATAGTCTTGAAGTTCACCGCCAGTGTGTAAGAATTAGCATTCCCTTTTTAACTCCACCAGCAAGACAACAAAATTCATATCCTAAGTTCATACCAAACCATGCTAGTAACTGCCACTTACACGCAATGGCTTTTGGTTGGTCCTACTAGAGACAACCAGTTATCAGTCCCATCTCCGGTGGTCATAACGTAACTGAACAAAAGCCAGGATTTCAAGCATGTGGGTTCAGTGGGACTAGCCACATTCCCATTAATTCATGTCACAGCCAATTAGACAGAAAGATCAGCAGCAGCAGCAGCAGCAGACGTTGGCTCCAGGAAAAATCCAAGAGAGATGGTTTTAAGAGAAAGACACAGTACAACTAACTACGCTCAATCCAGCCAGGGTTAAAAATACCAAACTGCTGGCGGATCAACATGATTGCACTTGGATGGCAATTCAAATACTCTTTTAACTAGTTTTAGTTCCTCAGACTACTACATTAAGTCTTCCTCCCCTTCTAAGAGCATGTTAAGATGTTATGGGAATGACCGGTTCAATCAGACCTGACCTGCAAATTAGTAACAATCAATGCCCAACCACAGATCAAAAGACAAGAATGTGTATCGTGCTTTAAGAACACGTTGGTTTCCAATGAGAGGACTTACTGAGGGTGAGCGGGATCGAGATATACTCCTTGGGCTTCTGCTCAGACTGTGTCCCCTGGGTCCCTCTTTCCTGGATGACTGCAAATAAGAAAGCAAGCAGTCGCATCAGCACATCTTTGTGATGTACCCAAGATATTCCTACTCCTACAACGTAACCCATTCATGTCATGTGGGGCAAACAGGATAGAGTCCAAGGATAATTTTACTCACAGGTGATATTGGAGATCTTGATCTTGATCTGGACCTACAATAAATGTCAATCAAAATGATGCCCTGATCCTCCAATGAAGACCCTCAGAACTGCTCCACCAAATAGCAACCAAAAGAAAGAAAAGATCTATAGATACTAGCAGCCAAGATAAAAGAAACCTTTTTTTTTTTTTTTGGCTTTGGTTTTCTTGCTCTGATTCTGTATAAAGTCTTCTGATGTTTTTCTATTGTTTGTTTCTCTCTTTTGATTCTGTACATTTCTGATCCTAGCCTTTCTTTCAGTTAATAAAATCCCTTATTATCGATCAAAGAGCAAAAGACTGAACAGTAGTATCAAGCATGCCAAGAAGGCAGCAAAAAATTTCTCAAAGGGATGCATGGTTTACCTTGAAGGTGACCGCGGAGAAACAGACCTTGCTGGAGATACAGACGGAGACTGTCGCGAGGGCTTGGGCCCTGGAGACTTGCTGCAAAAGAACTTGAGTTTACTTACTCTTATGCAGTGTACATATGTATTTATTTAGTGAATAGAACAGCACATCACAAACCTTCTACTCCTGTAGCTGTAGCTTGGGCTGCGGCTCCTCAAATAATTGGGACTTCGACTGGGACTTCTAGAGTCGTTTCGATGTGAATCGTATTCTTTGACCTAAAGAAAGGACCAGAAATGCGGTTACTGCGGTCAAACTAATCCTATAACAACTGATTGATGTCACCATACCCGTATATAAGCTCGACTGAAGGCATTCCTGAATAGAGAATCATCAAGTTTTCTGATCTACACAAGGAACATGAAAGCACTCTTGAGAGATATAATCTTGACAGATTAACATGAACACAAATAAACAGATTGAAAACCAAAGAAACTAGAACATAGATGTGAGGAGACTTACCGCATATTTCATGTCATCATAGTTACTATAATCGACAATTCCTATCACACCTGTAGAGGCATTGCAATGACAACATGAAATGCTCAGAACTCATCAGCAGCAGAATCTTGTTAGTCCATTTAGGACACTGTGCATAGGAATCCCTAAACCTACCACGCCGATCAGGATACACCTCAGAAAAACAGACATCTCCAGCTCGACACATATGATCCTAACAAATGAGTGTAGGAGTTCCCATCAGAATTATATTCTCCAAACAAAGGGAAACAGAAAATCTTAATGTGTTACACGCCATGCAAATACTCCAGACAAGGGCACCTTCAGATCTTGCCATGAAGCCGAGGAAGGTAAGCCAGTAACCAATACTGCAAAATGGAGTCAGAAACATAAGACTATTAAGAGCTGAAAACAATATAAGAGGTAACATGAGAGAGAGGGGGAGAGAGAGAGAGAGAGAGAGAGAGAGATACCACGATAGTCAGAACGCCTTGAACGGCTGCTGCTGCTACCACCACTGTAACTCCGGTATCGGTCAACAGGTGACCTTTGTCCCCCGTGAGCAAGTTCAACCTTGTATACAGGACCATAACAATACAGATGAGATGGAGAAAACACAAGGTAGCAGATGTCCTTTTTCCTTGGTAAATAAGGGAAGGCTATAAAGAACTCACTCGCAACCGGTAGCCATCAAATTCATATCCATCACGACCATAAATTGCATCTTCAGCATCACGGTGATCTTCAAACTGCAACAAGAATGAGAGTATGTCCAGCCATAAGAACTTCAAGCATCCAACAAACTAACAGAATAATATCAGGACCAAAACCGTCATTCGAAACGCATGGGGACCCCTAGTGTTACTGATTACTGAATAACATTCTAGAACGTAGCTGGTTAAGCTATACTGACCTCAACAAACGCATAACCGGGTGGTCTTGCAGGGATCTTCAACTCAATGTCAACAATAGGGCCATACTGCAAAAAGGCAATAATGAAAACTGTCACGAGAACTTCAAGAGAGAAAAAGCAAAGGAAAAGGCATAGTCCCCACCCACACATGCTCATTGTTGCTATTTAGGAATGAAAAGAAGAAGCACTTCTGCGAAAAAGAGCCTGATGTATTACCCTAAGCTACACCAACACCAACATCAACCAGAAAGAAAAATCTACCCACTTACACGTTGAGAATCTCTAGACTACAATTAGTAGTCGGTACAAGTGGAATATTCAACTATCAGCTTAAAATGAGGCACACTACATTAAAACTGCTAAAACTTTTATAATTAATCACCAATGAGTTGCCCAGTGCAATGCCCCGGGATTAACACTCAAATCTCTTCATCTTCTGTAATCACAATAAGAATCTATTCTTCGATCACTTAATTGAAGAAAAAAAAATAGGATGGTAAACAATCACAAAAAATCTAAGGACACATTTGGTGTGAAGGAAAATTTTAACAGACCCTCGTAAAACCAGAAAGCACTCAACTAAATGCACAAAGGAAAAAATACATGCAATAAAAGGAAGACCTTGTAGAACAAATCTTCAATTTCTCTTTTGCGAATGTCCCCAGGAAGATTGCCAACGTAGATAGTGCGGCTCAATCGGCTGCTCATTTTCACTCCCCTGAAACCATAACAAAGGAGAAATACAAAAATAACTTCACTGGTAAAATCCACACATCCACAGAATGTGAAGGAATAGCTGAAATGGAGCCCATGCAATTGCAGATTACATCTACACTCAAACCGATCAAATGTAAAAGAGAAGCGGCGAACCACGAGAACACACATCGATCACGATGGAGAGCACAAATACAGCAATAACCCCACAAAAACGAGAAATGAACCTTTTTTCCCCTTCTGCGATGGAAACCGCGCATCATTTACAGGGAAAAAAAATGGACCGAATCACAGGAGAGAATTAACATGAACACACTCGAACGTACTTCGCCATCACTACAGTAGAACCAGCCAATGAACCAATTAAAGAACCAAAGCGTGGAATCACTCGCACCAGCGAAACGGAGAAACCAGAAGCTATCGACGATTGCGAGTCGGATGGAAAGACACAAACTCAAGAATCAACAGAGCAAACGCGAGAATCGACCACCGCGGGATCAATGCGTAAACGAATCATCGACAACGAATTCCAAAAAGATAAAACAAACAAATTCGAGATTGAAGAAATCAGTAAAGAAATAGCAAACCTCGGAGTCGAATGATTGCGAAGTCAGGGCCTGTCGTTGAAGAGTCCCTTCTGGAAGGTTGGTGGAAGTGAGCGACGAGAGACGATATAATGCCACGAGGTGGGCGATTGGGAAAGGTTTGGAAGCTTCGCGAGCGCGGAAGTTCGTGGCGTTTGAGATGCGACTTGGGCCGTCCGATGTAAGATCGGGCGCGTCGAGATGGACTTTGATCAACGGCCCGCCAGTCTCCATCAGGCTCGCCCCCAAGGGAAGTGTGAACCTTGTCCGGGCCGGGCCGGACTGGCCATTACGGTCAGGCCGCATGGGGAAAGTGACTCGGGTCGAGCCTGTTCGGCCCACAGGCTGCTAGGCCCATGACGAGGTCTACTATCCCTTACCAAGTTTTTGGGAATTCTCAGTTCTTACCTCGTTAACGTTTCAATATTTCGATGTCATCCTCGACTTTCTAAAATTGGTGCAATGCACCTCCAGTGTCTTTTGCTTTTTTTGTCTGATTTTATCCAATTCTATTTGATTTTACAAGTCATAATGTGTACGCTTTGTCTTGTATGCGTTTGCGAAAGCATGTTCCCTCACTTACGTGTCCCTACTTACAACCCCCCAAGAAGGTGGAAAATCGAACTTCGCATCCCCTTCCCACAAAAGCCTACACCCTCACTTATGCATCCCTACTCCCAACCCCCTGAAAAGTGGAAAATCGAACTCTTCACCCCGCTTCCCAAGTGGGAAGGGTGGCCGCTAAGTCAACCTCCAGTGGTTCATCTATATAGTTGGCTTTGTCAACTTATGGAATAAACTTATGCCACGCTATTGTGGAAAATTGGTCCATTAACTATGGGATATTGCGTTTTGCCCCCAATTCTTATAATATTATGGCAACCTGCTCCTTGACCTTTTTTTTTTGCCAACCTCAACCTATTAGTTTGTACAATATCTCTCGTAGATATGGCCACGGGCCGGTTTGGGCCCGAAACCGGCCCATGGACTAATCGAAATTAGCCCAACCCCTCACGGGCCGGTAATGATTTCACAAAAAGTAGGAATCGGCTCGGAACCGGCGGTTTCGAGCCGGTTCGAACCGCAAAAAAAAAAAAAGGGCGGCTCTTTACCCCCAACGGTCCAAAATTCGGAATCGAAATCGGCCCCGTAACCGGGACCGCTCATTCAAGGGCAGGTTCCGGTTCACGGCCCATGGCCATGTCTAATCTCTCGTGTCTTTGACATTTATTGCAATATTCGACTCACTTCAAATGTCCCTAATTGTCCTTATTGAGTCTTGCTACGCATTATATTTGTATTTGTGTGTTTATGTGCAATGTAATCTCTATACATTAATTTTGAAAAATGTCATAAACCTATAATACTTTTGTCAATTCAATCTTAAACTTTTTAATTTTGCTAATTGAATATTAAATTTCTTCACGTTTTGCCAATCGAGTCCATTTGGCCAATTTTGGCTAAAAATCACCGACTTGGAACATCCATCGTTTTTACATGGCACACTGACGCTAATGCGAACAATTTTTTAGAATATTTTACTATTTTTTTTTAACTTTTTTATATATTTATTATCTTAAATGTAAGGAAAAAAATAGGAAAATGGTAAATTTTTTTGGAAAAAGTATTAAAACATTATTAAAAATTGTCCATATCAACACCGCAATCTCACGTGAGTCATTGAAATTCACGTCGGCAATTTTGGACCAAAACCGACCGAGTGGATTCAATTGATGAAACGTAAAAGGGTTTATGATTTAAGCGGCAAAAGTTTTAGGATTTTTGGACAACTTTCCCAATTAATTTTACTCAATCATTTGGGGGTGGCATCGTGCCCCTTTTTTGCAATTGCAGAATCTTTTAAATTCTTATCGATAATTAATGTTTGAATTATCCAAGCAAATGGTAAATGCCTACAATATTGTTTTGGATAAACTGTTGAAAATTAAATTACGAAATCGAGGATCACTCTCAAATCTCAATGACCTAATTCTAATCTTAGTGAGTATTATTACGAAAAAAGAGGAAGCGAAATTTACTAATGAATTCGGTAAATAAAATATGTAAAAAAAAGGTGTTCTCTTCGTAGAATTTGCCAAGTGGGCGATGATGTCAGGGCCATGATCAGCCAGCCCGCTTTAGCCCTCGCAGCAACCGGACGAATCGAATGAGCCGCCCATGGTTTTCCCAGTTTTTTTTTTTTTTTTTTCGGTTCTTTCTTACTTTTGTTCGGTCGGATGGTTTTCCCAGGTTGACGAGTCCTACTTTGTCTTCGCTGTCTAACATAGACTCGCGCTCATTCCGTATATAAGCCCCGCCTTTTTCTCTGCCACCGCCATTGTCTTCAACCCCTCTCTCTCGATCTCTCTCGCCCCCAATATCTCTCTCTCCGCCTCCAAACGCTCGTATCTTTCTCGGACATGGCAGAATCCAAGACCACCGTGGAATCTATAAGGCATTGGGTGGTCGAACACAAGCTCAGGACCGTGGGTAAGTTCACCGATCAATCAATGAGCTTTTCTTTTCAATCTGTTCTTCGAATCGATTGAAAAATGTCTATTTCGTATGGCTCGTCCATATGCTTTTTCCTGGCGAATTGAATCGGATTTTTGCTTCTTGTGTCGGTGTTGTCGTGAAAAAAGGGTGTCTATGGCTTAGCGGCATCGCGGGTTCGATCGCGTACAACTGGTCTCAGCCCTCCATGAAGACCAGCGTCAAGATCATTCATGCTAGGTAAGAAATTATGTTTTCTTTTGTTGTTTTCAAATCGTATCACAGCATGAATCTGCTTAATCTTTGCGTATTATGCTCTTTTTTCTCCTGATCCTCGTTGGTTTGGATTGAAGTTCTCTTAGTTTCTTTCCGAGTCCTGACGATGCCAGGATCATGCAGGTTATGTAGAGGTTAGAAGGTTCTGTGTTCTTAGTTTTCTGTGTCCTGACAATGCCAGGATCATGCAGGCTATGCAGAGTTTAGAATGTTGTCCGAACCTGGATTTGGTTAGATCTAGGTTAAGGGCACAACCCTTTAGCTTGTGACTAATACAGATATGGAATGATCTAATATTGGCTTTAGGCTCTTTGTTTTTATTTGATTGAGCCACATTTCGACCGATTGCTCTGCTAAATTCTTTTGCTCGTCTTTTCAAATTGATGTCATAATAAGCTCTTGGAAATGAATAAATTAACCCCACGTCCTGTAAGAGTTTAACCCAGAATGGTTTACATACGATAAGTGACTGACTCAACATCGAAATGCTGCTTAAATTACTTTTCTTGTGACTGGACAAAAGTCTATCCATGTCCGACATCAAGGTGCCAACGCTTCATGATAGAAGCACTGTCACTGGAAAAAAGCATCTAGGTGATTTGTGTTCATGACAGGGTTCTAGTACTATGTGATGCATATTCATGGTTCTTAGCAAGAGTCGAAGCCTCTACAGATGTTGAACGAGCTTCTCTGCAGTCGTGGGTTTTAAAAGCTCTGATTACTCTGGTCCTGATTTTAGTTTTCATGTGACATTGATTATGAGAACTACTTTCTGGTATTTCTGCATTGGTATTCGATTCCTATGCAAATCCTCCTATCGGACCTTTTTTAGACAAATCATCAACTTTCATGTTGTAGACTCGGTAATGAGTCTCCTTAGGATTTTCCTGGACTGTGTTTGATTTAACAGTCATCGCGTGTTGTGTAGAAAGTTATGATGGAGGAAGATTCTGACATGCTCATCCTTGGCACAAGTTATGGATTAGTACATGAGCGAAATCTTTGCCATCATGTATTGTTGTTTGGGTTGCCTCTATGTTGCAAGATTATTTAGCCGTACATTACAACTCCAATTTCATGTTTCATGCATCTGAAGTTCTTACCGGCTGTATTGCCGCTCCAAGTGTTGAGTTTTTTCACTTGTTGATATGCACATTGTTGTTATTCAGGTTGCACGCCCAAGCATTGAC
The DNA here is from genome assembly GCA_021437795.1 of Rhodamnia rubescens. Taxonomy (NCBI): domain Eukaryota; kingdom Viridiplantae; phylum Streptophyta; class Magnoliopsida; order Myrtales; family Myrtaceae; genus Rhodamnia; species Rhodamnia rubescens. The sequence goes on from JAILYA010000058.1 coordinate 1,267,449, forward strand.
GCTGGCTGCTTTAGCTGGTGCTGCAGCGGTTGAGTACTACGAGCACAAATCAGGAGCAAAGACCGAAGACCGTCATGCGAAGTATCTTCCCATGCAATCCTTCTCACATAAGGATTAGAATGGACTGCACACATCAACTCTTTTGCCTGCTGCTTGGGACTTAATCAGCAATAAAATCCCTGTGAACAGAATAATTTGACCTCAATATAGAGTTTGATTTTGTGATTTAGACTCGAATTTTTTGGAGTGTCATTCTTTTTGAACAGATACTGATCAATATAGGTGCTCTCTCTCTTTCTGGATCTCGATCGGTATTGTCACAATATGCATCTCAAGTTGTTCCTCAGTTCACAGCTGATGTTACAGGACATTTTGCTCGTTGGATGAGACAATACGAGGAGCATGCGTTTTTATCAGAAAAGCACTGGGCAGATAGCTTCAGCACCATGTTGACTAAAAGGTCATCAACGAAAAGAGCTGTAGGAGAAAACATTTTTGTGCTTTGATTTGGATGGCGTACGGTACCCACTCCAACTAGACCAAACCACAGGCGCGAATCAGTTGAGTTACTCGCTAGCAACTCAAGCTGCATGAATACGGGATTCAATGAGAAAATTATCAAAAAAATTTTAAACTTATTGTAATTATGCTAATTTAATCCAAAATATTTTTTTTCGATTGAATGTTAAGCCTTTTGCAATTGTGTCAGTTCAATCCATTTGATCGGTCGGCGCTAACATAGTGATTTTTTAATAATATCTTAATATTTTTTGAATTTTGTATTTATTTTTCAATCTTTTTTTTGCCTTTTTTTCTTTTCTTTTTCAAAGGTTTGGGCCAGCAGCCTCGTTCAGCTGCGGCGAGCGTCGTGGCCCTTGCCTAGATCGAGCGACGGTTGCGACCCCTCGCCCCGGCCGATCGCCGGCCAAGTAGCCTCCTACCGGCCCAAACCCTAAAAAAAAAAAGAGGAAAAAAAGGACAAAAATTATCAAAAAAATCCAAAAAAACTTTAAAATACCATTAAAAAAATAGCCACATTAGCGCCGACCAACCAAATGAATTAAATTGGCACAAGGTTTGGGACTCAATCCGTAAAAAAAATAATTATAATAAGTTTAGAATTGAATTAACATAATTGCAATAAATTTAGAATTTTTTTGGTAATTCTCTCCAGCACGGCTTACTTCTTATTCGGTTAAAGGACTTAGTTCGATTACATACCGAGGAGCTAGGCTTGATGTGTGATGGTCTAGTTAAGTTGAGTCGACCTTCGGCATCAAGCAATTGAAGTAAAATCTTGAGCATTACAAGTAAAACCCTCATCTCATGAAGTCAATTTAGATTGAGCTCCTATCTAGTCGTGGATTATCAAGCGAGGCCAAGTTCGATTAAGAAGCCCTGTCATTTTGCTGTGGTTGCTGCATATAGGCAATGCATCGAGTAAGTCAAGTGGTCATCGCTGGTCGCACAAGGTAGAATGGATATTATCTTGTGAGATGCAGCAAAAATTGCGATGAAGGGCCTCCACCAATGCTTGAGTTTTGTTTACTTGCTCAGCTTGTTCAATTCGAGGGATCCAAATGATAACTATATCCACCACGGTCGCCAACTATTTTAATGTTGCCGACAAGTCTGTTTCAAAGATATATGTGCGAAACACAAATCGACGACGCAAGAATTAAAGCTCTAATGATTCACCCAAGCACGGGACGTTATTATAAAATCCTATCCGATCAGTAGCCATCGAAATATTGAAAATAATTGACGTAAACGTCAACCATCCTACGTGGTGTGGTTGACGTTGTCGCGGACAATTTTGAGTAATACTTTAGTTATTTTTTATTATTTTTTTTTCTTTTCTTTGGTTTTTTCTTTACTTGCCAGCCATTTTAAAAGAAAAATAAAATAAATAAATAATTAAATAGAAAGTTCAAAAATGATATTGGAATATTATTAAAAAAAAATATTCACGTCCAAAGTCCGCTGTATCACATAGGACTTTTGGCAAAAAAATTATCGGATGTATTGAATTAATGCAAAACCAAAAAATTTATGATTTAATTAATAAAAAAATTAAAAATTAAATTTATACAATTACAATAAATTTACGATTTTTTTGTAATTTTATTTCGGAACATACACTTGCTGATTCTCTAGATTAAAACCTCATTAGAAAAAACCTAACCTTTTCCTCTTCTGTCCTCCTCCTCTGTCCTGCAGCTTCGTTCCATTTCGAGCTTCTGGAAACTCTGGGAGGGTTCACAGGTCCTCTCTCTCTCTCTCTCTCAAAACCTGAAATTGGAACTGAATCAGTTGATTCGTAATCTTTAGATGCTAAATTTCTGCTTCTTCTCATCTTAACATGTGAATCTGCCCCGTCGGCTCGTCTGTCCCCTATCTACCGCTTTTCCATTTTATGAGCTGAACCTTTTGAACTTGGAGCCTGCCTGCACGACTTCGAACCCTGTTTGCTCATTGCTAGCGTTCATATGGTCGTCACATGTTCTTTCCTAGGATTTCTACCTCTTTCTGCTGCCATTTTCTGTCAAGTTCGTGTTCGGATACCTTATGTTAGTCATTCCACTTCGGATGTTCTCTATCGTTGATGAAAATGCTCAAACTTCGGGTGATATGATGGGGTGTCCGTAACAGAGGGTGTGTTGCAGCAATTTCACCAAACTATGACTGTCTGTGACCATGGTATTGGCTCCTAATGTTTTTCATCCGTGCAGGTGCATATCCCTTGAATTGATGATGGTTGTCTGTGTTTCTGTACTATCACGTCTCGGTTCATTTTGTGTTTTCTACTTACTAAGCGGTGTACTCTGTTGCCTTGACGGATCGAATGAGAAAATATTGAGGTTTGGTTCTCTGCTTGGGGGTACAGAATATAGTGAGCGAAGATGAGTCGAGCAAGTGCAGCAGTACCCAAGGGGGAAAGAAGAAAGGGGTGAACTTTACGATCGACTGTGCAAAACCTGTGGAGGACAAGATCATGGACATTGCGTCGTTCGAAAAGTTTTTGCAGGAGAAGATCAAGGTGGACGGAAAGGCCGGTGCCCTTGGTGATGTCATTACCGTCACACGGGACAAGACCAAGATTACCGTCACTTCCGACAGTAGTTTCTCTAAACGGTAATTATCATTTGATCGGACTGCTGATGTTAAGTAAATTACGACGATTTGATTGCTACCCTGAATTTTCCAGTGAAGTTTTGTTACATTATACTAGCCTCTGGAGATTGATTAATAGGTTCACAATTAGTAATGGATATTGATGTTACTATATCTGATGTCCTGTTTCTTTCCACATTAAACCCTCGACACCTGTTTCGTATCTCATTCGATGTCGCGGATCTCTTTGCCGTGCTTTCATTAGTTATCTGAAGTATTTGACAAAGAAGTACTTGAAGAAGCACAACGTTCGAGATTGGCTGCGGGTGATTGCATCGAACAAGGACCGAAGTGTCTATGAAGTCAGATACTTCAATATTGCCGAGAATGAAGGGGAGGAAGAAGATTGAACTTTTTAGGCCATTTAGCTTATCAAAGGAGTGCTTGTTGCTTTTCTAGTGCCTTCTAAGTTGATAGTATTGGGATTTCACATTCTGCCCTTTTATTTTCTCGAGTGCAGAGAATTTGTGATGTAGTGGCCATTAGAAAGGGTCGGTAATGGAAGTTGAGGAAATCTTGTGCTGGCTGTAATTATCTGTTTGCTCTTTTCCTTACAAGATGTTGAGCTCAACATCTTGGCCAGTTTTTTCAAGCTTGCATCTCAGTGGAAGGACGATTGTTTGTTAGTTGTCAAAAATGTAGTTGTCTTGTCATATGCATTTAGATTTCCTGATGCTTGAACTCGGCTCTTTCGCACTGTTTTTTTCACATGTTATGAATCTTCCTTATCCCTTGGGGGCATGGACTGCTTATTTGATTTCCTAGTGCAGCCGGTCTCTTCCTCATCGCCCGTGGTGCAAGTCCTTGAAAGTCTACAAGGTGGTATTCCATGTAAGTTCATAACACCGAAAGTAGTCGGTCAGCTTTTTCTGTTCACTATGTTTCCGTCCATCTCTACTTGGAGGAAATTTCCCCTCCACGGATTGGTCGGTTACAAGTTACGGACCTCCATGAATTCTAATCCACTAATCAGAGGCACAGATGGATGGAGGAAAGGACTAGCCTTTGCTTAGTATAAAAGGACTCTCCAGGTTGCTCTATCCGATAATGTGAGGAGTCTCAAGACTAGGAATTTCATATGGAACTCGTCAAGTGTTGCAAGAAAAGGATCTCTGTCATGTGTTCCATTTTCCCCTACTCTCTGTTGCATTTTCCTTATCGCTGTTCGCTTCTTTTGGCCGACAGCGTTGGTCATTTCCGCCATGATGTCTTTTCCTGGTCTATCCTTTCGTGGGGGTTAATTTGCCAATCTTTGGAATGTCTCGAACCTTGTGCTTGCCAGTCAGATTGTTTCATTCCCCGCGGCGATAACCAATGAAGCCATTGCTAATCTTCTCATTCAATCCTTGTGCTTCGGAGACGACCCGATTACATCTCGCACTGTGATGAGGATCCTCATTGTTGAATATTTGATTTTGCCAACCGCACGTTGTCTAATCAAATTCTATTCTCTCTTCGTATGCTCTTCAAAAAACTCCGATCCGGGCGGGCGGATTCTTCCCCCAACTGACCAAGAATTTTTGGCAAACTTGTCACATATGAAATTTAGCGCAACTTTGTAAAGAAATAGTCCACTTATTTCTCAAAAAGATATGGAAAATATGCTCAATATTAATTGAATAGTGGATTCGTTCCTTATTGGTTGAAGAAACCATCCACTTCAATTGGTATTTTTTTTTAACGAAAAGTAACATGAGCTAATAAATCCGGTCTTTAACTAAAATTTCAAATAATTATTCGACTTAATTATGTTTCGCCTTTTACTAGGAGAAATATGATAAAAAAAAATTCCCGGATCATCCACGTAATGTACTAAAAAGAAACTTTAGATACTTGATATCTCTCTCTTTGAACGAGTTCTCAATTCCATAGACGATTTCATTATATATCTTATGGCCAGAATTCCTCTTCTTTTCGCCCTGGCCCTAATTTCTTCTGATCTTGTTGCTAAGGACTTGGTGTTTATTTCTTTCCTTTTGTACTCCCTAATCTGTGAGATTTGACGTCGATCTTGGTCACTTTCTATTGTATTCCACTAAAGCTTTCAGGATGCCATTTGCAATCTACTGTGGTTAGAAAAGGAACTTTATGCAATGCTTTTTATTATTTCCGCCGGTTACATGAACGAGAGATTTGATCTAGTCGCAAAACTTTGTGACGCGAATAATCCCGGGTTCTCTTCCTCAGTCACTCAATCACATTTTCCTCTTCTCAATTGACCCCATCAGAATGGCCAGCCCAAGAGCTCTTTTCTCTGCGCTTTTGAGCGTGATCTGTTCGGCCTTGGTTCTTCGACCCCCGTGCCAGGCGCAACAGCTTAGGAGCTGCGACTTCGACGCGATCTATCAACTCGGGGACTCGACATCGGACACGGGCAATTTGATTCACGAGGGCTCGATCGGAGCAGCCTCGCCTTGCGGTCGTCCTCCCTATGGCCAGGACTTCCTGGGGAGACAAACCACCGGGCGGTGCTCCAATGGCTTGCTCATGATTGATTACCTCTGTGAGTAACGCCCAGCATCGAAATAGTCCGTGTCTGTCGTGTTCTAATTGTTTCAATCCACACAGAAAAATTATGTGAAGATGGCAACGTGCTAGTAACATGATCCTGTAATGCTTGCACCATATGTTATTTGCTTCCACATCTTAGCAGTTTCGATGATTAATAGTGTTTCGAACTCAGCTGCCAATCTTTAAAATCGGTTTCGCTGAAAAACTAATCTGGTTCATTTGGCAAACCTAAGGCTACCGGTTGAAGGCCAAGTTTCGCGTTGCCGGATAAGTTGGCTACAGATATAAATTGAGTATAGGACTACATATAAGTCCCTAATTTCTAGGCTGCAAGCATGTGATGCCCATGAGCGGCACGTTCCGGAGATTTTATCGCCATGCATGTCGACTCGTATCGTCATCTTTCTCACAAAATTGAACCTCGATGCCAACCTTTTTTCTGGACTCTATGGTTGACGTGAGAACGTATGAACACGAGTCCTCACCTCAAACTACGCCAGGGTCGAAATGTACGCGTATAAGTTGTTGCAAACTGCAGCCATTTTAGTAGATTTTAGATGAATGAGTTTCAGGTTCAGGCTCAACCGGAGCTTTCCAACACAGCTAGCCCAGAACATGAAGTGTTCTAATCGCAGACCTTACCTTCTTCTTACACTGTGGCGAATGATTGGTCTTCTTTCACTTTTCTCACAATGTCTTTAACTTTTGCATGTGGTTTGTTGCTTTGGATGCTTTTTGATGGTTCTTTTTGGGACGGTGACGATCATGAGGACAAGCACTATCAAAGCTTGAAAAATCTCAATGTCACTGTTGAATAGTGGCCTAAGCTTTTATCTTTCCCTCTCCCCTTTTAATGGTTACGACTTACGAGGCATGATACAGAAAAATTGTTGGTGATAACATAGTGATTATGCTTGTTTTGAAGACATTGGTTAATGTACTCTCGGCGGTAACAAGAAGTCCCTAGGATTTGAATTTGTTTTTGCGGGTTTTGCAGCTCTGGCTGGCGGGGTTCCGTCCCCGGATTACTACCTGAATCGGAGCGCGGCGTTCACCCGCGGCCACGGCGTGAATTTCGCAGTCGCCGGAGCCACCGCGCTGCCCCCGCACGTTCTTGCGCAGATGAACATCTCCAGCCTCGCCACCAACTCGTCCCTCGGCACTCAGCTCGACTGGATGTTCTCTTATTTCAACAGCATCTGCTTTGACAGAGCCGGTAATGTTAATCGTCCTAATCGCTCGAGCATGCAATTCGGCTTCTATTGTTCGGTGAAAAAGCCGCGAACCAGTGCGTGTTCTAACTACAAAGGGGCTATTCATGTGCTGTTCCGTAGATTGTGTGCGGAAGCTCGAACATGCCTTGTTCATGGTCGGGGAGATTGGAGGCAGTGACTACTACTATGCATTGTTTCAAGGCAAGAGCATTGAGGAGGTGAAGAACCTTGTGCCTCAAGTTGTCATGGCCATCAAAGATGCAGTTCAAGTAAGTGATTTAAGAATTTCACAACTTGTAATTTCATCCGTAACGTCGATGTGGTTTTTACTGCGATGCAGCGGGTCATCGGGTATGGCGCTTCTCAAGTCGTCGTGCCCGGCAACTTCCCGATTGGCTGCTTCCCAATCTACCTCTCTCGCTTCGAAACCGACTATCCATCCGCGTACGACGGATCTCACTGTCTCAAGGACTTGAACGGCCTCGTGGCATATCACAACGGCCTCCTCCGGGAGGTCATCAGAGATCTTGGGAGAGAGAACCAGGACGTCGTCATCCTCTACGGCGACTACTACAACGCGTTCGCATCCATGTACCATAGCGGTCCATACTTTGGTCAGTCCGAATCGAGCCATCCCTTCTAGTCAGTACGCCCATCGTGTTGTTCATGGCGAGTTTACATAATGACATAGCTAGCGATCTTTCTTTTTCATTTTTTCCCTCTCCTCGAGTAGGTTTCGACATGTTGCGGGCACAAAAAGCATGCTGTGGGAGCGGGGGCGACTTCAACTTCAACCCGAACCGGCGGTGTGGAGCACCCGGTGTGGTGGTTTGCCCCGACACCGGGAAGGCCGTGAGCTGGGATGGGATCCATATGACCCAGAGAGCATACTTTGTCATGACGAATTGGCTTGTCCATGACCTATGGCCCAAGCTCAAATGCAATGCTTCCCTAATTGGCAGCTGAGCATGTGACATTGGCTTAATTAGTATAACGGTGTAATTGCAATCGCAAATATTATGAATGACAAAAAATATATAGCAATCATGACGGAATCCACATCTCGATTTTATGTTTATAGCATTCCACCACTGCCATGCTAGTGGGATTCATTGTGAATCCATTAATAGTAGGGATAATGGCACAAATAGTCATTTAACTTTGATCTAATGTGTAATGTATTTCGTGAATTTTAAATTTATTCAATTCTGTCTTTGAACTCGAACTCAATGTATGATGTCGTTCCCGAATTTTTGATTTGTTCAATGTAGTCTCGGACTTTTGTTGCATTTTCAAAGATAGTCCCTGGATTCTATGAAAATGTTCGATATTGTTTCGAACTTAAATTAATAGAACATTTTTGCACAGCCTAGAGATTAAATTGAACATATATAAAAAGTCCCAAGGATGATATTGATCAAACAAAAAAATTTGGGGGCGATATTTCACATTGGGCTAAAACTCAAGTATCATATCGAAGAAATTTAAAGTTTAGGGACCATATTGCACGGGCCAAAATTCATGAATTATTTATGCCATTTACCTTTTTTGTGTGTGTGTCATTTACCCTTTATAGTAGTAGAACCAGGGCAAACAATTGCTGCTATATAGTTGAGATTTCACTTTTTTCGGTGCGTATTTTTGTACTCTGTTTATATTAATTGATGGTGTACTACTTGAAAGGTGAATTAAATTTCTTGCCCCAAAAGCAGAACATATAGGAGAGGCGGGAGGAGCGGTACGCCTTGTCGTTTTTGACATGGGCTGGCTGAGTCTGACTGGCCTCCGGTTGGTGGCGCAATAATTTGCCCAAACGGCAGGCCCACAACGACCCCCGATGGGTCCACGTCATCATAATTGGGAAAATAATAAAATTCCATGTCGGGGTTATTCTCCCCAGTCTTGGATAATCAGAAATAATTTTTGCGTGTCCTCCTCCTTTACACACGGATCGAGCATCACAAATTTTTTTTTTATCAAGAAACGCACGTAAATCGACAGCGTAGACAGGGTCGAACACGAAAGTTCAGCTTAATCCCAAACGATCTAGGAATTGTAACAATAGTACTAAAAGGTAAGTCTGAGGAGGATCGGTCGCGGATCAAACACCGATCGCAATCGCAAGTAAGATGCTAGATATATTCGGATCACAAGACTCCATCCAATTTTAGGATTACCCTCGCCTCTGTATGGATCAACCCAGGTCAGATCTTGAGTGAGCTTTGCCGCCGACCCCTAGTCTCTGGCAGATCGGCAACCAGTTAGAAAAAAAAAAGGAAAAATAAAAGGAAAGAGAAAGAAAAAATAATTATAAAATAAGTTTAAAAAATTAAATATTATTACTAATAATCTAGTCTGTTGGACCGAAATTTTTTGGACTGAATTAATATAAATAAAAAAATTAAAATCGAATTGATAAAAATACAATAAATATATGATTTTTTTAATAATTTTTTTGAATAACATTTCCAATCTTGAATCTTGGTCTCCTTTGCCCCCGCCCCCACCACAGCCAGTTGCTTTCGATTTAAGGTTTTTGCTCAGCCTCAAGGCAACAGAAATTCAGAGAACAGAGAGAAATTAATTGGGGGTGGGATGCATACGGGGCCAAGTTGCAGAACTTCGATTTCCGAAACCAAACATGTCTTGTCAGTTGCTGCGCCGGGGGGGTTTTTGCAGGGAGAGAGAGTCCCCCACCTTCTTCGGCAATCGCCGCAGATGATCAAAGCAACTGCGATCCCTGCACAAAACTGGAAGTCGTACGGCCACTGAATCTCTTCTTTTGCCTCCCTACACACTCACCCTCCCCTCTCAGTCCTGACCTACCCCTCCTCCCTCCCAGCCAGTTTTCGCCTGTCCCTTATACTCTGTTTTCTTCTCTTTCCATCCTTCTTGACGATGACGATGACGACGACAGGAACTGCATTAGGGACGTGTAACGTTAAAGAATCCTGGGTCATCGCGCGTCGGATGGTTAAAGTGGGAAAATTTACTTTGCTTGGTTCCTCTCGACCCCCATCCGATGTTCCGAATCTACGTCTGAAGGACGAGAAATAATGTCCACCAAGTGTCTGACGAAGTCTCTATCTACTGCGTTAGGATGTCATTATGTGAAAAAGGATGGGCGTTGCTCTGTGTTTCGTCTCCTGCGACGGCAAAGAGTACAGATTCAAGCTGAATGCCCATTTATGTCGTGAATGAAACGGTCGCAAAACCCATTCCTTATTGACTTACTATGAGCTCGTTTCTCTTTCAGTTCAGCTCATCTAACCATGATCCGCAAGTCCATTTGATAGAACTGGGTTAATGAGCTCAAGTAAATACATGATTTCCGAATTAAAACAGAGTTCTCTGCATACATATCGACATAGAAAATGTCTCGCATTCGCCCTGAGGATAAAAATACAATCTTTTCACTTCAGAAACTTCGGCTTTGGCCCGAAAGAGCTCGATGCTTTGTTGCTTTAGTCGCGTCACAGCTCAGTTTGGAAGATGGTCCATTGCCGTGCATCGATCGACAACCGCTCTCCATCAAACCAAAAGCTCTCCTGTCCCTGCAACCGCCGCAACCTTAAAATGTATTTTTGCCTCGGGGTGGTGGTTTGTGTGGATGTAAACACGAGAACATTGCTCCTAGATGAATGATAAAGTTATTTTGTCAGACCATACTGATGATTGGGGGAAAATGCGTGATAAAGGACACGAGATACAGATGAAGTAGTGAACCAGAGAGGAAAATGCGACTGCAAGTAGGGCAAAAAATGAAAACCAAGTTGGAAAGAGCAGGAAACATGTAAGGACTGAACCGGACTGTACACCAAAAGCAGAAGATAGGGGAGCGAGGGAACACATGTTGGAGAAGGGGAGCACGTGCAGATACCCAGAACTCGAAGCACAAGAGGAGGCTTTGCACGTGCCCTGCTTCTCCAGCAGGAGCTCCTCCACTGGCTCGAAACGTCGTCTGGTCTCGAGCTCCTGTTTCGTGGAGCATATGAGGAGGAGACTGAAGTAGAGAGCGAAGGACCTGCTCATGCATTTATAGACACAGTCCCACTCACGAAGGAGAGAGAGAGAGAGAGAGAGAGAGAGATTGAGTCTAGAAATGGGCATTCTTTAAAGCAATTCAACTCGAGTCGAGTCGAGAAGAGAAGCCCATTTCTTTTGTTTTTATCTTCTTTAACCCCTCCCGCTCGTGATAAAGACTGCAAAAGACAAAGCATGGTTAATTTGAGGAACACAAGTTGTATGTCTTTTCATGGTAACGTTCTCGTTTGCAGCATTTTCTACGTAGACAACAAATGAAATTCACGTTGCGGTGTCTAGGCAACTTTGGGAAAATTTCAAATAAAAATTTAAAGTGCACTCTTTTTTTCAAATAAAAGATAAAAAAAATTAAAGTAAACTTTATTTTAAATAAATATCTGAAGTGGCCAGTATCGGTCTTAAAAAAGGATTCGACTTTTCGGTGATCAAGAGCATTTTCCTCTTTTATTGTTTTGATTTTTTGTAATTCTTTTTTCCTTTTTTTGTCGATGGTTAGTCTCGGGAGATGGCTAGCCATCGGGCACACCCGGCGGGCTAGGCCGGGGTTGGCCTCGCCGGATTCGAGCTTGTGTCAAATTCAACGCCATTCGACCTCAATGGAGGTCTAGCCACCGGGCGAGCCCGATCTATTCGTCTTCCTTCGAAGAAGACTAAGTTAATGAGCCAACAGTGGACTTGAGGAAGAAGACCAAGTTGTCGTTAGTCATGTTCTAGTTGAGGGTGACCAAGGTGAGGGTGCTCGTGTCAAATTCAACGCCATTGAGGTTGGATTCGAGCTTGGGGTGAGATTCGATGCCGCCGAACTTGGATCTAACCTCGACGGCTATAGGTAACCCTAGACCTAGGGTCACTACCTATGTCCACGAGAGGTCGCTACCTGTGTCCACGTATGTCACTCACCTTGTGCGACCCTAGATCCGTGGTTGTGTGAGGCCGCACCTCCATGACCGCGGTGATTGGGCTTGGCTAGGTTCAATTCGCTCGATTTTTTGGAGCGACAGAGAGATCCATGGCCATGGAGGTTGTGACCTCTATCGATTTGCTCCGAGTCCAATAACCTTCATGGACGCGGTGGTGGGGGTTTGGCTATAACTCAATGACGACAATCCGCCGTTGGTCGCCACCTCACAAGCATGTTTGGATTCGGTTTTATATATATATATATAAATTTGTCATAACTTTTTCAGTTTGTTTAACTTTTTGCAAATTATAGTAAAAAAAAATTCTATGAACAAAGGAAAAAAAATCAAAAGATTAAAAAATTATATTTGAACGAAAATTCCCTTGATCGGCTTGAATATCTAACCGATCGAGAGAGGGTAAATTCTTATTTGAGACTAACATGATCACTTCAAGCCCTTATTTAAAACAACATCTACTTTAGACCTTTATTTGAGAAAATGAGAACATTTAAGTCTCTTATTTGGAATTTTCCAGGCAGCCTATCTTTGAATCACACACAAAGTTTTTCATGCCACGCATCTTTAGAGATAGGTCCACTCATTTAAATCATGGAGTTAATTATCAAACAATCATATTGTATGAATGTCAAATAATTTATGAACTTTTCAATCCGGCCAATTCAATTACAAATCTTTTGACGGTTTGGTTGAAAATTTATAGAAAAAGTACTAAAAATATTGTATTGTATCAATTCAGTACTAAGTTGGGGAGCCTTCTTTTTCTCCTCTAGGGTTTCTCTCTCTCCCGCCACCGCCTCCCTTCTCTTTTTAGAAGCCTTCCCGAGGGGAGAGAGAGGGTCCTTTCCCTCCCTCCCCATCTCCATTTTCTTTATATTGCTTTAGTTTTTCCCGTACTTATTCTTTTCAATAAATTTTTTTGTTAATTTTGTGGAGCCGCGATCGACATCTAAGCTCTCCAAAAATCAAAACATGAGTGCATCGAAAGAATCTGTTTGCTCCGGATTGTTAAGCTAATTGTCAAAGCTTTCTCGTCAATCGAATTATCTCGAAAGTGATTTTGTGATCAACGAGATATTCTTTTGTAGGTATTCTCTCCCGATCCAAAGTTAGATTTAGATTTGGGTGTTATTCTATTCGATCTAAAAATAAATTTGGGATTTACATGACTTTTTTTATGCTATTTCAACCTGTTGAGGTTATTATTATCCTTGCGCGATAATGGTGATGGGAACACCGAACCTAAGGATGCACGCCTTTTGGCAAAACCGTTGTTACTAGAGAGGGGCTTCTCGATGTGTGCTCATCATTGATGATGATGCGAGATTCGATGATCGGCCGCCGATTGTGTTTGGATACAATGTCAAATCCGTCTTTAAAGAATGAGCGAGTTTCTACAAGTCGGATCGAGTTAATTTACTTTTCGATTTACTTATTTTATGAGATTTTCATTTTTATTTTGAAATGATGTATGTCTCTTTGATATGAAATGAAAATTTTTCTTTCGACCAAAAAAAAAAAAATTCAGTACTAAACCTTCTAATTTGATCAATTGACACTCTTAAATATTTTTCTTTAAATATTTTTATTTTTTTATATTTTTGCCTCTTTTGGAGCTAGCGAAGGCCTGGCGACCCCCGTGTAACCATTGCATGAGACCAATCATGACGAAGAAAGAAAAAAGTTATCCACGCTAGTGTTTTTCGGCAAAATTAGCCGCATGACACTAACGGCAAATCATCAAAAGGTTTAGGATTTCAATTGACACTAGTACAATAGATTTGTGCATTTTTTGGTACTTTTTTTTCGGTTATCTATGTAGTCTTTCGGTTAATTTTGACTGAAAATCGCAAATATGGATACCGGTTCGATGGACAATTTTTGTACATTTTTTAAAAAAAAAACTCAAAACAAATTCTTTGTCTTTGCCGGACTGTCCAACGGAACACACGCACGCACACGTCGTTTATCTTGAATACACGACGAACATTGGATTTACCCAAAAAGAAGTAACTCGCGAGTCGCGAGATTGGGATTTCGAGATGATGTCGCACCCCTTAGTAGGCAGGTGTGACCTGGGTCGTCAGGCTTTTTCTTGTTTTTGACGTGGACCGGTGAATCTTACACGCATTTTACCGGATGTTAACGATGTCATTACGTATGCAGCCCTCAGTCAAATGTCGGAGTCTCCCTGCCGCCGAAACGGGGGGAGTGCTTAACCCAACGCAAGTTAAACCCATTTTTCATCAAGTGAAAAACTTTTTTTTTTATGGCTAAATCAAGTAAAAAAAAAATCAAAGCGTCAGTGAAATATATTTTCCTTGAATACAACCATTTTAAAAGGGAGAAAAGCCATAAAAGAAATGACTATGTCCATAATAACAAATTTATCCTAAAATTTTTGGAGTGATATCAAGAACCGTAAATTCGTACCTATATGATATATGCACCCTAGTCCATCTATAAATGGAGGTCGGAAGACAAACGATATTGACGTGGTCCCTGTATGGCTTACGTAAAATAAAAATGAATGATATTTTGGTTGAAAAATTATTCGATGGAATATTGATGGAGGCAAATGTTTCATGTAAGTATAAGTTTAAGGTTTTTTATCATAAGAAAAATTTTAGAGTAAATGCATCAAATTGGGTATAGTTTGGTGTTTTTTTTTAATTGAAAAAAACGTGTCACGATGCATAATTTGGAGATTTTGATGTCACGGAAATAGTTCGGGATGAATGTGTCATAGTAAACATAATTTGAGATTTTTGGTGTCTTTTTCCTCTCTAAAAATTTAGTCTAACAATAAAAAGTCATATTTTTTTTTACAAGATCACGAATTCGATTTACGTTGCTTGTAAGATTATGAACAATTCGTGCTACTTTGTCCAGCCACCATATATCTTGTGTTCCTAACTGCTAGTATCTTGAGGGTTTGTAATGGCGACAGTAAGTGATTAAATTTAGTGGTTCCTCACGAATTATATTTGTTCAATGCACAGTTTGTCGCGACTCTTTGTCCCGATCATCGTAGCACGTGTGTCGCTCGGGACATAAGGGGTATGATGATTCGAGAGTTTATCAACATCGGACTTTCGACAGGTGGTGTGTGGTAGTTATTACACAAACTACCTTTTCCGCGGCAAAAGTGAAACTTCTAGGATAATGCTTAAGGAGAGCCGCTAACGTTGATCGCCCTCCCCACCTTTTTTACACATTGTAAAAGAGAAAAAATCCCACTCAACTCGTTTATATTTGTGTAGAGTTTCTCTAGCGAATACCATCTTCAGTTAACACCATGCGAGACCGAGTGCTGATCACACGATGGGGACCTCCGATATCCATTAAATCAAGCAACTTAATTTGTTGAAACATGACTTATGGCGACTAATGTCTTTTGCGATTGTTTTACAAGGACACCACTTGACTGCTCACATACATACGCATAAAGGAGATAGGTAGCTAAAAGCGATAAGAAAGGCAAAGGAGAATCCCTTCGACTTCAGATGAGTCTCGTGTACATTTCAAGTCACCCAAGTGAAAACCTTTTTCACCCCCTCCCCCATTGCTCGCAGAAGTTGTCAAAAGATCACAGAGGAGGATGAGGTTTGACCCAAAAGAGGGGGGGTTGATGGCGACGGTGGGAAGGGAAGTGATAGTGAATGATGGTGGTCACCGGTCAGCCGAAACGTATCCAGTTTGGCCTCCTCAGTCCCCCCCACAGAGGCAGAGAGAGAATAAGTTAGCGTGAAAGTAGGGCGAAAATTTAACGCACAGATCGTGCTCAGTCCTCAGAGAGAGAGAGAGAGGGAGACAGTGTGAAGAGACAGCATCATATCATCAGAAGGATAAGAAGCGAAGGCAAGTAAAAAATGGTGGGGGAGAGAGAGAGAGAGAGAGAGAGAGAGAAGGGGGGTTGCGTGTGGTGGGAAGCAAAGCAAAAACTGAGATGGAGGGTTTCAAATTGGAAGGAAAAGGAGTTTTTGTGTTGGTTCTGGGGCGGGCACTGTGAGTCCCAATGTTGATTTGATTCCCCAATCCCCATCCCCCCAAAATATTATTCATCCCCAAAAGTTTGTCCATTTAAAAATACAACACACATACACACATATATATAAATATACACACACTCTTTTTCTTTTTATTTTTTACCACACCTTATTTTATAGGTAGAAAATTCCAATTAAAGATTTAAAGTGAATTTTATTTCAATTAAAAATTTAAAATACCCTTGTTATTTCAAATAAAAGTCGAACTAATGGTATTTTCGTTATTTATAATTTCAAAAAAATTCCTTTTTTATTATCCTTTTTTCCTTCCTTCTTGCGATGGCCGACCATTCGCCGTAGCCGACCATCGCCCGGACCTTGTCGGTGGTCGCCTATCGCAAAAAGGAAAGGAGAAAAAATGAAAAGAAAGAAAAAAATAAAATATAACCGACGAAAACATCATTGATTAGGCCCTTATATAAAACAATAAGGATACTTCAAGCACTTATTTGAAACAAGGCTCGCTTTAGGCACTTATTAGAAAAAATGATAACACTTCACGTCCTTGTTTGAAATTTACCCTTCATTTTTACCCATCCCTTGCTTCTCTACATCCGCTATGTGGATTCCGTGCTCTAGAAACGGTTCGGGTGAAATGCTCTCCAAAGATTAAGACTCGGGAATTCTTTTTAAATAATGCACAAAAACTATGGCTACATTCGGTCTTCTCGCATTTTTAGTTAGGATGGATCCTGGATATGATAGAATAATAAATCCTTTGATTTTATAACATCATATCTATTGTTTGGTGAATGTAGATTTAAAGTTCGGATATTTTCATATCCTATTATATCCATTGTTTAGTGAAAATTGAATATAGTATAAATGACATATGTGCTCCACTGTGATCGCATGGTCGATGATATCCAATATATCGCAATTCGCGATCCTAAAGTAAACCCTCTAATAATCCAAAGAGTCAAACTTCATGGCCATGGCTCAAAATCAGGCTACGAACCCAAGGTTGCAAGCCCAAGAACTGAACGAATTATTTCGAGTCAATATTCCGGTAGCTCAAATGTCCTCGTGGATTATCAAAATCGACTTTCCTGCGATTTCGAAACAACCCAAAAATGACTTTGAGGGTAGCTTTGAAAATTTTTCCCCCTTGGTAAAAGAATACTAACGTAGTTTAAAAGCATACGCAGACCCAGTCCAAAATTGTCCTGATGTGTTGGCGAATATCCAACAATCTAAATTAATGGAAGAAAAAATAAATATCCAACTTTATCCTGTCGTGGGACAGTTACCAAACACAAACGTACGATATGATAAACCATATCATGTCCCGATTTTTATCCAAATAACCAAACGTAACCTAATAGTAAAAGCTAGGATAGGTGCAGAATACAATTCGCGGTAGCGTGTCGGGATCGTGTTCGTAATTCTCCTATTCATTCGTGTCCATATCAAAACGTCACTGACTTTTATGCAACGGGGGCAATCAACAAGTTCTATGCGGCTATTGAGAACTTGTAATTGGTCGATCAGTTTTTTCGAATAGTAAGGGTGTGGCATCAAAAATACTTCGCAAATCAATGAATGTATCGGATGACTATGAAGTTCTTCTACCGATATAATTTGAGTGGGCCTCCGTTGATTTTGCAAAGTTGCGGCCCACCGACCTCTATCTACGAATACAAAGCCCACAGGCTTCGTTGTTTCAATTGGGCTCCAACACTTCCGATAAAGCTTGGGGCTGTCCTCAGGGCCGCCGCCAGACCCGACCCATGGACGGATAACGTGCCCCAAACTCTGAGCCAGATCCCCGTTCCGCTATGGCCAATATCTTAAAAGTTCCGTTTGTCCCGTGAAAAATGAATGGATTGAAAAGAAAATCCAAAAAATGAACACTCATATCCTTGAAAAATGAATGATCATCGAAATTTTCAAATATAAATTGTTGTTGACAAAGAAATTCGTTTTCTTCGGCTAATTATTTCGATTATTTAGGGAGATATTTTTCAAATCGTTTATTTTTATGAAACAATCGAAACTTTAGTAGAATTTTTTTTTATTTACTGATCTTATTTAAAATAGAAAAAATTGACACGAATGGTTCATTTTTATTATTATTTACGTATCTTCTTTAAAATAGGAAAAACAACACAAAATGGTCCATGAACTTTGAGCGAATGTGTAATGTCTTATTTGAACTTTTAATTTATTCAATGTAGTCCTTGAATTTTAGCCTAATGTGCAATTCCATCCTTGAACTATATAAAAATATTCTATGTTGTCTTTCGAGTCATTCAAGTTTAGGGACACTATTGAATATTTTTTGTACAGCTCAAGAATTAGGTTGAACATGCAACAAAAGTTCAAGGGTCACATTAAATACATCAAAGTTTCGGGCGACATTGCTCATTAGGATAATGTACGGGGACCACATTGAATAATTTAAAGTCTCATGGATAATATTGCACATTGAGCCGCATTAAGCCCAAAGTTCGGAGACTATTTGTGTAATTATCCCTTAAAATTTTGTCAAGGAGATCCATTTTAAGCAACCAAATAAGGGAGTACCGCAATTTGGCAAGTAGAAAAGCCTAGCAGCGATTGTTTGACAAACTCTCCAAGAGCATTTGTTAATAAGACTCGAATCTTAATTTTGGGAATGATCAAGCCAATTAGATAGGCCTAGATGAGCATGGCTGGAATCCTCAAGATAAAGGGTGTGTTTAGTTCAGCATTTTGAAAAGCCCCTTGGAATCCAAAAAGCTTTTAGGAAAAATTTAGGGTGTTTGGTGGCCATTTTCAAAAAGTTTTAGGCTGAAAGTTAGCATTGAGAAGGCTAAAAATCAAAGACCTTCCTTAGGCTTTCATCATTTGTGGAATGCTGAAATTAGGTTTTAATAATTTTTTCCTTCCAAAACTACCCTCACCAATTCTTTAATTTTTTGCTTTTGTCCCTCATTGTTACTCTTCATTTTCTTTGCGCGAGGGTGGCGAGATTGTGCCATCCCAAGTGGCCCTCGTTGGGTCATGTGACCCTTGTTGGGGGTCGGCCGAGATCGTGGTCCCTCGTTGTTGCTATTCATTTTATTTGCGTGAGGGTGGTGTGGTCACACCATCCCCAGTGACCCTCGTTGGGTCACGCGACCCTCGTCGAGGGTTGCCTGAGATTGTACGGTTTCGACCAACGGTTGCAGACATCAGATTTGGCTTACCGACTACCTAAGTCTTCTTGTTAGGGATTTGATTTTTTTTTTAATAAAAAAGAAAAATTATAATGAAAATCCCTTGCAATTTTTTGTTGTTGCAAAATACTACTTCATTCAAAGTTACTGTTTAAAGGATTTTTCACAAAGCTTCGTCCGTATTTTCTCAAAGTCTTCTAAAGCTAAAGGCATGTGCATGCTCATTTCAAAGTCAACCAAATGCAGTCGGAAAGTGTTTGACCCGCAGGTGCTTGGGCGGCGCGGGCCTCGACGAGTGAAGAACGATGAGGACAAAAGTTAAAGCTAACCCTCACGTGACCGCCGCCTGACCTCCATACCTCTTTTATCTCCACGTGTCATACTTACTCTCTGATATCTTTCCCCCAGTCCCAGTGGTCCCCAGACTCCCCACCTTCCTGTCTGATCTTATCCCCGAAAAGATGGCCCTCACTTGCCACGTCGACCAATCTCTTTTCAGATCCAGAATCGACGGCCCACGATGGATCTTGCTCTCCAGACTCGTTCGACCTTTAACGCCTAACTCTTCTTTAAATACCGCTCCTTCCGCTGCTCATCAGTACTTGGCTGTCCATCGATTCCGCGAGGGCTCCGATAGGCTGACGTGCGCCAACTTGGCTAGCCTGCGCCCATGGGGCTACTTGACCAGCTCTGGGACGACACCGTCGCCGGCCCACTGCCGGAAAGCGGCCTCGGGAGGCTCCGGAAGTTCAACACCTTCAGCTTCCGATCGAGCTCGGGCAAGGGTACGGGCTGTGCTGGCGAAGCAAATCTTAAGCGCATCTCGCGGAGTTTTGATTGAATCGTCGCGCACACACACCACATAGTAGTGAACAAATCGCGTATTTTGAGAAATGAAGGCGGTAATTCGTGAAACGATTGACGATTTCTTGGGCGATTCGGATGGATTGTGTTTTCGAGCCTGATTGAGTCGTGTCGTGTGATAAATGACCGGAAGAAGAGCTTAATAACGGAACCGATCATTTGATTTGTGATTTGCATGGGACATTCGATGCACTTCTATTGAAGATTATATTAAAAATACGATTTTATTCATTTCTGACTCGCGACGGGTGGTGTCTTGGAGCAGAATCAGAGGGAGGAGGGGACATGAAGACGTACGGCGATCAGGAGGCGACGCCGTCGGAGGAGGCGATAAGAGTGACGCGAAGCATAACGATAGTGAAGCCGCGGGGGCATCAGTCCGGTTCGCCGCCGGTTTCTCCGGCCGGGTCGACTCCTCCGGTATCCCCTTTCTCCGGTGAGCTCATTGTCATTCATTATTGTTTCAGACTAGTGGGGCCAAACTCTCTAGAAATATCCGGAATAATGCACTGCAGGTGGGGCCCTCGTGCTTTGTCTTTGCCTGCTGATTGTCCGTAATGGATAATGACAATTCCATTTTAGGCGGAGGAAAATACAATTCTTAGTATTATAGAGTTTCCCTTTCACATTATCAAAATGACATTCGTGTCCCCGTCGTTGAAGTGTTGACTTCCTTTCATGCATAACTGTTCTGTCGACTTCTCTTATATTTCTCGGAAACAGATGGATCGAGCATCGAGACGTTACTTCCCTGTATATCCAATTTCAGTGAGATAATAGCGTTTAAATCTCTAATCGAAGTAGCGGAAGAATCCCTAATCTCGCCTTTGATTTATGTTGAGATCACGATCGCGACCCGGCTTGAATTATCGGTGTACTAACTCGTTCGCCTAGAGATGCATCAAGCTGTTAAGAATCATGTGGGGCGTGAGGGATTTGTTTTATAACTCTGTTCTGATATGAACATGCCTGCGAAAAGATGATGACATTAACGAGTTAAGTACCGGTGTTAATGGTGTCGTGAACATGTTTACACAGGAGGTGGAAGAGGGCAGTTTCTGTTCCGAAGGAGATCGATGTCCGATGCGTACGAGAAGCCGAGGGAGGTTCGACCCGGGAGCCCTCCTTCTCCTTACGACGTGTGAGCTGTGACGCCGGTGGTTCCGGCTCCCTTCGGCAAAGCCCAAGATAACCACGTGTGCGTCTGTTCCGCCCCCTTTCTTCTTTGCAATGTATGAACCTATGCATGTACGAAGGTGTGCGCGCATGTCGGAATATGCTACCGCTGTAGGAGGAGTCTGTGTATCAGAGTGTGTGTGAGATGGGTCGTGAGTCGTCTCGTTGCCTTAGAATCAAGTCCGTAGTCTGTTCTCTGTACATAGCGCTTTCGCTTTGGACCCGAATCTGAGCCCTCTTGCTTGTAAGTTTTGTTCCTACGTTCTTTGTTTCCTTAAACATTCTCTGGTGACTCTCTGTCTCTCTTGAGTTTCTACATGTCTGTAATAACGAACAAAGCAGCAGCAAGTTGGACATACCCAGACCTTACGCGATGATTCCATTGCCGCACATCGCTTGTGTTTGCTACTTTGAAGTACCCGGACCTTACATCGCGATGCCGCTACCGCATGCCGCTTGTGTTGTGTGAGGAGTGCCTGTTTATCCCGAGCCTCCGCCTTCGCGATGGAAGCCTGTTCCTCTATTGACTAGTTCACTATATGTTGGGAGGGACTATCCGTGATGGTGGCGGTCATGCTGGTCATGGCACGGAATAGGATGGCCGTTCATGTGAGCCATTTTTGATCAAAATGGCCGGATGGATTATATTGTCAATTTGTCAAAAAATTTAGGACTAAATTAGTTCAATTGAAATGCTTAGAATTGAATTGAAACTAATGTAATAAATTTTTAAAAATTTTTTGTTACTTTTTCCTAATTTATGAATATTGTAAAAATGTCATGCCTCCTCATTACTTTTGATCTCGATATCAATTTGGCACTCTCTTTTTTCAAGAGAATTTTATTAGTAAGTGTTCTAAGGTTATTTGTTAAACATCTACTTGCGAAAAGTTTGTCATTTTCGATTTACAGTCTATCTGGTATTATATGAAATAAGTGCATTTGAAGTGAAAATACTTCTTTAATGAGTATGGCTAACAAATGTACGACGACATTTATTAATAGGATCATTCTCAAACATACCAAACATCTTCTCACAAAATCGAGAAAATTATCTAAAAAGTCATAAGTCTATCGTATGACAGTCAATTTAGTTATAATTTTTTTTTTGAAATTTTTAACAATTTGCTAATGTAGTCATTTTGATCAATTTTGATTGGAAGTTGTTGATGTGATTGCTGACTATGTCATAGAAGGTAGTGAGATAGTCAAGCGAGGAAATTTACAATTTTTGCATCTGACTTTGTGAAATTAGTTTTACTTAGAGCTGTTGACCCTTTCTTAGCCGAACTTGCAAGACCCTGGCCTGAAACTTGTAGGAAGGATGAGCCTTATTCCAAACAATAAATATGTTGGCAGCAGAGTGGGAGCCAGTCGGTTTGCAAGTAAGAGAACTATTTGGGGACCAGCCAGATTCTGAGCTAATTTTTTTTTTTGCCAATTTTTCCTTTCCTTTCTTTTTCTTTCTTTTTTCATTTTCCCATTTCCTATTTTCATTCTTCAGCCCGTGGCAATAGGCAAGAGTCGAGGGGTGTCGTCACCTGCCATTTGTCTACGTAGAGTTAGTAAAAAATTACAAAAAATTAGACAGTTTCGACGATTTTACTCCAATCATGTGACGCAGACGGCCAATAAGTACGTTAGCGATTTTTTTGTTAAAACTGGCTAGAAGGACTATAATGACATATTGTTAAAATATTCAAAATTAATTTGGCACAATTGAAAATTGTATGACTGAATTGACTGTCGTATAATAAATTTAAAATTTTCTTGACAAATTTTCGGTGTTGTGGGAGGATGTACAGTATTTCATTTGTTAACTGTACTCATTCAAAAAAATAGTTTTACTTTGAAGGCACTTATTTTGTATAATATAAGACAGATAGTGTCGAAAATGTCAAACTTTTCTTAATTAGATGTTAACGAGTGACCCAAGGACACGTATTAATAAAATCTTCCTGTGAAATAGAGAATGCAAAATGATATTGAGGATTATAAAATTGAAAATAAAAATTTATAAACGAAAGTTAGAATAAAATTAAAATACAAATTTAAGGATCATTCACGTAATATCTATCAACATCCATAAGTCATAAAAATTAGAAAATTAGCCACAAAATTTCAAACGAGCTGTAAAAAGTCATGTTATGTTAAAATTGAGATATGCGAATTCATCTGTTTCTTCCCCGAAATTGATGAAATTATAAACAAATTGGTATTAGTCATTTCAAAGATGCATATCGGAGTTTTGTCATTTGATAATGATTAATATTGTTGAAAACAAACTTTAAGAACAAAAATTTCAAGCTTCACCTACTTGGACTGAACCATGTAACATTTATGTGCCGAATACAAATTAAGATGGGCGGTGATTCTTGTGTGAAAGGACATTGGCTTATATCTCTAAAAATACTAATTTTTATTATTCGGACACTTTTTCAAATTCTACACCTTAGATCACAGTCCTTTTCTGCTCGGTTAATAAATTTTTTTTTTTTTTTGGTCAGAAGTTGATAAATTTTTTCGCCGAACATATAATCATACGAATTCTAATCACTTTCAAGCAAATTTTATCGGGCTTCTCGTTCCAAAGCCCACATATAAAAAAAAAATAGGCCCAACATCCCGGTCAGTCCGGCACGGTCCGCCAAGGCCCATTTTGAATTTTGGGCTTCAGAGATATTTGAAGGCCCATCTCTAACTTTAAACCACGACACGAACAAGCCCGCCCCGTCTACCCAGTTCGTCCCGCAGACTCTGTACTGTAACTGGTGCGCATTGCGGAACCGTGGAAATCGGAGGTGGAGCTCGCGAAGAAGAATTTTCCGGTTCTTCTACCTCTCGACTCTTGCAGATTCTCCATCCAAAGCGATGCGAATATTGGATTCGTTCGTGATCACGAAGCTCCTGCTCTCGATCAGTCTGCTATTTCTCTCTTCTTCCGGTGAGCGTTTTTCATTTTCTGGAGATGATTATGTTGGGAGCTGATCGCGGAGTTGCTTCAGTTTCGCATGGAGCTACGGTTTTTGCTTCTTCTTTATAGTTTCCAGTCGATTAGTTCAATAATCAGTAGTATGCTTTAGTTCGTAATCATCACGCACCTCGGTGATCAGAGAAGATCGGTGAATGAGTGCGGGCGATTTCGTGTAGCTGTAGCTGATGGAGGGACTTGCCCGCTTTGTTGATTACTCTTTGATTGGTTTTTTTCATTATTCTATTTGGTTTTTTCTCTCTGCTATTTCGATTTATGCAGGCAGCTTAGCATCTAGCAGTTAACCACAACCGGTTGTTCTTGGTCATAACATGTGTTCTTTGTTGTAGAGAATTCATTCCCGATTTTTTATGTTTGTTTTATTGGTTTTTGTTGGTTGCTTGGTACTCCAAGATGCAGTGAGACCCGACGGAGTTTGCACTTCGAAAGGTGGTCGTTTCCCGCCCTTTGCTTCAGAAGGGAAGCCTCCTGGAAAGGTTAGTAGAGGGACCAAGGATTTGACCCTTTGCCGTGTTTTCCGGAAAAAGACATGCTGCGATGTGTCCCAGACGCTTCCTGCTTTGATAGCAACTCGGAGGCTCTCTTTGAAGGGAGAAGCAAGCGAGGAGTGTGTGCTGCTGTGGGAGTTGCTGGAATGTTCTATCTGTGATCCACGCGTTGGTGTTCAGCCCGGACCTCCTCTTATATGTGCCTCTCTTTGTGACAGAATCTTTCAGGCCTGCTCCAATGCTTACTTCTCGATGGATCCGAAGACACAGGTGAGTCTGTTGACTATTCTGTTATTTCCAATTCGACTCGCTGATGCCTGCTCCATCATATATTTTCTTTTCTCCATGAGAAAACTGTATAAATGGAATATACCGTTGATAGTGACAAAAGTGACAGCTCCTTTTGTGGTTCACTTTACTGTTGTGAGCACCATTGCTGCCACATTTCAGACATTGACCAACAAATTGATGTTGGTCGAGAGATTGTTACTTTTCGATCAATTCCTATATGTATGTAATGCATGCTACCTACCTATATGTGTTTGTTATGTGAATTGTGGGTTGTGTGTGTGTAGGACATAAGGATGTGCCAGATTACCCACCTCTATAACTGTTTTATCTTGGATGATCCACGTTACCCACTCTCTAAGTTCTGAATCGATAGGTTCTCGCACCATGTGGAGTGAATGAGGTGATATGTGCTAGAGCTTCTGAATGTGTATCCAATGGCACTGAGCTGTGCCTTGCTGCTGGTTTTTCTGTGAAATTGGATGATGATAGACTTGTTGGCTCTGAAGCAGCGCATTGTTATGGCGGTCAAGCTAGTTTAGACTCAATTTCCAGTTCATGGACGACTGCCGATTCTGAGATGCCTCACGTATCTGATGATCAGCAGCGGCTGGGGAGAATGCCATTCAGTAAAACAGTATTTTGGGCAGTGGGAGGAATGGTCTTGACCGGAGGACTGCTGGTTATAAGGTGATTCTACTCTCCTTTGCACATAAAGTATCAATAGTTCAGGTGCTACACAGAAATAGGAGCAAAACATTTACCACCTATTTGTTGATTTCTGGAGTTGGATTTTCTTGACCTCTACGATCTCTCTCGTGAAGGTTGTTTGTCACATGACCATTTCCCGTGTTTGCTTGGTGTCACTCAATTTTTTTTTTAACCTAGGAAGGAATTGAAGCTTGGATAGTACGTAGTTTTCAAACCTCAAATGTAAGTGATATATGAAATGTGTTTGTATGGTGGGTGCTGAAAATTAGCTCAAGCATCTTGTAAGTTAATTTTTTAGTAGCTTTTGATCTTTGTAGGTTAGTTGTTCCAGTTCCTGTAAGCAGTGACTTGTTTGGTGGCTGAACTCTTGTTTGCCACGCACCTTGAGTATGGATCTGCACAGGGAAAAAGTTGCTGTTCCATATGTGTAGCATTTCTGCAATTTGAAAAGAAATTTCAGGAAATGACCTGATTTCCCACTGGAAGCTTCTCATAACTTAATAAAAAGCCGATGTTGAGAGCAATGTTTTCTTGTCTCTCACATGTCACATAATGAAGGGATGCCAGGAATTTGATTTTAGAACTTGAGACTGTTGTTCTCAGGATTTGGTTTAATAAATTGCTCAAGGCTATAATTTGCTTCTATCTCACGATTATGGATGCTCAAAACTAGGGTGTGGTTCCAATATGCATTAGTCAGCCAAAAGGAAAAGAATTTTGGTTCAGAGTTTCTCAGATAAATCACGTAATTTCTGTTGTACTGTTTTTCATTTTATAGTACAAAAAGTATCCATCCGATTCTCTATTTATGGCCTCTCATTAGGGTCTTGTGGGCATTAGATTTGTTCTGTATCTTTGAATGTACTTCATCCTTACCTACAGCAGGAGGAGAAGCAAGAGCCACTACCAGAAAATTGCTGCTATTCAGCGTGTTGCAAGGAGACTGGAAGCTCAGACGAATCAGAAATCTTTCAATTCACGTAGTAAGAAGGGGAAGGGAGGATAAATCTTCACTATGTGCTTCTTTTACAGGTGAAGCAATGAACTCAGTTACCTTAAACTTTATGTAATTATTGGAGAACTGCATAGCTATTAGTTTGGGAATTATGCAGTGAGATGTTAGAATCTCCTATGCCTTCTCCTCTGGCCATCAAGCATATCAAGAAACTAGGTATCGCTGCAGATGCATGCCTCATTTGAGTTAATCAGATGCTTAATGTTTATGTGATTTCTTTAGGCTGCATTCGGAAAGTTTATGACTTTTTGCTTCTAAGCTCAAAAAACCTCATCGATGGCCAATATAAATTTAATCTCTCTGAGTTGTGTGGCTACCTAATTTGGTTATTTTCTGGGAATTAGAAGTCGATAGATCTCATTGTCATTGATAGACTGTATTATTCCTGTTAAAGAAACCTTCTTTGAGAGGCAAAAGTAACCTGAGCTTTTGTAGGTTTGTCTTTTTCTTTTAGCCTTGTGGGTCACATCCCCTGTAATGGGTGTCTGTAACTCACCCCATTCTCAAAGGTGAGGACCAAACTCCTCACCCGATTCCAAAGACAAATGGTGGCCACTGCGCCATGAACCCAGTGGTTTGTTGGCTTGGCTACCTTCTTCTCTTAAGCAGAAGAAGCACGACTTTATGCTGTTTTTGTGATTCCAAAAGGTGTAGTAATACTTCTGTTGGCAGGTAAACCTATCTGTAATTATAATTACCACAAGGAAACTGCCATCCTTCAGTGAGCTGTTTTTGTGATACTGAAGCAACAATTTATGCTGGTTCTTGCCGTAATCAAGACGAGGCATGGATCTCTTGGCATACGTTCAGCTTTTTGGCAGGAAGAAATGAGGAAAACACGCCTTCTTCATTTGTCAAGAAGAGGGATTTTTGGCTGTAACCTGTCTTGTCATCTTACATTTTTCTAAAGTTGCAGAAACGTGGTTCTGCCTTGCTTTTGGGAGATGGAAATGTTGGAGTAGAAATATTTACGTACACAGAGCCCATTGATGTCTATGTTGGGGTAGAAAGATTTACATACACAGACCCCATTGATGTTTTATATAACACTGCGTAGCTGGATGCATCAATGTGAATTCAGAAGGTTATCAGTTTATGGCTGGTGATGAATTCGTCGTTCGGATGTTCAAGTTAGCATCGGGTTTATAGTATCTGACTGGTGATTCAAAGCAGGGCTTGATAGTGAAAGCTGATGCAAACGTCCTACTAAAAGATGATGTAAATCTGGAAGATGTCACATGAAGTGAAGATCGTTATCAGAAGCATTATTCAAGGACGGAAGTTGATGGATCCTTTTTCACGTAGTGCCCCGGCCTGTGCTTCTAAGCCACTCAATAGTTCTACGGTTGATTGCTTGCTTGCTTGAGAATACACTCCATATCTATTCACTGATCTCCAAGAACTCTGGAAAAATCAATGTTAAAGAGTTTTCTACGTCTGAAGGGGTAGACAAAAATGGACATTTTCAAGAATCCATGAATTCCCAAACGACCTCTTTTCTCGAAAGAAATTTCCTTGAAACACACGGCCGCTTTTAACACAAACACCAAATTGAGGATGTCATTAGTCACACTCCATAGGGAAGAAAACCGAAAAAATATTGACGTAAGCTTGTCGCGGAGACGGCTCTTGAGCACACTTGCAGTTGACACAAAAAATTACAGACACGGCTCTTGAGCACACTTGCAGTTGACACGAAAAATTACAGACAACAAAAAATTTCAAATCATCAGTTTACCCTAGGGTGAGCGATTTCCGTTGGGTGTCCTAAGTGTCTAAGATCGCCATTTCTCAGCTGAAAGTAGTGAATGTACGATTGAAGATCCCGAACCAACTCTCTCATCCTACTGTCATTGCAACACTCGGATATTCTTGAGAGATACGACTTCTTCGTTGAAAACGGAGGGCATATCCTTATCCAAATCTTACTTACGACAGGTACCAAGCTTATGCATCAAACCAGCTTTTGTTCTCATATTTCTTGTCGAGAAAAGGAACATCTTCCAGGACCACGGTCCGCAGATCAGACTCTTCCGAGCTGTGGAGGCTGCTCATACAAGTCAAGAAAAAAGTCATTTCACAGCCCCACATCAAAATCGACTTAAATGAGAAAAAAAAAAAACAAAAAGGCCTGATCTTTGTTGCCGTTGAATGGTGAAACCGACGAAGACAAAGAAAGTTAAAACTTTTCAATACCTTCTTTAGAGTCATTCTTGATGAACTAGAACTGCCAGAAGCTTTGCTTTCAGCTGGTTTCAGTATCTCAAACGAACACACCAAATTCTCATCAACACTTAGCAATGCACCTGCATTGTCAAACTCCCCTCCATAATTGGGAGCTGAAAAGATTGTGACTAACCGCCGTTTCGCGAAGAATTCGTACCCATCCTCCACGACCTGCAATTAACCCCAGAAGATCTTTTCGATATCTTTTTGAGGCAAAATTGAAGGGAAGGACATCATGATGTAATGGTCAGCCATGACTATTGCAATGTTTGTTGATTGTACAAAATGTTTTTCGAGAACGAGTTGACTGAAATAAAGTATACTAAAGAGTAGGCTCCTTCAGAGTGCAAATCCAGCCAAGCATTACAGTTCTATTATCTACATGACAATAACTAATTCCTCCCGATTCTGCAGATAGTCCTTAAATGAGCGCTACCGATCAGCAAGTAACAAAACCACTGGTGGGGAGATTTCAAGCCATAAATCGTACGGGTAGTTATGACGACATCTTTTTTTTTTTTTTTACAACACTAAAGTAAGGTACAATATTCAGAATATGATGGAACAATGAAACAGGAGACAGGAATTTGGAAGGGTTGTTATCGTGTTAATGCATGTGCTGGTAAAAGAAGATGTTTGGTGAGCAAAAAGTTACCTAGACATATTACCATTCATAAGAATTCTGACAACATCAAATGGGGTTATTTTTCATTTCAAGAGTCAATGAAGCGCCTCAAGTTTAAGAGTGCCCTGAAAATGCTTGCAGCATTTTGAATCTTTAGCATGCATCAAGCTGGATAATAAAGAGATTGGCTTACCTGATGACCTCGGCAAATGAGATCAAGATCGTTGTTATCCAAAAACTCAGCAACCTTATCAGCTCCAAAAGTACACGAGACACCACGATCACTGTCCCTCCAACCATCATTACTAGGATCTGGGTCAGACCACAGAAGATCACAGAGAAGACCGGCATCGGGAACATCAGTTGGCCTCGAAATTTCCTTTATTTGATCCAACTTGCTCAACTCTGGGGAGAGGCCCCCATGCATGCAAAGTATCTTATCATCGATAAGGGCAGCCACCGGCAGGCAATTGAAGCAATCCGTGAAGATTTTCCAAAGCCTAACATTAAATCGCCTTTTGCACTCATCATAAAAACCGTAGATGCGATTTATTTTCGCATCTTCGTGGTTTCCCCTCAAGAGAAAAACTTTGTCGGGATATCTTACTTTGTAGGCCAGAAGCAAACATATCGTCTCCAAACTGTGCTTCCCCCGATCTACATAATCCCCTAAAAAAAGATAGCTTGCAGAGGGAGGGTGGCCACCATGCTCAAATAGCCTCAGTAGATCATGGTACTGTCCGTGTATATCACCTGTAAGAGACCTGCAACATTAGAATTACTTGACGCATACTAACTTGATAGTAAAGAATGCGCTGACAAGCTAGATGACAGAAGCTTGCATTCAGTTCAAATGAATTTGTACCATTTTCCACTTAATTGAAGAGCCTGAAACTAATGAGCAATCCTTTCCAGTCCTCCTAGTTAGAACCCCATCCTTGGAGTATCTATCCTCCCCACTCCATCATGCAACCTTAACCAATTTCTTTTTCGGTCGAATAACGTTAACCGATTCACCAATGCTTTGATGCGCATAAACCAAATTACAACATCTCAAGATTCTTACTTTCAGCAGCCTGCTCTTTATGCATTTGCTAAAAAAGAATGAACACACAATAAAATAGTTCCACTAGCAAACACGAGTACTTGTTTCATCATATTAACTACCTCCAACGTTGGAGAAGACAGCCAAAACAACTGCTGTATGCAGCGGAAACGAGAAACAGACGAAAGAAACAACCATCTAATCATGTGGACAACAGAAACAAAAGAGAGCCATGAGAAGAAAAAAACTATAACACACAAGCACTTATGATTATTGGTTCCTAGCCATTTGCCATTTAATCCTTTGCCACAGACTAATGCACCTGCTGCACAACCAAAACCACCTTGGAATCAATCATGAGATAAGAGCATGACAACACGAGAGAGAGAGAGAGAGAGAGAGAGAGAGAGAGAGAGAGAGAGAGAGAGAGAGAGAGAGATATCATACCGCAGATTCTAATAGGAGCATGAAGCTTCAAGAGATTGGGCTGAGAGAGGAAGATTTGGCGAGCGTTGATGCAGAGTTGGCGGATCTCAGCCTCAGAAAGCTGAACTTGCTTCCCTCCTTTGCCTTCCAATAATCTCCTTATTATGTCATCCAACACACCCTTCTCCATCATCCCTTCCATCGTCATCATCATCATCTTCTTCTCTTTCTCCACTCCAAAACACACTAACAATCAACTTCTCCTCAAAATCAACAAGGTTAAACCTGCTCAGCTTGCTTCCGTAGAAACAAACAGCTCAAAGGGTGTGCATAAGAACAGGAATATGAAGGATGCATCCAAATGGAAAAAATGGGTCCTGCAAATCCCTTAACTTTCAAGGGATTAAGAGGAGAGGAACAAAAGGGTATCAGCTGAATTGAACGATACGGATCCAAAGAGCTCCACCTTATTTTTTTGTGAAATGCAAATAAACCCAGAAGGGTATGCTCAGATATGAGAGAGAGAGAGTCAATGGAGAGGATTATGCTTATATACGTGGAATTTGGAAGATTTCCATAAACTTTCTCTGTGTGTGAGAGAGGAAGAGAGAGACTCTGACAAAAACTAACACTTGCAATATGAATTGAATGAGCAAATCCAATCTTAAAAAACAGATTGAGAGAGAGAGAGAGAGAGAGAGAGAGAGAGAGAGAGAGTGATGAGAGAAGATTAAAAACAGATTGAGAGAGAAGACAAGAAAAATCAGCGCTTGGAGATTGTGACGAGGCAAGAAAAATAGCGCTGGGTTGTCACGAGCACAATATAAAAAATGGGGTTGTCAATTTTGTGTGAGAATGAATCTCTGCCTTTGCCAGTAGATTATTCTTTACGGTTGATGAAGAAACCTCAAAAAGCGGGCGACTACTTGGCGCCCCACAAGAGCCGGCGATTTAGCCATTCCCTTTTATGTTTCTTCTATCTTCTCTGCTTTCACTTCAGGAGACTTTAATACCAGTTATTTACTCTTACCCACGTCTAGACAACGTTTGGCATTTTCCTTACAAGGCAAAAAAGAACTTTTTTAAGGATCCGAATCATCCATCCACCTTCGAAATAAACTACCGGCATTCTAAACAAGTGTTCTCTACCCAATTCAAAGCCGTTGAATTTGCTCGCCTCAAGCTTCGGAAAGAAACAAATTTGACCTGGGCATTTAAAGAAACGATGACCTTTTCACCTGGTCTCTGCCCAAATCTATCAAACCATTTTTCCAATATAATACCTTACCCATCCGATGCACCCAGGATTGAAATATTCAATGAATACCAGCAAAGTTTTCAACTTTGTAGACCAGACAGGATTTAGACATGCGATTCTAGAGAAAAATCCAACCTTTTTCAGGATGGCCAAACAAGGAAGAAAAACTGAACATATGAGCGAGTGAATCGCCTGATGAGACAGCCCACAAGGCGTAAAACGTAGCAGATGATGAGTACAGATGAAGGAATAGATGTGGGAGTAATGTTCACGACAAGTAGCTTGGTGGGTTAATTTTGTAAAGATGAGGGGCAAAGCAAAGATAGTGCCCGACTCCTTTTTCTTTTTGCCCTTTTGAGCTTCGCAACTTGAAGAAACCGCGTCCTTTGAAAAGTCAAGTGTTTTGTGTCTTAACATGAACTTCTGACACCCCACCACAATGTGGAATTAGATCCAAGTCAAGCTCGATCACAATAGCTCTATTCTATTCCCCCAAATCCCACCCTTTAATTTTAAACGTTTTCTTCACCCTATCGTGGAAGTCCACGTAAGAAGTCACCCTTAATTGTAATGTTTCCCTTTTGTTAGTTGGTGCCTTCCTTGGACCAAACTTAAATTCAGTTTATTTGATTGACAAACAAAGGCATGGCTCACAAACTCAATGAATGGCTCGAGGAAAAATTATCATGAAAGTCTTAAACCTATTACAAATTGTGCCAATTCGGTTTGGCAATCTTGAAGAACGAAGGGAAAAAAGAAAAGAAAAAAGGAGTAAAAATAAATAAATAAATTTATAAAAATATTAAAATATTCTTAAAACTTGTCACGTCACCGCCGCATGCGCCACGTCGCCGAAAAGATCGAATTGGCGTAAATGCAAAATCGTCTATGACCGAATTGAAAAAAAAATGATTTAGGATTAAAATGATACAACTATAATAAATTTAATCTTTTTTAGCAATTATTTCAACACATCGAGTATCGCTTGAATAAAATTTGTTTAGTTGATGATGATGGTGGTGGTGATGAGCATTGAGCCACTATGCAACTTGTTTGGCTCACAAATGCCACCACTTTCAAGGACAGGATAGATAAGCTTAAAAGCTTTTTTTTTTTTTTTTTGGGTCCCGGTGGGAGCATCGCCATTTCATTAAACTGGATGAATCGATGGATTTGCTTTTGGCACTCCAATGACACGTTATGTTCAACTCATTACATTCTACGCAATTCATGTTATATTCATATGTTCGGGAAGTTTCACTCCACTTCTTCACGTTAAAGACGGGGTTGCTTTCAAGGGGGGGTTTCTATTAGCATTTCATTGTCAAGTCAGCTTCCCAAGAGCTCCTGGTGTTCAAACTGGATTGGGTTATTCTTTGAAAACTAGAGCTCCACGTCCTTTTTCTTTTTTACATTAAGTGCTGAGACCAAGTCAATTTGGAGTTTACGGCAGTTCAGGGAAAGCAGAACATTAGGTAGGTTTGAACTGTGGAAAGAGTTGATGCAGAAAGAAAGAAATGGAAAGGAAAGGAGGGCAACCAACAGCATGCTATTTGCTCAGTGTGAGAAAAAGAGATCAATGAGATACTCAGAGCTTTTATTTGTCGACCAATTTGACCCCACAACTTCTGCCCGGAGATAATAACTCAATATCAGGCAAGGAAGAACAAGCAAAATCATTCATGACGCAGCTGAATTTGATCGATCTACCATGTCGTGGACGCACATGTGCGTTCCAAGAAACAGAACGCGGCGACATTCGAGGAAATGATTTCCAAGTCGTACCTTGCGAATTTGGTCGTTTCGACTGAAAGATGCAAAAGAACAGTACCTTCTCCACAGACGGCACAATAAGGCAGAGCTACTCATCTTCTTCCACGCCCACGCACCTAACTCAACTAAACGTCAGTTACAGTGGCTGAAGGGCAACAAAACAAATAATGTAAACTGTCCTTAAAAAGAAGACAAAGTGTCCCCTCCTTTGAAGGACTATTGGCCTCTGCATCTACCTTAAGATATTTTGGAGTTCAATGGCACTTACCTCAGTTTCGCTGTGGTGTCAATGGAGTTGCGTTCACGTTTGGCCTAAAGGAACAGAAGAACAGAGTATGCAAGTTCAGCTCTCAAGTCGTGCCAACATATAAAAGCTTCCCAAGGCTTACTTCTTTAAGTTTCTATGGAATGAACGTAAGCTAGACATTTTCTTAATTACCCATTTGAAGAGGGGCTTTCCAGTTTCCAGTGCGCCGGGGAGTTCACCCAACGCATATATAAAAATTTGTATTGGGTGCCCTCCACTGGGTGCCATTGTGATCTATCCATTTCCAACCATTTTCACGGGTAGCCCAATATGTAATATGATGGTTGTGTGAATCTGGTCATACATGGATGGTGTTTTAGAGGAGCTGCAACAGCATTTGTGCAAAAGAATTCACTTCTCCTTAAATCAGATATGATCATTCCAAGGCCCAGATGGATGTCCGATCAAGACGATGGAATGGCTGAATCATTCTGTCTTTAACTCACTAACCCTTCTTCCAAGTCATACTAAATGGGCCAGGTGCAAATCTTCTTTCTGCTCCAAGTTGCATGCAACAATCATTCTTGAGATGAGAAACTTTGAAGTAGCGGAGAATCGTTAACCTCTGTGCACTCTTACTTTATCTATAATTCGTAGCATTCCAGAAAATTCTATTGTTTGCAGCATGACCGGTTTAACTAAACAAAGAGAAGAGAAGAAGCAGCGAATAGAGGGAGCTCAACCTCCAAATTGAAATGCATAATCATATTTGGATTCCGAAGGGGAGAACCAGAATCAACATTCAAAAGAACAGCCACAAAAGCTTCTTGACCTATTTAGTAGAGTGCAAGAATCTTGAAGGTTATTACCGCACCAAACCTTGTCCCAAATATGAACGGCGACCATTGCCCGCATCAAATCTGATCAGTGATTCTAAATTTCCTGCCCATGTGTTTCAAGACTCCAACAACATGATCTGAGCGCACGTCCAGAGAGCAAAAAATGGATGAAGAAATGACCTTTGGTTTTATCCAATTATGAAGGAAAATTCAATACTTGAGCTCTTTGCTAAAGGAAGGGTAGGCTGAATGCCTCTTCACCAAAGAAGTATGCCATCTAGATTCAGTAGCCACAAAAAGATTCCAAGCATCTTCACACCCATCATATGTAATTGTTTTCACATCTATTTTCTGCTCTTTATTATTTTATTTTATTATTATTATTATTGTTATTATTTTGTTTTGTAAAATTAGAAAACTAAAAACAATTTGCCAAATGGGCGTTGGACGAGTTGGTTGGACTTCCGGGCCTTAGACAGTTAAACCGATGAAATCATAGGTTTGACTCCCAGCGACCACGTCTTGAGGACTTATCCGGTGGCATTGGCATACCCTACCACTACCACCCCGAGGAATATCCAGTGAAAAACCTCGGTTATAAAAAAAAAAAATGAAGCCTAGCAAATGTATTTCCCTTTCTTGATCAATTTTCTATCTTCATTATCAGACCAGAAAATAACAGGACCAAATTCTCCCCATCAATCTTATCAATAATGCCCCATCTCCAGTTAAATTCTACAGGAAAATACTCAAATGTGGCAGCAGAACCATGCCTGAACCATTGTACATGGTATAAATGGTATCATTCAGCCTCTTCCTATTGATTCGATTCCACAACGGACTACAACATTTTGAAGTCACAATCTATGCTTTGAACAGTGAAAAAAAACTGAAAGATCAAATTCTTTGCAAATTATTGATAAAGGGTGCTATGCAATAAGATATTAACTAGTACAAGTTTCTCCGCCTATAAATATAGACTGCTCTGAGCAATCTCAGTAACACAATCCAGAGACCTATTCAAAAGTTGGCTACAGATTCAAGTTCACTGGCATTTGAAACTTATGAAGAACACTTGATCAGTTGAAAGCTAATAATGAAAATGTGATTCATGATCCATGTTGACAATGAGAAGCAACCAAAATCTGATCAATTGATATGGCAGGGAGTGCATTTAAGCAAATCGTGATCAAACGGAAGAAGCTATCCACACATATACATATTCCAAATGAGAGAACATATGCATAGGGATTGCATCACACATTTCAGCAGTCAAACACTTGTTAGTTCACTTGTCGTCTCTGAATCCCAAATTAAAAGCACTTTCATCTAGAACAAGCGTGAGTATAAGAGCATTATCTCTGGAAGAGAGAGTGTCACTTTCTTAGGAAATCCTGAAAAGTATTGAGCAAAAATGCAATGTGTCTCGGTTGACAGCTGAATAAGGTCAATGGCATTAACCCAATAGTGTTTTTGATGCACAAGACTTATATACCTACTTAATAGTGTTTTTGAGAACCCAATAGGCCAATAGTAAACCAGACACAAAGTTCTTCAGGATCATTCAATTAAAGTTGCTTGACATGCAGTATTTTTCAAGTTCTAATATATTAGGGCTTCTGACTATTGCATTTAGCATGCAAATTTTCTATTTGAAGTCCTGTCGATAACCCCTCTATGGTTAGTGGTCAAAGACCGCCTATTGCTTCCTCCAGGTTTTAAAACCCTTGAAGAGGAACAAAATGCATCCCTCGGTTATTTACAATGCAACTTATTCAATGAAAATGGTAACTGTACTATGTTCAGGGAAACAAATAGCTTGGTCCATGGTGGAGGAATCTCTACAAAGCAAAGTGGTCACCATACTTCATCAGGATTTTTCTGCGCAATCAGCATTCTCGATTTCATCTCTTTATAGCCATTAAGCATATGAAAGTTTTTCAGTGGAGTCTAACTGTTTAAGAATTTAAATACCAATTCAGGCCTTCATTTATAAGCTTACGCTTTAAAAGTAGCCGTCTCACAAAATTTCTACAGGAATGCTCTTATTTTTCTCCTCCTCATATTTTAAGGATAGTTTGAAAGTTCAAAGCAAGACTCCCTTCTCATTAATATGGGATTTCCATGGGAGCCAGACATATTCCACTCAATTTCTCCTTTCATTTCTATCCCCTCACTCATTCCATCCCCTTTTGAACTATACAAGTCTAATTTAGGGTGAACCTGCAGTAACGGGAAGATAATTCTTATGCATTTTCAACTACATAGCAAAGAAGAATCATTTTCATGAGTAATGAAACCATCAAAAGCAACACTAATGAAAACGAAGAAACATTTCAAAGATATGACTAATCGAAAATAACTTATGATTATAAGTGAATGAAGGATGTTGCAACTTCCTGTTAATGTATCTGATTGTTTCATCATTTGAGTAACAGAGTTTGTTCCGTTCTTGAATTCTACTCCACATTTATATCTCTGTCATCAACACACTTCACAGAACAGCAGCATAATCTTAACGTACGCAGAAACCATCAAGCGCACAGTGAAAAAGAGAAAAGGCTTGACAATAATTTATAATCATTTTGAGCTCGATCGATTTCCATCCATCCCAATGATAAGCACAAAAAGCAAAAAAAAAAAAAAATTTCCGCCGCAACGACGTTTCCTTGTCAAATCGATTTCTATCAATAAGAATCAACAAACGGCCTACTACTTCTTCTCGTCATCTCCCTCGCCCCACCGTTATCGCAATTCAATCCACATCCACACTGAGGGCACTCCTCGAAGTTATCAATAGGAAAATCCGCACCTGCGATGCCGACGGAGAACTCCAGATCGTCCCCCCGGCGGCTGACCTCCACGATGTCCACCCACACGAACAGGAGCTTCACCTTCACGCCTTGCAGGTTCTTGAGCCTGTTCTTCGAGATGATCCCCCCGATCGTGGACTTGTACTGTAGCTGGTACGACCCCTCGAGCGAGAAGCTGCAGGTCTTGTTGAAGTAGGCGGCGAACTTGCCGGTCGGCTCGTCGAGATCGTAGCCGTTGACGCCGATCGGGAGGATCCCGGCGGGGAAGTTGTAGTCCCCGAGGATTTCGTACGCCGACCGCTTACCGGTGGCGGAGGCGCCGGGGCTCGAACGCACCGATTCGGAATTGACGATGGCGACGGCGACGACGACGACGCAGAGGATCGTGGACAGAAATACCGATCTGGGAGCCAAAACAAGAGCCATCTCTCTCTCTCTCTCTGGCGGTCGTTGTTCGATTGGGTTGCTCTACGAACCAGAATGCGATCTTACGTCTCCGTCAAAGACAACTACTTTTCTTCAGAGAACGGAAGTTCGGCTCAGCTCATCACGTCGCTCGTGAGATCTGAATTGGAATGTTAGTTGAAGACTTTGAATCTCTCCCTCTATCTACAAATTCTGTGGGACCCTGGGAGGACTTAATGGGCCTGAGGCCCAATGGGCTCATCCTTCAGCAATATTGGATGGGCTTACGGGTGGGCTTAAGATCACGTGGGCGTTATCAACTTCCCACGTCGAATTGCATTTTCGTTTCCATTTTTCTCTTTCCCTCGAACTAACAACAGTTGTACTCCCATTACACGGGATCTCCGAATCTTTTGACCAAACTAATAATCACGGATTGTTAAAAGTTTAGAATTGATCGTTCGAGTCTCTACTCTTCGACTAGAAAAAATAAACAAGCAAAGAATCGGAATGTATTCTCTTTGAAGGTTATTAAGGTAATTGGATGAACGTGATTGTCATCAATCGGAGGAAGATTTCACATTTTCTTACTAGTTTGATCTCGATGTGGATGGTTAAGTGGATTTGAAACCTCTCAATTGGAATTTATGACTGTACCTGAGCCGATTACGTGCCCGAATGTCGCATCAAATCTGCATTATTTTTTGTTGATAACCTAAGGCATGACCATGATCAAGTCGATATTTGGAGGAAACTAACATAAAGCAACCCACCGCCATGGTCTTCCACTTAAATATGATTTTCCTAGCATAAGAATCAAACTCGAGACCATTAGCTCCTAAGCCGAAAGCAATGGTCTTCCCTTTAAATGATATTTGAAAATTTTAACTGGGTTTTCAAGCTTTGAATCCGAACAAACATGCCCTTAAGTTGAAAAAACATGTTTTTTTTACTGTGTTTATTTTTTTATGATTCTTGTGCTTGATATGCAAGAATTTGTGCTCACAACAGGTTGCTTGAGGAAGCATGTCATCCAACATGCCACACCGTGTGCTCCCAAGAGGTCGCTTGAGGAAAGCATGCTCATGAACAAAATTGTGTCGTGTTGTGGCACGTTGGATCACATGCTTCCTCAAGCAAACTATATATATTTATATATGCACAAGATTAATAGGACATCGACATATATGAACATTCTAATCAGAGACAAAAAAAAAAAATTGTATGTAACATTTTCTTATCAATAGATGAAATGGGCCTCTCTCCATGTTGTGGCATGCTGGATAACATGCTTCCTGAAGCAACCTCTACAATATATATGCATAAAATTAACAGGTCATCGACATATATGAACATTTCCAATCTGCGACAAAGAATCGTGTCTTTAACATTTTTCCCATCAATCGGTGAAATGGGTCTCTCTCCTTATTAATGCCTGGTAAAATCCAAGTTAGGACTTGGTCAGAAAAGACATGCATGCACTACGTGGGACAACTAGCGAAGGTTCCACTGCATGCCATTTGGCGTGGGCGAGAAAGGCTGCGAATGTCTCGAAGTGCTACAGTCTACTTACCAAGTTTCTCGATCTTGTTAACTTGGGACTTAAACTTTGCTTAAGCCTAATTAGGAAAGCCGTCAACTTTTGGTTTTTGTTTTAAGTTTAGTGGTGCTTTTTAAGTAAAAGTCGCAATAAAGATGGTGGACTTGTAGTTAGAGAACCGAAGGCTACCCCTTCCCCCTCTATGCTAAATTTGAGTAAGGTAAATATTTAATTCGGTAAAACGAAAAAGTGGAAAAATCGGACTAGTTACTCTAGAAGTTTAATTTGCTAGAATATAACTGAAAAATTAATAAAAAATTTATAAATTTATCTCACTTTTGATAATTCAATCCTAAACGTTTTGCTAGTTGAGTCCATCCAATCAATTTTGATCCAAAATTTTGAGGTAGACGTTGATCGTCCTCCATGACATGGCTGGTGCCTCGTCGGGCACAATTGTCAAAATAAAAAGATTAGCATAATATTACAATATTATTATAAATATCCACATTAGCATCGGCGGTGTCACTTAGAACACCAAGAATTTTCGATCAAAATTGATCGGATAGACTTAACCGGCAAAACGTGAAAATATTTAGAACTTAATTGACAAAATTAATAGGTTTATGATTGAATTAACAAAAATGTAATACATTCAGAATTTTATGGACAATTTTTTGAAATAAAACATCATTTTTAACGGTTGAACTCCACAACAAACACATATATAGGTAAACAAGAGAATAGAGCAATTCTTCATTTTCTTTCCTTTTCTTCTTTTTGGGTCCATTGTCGAGGCGAGGCAATCGGTGAAGGAAAATAGAAAAGAAAAGAAGGGAGAGGAAAAAAAAAAAAAAAAAAAAAAATATTTCACGTCGAGATTACATTGACAAATCGTTAAAAAATTTAACATTAAATTAGCACAATTAAAAATTTTATTACTGAATTGATCAATCATATAACAATATATTTAAATTTTTGTTTGATCATTTTCACACAACTTTCAAAGCTTAATGATTGTTTTTATAGGTGGAGCAGGGTACGACCGACAGCATTGTGTTTTTTTTTTTTGTCCAACATCATCATCGTTCGTTGGTCCAGCAACTTATCACGATCCTTTAACATGCCTTGACACCCCCAACACCACTTCACCCCCACCTCCCCACAAACCAACAAACAAAAAAAACGAAAAAAGAACCACGAAGTGATAATCAGAAAGTGCGAGACTATAGGAGTTGTAGATAATCTAACTCTTTAGCAATGACCTAATCTTCAGACAAATTAAACAGACTGCTCTCGCCACACGATCGATTAGAAGGATTCATTTTTATCATTCGGTAGACCTGTGGATAGAATTACTGCGACAGAAGCACGGACATGGCTCGAGTCGAAACGAGTCCCTTCTATTTCTCCACGTAAGTTGCGGTGGGGAGAAAAGTGTCAAAAAAGTTCAAAACTTATTGCATTGATGTCAATTCATTCATAAATATTCGTTGGTGCCACTTCGCCTCTAAATTTTTTGTATTTATGCCGTTTAAGTCTATCCAATCAATTTTGGCCCGAAATCACCGACGTGGACGCCAATTGCCCTACATGGAAGGGCTGGCGCCGACCCAGAAATTTTTAAATATTTTTAATGATTTTTTTGTTCTTTTTTTTTTTTTCTTGTACATTTTTTTCTATTGAGGGATGACGAGGGCATTGCGGCCCTTGCCCAGTGTCTGTTGAGGTTTGCTGGCCCTTGCCTAGGGCCGGCAGTGATTGGTCGATGATCCTCGCCGGCCCGCAATAAAAAAATACGAAAAGAGAGACAAAAAGAAAGAGGAAAAACCAAAAAAATTATTAAAGATATAAAAAAAATATTCACGTAAGTGTTAATATCCACATCGGTGATTTCCACCAAACTTAGATGGATAGAGTCAATTGTTACAAATGCAAAAAATTTAGAACCGAATTTGCACCAATACAAGGTTTATGATCGAATTGGCACAAATACAATATATTTAGAACTTTTTTGACACTTTTCCCTATGACAAACGGTGGAGATGGATTCGAATGGCGAACTTGATGGCGGCTCTGATATCATATGTACCTTGCCTTAGCTGTAGTACATAGCTTAGATCGCGAAATGTTATTGCTCTAGGTCCCCAGAAAGTACACAATCAAACCTGTTTGTTGAAGAAAATAAATGAACACCATCGATCTATGTCGGCCAAGAAAAAGAAAAAGATTGATGCATCTGTCAATCTATCTCTTGAGCCACTGCTACTTGAGGAATGGAAGTTGGATTCATGAGAGGCTCATGTGGTTGCCACCCTTTGTCCTCCGCCACCGCCGTTGCCGACTTGGTCTGGGGCTTCGTAATAAATCGCATACAGAATCAGCTGAGCCGTCCCGAGTCTGAACCCGGTCCCGTTTGTTATCTGCATCGAATTCACCATTCAAGTCCCACGAGCAAATATCTTTCTACTCTCCCACGGCATTAAACATTGGGTGGTGATTTTTCAGCAAAACAGTTCTTACGTTAGATGCCGACAGAGGATGCCTGTCAAAACCCTAATTTATCAGAATTAGGTCAAGATAGATATCAGAGTTTCCCATGCGAGTCGACATACGA
This sequence comes from Rhodamnia rubescens, assembly GCA_021437795.1. NCBI lineage: Eukaryota > Viridiplantae > Streptophyta > Magnoliopsida > Myrtales > Myrtaceae > Rhodamnia > Rhodamnia rubescens. The sequence goes on from JAILYA010000058.1 coordinate 1,309,849, forward strand.
GATTTCTTTCCTATTGTTTTTTGCGAACTGATTTGACATTTGTCCGCATCTAGCTTTGCCTTGTACCATTGAATCTTACTTACCAGAGAAATTGTGTTACTATATACGTACGTGTTGATGACTGATCTGTCATTTTAGCCCGCAAGCAAGCGCTGAGTTGTCTATTTTATTAGTAAATACGCTCTACAAAGCGTGAGATGTTTCCTGTTCTTTCTTCGGATATGGAAGGGCTAACTTTACGTGCATTCATATTCTAATGCTGCTGGCCAAAGTTGATTTTTCCTTTCGATGTTTCCTCCGTATAGTCGAAAGAGCGGTCCAAGAATCGGGCCCAGTAGAAGAAAGGTGGAAACTGAAGCTTACTCCGATGACGTAGTCGTGGGTGAGGATGGCGTAGACGGTCCAAAAGCCGCCATTGACGAAGAGGATGAAGGAGAGGAGGAAACGCATGTACTCCACGCTCTTTGTGGTCACCACTGTCTTCTGCAACAATTATTGAGGTTGTCTGTCAACTTCATGCGACATCATAGCGTAAACAATACCACGAATCGCTCTTTCAAGATTTTAGGATACACTTGATGAATACTATGCACAGTATTGCTATATTTTTGTTTTTTAAGAAGGCGGGTTTCGAACATGCTTGATAAAAATTCAGGAAGCAACACAAAATGTCTAGCAGACATGTCATAGCTTAGCTTGTGCGTCTGTATATATCGATGTACATATTTACCATGGCAGAGAGAGTTGAACCACAGGCGACCATGCTGAAGACAGCACTCAAGAGGCCGGCAACAGTGATCTGCATCTGCTGGTCCGACGTTAACTGAGTCACTAAGATTGCCGCTGCTGGGAAGATCGCATCGCATGTGATCGCAAGGATTGCAGTTCTCATCTGCATTATTAACTGAGTTAGGCCGACATGGTTTGATGAGATCTAGAGATATTTCGTTTTCTTTTTGAAAGAGAAACTAACAAATAAGATAAAAAACTCTGGAAACCACAATCAATCGACGTACACTCATTCTGGGGGGAGCATAGACAAGGAAGATGGCGACCAAGGTGATCTCGAGGATGATTCCGAAGCCATTGACGGTCGCGGCGACGACGCTTTGAGGCTTCACGATCTGATAGTAAGTCCAGAAGTAGGCTTTCAGCAGCTTGAACACCTACGGGATGCTCTCAAACTCCTCGGTCGATCTCCGCTTCAAGATGCGCCAAAACGTTTTCCTAAAGAAAGGAGGAAAGAAATTTCCGTATCGGTATCGATATGGATGATCCTGTCTCGATATGAAAAAGTCGAGCAGTGAATCGAAGGTCACGGTTCATCAGCTTTGGCGTACACGGGAGCGAGATAGACAAGACCGGTGGTGACGTTGCCAAGCAATCCAAAGATGAAGCTCAGTGTCATGCTGAGACCAAGTGTTTGAAGTTGAATTGGATCAACCAACATTCTTGAAGAGAGGGAGTGAATCAAGCAGGAATACCCATTAAGTTGACAGAAGTTGAACTCACAGAATCAATTCATCTTATCCAGCTAACAGTGCAACCATAAACATATGACATCATAAAGTGTTCAGAAAGACATGAGAAATGTGTATGCTGTATAGATTATCCAAACTTGGTCTTGTTTCTCAATTGAAGGATAGTACCATTGTAGAGACCACGCCAAGGGTATTACGGACCTTTTACAATACAACCATAGACAATAATAAATGGACAGAAAGAACAAAAGGCAGTACGGTGTTATGGATTCGATGCACAATCTAAGCGAGAAAGAGAAATCGAAACACAATATTTTATCTTAATTCATCCTTAAACTAGACCCACATGCCTTCCTCGTCATCGATGGGGAGTATGAACCACACTCCTAACATACAGAATCATCACATGCGTCTTTACAAGATGCTTCGACAAAGCTCAAAAGCACACGGAAACGGCACCCTCCCTCCTTGTTCCAGAAGGCCGTGTGCAAAATACTTCATCCGAGGACTCCTTGTTTGACTCGTTAGGGTAGGATATGTGATCGTTCAAGAAGCTATGTCGAGTGCCCTGAGGTAGGTTTGCTTTGTTTGAACTCTCTTCGCGTCCGCTGCTTTGAGCGCCTTCAACAATTAGAACTATTCGGGAATAGGTTTTGTTTTGCTCTAAATACATAAACATTCCAAATTTCAAGGATAGAGGAAGCCTCATATCAATCAATCCAATGCACATTGACCATGGAATCAAGTCAATCTCAGGGAAAAGTCAACTGTATGATCCCAACAACATCTGACTTATCCAAGAACTCGCATGCATGCATTTGCTTTACACGGAGCATGATGCATGTGATAACTCACGCCGGGACCGTTTCAACGTCCATTGTCGTCCCTCATTCTCCTCATCGTTTCAACGTCCACCATGAAGCTCGAGCTAGCCATGGAGAGAGAGAATTTGTTTGAGGTACGTGAATGAATGCCGACTTGGAAAATGATCAAAGTCAAAGTCCTTTCTTTAGGACCATATGTGACAATTCCAGAAGCTGATAATTCGGATACGAAATGTGTTGCTAAGGTTGTCTGCTATCTGTTCATCGCCTCCTCCTTCGTTTCGGCCGGATGGAAATCGAGCCGATCTCGTTGGAAGATCTTTGAGAACCATTTATGGCCTGTCGAGTTGAGAGTTATGTGTCTTTTCCGAAACTTATGTTGCACAAACAGGGAAGTGATCAGATGCAACGAGCTGATGACCGAGGAGACTCCTAATGCAGCTAGTGAAGCTCCCAAACATGATTCGGCTTCTTGTTCTTACACTCTAACAACTCCCTTCCTAGTCTCGTAATCTCCTCATCGCCAATTGCGAAAGCCAATTGATCGTAGCGAGTTCATATTAAAGTTCAGCTCCTGTTCTTCCAGTGAACCGAACAAGGCGGGCTCCACATTTCGGTACTTCAATCTTACATCTTACACAATCATCTTGAGTGTGCTAAAGAGAAGATTCAAGAAAGTTGGAAGGCCTGGGTTGTGTACTCACTGATCTCAAGGCATTCACTCTTCAAGGGTGTAAAAGTTTAACAACAGAAACTTGATGTTTGAGCTCAAGCTATCAACTCACGACGATCTTCCATCCATTCAAACGATCGAAACAAAAATAACTGGTAATCGAACAAACTTAGCGACGCAACTTATGTAAACCCCGTTTGCTCCTCACCAGTCGCCACGCAATTGAATAGAGAGATTCATTTATTATCGTTTGGTCAAGTAACGATTTATGGGCACTAAATGAAAGATCGCTAAATGTACTCATGAAGGCTCTTTGATAATCGAAAGATAGAACGATTTCGAAAAAGATGCGGTTTAAGAATGCCATCAAGTGCAAAACTTTGACGTACAAAACACCGCCTTCGGAGAGAAGTCTTTTTATGTTAAGTATGTTTATCAAGAGCTACCGACACACTCTTTACCATGTTTTTTTTTTTTATATCAAGAACAGCTCTATTATTCGGGGTGATTCATACTCCCCAAAGATAGGAAAGACGTGGGCCCTCTCATATTTAAGTCCTTATTTTTTTTATTGGTAGTTTGGGCCTTGGCTTATGAATAATTCTTGTTATATATACTATTTTTCGCTTGTAATTAAGTGATGTAATGAGAGATCCGATGTGCTAATTATAGTGGAATTCTCTATTGAACGTAGTCATAGTTTAAGAGTGAATCGGGATAAAATTTCGTATCTCGATTTTCTCTTCCTCGCTACTCTTTATTTCGTTGTGATCGTGCACAGAATCCTAACATCTCCATATTGCAGTGACGGTGGAGATAGATTGCATTGATGGTGGAGATTGAACGGGGGGGCGTTAATGGCGGCTCTGATAAAAGATGTGCCTGGCCTTAGCTGCAGTACATTATTACATTTTTGTCCCAAAAAAAATACACGGTCAAGCCAGCAACATCAATTGGGAATAATTTACTAATTATTCCAACAACTATGATTGATCTAACTCGGACACGAAATAAAAAAGAAAGGTTGACGTATCTGTCAATCTTTCTCTTGAGCTACTACTACCTGAGGAATGGACATTGGATCTATGAGAGGCTCGCATGGTTGCCACCCTTTGTCCTCTGCCATTGACGATGACGACGGCGACGACTTGGTCTTGGGCTTGTAATACATTGCGTACAGAATCAGCTGAGCCGCTCCGAGTCCGAACCCGGTCCCGTTTGGTATCTGCATCGAATTCACCGTTCAAGTCCATGAGCAACCGTCTTTCTATCCTTTTCCCGAGCTGTTCAGTCGATCGAGTATTGCTTTCTTTTATCATGAATAACTGTGTTCTTGGCCGTGTCTTCATTTATTATGTTAAAAGTTGATAACATTCCATTGAAGATCTAACTTAACTCTCCCGCGACATTAAACTTTGCGTGGTGATTTTTCAGCGAATAGTTCTCACGTTAGATGCCGACACGGTACGCCTATCGAAACCCTTAATGAATAAAGTTAGGTTGCAGTATCAGAGCTTCCCATGTGAATCGAAGTATGAGTTCTGTTTCCTAATTTTCTATCGAACCGCTCCGACTTCTGTCCGCATCTAGGCTTTGCCTTGCAGCATCAAACCTTACTTGCAATAAATCCTCGGCTGCTTTACGTGCATGCATATTCTGATACTGCTTGCGAAGGGCTTATTTTTCGCAATTATCACTTCTACCTATGTCCGAAAAGATAATAGAGAAACCAACGTAATACAGAAGGTGGAAAATTTGGAAATTAAGGCTTACTCCGATGAAGTAGTCGTGGGTGAGGATGGCGTAAACGGTCCAAACGCCGCCATTGATGAATAGGATAAGGGAGAGAAGGAAAGGCATGTACTCCACGCTCTTTGTGGTCACCACTGTCTTCTGCAATAGTTATTGTGGGTCGTCTGTCAACTTTCATGCAACATCCCGATCGATTAGTCGCCTTCATAAACAATACCATGAACCACTCTTCACGATTTGCACACACACTTGATGAACATCATGCACAGTATTGCTATACTTTTATTGCTTCTCGATAGAAGACGGGCATGAACACGCTCGATAAAAATTCAGGAAACAACACATTATGTCTAGCAAACATGTCATAGCTTAGCTTCTGTGTCTGCATAAATCTATGTACATATTTACCATGGCAGAGAGAGGTGAACCATACGCGACCATGCTGAAGACAGCACTCAAGAGGCCAGCAACAGTGATCTGCATCTGCTGGTCCAACGTTAATTGAGTCGCTAAGATTGCTGCTGCTGGGAACATCGCGTCGCATGTGATCGCAAGGATTGCAGTTCTCATCTGCATTATCAATAGATTGAAATCATCTTAAGAGCCCCTATCCATTGATCAGAAGATTAATAAGATCGTGTTATATCTTCAGTTTGGTCTGAACTAAAGTTGGTTCACATGGCCTGATCAGATCTAGTGATATTCCATTTTCTTCCTCACGAAAGGAAACAATCTATGAACTGCAAATCTTTGGAAATCACAACCGGAAAACGTACTCTCATTCTAGGGGGAGCATAGAGAAGGAAGATGGCGACGAAGGTGATCTCGAGGACGACTCCGAAGCCGTTGACGGTCGCGACGACCACGCTGTCGGGCTTCACGATCCCATAGTAAGTCCAGAAGTAGGCGTTCAGCAGCTTGAACACGTACGGGATGCTCTCAAACTCCTCTGTCGATCTCCGCTTCACGATGCGCCAAAACGTCTTCCTACAAAAAAGGAGGAGGAGAGGAACTTCCATATTAGTGTCTGACGTGAAAAATTGAACAGGGAATGGAAGGTCATGGGGTTCATCAGCTCTGGGCATACACAGGAGCGAGGTAGACTAGGCCAGTGGTGACGTTCCCGAGCAATCCGAAGAAGAAGCTCAGCGTCATGCTGCTGAGACCCAAGCGTTTGAAGTTGAAATTGGATGATCAACCAACAGAAAGAAGGAGAGTCGAGCAGAGATATCCACCAAAATCACTTAACTTTTAAAGAGCTTCAGAAGAAAGCTTGGTGGGAGACAGAAAGAATCTAAAGAAAGAGGTGGGGCTGCCGAATGCAGCATATCTCTGCCAAAAGTTATCGCTAAACTTTTAATCTAATCAATACGATCGATAAATCATGTAATATCATTCTCCGAACTTTATAATTTATTTATTTTTCGATCAATCTCATATATTATTTGAAGTTGTTCCATGTTATCGTCTAGTTAATTCAAGTTAACAGGATTCGCCGATTCGAACCCTGATCTAATACGTTTGGACGGCGAATAAAAATTATGCTATGCGTGAATTAATCACATAAGAAATTCCAACTCGAATTATACACATCTCATGTTTATGGGCATCGTCTTGGTTTTGGGGGCTGATCTTTGATGAACAGTTGGGGCCGACGAAAGATACGTGTGAGGGAGCACCCACGCCCTCATCCGGAAATTAGGTGGCCCCTTTAATTTCGTAAGTCATCCTCAAAAGACAGAAACGACAAACAATAATTGACTTCACAATGAGTAGTTTCGAGCTCGGCACAGACAGGGCGTTGGTGAGCATTGGGTTTTTTCTTTTTCCATCCCAATTTTTTCGCTACTATGCGAGCCTGTTCGACAATAGCTATATAAAGATAATTTAAAGCTTACTTCCTCACCGTCACCCTCAAATTGAGAAAAAATATATTTTTTTTTCTTCGTTCCAGAAAATATCCCGAAATTTTACGTCCCGGAATTCGGATAAAATTGCTTAAAGACTTGCGTAAGTCCATAACTTTTTCTTTTTAACCCAAAGAGAAATGTTTTAGAAGGACTAAACATTGGTCAAAGTTCATCAAACATGTTCTCTTCACCCCCTCTTTAAACACACCTTTTGGACACTTAAATGACCCGGAAAACAAGTTTGTTGTGTTCTTTTGATCGCTCTGTAGGACTTTTATATGGTTGTTTGGGGAGTTCTAGGCCGAGCCGGATTATTCTGTCCCCTCGTGACAGAAATCCGATTCGTGGGTCGTCGATTCATTTTCCTAAAGGATGTGAAACATCGACGTTGGGAAGATCATTTCCAAGTCATTGATTTCTCGCGAGACGAGCGCACGGCCTGCGTTTCGTTTTGTTTGAACTCTCTTCAAATCCAGTGCTTTGAGCCGCCAACATTCAGACCTATATGGTGTGAATACAGAGCCATTCTGAAGTTTTCTACCATACAGTAAGCCTCATATCAATCTAATGCACATAGACATGGAAAAACAGCTGCCTTTTACAAGAACTATGCATGCATTTGCTCTTCATGGACATGATGCATGTAACAACCCACGTCGGGATTTTTAATTGTATCGGTCATCGATATTTTCAACGTCCCATGTCGTCCTCATCCTTGTCATGAGAGCGGAGTTCGTACGGACTCATGGAAAGCGTCTTCACGATCTTCTGCAAACTGTATTGCCGGTTCACCGATGGCTTGGGAAGGCTTCTCCCCTTAGCGATGGTATGGCTTTTCGGCCGGTTCTCGTCGTCAACTTCGTACGAACTCATCTCTACATCCCCTTTGACTAGATGATCCGATCCGTCTTCCTCTGCTTCATCTGTAGACTCTTCTGATTTCGACGCCATGGACTTGCTCTTGTAGATCGAATACAGTATCAGCTGTGCTGATCCAAGTATGAACCCAATCCCATTCGGAACCTTGGAAAATGCCAGTGAAAATTCAGAAAAATGTGTGCAGCAAGGACCAACTCTAACAACGTTAACAGAAGTGCTAGGATGCTGGGAATTTGGCGAAACTTTCGGCTCAAATAGCGTGACAAACATAATTTGATTCATAGAGCACGGAGTTGAGAACAAACAATTGAATCTGTATCCTACATGGTCAAGTATTCTTTGTTAAACAATGTTCAAGTATTCTTTGCTAAACAAGTTTGGTATGAAGTTTTAATGTATATAGCCTTTGTATAACCACAAAGTCATGCGTACAGATAGACAAAGAGAGAAGAGGCAGAGACATACTCCGATGTAGAAGTCTTTGACCAGCACCGCATAAGTAGACCAAATGCCGGCATTGAGGAACAAGAAGAAGGAGAGGAAGAACGGCATGTACTCGACGCTCTCCGTCTTAATAACTGTTCTCTGTTTAAGCAAGCCAAATCGAAGTTAACTTAGGTGTCTGAAACCGAAATCAGCAGGCATGACCAGAGCTCAAAGGTTTGATAAGGACTGAATAGCTAATGCAGATTCGCCTCAAGGTTACAAACAAACACGGGAAGATCATTAGACTGATAAGAATGGAGCTCGCATGAGGAGTCAGAAAGGAATCGTACCATCGCAGTTAGAGGAGAGGCATACATGCCGATGGTCAATCCAGCACACAAAATTCCCACGACCGTGACCCGCATATCTCCGTGGATTGCCAGAAGAGTCACAGCTATTACCGCCCCAAGAAAGCCCACGTCTAGAACGGCCACCAGCTTCATCAATTTAATCTGCGAATCAAACGTTTCGTCACTCTTGATGCTACTTAGGCAGTACTCTCTGTATGTGCACGTAAGTCAAGTTGCAACCCTAAGATTCAGTGATCATCTGTATGCTCTGAACACCTATCTGTGATGGCCATGGAAAGCAGAACTCAAACAAGCATCAAAAGTAGGAACAGACGATTGACCGACCTTTTTATCCATGGGAGCATAAATGAGAAACAGAATAACATAGATGCACTGCATGATGGCGCCGACGCCATTCACTGTCAACACGAGCAATCCACCCGGCTTGAGTATCCCGTAAAAGCTCCAGAGACTCGTGCTCAGCAGCGTTGTTATGTAAGGAACTCCTTTGTAATTCTCTGTGGATCGCTTCTTGACCACTCGCAAAAACGTTTTACTGCAGTTTTCAATCACTTTTTTAGGTGTAAATACCACAAACAGACGCAAATCTTAGACCTCGCAAGAGGATGCACAATCTTAGCTTATTGTCATTGTCAAGATGATGTATAGGAATCATGCCCCTTTTGGTTAGCAAGTTAAAGAGTATGACTTAGCTCGAAACTGCCCCTTTTTAGTCCGCGATTCACTTCTCTTGGTGCTACATGGGTAGTTAAACAAGGTTTCGGACTCAGACTTTCACTAGCTAACGTTTCGAGACGGTTGCTGAATCTTTAGATTAGAAATCACCGAGGTGAATTTGCATTGACCGGTAGAAAACTGAGGTAGACAGTCTTTACTACTGGTACGATTGGTAAGGCACACAGAGTCAATTTTAGTGCAAAAACGTAGGCATATTAGGACCAAATTTGTTTATGTGGAACCTAACAGAAAAGTCCAGCCATCAACTGAGCTGTGACAAGCTATCAATTCATAGTAGAATCAGTCTTAAGTGAGACTGAATTTCACACAATGAGGAAGGACAGGAGGTTGCTCAAGCTATGAAGCATACCATACTCAGGCAAACATCACAAGTTTAGGACAGTAGCCGGTTACTAGAAGCCACTAGATGCAGAGTGCCTCTGGTTGAACAACTTCATCGAGTCTAGAGACCGTCCACACTAACTTTAGAGATGAGGTGTAATGAAGGGAGTGAAGACAAGACAACCGAAGAGAACAAGGCCCAGGTTTCCACTTACATGGGAGAAGCGAAAACCAAAATCGAGATGATGTTACCTGCAACAACAACGACAACACATATTTTGAAGCACTCCCAACAAATAACATCACCCGGGAAGAAATTACAGAGACCCACAAAACCAAAAGAGAGAAGAGAAACAACAACGCCAACATACCAAGAATGCCAACTATGAAGCTCAAGCTAGCCATGGAGAGACAGAGCAGAGAGAGAGAGAGAATTTCTTTGAAGTGGTTGAATTCTTTCTTTGAGAATCAGTTAAATGCCAAACTTTGCAACCCAAAAGGAAGAGGAGCTAAAAAAAACAGGACAGAAATAAGTGAATGCCCGCCTCTAGATGCTTGCCACGATTACAGCGTCCGTGGGATTTTACACACGCTGATACTCGACGATCGCAGGTGGACCAAGCCTCATCTTCCCGTGTCTTTACGTGCTTTACGTTCGATTTTTATGTTTATCTTGTTGTCGATTTGGCATTCCATTTTGAGGACGAGGGGGAGAGAGCGCTTTCAAATCGGTTACGAGCGGTGAGGGCCGACCTTCTTTGTTAGGCTCAACTGAAAGGCTGAGTTGGGAAATAGTGGCTAAGTCCTTTATCTAGGACCGCGTGTCATAGTTTCAGACGCAATCAGTTCGGTTTAGGAATATGTCGGCAAGGTTGTCAATAGCTATCCATTACATTTCCCAAAGAACCATGCGCTGTTAAAGGCTTTTGTGCCGACGTTAGAAGGTGTTTGGTTCGACGTTCCCGAGCCAAAGTTGGCAGTTTCGAAAGTTAGAAAATCATTTGCGGCCTCTCAAGTTGGAGAGTTATGATTCTGAAACTTATGTTGCATAAACAGGAAGTGATCAGATGCAACGAGCTGACGACCGAGGAGACTTGTAATGCAGAAAGTGAAGCTCCCAGACATAGTTGAGCTTTGTTCTTCTTCCACTCTACAACTCCCTTCCAAGTACTAATCTACTCATTGTCAATTGTGAAAACACTTGATCGTCACAAACGCATATTAAAACTCAGCTCTGTCCTTCGAGTGAAACTAGCAAGTCAGGGCTCTAGACTGCATTACTTCAATCTTACATCTTACACAATCATCCGAATCGAGACGACCTACAAACTCGGGCCAATTGTAGAAAGGTCCATATTTCGAACATTGACAAGAATTTACCTCACTCAAAGAGGTACTTAACAACAAGAGATCTCATCATTTTGAGACCGTTTTCACGAATCTGGGTGTGTAAAGAGATGATATAAAGAAGTTGTAGAGCTGTTAATATGGGTGCATAACCCATTTATGAATCATATTTTGTATCAAATGGGTTGTACGTGGGTTGTTAGTTTTTAGAGGGCCCACTAAAAATGAATCTAAAAAGTTGAAGCTAAATTAGATGGGTCAAAATGGGTCACATGTAGAACCTATTTTCAACCCGTACTTGGCCCAAGTCCCTCCCAGCTCCCACAACCACCACCACAATGCTCCCGACGGCGCCATCCTCGAGTTCAACGAATCTGACCTCCTCTAGTCTTCCAACGACGATGCGTCCTTGGACCCGAGGAAACCTCAGCCTCGAGCCTTGAAGAAACTGTAGAGGCGGCCGTCAACGGCGGATGCCCCTTTGCCTATGGCGACATCATTACCGATAAACGTACCGAACTGGCCGAAGATCCTGCAAGAAGGCTACGGAGAGCACCACCAGGGAGAGAGGCCGCCGAGGACGGCGGCAGCAACTGCGATGAAGAAAACGACGACGGGTAGAGAGTCCCGCCGCACGAGTTCTTGGCAAGGAGGAGAGGCGCGTCGCTTTCCGTCCACGAGGGTGTCGGGAGGACACTCAAAGGAAGAGATCTCTGCCACGTCCAAAATGCCATTCGGAAGAAAGTTGGTTCAAAGACTAGAGAGATAGGGAAAGAGTCGTTTTTCCATTGATTTTTTTTATCTAAATGTTTTTCCCATTGATTATCTCCACCGAAATATTACTAGATCTTTATCAGCCCTTTTTTTTGTATATATATGGGTCACAACCCTTTTGTCTTTTTTTTATAAGTATTTCAATTTATAGATTTTTTTACATTTTTCATTTTATTTTTTAATTTTTTAAAAAATTAATTTTTTATTTAATGTAAAGATTTTTATCTAAGTAACATATACATATAAGAGCATAAAATAGATTAAATGAATTATATAAATTTTCCAAAAATATCAATGTGTTTTGATAAATGAGTCAAAATGAATCGAGCGATCAAATCGGATATGGATCATTAAATATGAATCAAAACGGATAAGACGGATCAATATGAATCGGATCATATTCAACCCGACTCAAACCCAACCCATCCATTTGACACCTCTAAAAATTGGAAATCAGTACACCTGGATTGTTTACTCACTGACCTCAAGGCATTTTACTCTTCAAGGGCGTCGAAAAATAGCACAGGTAAAGCAGAAAGACTTAAAAGAAAAAATAGATGAAAATAGATCCAAAACCATACCATAAATCTGTCTTCACATTAAGTCTTTGCCTCACATCAGCAAAATTTAGATAGCGACAACCAAAATCAAATTGGCTTCAACAAGTATGAAACTAAGCTCAAACCCTGAATCCCCTGCTGTTCCTCTTGCCTCTAGCCCTCTCAAACTTTCTTCCCTTCGAGCGAACATATGGCTTGGTATGGCTGTGTGGGACACCAGGTGCAGGACCAAAGTGTTTCACCGCTTCTCTAGCATTCTTAGGACCTCTCAGAAGAATCTGCAAAAGCAAATACTTCAAATCAGTAAACAGCGCATAGCTTCACAGGAACCACAAAGGCACTTAAAATCATTACACAGCTTAAAACAATTGGTCTAACAAAACGATCAAACAGAGAAGTATGGCAAACCCCTAAAAACAGTTTTTTGATTCCACCGCACATTAAATTCTCCTTGTACTTGTTAGCTGACGGGATAGGGCGGAATAATACATCAAGAATGTGCTCCATATCCAACATAATACAGATCATAGACTATCACTCATTGGAATTTGTACCGTGTTCTGTCCAAGTGGAGCACGAAGAGCAAGCTGGTCAAATGTCAAGCATTCACCACCCGCCTTCTCAATCCTCGCCCTTGCTGTCTCAGTAATCCTCAACGCAGTAACCTTCAAAGCCGGAACCTCATAGACCCTTATATCATCAGTAACAGTCCCCACCACCACGGCAATTTTGTCCTCCTGCAAATAAATACTTATAAAAGCTTTACATCTTTGACCAAGACGTCGTGATTAAGTCACCAGAGGACATCCCTATGACAATTTAATTAAACTAGAGTAGGCACCGAGCATTACAAACCTTTCCCTGCATGTAGCGGATGAGCCTGGAAAGAGACAATGGCGGCTTGTTCACCTTGCTCATGAACAAGCGCTTCAAGATGACCGCATTAAACTTGCTTCCAGTCCTCCGGACAAGGAAACGATAGAGCTGTTACATGGTTTTCAAAGCAAACATAAACACATGGGCATACGCATAGCACCTCATGTTGTCTGCACAAAGTACCAAGCACGTGCAAATCGCTAAAAAGTGATTTACATCTGCAGTCTCTACATAAAAAAGTGGAATAATCTTTTGCTGAGCAAAAGGAAGTTGCAACCTCTTTGATACTCAAGTCATCATACAGACAGCTAAACGAAGAAAAGTTCCCATCCACTTCACATAATTAACAGAAACCCAAGTCCTCATAAAATCACACCCGTCCACATCCTATATCTCTAACACCACCTACCGACAACATGCCGGCAATGTGTGCTCACAGCATTTCATTCATCAAAACATGCGCTGCGATAACCGCCCAAGCAAAGGAACGAGTTACAGCCATGAATGGAAGTCGTAGCACCACCAAGTATACCAAGAATTGGCACAAGACTTAGATCCAGAGTCATGACAAGAGCACGGAATGGCCAGCCTACAGCATACGACTCAAAATAAGCCACCTAAGAAAGGCACACATTTCCCTAAAGCACGAACTTGTCCAATCTCCAGGAACAACAACTCCACAAAACTCGAATCATAAACGTCAAAATTTCGGCTCAACCCTCACATTGCAGCATGACAGGCTTCATAAACTAGACAACAGAATGGCCTAAATCCAAACGATAGCCCAAACAAACGACAGATTCAACAGTTCATCCCTACCTTGACGAGTAGCTTCAGGTAGATATCGTCCGATTTAGGAGCAGTCCTCTTGGTCTTCTTACTCTTACCTCCTGCCTTCAGATCGATCCCCTGCGATTACAACACACCCACGCACGTCCAAAGAGTTTTATGCTTCAGACGAATGAAGACGACGACGCGAAGAACAAGGTGCAAATGAGGAGAGAGGAAGAGAATACCATCTTCTTCTGCTTCTGACTCCAAGCTCGCCTCTGCTGCGACTGCTGCGGTGTTTCAGGGTTGAGGCTAAATGGAGCAAAGGAGAAAGGAAGCTAGGGTTTTTGCAAGAGGCTGCGAGGTTTGTCTACGGCGCAGGTCCACTTGCATTGCGTGGGAATTCAATCTTAACCGTACACATGGAGGACACGATCTCTTGATCTGACGGTACGAGAAAAATATAATTAAGCGTTTGGTGTTGTATAAAGTATAAACCCTTATCTAAAAAACAAATCGTTTCTTAACATTTTTTATGTGCACCCATTAAATATACTCCCCCCCAAAAAAAAAAAAAAACCCTCGAGGAATTTAAAAATAAGTTATAGATTCTTCTTTTTCATTGGTTTAAGATCAGCAGTCTTGCGACAAATAAATAATTTAAAAATATTTTTTTAAAAATTAATTGATTGTATCACATATAATAATTAACCAACAAAAAATATTTTTATTATCGATAATAATTTATTTTAAAACTTTTTTAGTGAATAATAAAATTATTTTTTTTCATTCAAATATTTTATAAGAGATATAAATCATTATTTTCTAGAAATTATTCTACTATGGAATTTTAGCGAAGCAAACAAACCCTAAAAAGGATCGCTTTTCTCATTTTTAATTACCTAAAGAATCAAAAACTATGATCGATTGAGTTTGGACGTTTGTTCTAGGGCCCAACTTGACTTAATCTCTCTGCCCACTTCGTATACATAGTCGCGGTAACATTTGTTGGTAGATGAAGTTTATTAAGATGATAGTTTAGGTTTAATTTCAAAAGTAATTTTTGAAATCATAGAACAATGTCTTTCCAGTTTTACCTATCCCTTATCGTATCATAAAGCAGTCACTTAGACCGGAATATCTCTCTCAATTAATCTCGTGTGAGGATAAAATACATGACCTAGAAATAAAGACTGAAACATGATTTTCTTTAGCAATTTCAGGACCTAACATTATCGTTGCTGGTGGTCCGGCGAGGTTGCCACCCTCGCCGGCCGCCCCCCTTCAAGGAATACATGCATGATTCCCTTCAGTGATTACATTACCCAACATCGATTCACTTTTCCTGTGAAAACTCAGCCAACAAAAAAGGGAACCATTTTGAGATGGATCCTGGATAGAACATGAGAGCTCCATCCTACAGAGTCCCTCATCCATTTCAAAGTAAGAGAACCCAAAACGAATCTGCCCTAGAAGCTGGGTCAAGTTAGAACCCACCATCCTACTTCAAGAGTCGAATGCGATACATCAACTCGTATCAGAATTCAACACCAGATACATAACGATTAATGAGGGATGCATCTGTACAACCGACCAACCACAAACCTCGTGCAATGAAGAAAAGAGCCAGCCTGATGGAGAAACATGTGGCCTCGTGACTCGTAATTGAACAGCAAAAGGGGAAAGAAAGCACAATAAAACCCTTCACAAAGTCGTGAGATTTGGATTAACACCATCCTCCGGAATGTATACTCTAAAGCTTCATCATCAATCTAAACGCTCCATCTGCAGGGTTGATAACATGTTCCAACAATGAGTACCAATTTCAGTCAAAAATGAGTAGGTTGACTGGTGAAAAAAAAAGGCAGACACGAACAGTAGGAGGCAGCCCATGCAAAAATCAGATGACAAGTAAACAAATTCATCGATGAGTACTGAAAGTCAGGCGATACATTACCTTCCAAAGACCATCGTTAAGATAATGCATGTTATCCACCCCAATGCCCTTGTTTATAGCCCGACTGCATATAGAGCAATTGACTTAGCCTTAAATAGAGATGAGAAGGATATCCAAGACAAGATCTAGCAACTGATATTCATGTTGGTAACTATTAACTATGTTTCGAATATGATATCCATGATAATGTTTCTGATTCCTGCATGTGGATAGAGGAGGAAACTCACATGTCTTTAGCCGACATTTTTGTAAAGCCTATCGCAAGAGCATGTTGCTTGCCTTCCGCCATAATGGCCTGACAAAAATGAAAAAGAAAATGATGAAGCAGACTATAATGCTGCAGCCAAAAGCAAAAGACTCACAACTCTGAATTGAACATACTGTCCTAAAAGAGAACTAATACCAATCAAGCCAAGCACTAAACATTGCTACATAGACTGAACATTGGTAGGTGTGCAGTTGTGGACATTGAAAGGTGTCTCTTACCACAGGAGTCTCTGCACCAACTTCATCATCCAAAGCACCTCCAGGAGAGGTAAGGCCAGGACACATAATGTTTGCACCAGCAAGAACAAATCTTATTGCACCCCTGTCTACTTGTAATTTCTTCATTATGTTTGGATCTGCATCATACTTGGCTATGTTAGATGCTACGACTCTACAATTTGTAATGAGCAACACAGTAATAACAGGCAATTTTTCTGATGATATTCCTAATTTGAGATTAGCACGTTCACAACATTGAAGCCCCCAATATGGTTTGCTCCACGAAGGAAATACTTTAACATGACAAAGAGGTATTATCCAATTATTTTATCTACTCCAACCCAGAATTGATCTAACATATATTTAGCAAGATCACAGGTTAAGTGGAAACTCATTCAGCACATGTGGATCCACAACATATGACTTAGTAAAAAAAATAGGCTACATTTTAAAGCTGAGAGTCCAGCCTAAAGAATTAGACATAATCACTATTTACTTTCCTACCAAAATCTGTACGCAACTCTAATTTAAACATTGATATATAACTATTTATAAGATGAATTTCCAGATATCCACTCTCCAAGCACTCAAACAGATATGGCCATGATTGTTCATGCTTCAACAAAAGCAAAAGGCAACTTTTTACTTTCCGACCAAAATTTTGAATACTATCCAAATTTCAAAAACTTATGAGAAAACGATACGCAATTCAATTTGCCGAGATTAGTATATTGTGGACAAATTCAGTCCATAAATTGGTTAAGTAAAAAGTAAAAAACCATCCAGACAGGACTTAAATTTACGAAGGCCCATCTAAGAGTAGCATCGGTATGGCACTATGTAACTAGCAAATACGTTAAAATAGTAGTACTATCATCTACAAATCAAGTAAAGCTATGAAAACACGAGAAGATGGCAAGAGATAGTTTACATTGATGCAGAAGTCGTAGGGTTGGCATGTAAGGACCATCACGGATGTTGAAAAAGAGAGGCACATTGTTCACCAGAACCAAATTCAGATGGTTTTGACTGGAGGCAAGGAAAGAAGGCCCTCTCAAAGGCGAGTCTCAAAAGCATTAACCAAAAAAATCTTTAAAAATAGATTAACCAAAAAAATTGCAGTCAGATGAGAACCAACCATTTGGCAACAATGAGTGGAGACTTCTTGGGAAGCAAATCATCCAAGACTGGCTCTAATCCTGGATACTGAATCAACAGCGACAAGTGAATCATATCATATCAAGTGATGGGCAGGAAAAAAAAAATTAAATAACCAACAAATATCAGACCTCTTCTGCAATACTTTGACGTATTTTACGTTGTACAGATGCCTTGACTTGATTTTGCGCAGAAACATCTTCTGAGGAGAACCTGAAAAGTGAATTTGTAACCAGTTGATCCATAGAGAGAGAAAGTACTCTCTCTGGAGTGTAGGCAGGAACATCAACTTCATGTATGTAAACAAAGCCAATTAAAAAAGTTATTTGGAAAGTACAATAGATAGAAGAGCTAATATCACCAAAAATCCCAAACCGGTACACCCATGCCATATTTACCTCAACCTAATTTTTGTGACACGAAAACTCTCAAATTGGGACATCCGTTCCACATTTACCCCAAACTGATATACTCATGCCACATGAAGGGCTGTTGCACAAAATGTACTTACCTTAATTGTTATTTGAGTAATTGCCCCATTACCCGAATTGTTATTTGAACAAGTAAAGACCCGAAATTGTGGTAAATCTGAGATTTTTTGGGGTGATTATGGCACATGTGCACCAGGTTGGGGTAATGGTGCACCCGTGCAGCAATTTGGGTGACATAAAAATTAGTTTGGAATGGCATGAGTATACCAATTCAAGAGTTTTTGTGACATGAAAATTAGTTTGGGGAACGTGTGGCATTGGTGTACTAGTTTGGGGTAATTTGGGATTTTTGGTGATACTAAACTAGATAGAAACCCGATCCCCATAAGAATTCACAGGTAATCTACTTGGAAGCATCATACTATATGCCAGTCTTGATAAAGATTGAAATATTTCAAGTACTCAGTCATCACAGAGATTTGTACGCCAGAGCAAGTCTATCCCTAACAAATTTCCTCAAGCTTCAATGGATAAGTCGTTCGTGATTACACCCTTACAGCATACAGATTAGGACCATTTTGGAAGCAGCATTCTAATTCCTTGCTCCAACAGTTACTATACAGCAAGACAAGGATATAGGTCAACTGCTTTCCCCAACCCAAGTATCTGTAACTCGAATCATGTGCAAGCCGAAAACCTTATAGACCAGCCATTACCCAGAAGAACAGCCCACCAAATTGTCTTTGCTGTTGACCCAAGAATTACAACATAAAATGATCCTTGCTGAAGATCCAAAAGAAAAGATTATGGCATAGGATGCTAAAAGTTCCAGCCCGACAAGCTCGGAAATTAATATCCACAAACCTTCCATTCCCGACTCGTCAAGATGGTCATGATCCTCAACATATTATACCAAGCACAATGACAGATTTAGGTCTGTCTGAATGCAAATCCGGACAGGAAAAATTTAAAAAAAAGACTCAGCATATCTAGCTTTACTTCCCATTAAACGGCCTCCAGTCAGCAGCTCACTCTCTCTTTAGCACACAACAATCACAACTCAACCTCATCTTCGGGGACACAACCATCGACACCCAAAATTGCTACAGCCAGAGGACACGAAACTAGAGGTCCGAAGCCAAAAAGTCGCACAATTCCTTGTCCCGACAGAATGACTTCCCCAAAAACTAGATCCACAGGAACTCGCGTGAATTCAAAAGCTTATATTAAACAAGCATTGACCCAAAAACCCTCGACTCGCGAACATGAAGCCCACCGCAAATCATACACAACCAAAGCGGCACCGCAGAGCGAATGGAAGCAGATGCATAAGCAACTGAAGAGCGATATGGCGAGCGAAAGGAAGGAGGAAGAGAAACGGAGCTTACTTTTTGAACATAATTGCAGGGGAACAACGAATCGCCGGCTTCCTAATCGCCTTAATGCAGAAGAAGAAGAAGACGATGATGAGGTTTAGATCGATGTAAAACTAAAACCTCTTTTCTCTTGTTGTTTCTGGAGGGGGAGGTCACGCAGACCTACGGCGCACAATAGCCTCGCGTTGTTATTAAGCCCTTCTATAAAAGAAAAATAACACAAGTAGTTTTTTTCATTATTCACGAGTAAATACTACATCTATCCTCAACTAATTTTTCTACCATAAAAATTTTTGAGCTAAGATGCTGTGAAAAATTTAATCAAAATGGACAAAATTGGGGCAAAATTATGAAGATTTTTAAGGTGAATTTAATAGATTTCAAAATTTTAGTCAATTTCCTTGAGATCTAGTTTCCCCAAAACGAACGTAAAATACTTATTTATATTGAGTTCATCAGAATTGTTTGCTACGTGTATTTTCACGTCAACAATTTAACTGAATATAGGACGAAGGGTATTAAAGGTTAGATCGTCATGGGTTTATTATGACAAATTAATTTCAATAATTGTGAGATGGTATACCAATTTAAGATTTTTTGTAATCCATAAATTGATTTGGGAAAAATATAAGACGAATATACCAGTTTAAAAGTTTTCATGGCAGTTTAATTGTTTTTATCCCACTAGAAAGATTTTTTCTTTATTTTTTTTTAAGAAAATATATGAGTGTTTCCTTCTTCTTTTTTACCATCCCAAATGCAATTATGTCGTTCTCCTTCAATAGGTTCTTATATTATATAATTATCGTCAATAATCATAAGGCTCTGCTGGTAAAAGAATAGAGTGATGGGGATGCGACTATCATAGATGTGGAGTTCAACTACCATGCTTTGCAAAGAAATAGTGCAAAAATCAGAGAGAGATAGAATAGACAAAAATATATATATATTATATAGTCATCTACCTATAGATTTCTTTCAATCTTCCTTCATTTTTCTTTTTGCCTTTAAACCTATAAGAACTCTACTACATTATATACATTAGCATGTTTTTGAAACACTAAGGAAATCTTACGGAAAAATTAGCAGCATAATGATATACTTACGAAAAATTTAGTAAACTCTTAAGGTAGATTTGAGAAAAAGTCATAGACATTAGCACGTTTTTGAAACACAAGGGAAATCTCACGGAAAAATTAGCAGATTCCCAGCCTTAGTTCATATTCTTTAGATTTAGCTCCCACGTAAGAGATACATTTATGTTGAATTTTCAAGTCAATTCACATCACACATGATATTTTATTCGAGTTGTTTCCTACTTATATTTCCATGTCAGCAATCAAGACATTAAGGTGTCAAAGGGTAGATCGTCATGAGTGTATTGTGAAAAGAAATATTAGTTTAGGTATTTTTGGCATAATTGTGCCAATTTGAGATTTTTTATGATACGAAAATTAATCTTGAGTAACTACGATACCAATTTACCAATTTGGGTATTTTTGTGGCATTGTTATTTTTTTTCACTCAAAATACTTTTCTCTAGTGTTCAATTTCTTAAGATAAGAGGTGGGTTTTCCCAAATGCAATTATGTTTTTCTCCTTCAATAGCCTCTTATATTATATAGTTATCTATTTATAAAACAAAATCCATATTCCATCATTTTGCTTTTTACATTTAAACCCATAAGAATGTTACTACAAACAAAGATATTACTCCACATAAATTAGTTTGTGTGTCATAAAAAACTCCAAACCGGTACACTCACGAGAAATTTAGTAAAATCTTAAGGCAACTTTGGAAAAAATTACGGACATTAGCATGTTTTTGTAACACAAGGGAAATATTATGGCAAAATTTGCATATTATCAATTTTAGTTCATTTTGTATTTGGATCTAGATCCCAAAATGACGTAAGAGACCCATTTATGTTGAATTTTCAAGTCGATCCAAGTCACACGTCAATCATCTGAGTTGTTTACTATGTGTATTTCCACATCAGCCACTTAAAAGGATAATAAGGTACCAAAGGATATATTGTCGCGAGTGTATTATGACAAGAAAATTTAGTTTGGGTCATTGCGACAAGGATGTACCACTTTGAGATGACACTAAAATTAATATGAGGTAAATTGATACCGGCTTACCAATTTTTTTATGGTACTAACTTCTTCTTTTTCACTCAAAAGAGTTTTCTCTTTAATGTTCAATTTCTTAAGCACAATTGTGGTTGCAATTATGGCGTTTTCCTTTAAGTTCTTATATAGTAATCCATCTATAGATTTTCTTCCATCTCCCTTCATTTTGCTTTTTACCTTTAAACCTACAAGAATTTGACTTCATATCAAGATAAAACATAAATCCAACCAAATGAACGAAGGAAAATAGTGACCCCAAAAAAAAAAAAAAAAACCCAAGGAACGTGGCGCCATAGGTATTAGTGAAAGGCACGAGTATCATCGACATTTATAACGTTAGCCTCAAAATAAGCGAACAAATCTACACATAGAAAATGATTTTTGCACAGGAAAATGCAAACATCTCGACCATTTCAACTCTAATATGTCTCATACAGACATCGTGATTGGCTCGGTACCTCACGTCAGTCTTATTATCAATAAGCAATATACTGCTCGAGCTCGGAAAGATTCCCATTTCACTTGCGCACGGGGCACATAAAACTATTACTCAGTAGGAGCGCAGATAAGCAGAAAAGGTCACCTCCTCAACTGTTACGTTTTCTAACTCTCGGAGGTTTCAGAACTATACTGTAAAAAGTGTAAACTCCACATAAAAAAACTTCCAAGGGGAAGACAGGCTGCATTCCATCGCTCGATTGTGCCTTGAACAAATTGTCATCCCTCATCATTGTAGCACATCCCCAATCAGTCTTCTCGGGAGGAGAAGAAGGAGAAGGCTCAAGCAGAAGGGATTGATTTTGCTTTACGCACACATAAAATCTCAGAAACCATTTCTCTTCAGTAGGTTTCCAAGAAGAACTACGTGCGACGACTCACAGTAAACTCTCTACTACCGCAATAACAAGGGTCAAGGAAAAAGACCGAGCAGGCGTATGAAGCATCCTAAAAAACAATGGCACAAAGCAAGCAATGACCTCAGAAGGTTCCCCGTCATGCAGGTTGTTTTTCACGAATTTAGGATCAAAGGAAACTCATGAAGCAACCAGAAATCACCGTGTCAAGCGACTTTTGTTTCTTTCTGAGCAACCAAGCCGTTGATGTAAAACAAAATTCTGCCCTTTAACGTGTGAAAGTTGAAAGCATCCATGGAAACTAGATCTGCTTCAATCATTGCCAAGAGAACAAGCAACCCAAATAGTCAAAACGCCATTCTTTTACATATGTCATCCAAATCAAAGTCACCAAGAAGCTCACAGCAGCTTCTCATGGATAAAGACCCAACTTCCAAGACTTCGAGAAACATAACTTCTAATGGAGGTTGCCAAGGAGAAACCCAGGACATCAAATGGGACTGGAAGAAGAAACATCATATCATATATTCACCTCCACAATTGGCCAACATCCTCAATGATCAATCAAAACTAGCATTCAAGAACTTTAGCAGTTCACTTCTTTTGCTTTCAGCCATCTTGTCCTCCTTTGTTTTGTCAAGTTTCAAAAGAATCTATAGCATTAAAGAAACAAGGAAACAAACTCATTAAGCAAGAAAAAACCCTCACCCATCTGATGAGTACTATAACTAATTCATAACAAAGAATATCCCTACCTTTTTTCCAGAGACAGCACTGCGACGAACACCATCATCTTGGTCCCGCCCCAAAAACTGTACATGTACAAAAATCAGGATACATAAGACACAACAAGAGCAAGATTATAAGGGGAAACTAGAGATGTCAAATCACGATACACACCTTAGAAAGCTGCACCGGACCGCTACCTCTTTCATCCCGCTGACTCTATATATGGCTCATATTGCCAGACACACCATAGTGAAATATCCAGGCAAGCCAGTCAAGCCGCCAATAACCATGCCAGAGATCCCAGCTCCAATTTCGAAGAGCAATTTAAAAAAAAGCAATGAGCATCTTAAGGACCTTTAAATCTTTAATTTTAAGAGATCGCAAAATTACTTGTACTGCTTGATGCATTCCTAAACGTCATTTTGTCTATAAAAAGCTAAACCAGTTCTAGAATATCCATAAGAAATTTACAAGCAACAAAGCCTTTTACAAATCTAAGATATCAAAACAGCCCAAACTAGTTAACCACTCGAAAGTTCGCCAATAAGTCTTAACATCAAGACCATGTCACATAATTCATCCCCACAATCATCTGATCTCCATTGTAAATTAGGTACTCCACTACATGAGCTGTAAATACTTCTTTTCTATGAGGATGTTAACATGAATACAACAGGGAGACGTGCAGAAACTCTACTGAGATTCCACATTTCCAGCTGCTTCACTTTTTTGTTTGTCAATCAATCTCACATCTACAAAGCTTGAATCCAATCTCTCTCAACAAACAATTTTGCTGGTCCAGAAAAGCCAATGCCAACGTATAGAAAGAAACTTAGAAATGCTAGAGCACAGATCTCCTCGATAAAATAATCTCCTACTGAATATACATGCGACCTATATGCTTTTCAAAGATGTGACTTATAAATCGGCTGTGCAAATAGTTGGAAACGAACAGCCTATAGTTAGGTACCATAGCAGAGATGTAAAATCTCCTCTTACCTCCTTCACTTTATGCTTGTCACGTTTATGATGGCGATTCTTGCTCCTATCCTTTTCCTTGAGCTGCTCGTCAAGAAAAGAAACAGATGGAGAGTGATAAGGCAAAGCATATGAACAAATAGAGATAAACAAACACAACAAAATGCAAATCCAAATATTTTACCTTGTTGGGCTTGTCACTTTTTCTTGGCTTCTTCGAATGATGAGATGTGTCATGCCCGCTTTCAGAACTATCACTTCATAACACCATCGAAAAGTTCACCATCAGCCAAGAAGCAATTGGCAGCAGTGTCTATCGGACCCGAATTTTTAAGCAAGACATGCCACATTTGAATCCTAACAAGTGCAGATTTACATAGGCAACTACGGCGGAGCAATAGCATACAAAATCCACTCAACAAATCTGAGCTGTTCTCCAATTGCAGGGAGTCAAAGAACACATCATTCAATCCCTCATCACAAAGCACGAATGTATAGCTGATCTACGAGAGCTCAAAACACCAAAGTTCCTTTTCCTATGTCGATGAAATATAACTATGGAACGCTTTCATAGAGAAATAATTAAAATTAGCTCCAGAAACAACAACCATCGAATCAACAAACGACCATAACTCAGACAGTGAGAGAAAGAACGCAAAAATCACGAATCCTAGCAGAGTCCACTCCGCAAAAATGACAGAACGAGGAGCAAATCCAAATTCGTTACTAATCTATCGGGGCGGTTACCAAAAGAGCTAGAAGGTAAAATGAGCTTTTCCGTGATTGAAGCACCTGGAATCATCCGAGGAAGAGTAGGAATCTGAAGAAGAGCGATGGCGATGCCTGCGACGCCGTTTGCCGTGAGACCGACTCTTCTTACGGACTTTGAGGGCGTCCCTCTCCCTCTCGCGGCGGCCATTGCTGCTGCTACCGCCGCGGTGGCGGCGACGGCGGCGAGACGGTGAAGAAGCTGAATCGGAGGAGGAGGCGGAGGAAGAGGGGTCCGAGGAGGCCGATGATGCCGCCATTAGGGTTTCCTGTTGGTTGGAGAAGGCAGAGGTTCGGATGCCCCGGGCGAAGAATGCTGCAGACAGAACGACAATGGAAATATAAGAATAACATAAAAGGTAGAGAAGAAAAAAGTAGACCTCCTCCACCCATTGATTCGCAAAAGACGATTTGATTTAAAAACAAAATTCTTATAAATAATCAGAAAAATTTTTCAAAAAAAAAAAAAAAAGCCTAAATTTTCTTAAATAAAAGACTTAAAATCGATATTGTTTCAAATAAGAACATAAAATACTTTCATTATCTCAAATAGCTTCAAAATAAAAATTTAAAGATATATTATTTGATGTGGTTGATCAAAAGCAAGCTTAAATGGCCATAAATGAAGTTACTTAAACTCTAGTCAAAAATGATTTTAAATGGGTCATAAATAAGTTAATAAAGAAAACTATCTTAATGGAATCATAAATAAGTTTTGTGAATAGTTTTTTAAAAATTCGATTTTTTAATATTTTAATATTTTATTTTTATAGTAATTTTTCTTTTCATTTCTTTTTTATTTCATTTTCTTTTTCTCCCCTGCTATCGCCTTGCTTTGTTATGCCATCTCCGCCTCTGCCCCCGCCCTTGCCTTTACACTGCATTACGCCATTAATAGTTGTAGTTCATTTATCCATGCGATCGATGGTCATCTCCCCACATTTCACCGCAAGCTTGAATCTTGGGCTTTGTTATAATCCTAAAATACCGGAGTATTTAATTGTTTGCTGCACCTACACAAGATATAAGAAAATCCCATTTGGATGCACATTTTTGGTTTGGCGCAGTTAAGATTCCTCTAGAGATGCACGTTTTTATTTCGCAAGGGGTAGAGGCTTTTGAACAGTGGGTGGACACTGTTAATAATGTCTTGTCAAAATCCCAAATATTATTCGAAACTTCAAAGATAATGAAAAATTAAAAGTATATAAATCTATACGATATATGCACACGCTAAGAATGTGGGAGAGGTGGGGCGGTGGGAGGTGGTAGTGGTGGGCGTGCGTGGAGGTGGCGGAGGTGGACGGGTGAGGGCGAGTGGCGGTTATAATAAAAATCATTTTTAAAAGAAAAAGTTTAATTTTTTCAAAAATAAAAATTCATTGCATGTTTTAGCAATATCATTTTTCTTAATAAATTAAAAGAAATAAACATTCCATGATTTATTTAAATATATAGTATTTAGAATGTGGGTCATAGTCGGTATGGTCATTAAATTTGCATGATAAATATGATCAAAACGGGTTAAATGGCCCCATTTGACATCTCTAGTTAGTAGGGGCATCTTAGTCATTTAATATTTTATTTGTCTTTACCTTTTTTTAGTTCTTCGAAAATTTAAAAAAAGACTAAAAGTCAAAAAAAAAAAAAAACAAACAAACAGAGGTGGAGGGTGCGGCCTCAACGAGAGCTAGTAGGCCCTTGCCGAGCCGAGAGAGGGCGGGGTGACCTTCGCCCTGGGTCAGCCGAGGGCTAGTAACCCTTGCCTGGATCTAAGAAAGGATCACGGCCCTTATCTCTAGTCGGCGGGTCGCGTCCTCGCCGCCGACGACCCCACTTGGCCATGGTCACTGCTCCAACACAAGCACTCATCTCTCTCTCTCTCTCTCTTTATTTTTAATTTTTAATTTAATTTCACTAAAAATTAGATTAAAATTATATTTTGAAGAAAATGCCTTTAATCGGTTAGAATATTTAGTCGACCGGCCGGCAAGGTCAAGCCCTTATTTGAAATTGTCTGGCCACTTCAAGCTCTTTTTTGAGATAACGAAAGATCTTGAGTCTTATTTGAAATAATAACTATTTTATGTCACAATTTGAGAAAATGAGAGCATTTGTGGCTCTTAATTGGAATTTTTCCTAAATAATCACAAGTATTGATTCAAATAATTAATTAATAAAATATTTTCGATAAAATTTATGTATAAATATTTTATTATCACTTTTGTAAATGATATAAGCACTCAATTTTTTTTAAAAAATATTTTTTTAGTCGCTCATTTTTCACGAAATAAACGAGACGGCTTTGTTCATTTCGTGAAAAATATGAATTTTTTTGAAAATATTTTATGGGAAGTCATTTTCTTGAAAAATGACAATATTTTTCGGTTTTTGCTAAACTAAAAATGTATTAAAAAAATATTTTTCTCATTTGATTTTCTCGCATCATCATTTGGTTGACAATTACCGACTTGGACAAGGCTGCCCTATGTGATGCAACTAGTGCTAACATAAAATTTTTTTGTAATTTTTTTATTTTTAAAATATATCATTTAAAATTTTTTTCTCTTCTTTTTTTTCTTTTCTTTCCTCCTCTGTCATAAGTCATCGTCCCTTGCTGGGGCAGGCGATCGGTAGAGGAAGAAAGAAAAAAAATTATAACAAAATAAAGAATTCAAAAAGAAAATGACAAAATAATTAAAAACCAAATGAATGTCAAGGTGCGTAGAAAAAATGATTTCCTCTTTTCTTTGAAAAGGAAAAAGAGGAGATCATTTTTCTCACTTTTGATTGTGTTTTTTATATTGACGAAAATATTTTCCTTGACTAGCTATTTTCCTTGAATCGAATGTCGAAAAATTTAAAAATATTTTCTTAAAAGTTATTTTTGCGTAAATAAAGAGAGAATCATGTCGTAGATTCGAGACAACAAAATGAAATCTACCGTGTGCAAGTGGGTTCATAGCTTTTGAAATCGGGAGCCGAATCAATTCCCTGCTTACAATCAAGCAGAGTTGACCAGAGAACCGAATCTAATCTTTGGCATAGTGATTGAGGCATTGATGAATCTCTCAATTTCTAAAAATTCAAAACTCATATCCAAGATATGTATATTTTCCTTAACAAAAGAGAGAGAGAGGCTAAAATCCCATTTTACATGAGGTATAAAATCGGACACCGAATCGGTCAAGGTCGACTTCCTATTTTTTTACCGCGGAACATACCGCTGCCGAACCGGCAAGTTATTCATCCTAAAAAAAATACAACGCGGCCTTTATATTTGGCAAAATCATTAAACTAGTATGCCGCATAACTAAAACATATGTGGATTATCAAATCTAATAAGTCTCCCTCGAAATCCATCAAATCTAACAAATGTTATTTTATTTAATTTACTCATCCACAATTTGATTCGATCCACACTAAAGAATCTTGTTAGGGTATGTCTAAAAGTAAAAGACAAAAGAATTTTAACAACCCAAGTACTTAGATTAAAAATTCTTCATCAAAATATTATTATGTCGATTTATCATGGCCTCTATTATACTTTGAACGACACTACATTGAGGAGTGATGAGTGGGTTTTTTTTTTTGGGGGTCTATAGATAGGTGATTATAAACGAGCGAGAAATGATCAAGGCGGCTAAGGGTGCGTATGGCGACACTTCTATTCTAGAAATCAAATTTTGATAGAGTTCAACTTTTGCTTTTGCTTTTTAGTAGAAGTTGATTTTTCTAGTTCGAAGATAAGTAATTTTTTACTTCTTCATATGGCTCCAAAATCACTTTTAGAGCAAAAAAATGCTTCAAAAGTGGAAAAATAAAATTGCATAACCAAATGGATTTCGTCTAGAAGTTACGTTACCTCCGTAAGAACTTGAGCATAAATTTACTCATGAAGTGGTGTAATGCGCGCCTAGCAAGCATCGGTGTGTAGATACTAGATCCGATGATAATATTGGGATCCTTAATCTCCGCTTGTTTCGCGAAAAATATACATTTGAAAAATATTTTCTTCAATAATCGTATGTATCGTTTGATATAATTGACCAACGAATGTTATTTTCATTACCAACGGTAATTTGTGTATAAATATTTGGTAAGAGATATAAAAAAATTCCGTTTGTTCATTTGTGTAAGTAATATAATAGATCATTTTGTGAAAATATTTTTCAAATCACTCATTTTTCTAAATAAATGAAGTCTCTTGTTGATCTCTAGATCATCCAATTCGACCTGAATAGATTAGTATGGACTCAGATTACTTCGATTGAGATTGATTAAGGACAAATTAGCATTGGGCTTGCGCAATTAGATGATTTCTTATTTGGGCTGCGCTTGATTGAGTTTCGAGATATGCTGCATTTTGTTCAAATATTGTGAACTCAAGATGTATTTGCTCAAACCTCAAATTATATAGTTAATGAGTTATGGTGTAGTTTTTTGCAAAGTAACTTCAAAGTTATAAAAAAAAAAAAACCCCGTAGGGAACAGGAGAGGAAGGAGCGCTTGAAACTTTTCAAAAACGGAGTCACTCGGTTTGAGGGCTATTGCGGTGGTCTCAGTCACCATTGGCGGCCATTTGGCGGTCGCCGTCCGGTGGAGGTAATGCCGATACAAATTAATGCAGCCTAAGGGGCAAATTGAAGCAAAAGGTCTTTTCAAGGGGCATTTTGGAACATAGTTATAAAAAATGTCAAACTTTTTTCCTTTTCTTCTCTGAGTTGCTGGCATTTCCAGCGCGACACGACCCCGAGCCTGGCCCTGCTGCCCCATTGTTCTGGGCAGTCTAAAAGGTCGTGCTCAAGCTGAGCCAATTTTTTTTGGGAGTGGCCAACGTCCACTGATCAGTAGCCCAATGGTTATTAGTCACAAGTGGAGAAAATTATCAAAAAAGTCTTAAATCTATTGTATTTTTATCAATTCAGTCTTAAATCTTTTAAACTTGTCAATTGAATACTAGACATTTTCATTTTTTATCAATCGAGTCCTAATGACCAAAAATCACTGAACGTGGATAATTTTTAATAATATTATATATATTTATTATTTTCATTAATCTTTTCTTTTTTTTTCTCCTTTGGTTTTCTTCTTTGACGGCTAGAGAGAATCGCCGAGCCCTTGCCGGTAGAAGGCAAGGGCCCGGCGACACCCTCGCCGGCCACTAGCGAGGGCCATGCAACGCCCTTTCGGGCACCGGCGAGGGCCGCAATGAGGGTCGAGGCCATCTAGCAAGGGCAGGCAACCCTCCCTCACGACTAGCGTGGGCCGCTGGCCCTTGCCTGCAGCTGAAAAACAAAACAAGAGGAGAATTAAAAAAATCAATATATTATTAAAAATTGACCATATCGGCGTCGATCGTGTCACGTAGGATGACCGGCGTCAATGTCAACAATTTCGACCAATATGACTCAATTGGTTAAAAGGAAAAATGTTTATGACTTAATTAATAAACTTAAAAGGTTTAAGACTGAATTGATAAAAGTACAATAGGTTTATGACTTTTTTGATGATTTTTTGTCACGGGAGTGACGAATCGTACATTTGGGTCTAAACATAGGAGGGAAAAACAAGTGCAGCGTCAATTGATCGGGCAGACACAATATGACACAACAATCCCGGTTGGCTCAACACTCGTGGCGGGCTTGTCGTGCCATCGGCCATGCCGAGGCTGGCTCTATCCATTTGTCACCCGACTCACCCCTAAGCTGGCAAGATGAGAAATTAGGGTATGGAATGACTCCCTTCAACAATTTCAAGGGAGATACACCGACTAAAAATAATAATAATAAATTAATTCTAATTCTTCGTTTGTTTCGTGAAAAATCAATAATTTGAAAAACATATTCCTAAATATTATCGCTTGTATTATTTAAAATAATTAGTCCTACACATTTTTGGACAAGAATTTTTAATTTATTTATTTATTTTTATTAGTGACATAAGAGATATGTTAAGAAAACATTTTTTTAATAATTTATTTCACGAAATAATCGGAGTGTAAGTTGTAGGGAAAACTTCTAGTGAAAAAGTAGTTACTCCCATTATCTATGTACATTTAGAAACTTACAAATCTTTCGCCTGGAATTTTCTTCTTTTAATTAGCAAAAGCAAGCAAATTGTGCGTCTTATCTATTTCAGGATAAATAACTTCTGATTGTTCAAAAACTGAAAAGCTAAAAGAAATTAATCCTACAAAAGGGCGTGAAATGGGAGCAAGGCAGGGTAGCGACATTGTAATTATCCCAAGTAATTCTAAAAATTACCTTTATGCGTTGTCTGGTAATAACCGATAATTTACCGTAACAACCAACGTTAATCTTTCGTGAAATTGCTAGGTAAAAGTTTGAGATTGAAATCTCCTATCGTATTTGTTTTTACATGCGATAGAAAACGTGTAATGAATTCTCATACAAGTTCGTATCATAACACTTGAGCTTGTTGCATTAGAAAACTCAATGAGGACAACGTTGTTTAATAACCTTAAATAAACTGACTTAAAGGATTTTGCTAATTAAGTCAAAAATCAACTTAATTCTATAAGTAAGAGATGCAACTTCCCGGATTAACTTATTGAGGTATTGTCCGCTTTGACTCGTTCCATACCGAGCCTCACGATTTTGTCCTACGATTTTGTCCTTTAACGCTAAGGTTGGGAGCATTCCCAAGATGGGTTATCCATCCTAAGAGTGCTCCAACCCGAGCATGCTTAATTTTGGGATTTCAAAGCTAACCATTGCCATTACGTCAAAAAGCGTGGTTAATTCCATGAGTTAATTCCATATATATATATATATTTTCTTTTCCTGTTCGGTGCATAGTTCGGTTTATTCTTGTCTCCTTCGCCATCCCGAAAGTCGGCTAGTAGCCACTGTCTAGGCCCTCTAGCCTCGACGACCGCTCCCCGTACTCATGGAACCGAGTTGTTACAAGAGAAGGGTTGCTTAATTCATTTAATAGGAAAATAAATGATGCCAATTAGAGTCTTGCCAATATTTGGATAAAACTTACCGACAGTGGTCTTTTATTCGATCGCGATAAGAAATTAATAATATCCAGTTATTGAATTTTGGTTATCATCAAATAACATTTTAATTATATTTTCAGCGCTTAATTTTCAATTTTACCAAACAAGTCTTAAGTATCTAGAGGTAACAATTGCTTCTACCCTTGCAAATTAATTCTATAGTCGGAGTGCCATTTGAATTATCTACACGAAGAAAAAGATTCCTTAATCCCTCCAAATTGCAACATCAAAGGCCAACATTTTTTTTTAAGCCGAGTACACTACACTGTCCAAGAAAACAAAAACAAGTTCATATCAACCCTCAAACTTTCAGCATCCCAGCAACGTACGGCACTCCGGCCGTGCGAATCCACCTGTCGCCCTTCATGAATCGCCCTGCCGTGAAGTCCATGGCGTGCTGCGGCGTGATCGTCTTGATGCCCTTCCACTTCACGCGCTTGGTGGTGCTCGCGCCGGGTCCTCGGTTCTTATACTCGGTGTAGAAGCAGGTGTTGAGACCGAAGTCGCCGAACCAAGGCAACCACCCCTCGGGCTGTATTATGTCGTCGATGTACGACTCCATGATTATCGTCCTCGAGTAGATCTTCCACGGCCTCCCAAGGTACGAGCGGAACTGCTTCTTGACGGGCACGTACGAGGGGGCGGCGGTGATGATACAGTTCTGGAGGATGAGGGCGGACGCCTGGCGCCGCTCCTTCCTCCCCTGAGCGGTCACGATGCACTGCTGGTTGTCCAGCGGCTTCCGGACAAGCATCTTGCAGTTCTGGAAGACGGCAGCAGCGTCCCCGAACACGAAGTCGATCGTGCCGGAGATGGTGCAGTCCCGGTAGAACTGGCGCTTGGTGTGCGCGTAGAGCGTGTCCTGGTAGCCGTCCATGTGGCAGTTGTGGAATACGGACATGTCGGATTGGACCAGCAGTGCCACGGCCTGGTGCTTGATTGCTCCGGCTGTGTTCTCGAACCCGATGTCCCTCGCTGTGAAGTGATCCCCGAAGACAGCTGCAACATCAAAGAAATCGATCAGGCACATGAAATTTTCGTCCGCCGCTAATAGATTCCGGTCTATAGCCTTTTGAATACCCTGAAAGAAACAAGACGTGATAGAAACTTACAGACTGTGGCGGTTTTGAATGTGGTTAAGCCGTCGACATAGTTCTTGTTGAAGCTGATCCGGGTCTTGGTCGGGCCGTCGCCGACCACCATGACATTGGTCATCTTCTTGTCAAACACCACCTGCTCCTTATAAACCCCAGCCTTGATGTGGATCACAAAGGTCTTGTTGCTTTTCAAAGGAATGTGCTTTAGGGCTTCATTTATGGTCCTGAATCTCCCGCTCCCGTCCTTGGCAACCACAAGATTAGGCCTCAGAGCGGCCACGCTCTTGCCGAGAAGCTTTCGCTTCCCCAACAGCATCGGTGGATCCAGGAGCACGAGCGGATCGTTGGGACCGGTCCCTTCCTCCTCCGCGAGCAGCTTGCGCTTCTGCAGGCTGGTCACCCAGGTTGAGATGTCGTCGCCGTGTCCGATCACGTTGTTGCCGTCTGATAGGAGCCTGCGTCTAAATTGGATGTTCAGCTTAGCTAGGGCCAAGGAGATCTCGTCGACCATGGAGAGCACATTGCTCGTCAATTTGGAGGAGCTCTTCAATATCTCCCTCATCTTTTCGCCCGCGTTGCCCGTCGTGTTCTGGAACCCGTCCAAGCAGGTCTCTTGATAGGTGACCGCGGCGCTGAGCCAGACTTTCAAGTCCTCCAACGCGTCATCCAGCTTGCCATACTCGAGCTTTCCCAATTCGTCGAACGACCTCTCGAGGTCATCGATCGCGTACTCCATCAAATCCTTGCAATTCTTTAGGGCCTGCTGCCCTCTTGGGGACTTCTCTAGCTCTTTCAGCACGGTTGATTTCTTCGCAGCCTCGGCAATGTGATTCATCGCGGCTTTAAAGCTGGCTTTGATGAGCTCCTTGGGGTCGGTGGAGTTCACGCCAGCCTCCTTGAGGCTCCGCACGCATGCTTCTTTGTAATCGGTTGGCTGGCATATCCCCTCGATGGCCTTGATCGAGGCCGAGATCTCGCTGGTTTTCTCGCTGGATTTCGACGCAGGGCTGGAGTTGCTCGTTGTGTACACGCCTATGGACACGGCGGCGCCGATCACAACCAGGACGAACGACGAGACCACAATGATCGTGATTCTCCTCTTCCTCTTCGGGTCACTCCCATCAGACATTTTTTCAAGTTTTCTTGAAGATGTTCTTGGAAGGACCCAAATGCAAGAACAGAAGTTGGGTTCGCTCTATTTAGGCAGATGGAGACTCATTTTTATAAGAGAGAAAAGAAGAAAGGCAGATTTTTTTTAGAAATTAGCTGGAGAAGTTGAGGTTTTGGGGGGACAAAGGGCTAAGGACAAGTAAGGAGAATGTAACAATCCATCCCAACAAGAATCTTATCGACTCTTGCTATAATCTTGGCTGTCTGAATAACGAACTCTTACTATACATAGGAGACGCTGGTCAATGTTCAAAAGGTCGTGTCATTTCTGGCAATATTTGCAAATTCGGTCAACCTTGAAGTCATCATGACCTAATATTGCAAACAAGGACTCCTTTTTACAATTATTTTTATAAAAAAAACCTGATATGACATAAAGATGCGGTTGATTTGATAATTAAATAGAGATTTATTCGTAACAGTTTGGACCGTGATTTACACTTGGGAAAAATCTTTTGGCTGGAGAGGTCCTTATTGTGAAAATATCTCCCATATGATTCAAGGACTCGGGTTTAAATTATTTGCCAATTTGGTACATTGCTCAATGAACAAGCATTGGGAAGGCCCCATTAAAGAGGGAACTAAGGGAGGGATAAGAAAGATTTTGTGCGGTTAGGATTAACAACTATATTAGTGGAAGGGCTTGGACCCTAACTTTTTCCTAATTTTAAAATGTTTGCCAATGGATGTGGATTACTATGAAGTTCATAATAAATTTGCATCTCGTGGTTATGACATCGAATACAAAAAGAAATATATTCATGGTCAATCTTCTATGTATACACGAAAGCTTTCAAATTTTGCATGATTTAAACTCTAAAGTGAATGCGGTGGAACTCTTTTCAATAAAGCCGATTGGTTCTACTTGACTCGATCAGCAAATAAATTCACATATACCATATATCGAAGTGACTATAAGAATTGGATCTTGGTTCCATAATTTTGAAAAGCATAGTTAAGGCAACAATTTGTAGAATGTACATACCAAATTATTATAACTCGACAATTTTGAATCAAATAATGTCTTTGTACCTTTTTTGTTATGATAATATCTTTGTACTAAATAAATGCCTTTCTATATGCCTCTTCTTGACAATGCCTACCTAAAGTGAACATACTTTTAAGTGCTCCAAAATATATTCTTTGCTCTATGTAGAAAATGTAAGTGGTCGGCACATATGTTTATTGGACATATGCCCTAATAAATCATATATTGAACGCATGAGTCGGCGTG
This sequence comes from Rhodamnia rubescens, assembly GCA_021437795.1. Classification (NCBI taxonomy): domain Eukaryota; kingdom Viridiplantae; phylum Streptophyta; class Magnoliopsida; order Myrtales; family Myrtaceae; genus Rhodamnia; species Rhodamnia rubescens. The sequence goes on from JAILYA010000058.1 coordinate 1,344,953, forward strand.
CAATTGTCAACCGTGGGACCATATCTTTACCAATTTCGTCATCACTTGTTTCAAACTATTTGAGTAAGTCAACAGAAGTTCAATATATTTTTGGAAAAAATAACGACTTATCTATCTAATAACGTATATAACATATCCGGTAAGACTTAGTCATCAGTTTTTCGATATCTTATTCGATATTGGTGAACTTGGTTGGAGTCAGTAACTACGAAAGAAGATTTTTTGCCATAAATGAAAAGATTGGTTATCAAGCTATTTTTTCTGATATATAGGTAGACCCTTGTTATATCGTAAGCCAGCGAGGCAGAAAAAGGTAGTTTCGGTCAATGGCGATTATGCCATGCCCTTCAGAGGGCTCCGGCATCTCAGCTGCTTCTGGAGAAACCCTAGGCTCTGATGATCATCGTCACAAGGCCAAGAACAGATTCAACTTGAGTGAAAAGTTCGCCGAACCCACCACATACTGTCATCCGGCGAATCAAAAGATACCCGTCAAGGACGATGAGAACGGTGGCATCAGGTCAACCGACCTAGACCTCAAGCTCTTCAACGGAGGCGTGCCATCCAATCCTAAGAAGAGCGATGAATCCTCAACGGACGAGAATTGCAAGGTCCCGAAAGCTAGGGTTTTCGCATGCAGCTTTTGCAAGCGGGAGTTCTCTACCTCGCAGGCTTTGGGTGGGCACCAGAACGCGCACAAGCAGGAGCGGGCCCTCGCCAAACAACGCGAGGGGATGGCAGCTGACCTGCTCGGCGTTCATCCGCCCTTGTCTTACTATTGCTCGGGCGTTCCTCATATGCCTCTTTACGGGAGTACAGGTAGGGCGCTTGAGGTCCGCCATGAGTCGATGATTCACAAGCCTTCTTACTCGCCATCTGTGCGTCCAGAGTACCGGTTCGGCCTTCTCAGGCAAGTGTGCCGCATAGACCCGAGTTCAAGACTGCCCATCGATCGTTTGAGGGTCGAGAGTCTTCAAGCATATGGCGGTGCCATTGGTCATGGTGAGCCTCCCCCTACTCTTGCTTTTGATGGAAGCCCTAGTTTTCTAGTGCACCAAGCTCCGGTTGATGTGGGTCATGGTAAGAACAAGTCAATTAAAAAGAAGGTGATCATCCAAAAGAAGAAGTGCTTCAAAGTGATGGTTCCGATCCATCCGGAATTGATTTGATTCTCAAACTTTGATGATAAGATTATATTCTTAGTTTTTGCTCATTTATTTGGGTATTTTTTTTAAAATTTTCTCATATGTTTTGTTGGTTGAGATGTTAGATTATAAGATTATTGGTTTTCGAACAAGCTAGTACGATATGTCACATGCGTCACATGTTCACATATGCTCAATGAATGTTCATAGCTGATTTGACTCGATCCAAGAATATTCATGTGTCTTTGATGTCATCTATTCAAAATTTGAACTTAACTTGGAGTCGTTAGGCCTACAATGATGAAAACCAAATTATTTAATGACCGTAAGGATCCCATGGTTAATGAAGAGGATCATCTTATCAATAGGAAGGAGTAATATGCTTAGTTGTTTGCTAGTTTCATGCATACCCTAACCGTACTTAATTACTAAGAATCTTATCCTTGGTATGAAATGACACAAACAGATGCTCTCGAATCGGACTTTTAATCAATGGTTTGAAATTGAAGATCACATATTTAGGTGAGGACTATCATGTCAAGAAATATTATGTTACACCACCAGCCCTCGCCGGTGGCTGGCCATCGTCGGAGACCGGCCACGAGCAAGAATGAATGAGGGGAAAATGAAAGAGAAAAGGGAAAAGAAAAAAGGGAGGAAAAGAAAATGACTAAAATGTCATTGGTCGCCCATTCTTTGAAAAAATGAGGACACTTCGGTCCTTATTTGAAATTTTTCTCAATTCTTTTTAACGAATTTTGTTTTAGTACAATTACAAGATTAAGAAAAATTGTCCAAAAAGTCATAAACTTAGTGTACGACAACTAATTCAATCATAAATATTTTTTATTTGACCAATTTAGTCCTAAAATTTTTGACGATTTATCGGTTTAGTTATTCCGGCCAATTTTGGTGGAAAATAACCGACGTGGATTCGGCTAAAAGGAAAAAAATCAAAAAATTGCAAATTTGTTTACATCAGCAATTTATGGCTAGAATTTCCTAAAAGGCTATATGGACAAATCGTCAAGAGGTTTAGGAATGAATATTAATTCTTTCACGTCAGCATTAGAAACCTAGGGCAATTTTCATCCTAATATTATTGAGGTAGCTTCTCTATTTCCATCGGGCATGTTGTTTTTGGCTTCTTAATGTTGCCACAGGAATAAGAATGTCAGTCACACGTGCAAGCCAGCCAATTAGCAAATTTGCAAGTAAAGGCCATGTATGAATATTTCATTTGTTATCTAAAACATATGAATATTTCATTTACACTACAAACATGCCACGTATTTTATAAAATTATCAAAAAGGCCTACTTTTCAATTAATTGTGCAATTTAGTCCAAATTTGACTAGTTAGAAAAATTGTCTATATTAAGGAATTATTTCTAAAAATAACTTAACTACCAATTATGGTTAGGTTTCTAATGCCTCAAATTGCCTCAGAAATTTCAGTTTTTGCAGATTAGTCCCGTAACTTGGTGAAATTATAAATTTGCTCCTAAAACTCCAAAATTAGTTATTTTGAACCGATTTGACTTCCTTTAATTAATCTAACTTAATAGACAAATTAAAATTAAAGTTTAAAATAGCACAGTTACAAGAGCACTCTCAATTTTGGAAATCTACAAAATTGCGCCCATACATAAATCAAAAATTACTAAAATGTCATTTTAGGTCTAGTTTTACCATATTCTCACTTTTTCATATTCAAGAAATCTTCAAGCCTCAATCTTTAACACCAAAATTTAAATTAAATTAGCAAACATCAACCAACCAAGATCATAAGTCCCAAGTGAATCAATCTAACGTAATCCTCATTCTTAAAAACAAAACTAGCTTGATAAAAAAAAATAACAAGTCCACGAACTAACCTTGTAAGACACTTGATGGGTGAATGTAAAAAATTGAAGCAATGTAAATTGGACATATTCTGGGCTTGGTTGAAAGTTAAAACTTGACTTTATTGAAGATTGGAAGGTTAGAAAAACCAAGCTTAAAGAAGTGGAGATGTAGAAGTTTTGATTAGTTCGAGAGGAGGAATTGGATTATTTTATTTTTTTCCTTTTTCATTTTCACTTATAATGATGATTTTAAACCGAGGTTAAGTTAAATTGTCATGCATGATGTCATTTTAGGGGCCAAGTTTAATGGCACAAATTAAGAGCATGCGGGTTATTATTTGGGTGACATGTGATATGATTTGGATGAAATATGAAGATATTAGGCAATTTTGGATGATATTTTACATTGCGGCAAATAGACAGGAGAATTTGTAAATGTTCTAAACACCAATAAGTCAGAAAAACCAACTAAAATTATCGTTAAAAGCTATCTAACATTAAAAAAATCTTAATTCAATAAATTTCAACTTTGAAAAAATAAAATACACCTTTCTGAGTGTATTGGTCCCCGTCGGCAAAGAATAAGTATGATAAGCTTTTAACAGTCATTCAATATGATCAACTTATATTCTATATCTATTAGTTTAAGAATATAAAAGTTAGCAAATACAAATTTTTTATTTATTTCCTTAAATTATGACTCCTCGTAAGGAATCACATTTGGAAACATCACGGACAAGGAATGCATCTTTCGATCTTTTCGTACGTCAACAATTAGTAACCTAGTTGAAATTTTGCGACATCGTCATAAAAAAAAATCAAAGTGAGTTGATAATTATCTTGATATACTACTTATTATTAATCAACGTAAAAAGTTTCGAAAGTCACAGTGACTTCAATTGAGGCTTATTCAAACTGGGTCAAAGTAGAAAATTTCAGACAAAATTTCTCTTGAAGTTGTCATCTTGCCGCCAGCACAGGCGTTGCACGTGAGCTACATAATGTTCAATATTTTTAAACTGGGTCTGAGTTAGAAATTATGAAAGGAGAATGTAACAATTACCTGAAAATTGAATTAATGTTCCATTCCAATATAAAACGGAGTGACTCTTGCAATAATATTCGCTGTCTAAACAGTCTAACTATTCTATATATAGGATATCTTGGCCAATGTTCAGAGGTAGTTTGCTTTCTAGCAATACTTGCCAATTCGGTCAACCTTGAAGTCATCATGAACTAATATTGCACTCAAGGTTTCCAGCCATAATTGGCCGAAAGGATTATATTAGTAATTCATCAAAATGTTTAGAATTAAATATGCCCCGTTAAAAAAAGGGTAGGTCGGTTTCGGGGTTGACCTTGGAACTGGATATAACCAAGTTGACCAATTTAGTTCTCATTTCCAAAAAACTAAATATCACTCTAATTGGGTAGGTTTTTAGCTCTTGGTCTAGAACCTATACACTTTAGAACTGATCATCCCTAAATCAAATAATTTAAAATGAGTAACGAAAAAAGAAAAAATGGAGAGCAATGGTTAGATTTTTTTTAGTTAATAGCATGAAAAACCTCAAATTGGTACAATTGTGACAAATTTATCCTAAATTAATTTTTTGACCACCAAAAACTCCAAATTAGTGCACTTGTGACAAATTTACCCTTGTTAGTTTTCGTGAAAATTTATATTTAAATTGCTGAATTAGATGATACGTGACAATTGACGGATATATTACTTTGGGATTTTTACCCTCCATTTACCACATGTATACCGATTTGGGACATTTCGTAGTATTAACCCAATTTAACAAAAATTAACAAAGGGTAAATTAGTCTTAGATGTACCGGTTTGAAATTTTAAGTGGTCAAAAAATTAGTTTGGGATAAATTTATCAATAATGTATCAATTGGAGATTTTTCTGGTCAAAAAATTAGTTTTGGGTAAATTTGTCACTTTGTTGAATTTTTCATTATATTGACCTTTTTTTTCTTTTGTTCTGAGCATATGTTATAGAGTTATATAAGAATGGTGAGCTGAATATTTTTCCCTTTGAATTCTCATTGAACAGTGATCCTGCCATTTTTATTTCCCTACAAGGGCAGAGATTGACATGCATGTAATTTGATATCATCTTACCACTCAACCGGAAAGCACAACAACTTAGTAACATTCAACGAGTAATAGCACATAACATTTTTCAGAATCAGTATAATTCATAAAATGCCCATCACTCCTTTGAAAGAATACAATACGTATTCAATATATTCATTAACTATATTCCATATTCATGATAGAATTTTTTAATCACACTAGGAATACAGCATGTATTTCACAGAAAATGCATCTCCTAAGACCAGCCATTGGCGAGAAGGAAGGAAAATACTAGGGGTAAGCAAATTGGACCGACCAAACCGAGAACCGACCCCGATTGGATTGGACCGGTGGTCCGGTTCTCGGTTCTAGAAAGTGGTGGTCTGGTTCCCTGTTTCAGGGGCATAAGACTGGACCGATCTAATTTTTTTAATTTGTCTTGGAGCGTATGAGATTGTTGCATTGCCTTCCATGCAGTATAATTGATCTGATTTTGCAGAAAAAGCATGCTTGGATTCTGCCGGTGTTTTGGTAGCACCCAGAGCACCAAGTCGTTACTATTCTGATTGAGGGTTGGGCCCGTGCGGTTTCTCACTTTTAGCCTAAAAATCAAACATCAACTGAACATGCTATTCACCCAGAGCACCAAGTCATTATTATCAGTGCAGAGGTTGGGAAATCTAATTTCTTGTTCATGTGATAGGAGGAAGCAAGTTGAGAAAGCTATACATCATCAAAAGCACAGTGACGTTGGTTTCTTGATAATTCAAATTGATAAGAAATAATGAACCATATGGAGAAACGTTAAAGGCTAGCTGTCAATTTGGGGTTTAAGCCAAATAGGAATGCAGGGGAATTAGCAAAAAACAGTTTAAGAAAGAGACGCATCAACTAGGAACGTAAAGCATAATGTTATCGGTTCCATTGGACCGCCCGGGAACCGGACCGAAACGTAAAGCACAATGTTATCGGTTCCATTGGACCTGGGAACCGGACCGGGTCCGATTCCCGGGATCGTCGGTTCGTCCCCGATTCCAAAAATTGGGACCGTGACCACCAATTCAATTCCAGATTCTTAAGGGGAACCGGCCCGGACCGAGAATTGATTACCCCTAAGAACAACCCTTCTTTGAAACAATGAAGGTACTTTAGGCTCTTATTTGGAATTTTCCTTATTCTTTTTAGAGAATTTATTTTCATTACAATTACAAGATTAAGGAAAAATTATCCAAAAAATCATAAACTTATTGTATGGCAACTGATTCAATCATAAATTTTTTTGATTTGGCCAATTTAGTCCTAAATTTTTTATGATTTATCAATATAGTCATTCCAGTTAATCTTGGTCGAAAATCACTCATGTGGATATCGGCCAAAAGGAAAAAAAAAATTAATTCATCCATGTCGGCGATTTTTTGGCCAAAATTGACTAGAGGATTATATTGACAAATCGTCAAGAGGTTTAGGAATAAATGTAAATTCGTTTTTGGCTTCTTAATGTTGCTCCAAAAATAGGAATGTCAGTCGCATGTGCAAGCCCGCCAATAAGCAAATTTGCAAGTAAAGGCTTTTCATTTGTTTTCTAAAACGTATGAATATGTCGTTTACATTATAGACATGCCACGTATTCTATAAAGCCTTCTTTTAAATTAATTGTGCAATTTAGTCCAACTTTGACAAGTTAGATTGATTGTCTATATTACGCAATTATTTCTAAAATAACTTAACTACCAATTATGATGAGGTTTCTAATGCCGTGAATTGCCTCAGAAATTTCAGTTTTTGCATAATAGTCCCATATCTCGGTGAAATTATAAATTTGCTCCTAAAACTCCAAACTTAGTTATTTTGATCCAATTTGACTTCCTTTAATTAATCTAACTTAACAGACAAATTAAAATTAAAGTTTAAAATACCACAGTTAAAAGAGCACTCTCAATTTTGGAAATCTACAAAATTGCACCTAGACGTATCAAATATAACTAAAATGCCATTTTAGGTCTAGATTTACCACATTCTCGCTTTTTTCCATTCAAGAAATCTTCAAGCCGAACTAAACTTAACACCAAAATTTAAATTAAATGAGCAAACATTAACCAACCAAGATCATGAGTCCCAAGTGAATCAATCTAACTTAGTCCCTATGATTTCAACTTAACATGATCGAAGACTTGAATAAATCAAAGCTCTAATCAACTTGAAAGAAAAAAAAACAATATGAAAAATTAGACAACCCTCATTCTTTGAAAACAAAACTAGTTTAATAAAAAAATAACAAGTCCATGAATTAACCTTGTAAGACACTTGATGGGTGAATGCAAACAATTGAAGCAACGCAAATTGGACATATTCTGGGCTTGGTTGAAAGATAAGTTAAAACTTGACTTTCTTTATTGAAGATTGGAAGGTTAGAAAAACCAAGCTTAAAGAAGTGGAGATGTAGAAGTTTTGATTCGTTCAAGAGGAGGAATTGGATTATTTTAAATGATGACTTTAAACCACGGTTAAGTTAAATTGTCATGCACGATGTCATTTTAGGGGCTAGGTTTAATGGCACAAATTAAGAGCATGCCGGTTATTATTTGGGTGATAGGTAATATGATGTGGATGAAAATATGAAGATATTAAGCAATTTTGGATGATATTTTACACTGCAGTAAATAAACAGGGGAATCTGTATATGTTCTAAATACCGATAAGTCAGAAAAACCGACTAAAATTATCAATAAAAGCTATCTAACATTAAGAAAATTTTAATTCAGTAAATGTCAACTTTGAAAATATTCAATACACCTTTCGAGTATATTGGTCCCCGTTGGCAAAGAATAAGTATGATAAGCTTTTAACAGTCACTCCTTATAATCAACTTATATTTTATATCTATTAGTTTAAGAATGTAAAAGTTAGTAAATATAATTTTTAAATTTATTTCCTTAAATTATGACTCCTCATAAGGAATCACGTTTCGAAACATCACGGATAAGAAATGTATCTTTCGCTCTTTTCGTACGTCAACAATTAGCAACCTAATTGAAATTTTCAACATCTTCATAAAAAAAAGTGAATTTATAATTATCGTGATATACTACATATTATCAATCAATGAAAAAAGCTTCAGATGTCACAGTAACTTCAATTGAGGCTTATTCAAATTGGGTCAAAGCAGAAAACTTCAAACCAAATTTCTCTTGAAGTTGTCATCTTGTTGCCAGCACGGGCATTGAACGTGAGCTACATAATGTTCAATATCTGTGAACTAGGTTTGAGTTAGAAATTATGAAAAGAGAATGTAACAATTACCTAAAAATTGAATTAAAGTCCCATTCCAACATGAAAATAAGTGACTCTCGCAATAATATTTAGGCTACGCATGGTAACCATTACATTGCGGAAAACTTATTATGGTTAAAATGATTTTTTCTAATTCTGTTTCTAGATGAGTTTTAAAGAATTATAACGCATTTGATAACTGCATAAAATTTCTATTTCGAAAAACTATTTCTCTTCCTAATTTTGTTTTCATTCAAGTCAAACAACTATGTAGTTACTTTGTAAAATTTTATCCTAAATTGAAGACTAATTTTCAATGCACACTAAAATAATTTAAAATACATTATTTTTTTTAGCATGTCATAAATAAAATACAAATTTTAATATATGATGTTTGAAGTTCGATCGAAGCATGGGACATATTCCCATATTAAGGACTCATTTTTTTTTATAAATATTGCATTGTCCAAATACATACAAACATAGCGATCGGATAACCAAATTATCCACTAAAAAAAAAATTATCTTCCTTGATATGAAGTACAAGTCTTTCGCTATCATTTTGCATCTTCTTTCCTAAATCCAAGTGGGCTTTAGCTCCGCTTCCACGTGCGAGATGGTTACATTTTGTGACACATGGCTACGAGTATATATGTTACCATCCTGCGGGTTGGATGCCTCCATCTTTTGTGACTTTTTTGTAGAAGAGTGAAATCTATGAAATTTTAAAAAATTTAGGCCCAAATTTATGAAAATGAAGTCAAACTAGCCTAATCTAAGCTTCTTCTATTTTTAGGGATTTTCTAAATTTTTTGCGGTTTTTAAAAATTTTCCAATTTTTTTTAATTTTTAATTTTATTTTATTTTATTTTTATTTGGTTAAGGGAAAAGTGATGAGAGAACTAAAAGGGAAAAGTGAGACATGTGAGATTTTATTCTGTTTTATTATTCTCAAAAGTGACTATTTTTCCATAACCAATTTTTTTTTTGTTCGGATTTTACTCTAAAAGCGATTCGATTCTCTAAAACCGATTGCGGGAACAGAATCGAATTAGAATTATTTACGTTACCAAACAACATTCTCATCTTTTACTTGTTTGGGGAACGTAATCGGAGAACTAGAATAGTTCTAATCGTGCCCTTACTGTCCGAACACCCACCTGTAACTATATATATAGGAGATCTTATGGCCAGGTAGCACCGATCGATCATTACTTGGATGAGACCGTATCGACATAATAATAGCATGGTTGGGCATTGTTATAATGAACATGTCGTGCATACGAAAGAACCTATTAGAGACAATCAATTGTCAAGAGCCGATTAGGTATAGGAGATTCTTTGTGGACATTCGATAGAATATATGAAGCCTTTAGATTGGAGAGACATGTTTTTATGAACCTATGTGATTTAATGAGGGCAAGAGGTTGGTTGAAAGATAGCCGTTATGTTAGGGTAAATAAACAAGTTGGGATCTTCTTAGCTTTAATTGGTCATGATAACTCTAATAGAGATTTATGTGAGAGATTCCAACATTCGGAACAAACAATTAACACATATTTCACTAATGTCTTTGAAAGTATTTGGAAACTGTCAAATGAGATTATCGGACCACCTTCATTTGATGATATCCCAAAGGAGATTCTTATAGATCGTAACCATAGACGCTACTTCAAAGTATTATTTTCATAATGTTGTTACAACCGTCAACATATAGTTGATAATCTTATATAACAAGAGACTTTCATGAAATCGCGAGGCTGCATAAGTGCTATTGATGGCACTCGCATTAATGCTTCCGACCGTGTGTCGATGCAAATCCCTTTATAGAAGCGTGAAAGGAACTACCACCCGCAGAATGTGCTTGTGTGTTTGTTCATTTGATATGAAATTTACTTTCGTGTATGCTAGGTGGGAGGGACCGCCAACAATTGTCTAGTCCTCTCGGTAGTACTAGAGACTCCTCGGCTACAATTTTCTCGACCACCACCGGGTAGTTGCTTTGTCCATAAGGAGTAATTTTCTTTATATCTCGTATTGCAACTCGCATATCATAACAAATGTTCATATACCTTGTTATAGATAAATACTACGTGCTAAATTCTGGTTATGCAACACTTTCGGGATTTTTTACTCCGTTTAAAGGTGAACGGTATCATCCGAACGATTATAGGGTTAGTAGAGAGAGACGACCCAAAAAAACAAGAGACCTATTCAACTATAGGCACTCTTCACTAAGGAATGTAATTGAGAGGTCATTTGGGCATTGGAAAACGGCTTTTCCTTTTTGAGACATATACATTCATTTATAGTTCGTAAGCAAGAATGGATTGTTATTGCATGTTATGCTCTTCATAATTATATTCGTGACCAAGACAAGATGGACATGAACTTTTCCCGATATAGTGATCCGGAGTACCCGTGTGGTCCTATACAAGAAGATGTTGTAGATAATATATTTTAGGAGGAGGCCTCCGAGATAACCATGCTCATGAAAAGTATTGCAAATAAAATGACAATGGATAACAATATGGATAAAATTTCATGACTTTGTGTTTTTTATTTTTGTAATCTTATTTTTTAAGAACTTTGTGTGTTCTATGTTTATCGTAGCAAGCAAAACATTTATTATGATGCATTTAAGGTACAAACTATTAGTGAAAGTATATTCACTCATGTTACGTCTTTCTTTGGCTAATGTGGGCCAAGAGCCTTGTGCTTAGTGCTGTCTACTTATGATGCGCGATGGGAAACTTTAAATAGACCCCAAACATAGTTGTTATTGTCATTTGGGGAAAAGCAACAAGACTTGGACAGGTTATTTGACGCCCTCAATTACGGGCTTGCAAAAGCAAGTAAACTTGTTATTGTCACTTTGAATGTGATGATATAGATACAGATTCTCAACTTGGTCAAACGATCACCAACAGCCATCTCAAATGTGAGCAGCAGAGACCAAACATCGCAGAAGATGTTACGATAGATGATTAATGCCCCTAAAATCCAATTAGGTCACCTTTTGTTCGGGTTTAAGCGCCTCCTCCAGATTACTCAGTGCAAGAGTGGATCCACCTTCCATTATACCCATCAAATTCTTCGCATTTGAAACGGTTGAGCAATGACTTGGCTCACCTAATGTTGATTTCATTTGTTTTAGTGGCCACGGTTGCAAATTAAATCTAAGGGAAAAAAATTAAATTATTCTTTTCAATTGAACTTCAAACGTCGTGTATTGAAATTTATGTTTTATTTATGATATGCTAAAAATATATATTAAATTATTTTAGTGTGCATTGGAAATTCGTCTTCAATTTAGGATGAAATTTTACAAAGTAACTACATATTTATTTGACTTAAATGAAAAAAATTAGGAAGAGAAACAATTTTTCGAAACAGAAATTTTGGGCAGTTATCAAACGTGTTCTGATTCTCTAAAACTTATTCAGGAATAGAATCGGAAAAAGTCATTTTAATTAGAATCGAATGGTTACCATGCGTAATCTTAGAGTCTGACTGCAAAGTGGTGATAGATGTTGTACTTGAAAGGGATACAATCTCGTGGGATATTGAGGCATTAATTCTGGAGGCCTGGGCCCGTCTCCAATTTTTCACAAATCTTACTGTGGCCCATTGTGGAAGACCAGCTAATCGAGTTGCATATTGGATTTCGAAGGCATTTCGTTTGAATTTTCTTCATGTTTCTTGGTTGTTTAATCCCCCAAATATTATGGGAACTTCTTTGTTGTGACGCCCCTACTTTGGGCTTGTCTTTTTGAACCTTGATGATAAATAAAGGATGCTAGTTTTTCTGGCCGAAAAAAATTTGAGGTCAAATATCATTCTAATCTTTTGATAATCCTCGTATCACCAATGGAACCAAATAGCTATTTATTATCTTTTGACACCATAAGTGCTATAACTTTCGTATGATGCTTACTTGAGTGCCATAATTTTTTTTCGATCACTTGAGTACTATAACTTATGTACGGCACTCGCTTAAGTGCCATAACTTTTTTGTCGATCATTTTAGTATCGTATAACATTTCAATCAATCACTTGGATACCATAACTTTTTTAAAAACGTTCACCATAAGTACTATGCCACGTCGGATTTACAGTACTTTGGTGAATATTTTGATAAATAAATTGGCACTTAAGTGATCAATTGAAAGTTATGGCACTCAAATGGCCGTTTTTTAGAGTTACGAGACTTAAGTGATCGAAAAAAGTTATGGCATTGAACCGAGTGCCATACGAAAGTTATAATACTTGTGCTATACTTATCCCTTATCTTTTGCAAAACCATCCATAACAATCATCATTCGATACATAGCATCATCACGAGCAAATTGTTAATACATAACAAATGCCACGTTTTGCAATAATCACATTTACAAATAATAACATGCTAATCTCTTTGGCATTTCCATTGTAAACAGTTTTAATCAAATAAATATGTAGACCTCAATATATAGATCTTCATTTTCTAAACGCCATGTTAACATCGTTTTGTAGACAACTTATGCAAATTCATAAATCATTGAGATAAATTTATCTTAGATAAATCATATATCGAAAATTACTAAACTGTGCATCGGTCTAGTTTTACCATTTTATCACTTTTTCTTGTTCAAGATGCAATAAAGATTTTGGATATTCTTTCAAACGCCGTCTAAGCATTTACAAAATATTTCAATTTAGGCAAGAAATCACCATGGCTCAACATGCCAATCTTGAAGTCCAATGGAACTTAACATCAAAATTCAAATTAAATGAGTAAATATCAACTAACCAAGATCAAGAGTACCAAGTAAGTCTGTATAAAATTAGTCCCTAGGATTCTAACTTACCCAAATTGAAAGACTTGAATAAATCAAAGCTCTAATCACCTTAAAAGCAAAACAAACAATATGAAAATCTTAAACGATCGCATTCTTTAAAAACAAAACTAGTTTGATAAAAAAAAATTCGCGATTTACCTAGTAAGACACTTGATGGACGAATGTAAAACCTCGAAGCAACACAAATTGGACATATTTTGGGCTTGGTTCAAAGTTGAGTTAAAACTTTGTGTCTTTATTGTAGATTGGAAGGTAAGAACAGCCGAACTTAAGGAAGTGGAGAAGTGGAAGTTTTGATTCATTCAAGAGGAGGAATGGGATGATTCTATTTTTTTATTTTATATGTCACTTATAATGATGACTTTACATCATGGTTAAGTTAAATTACAGTGCATGATGTCATTTTAGGGGCTAAGTTCAATGGCACAAATTAAGAGCATGTGGCTTATAATTTGGATGACAAGTGATACGATTTGGATAAAAAGATGGAGATATTAGGCAATTATGGATGATATTTTACGTTGCTGTAAATAAATAGGGAAATTAATATATGTTCTAAACATTGACAAATCAGAAAAACCCACTGAAATTATCAGTAAAAGCTATTAGACATTAGGAAAATCTTAACTAAGTAAATTTCAACTTTGAAAATATTCGATACGTCTTTCAAAGTATATTGGTCCTCGTTGGCAAAGAATAAGTATGATAAGTTTTAATTGTCGCTCAATGTAAACGACTTATATTTCAATGCTTATTAATTTAAGCATATAGAAGTTAGTAAATCAATGCTTATTAATTTAAGCATATAGAAGTTAGTAAATACATACTTTTAATTTATTTCCTTAAATTTTGATTTCCCGTGAGGAATCATGTTTCAAAAAATGATGGACAAAGAAGGTATCTTTCGATCTTTTTGTACATCACTCAATTAGTAATCTAATTGCAATTTTCAACATTTTCATCTAAAAATCCAAGTGAATTGTTAATTATCTTGATCTACTAAACATTATCAATCAATGCAAAAATTTTGGATGTCATGGTAACTTCAATTGGGGATCGTTCAAATTGGGTCAAAGCAGAAGATTTTCGAACAAAATTTTCCTTTTGCACGTGCGTTATAATGTTCAGTTTTTTGTGAACTAGGTTTGAGTTAGAAATTACGAGAGAAAAAATGTAACAATTACCTGCAAATTGAATTGAGGTTCCATCCCAACATGAAGCTTAGTAACTCTTGCAATGGTATTGGCTGTCTAAACACTCAACTTACTATATATATATGTATGGGAGAGCTTGGTCAATGTTCAAAAGGTTTCTTTTCTGGCAATATTTGCCAATTCGGTCAACCCTGAAGTCATCATGAGCTAATATTGCACAAAAGGACTCTTTTTTACTTTTTTTTTTTTTTTTTTATTTTGTATGGCCAAAAGCTGCGGTTGATTGGGGAATCCGACGAAATTTATTTTTAAAAACTGGACCATGTTTTATACAAGGGAAAAATCTTAGGCTGGAGAGGTCCTTATAGTGAAAATATCTCCCATATGATTCAAGGACTTGATTTTATATTATTTGCCAATTTGGCACATTTCTTAATGAACAAGCATCGGGAAGTCCCTATTAAAGAGGGAACTAAGGGAGGAATATGGAATATTTTGTGAGGATAGGATTAACAAACATATTAAAGGAAGGAGGTCGTGCCATAAAATGGAGTGATCTGATTCTATAAACCTTTTCCTAATTTAGAGAGAGTTAATCAAGAGATGTGGATTGCTATGAATTTTTTATTTTTTTTTTTTGGGTTGGTGGGGGTTTCTAAGATTGCTATAAAGTTCACAATAAATGGGCATGGCTTGCTCACACGATCCAATTTAAAGGAAATACATTCGTGGCTGATTTTATTTTGCATGATTTGAACTTTAGTGTTGGTGATGAACTATTGTCAACTAAAGTCAAATAGCTCTTAACTGTAGTTTTACTCGACTCGATTCGATCGATAAATTAATTCGTATGTACCATATATCGAAGTGACTACATGAATTGAATCTCGGTTCCATAATTTGGAAAACCATAATTAAGGCAACGATTTGTGGAATGTGCCTACCAAATTATTAGAACAAGACAATTTTGAATCAAATCATATCTTTATACTTTGAATGCCTTCCTCTCTGCCTTTCCCATACAATGCATGCCTAAAGTGAACATACTTTTAAGTGCTCCCACATATTTTCGTTGCTATATCTGGAAGATGCGAGTGGTCGGCACAATATATTTATTCTATAGATGCACCCTAAAAAAACATACATTTTTTTTTTGGATTGACTAATAAAACATACATTAAACGCATGAGTTGGTGTGTAATCCACAGCTATGAAACCATATCTTTACCATTTTTATCGTCAATTGTTTCGAATTATTTTGAGTAAGTCGAAGAGAAAGTTCAAGATATCTTTGGAAAAGTAACATAACCAGCCTACATAATGACGAATACTTATATCTTGTTTAATGTGTGTGTGAACTGGGTTTGAGTCGGTAACTATGAAATGAGATTTTTTGCCATAAATGAAAAAGATTGATTGTTCAAATTTGTGGTTTTCTGGCTAATAAATAGATCAAACCCCTGCTTTCCTAAGCTTGCTGGGTTGGAAGATCTTTTTATTCAATGGCGATGGTGCCATGCCCTTCAGAAGGCTCCAGCATCTCAGCTGCTTCTGGGCAGACCCTAGATCGTGATGATCATCGGCGCAAGGCCGAGGATAGATTGAACATGACCGAAAAGATCGCCGAACCCGCCACCTACCGTCATCTGGTGAATCAGAAGACACCCGTCGATGATGACAACGATAATGGAGGCATCGGGTCAACTGACCTAGACCTCAAGCTCTTCAGCCAATGCGTGCCGTCCGATGCTAGGAAGGGCGACGAATCCTCGACGGACGAGAACTGCAAGGTCCCAAAAGCTAGGGTTTTTGCATGCAACTTCTGCAAGCGAGAGTTCTCGACCTCCCAGGCTTTGGGTGGGCATCAGAACGCGCACAAGCAAGAGCGGGCCCTTGCCAAGCAGCGCAAGGGGATGGAAGCTGACCTGCTCGGGGTTCACCCACACTTCTCGTACTATTGCTCGGGCGTTCCACAGATGCCTCTTTACGGGAGTATAGGTAAGGCGCTTGGGGTCCGCCAAGAGCCGATGATTCACAAGCCTTCTTACCCGCCGTCTGTGCTTCCAGGGTACCGGTTTGGGGGGCTAAGGCCAGTGTGCGGCATGAATCCGAACTCGAGACCACCTTTCGATCGGATGAGGGTCGAGAGTCTTCAAGCGTATGGCGGTGCCTTTGGGCTGGGCGAGCCGCCGCCTCCACCCCCACCTCCTTCTCCTCCTCCCTCCTCCTGCTTTTGATGGAAGCGCTAGTTCTCTAGTGCACCAAGCTCAAGTCGATGCATGTCATGATAATAACAAATCAATGGAGAAAGAAGGTGATCATCCAGAAGAAGAAGTGCTTCAAAATGATGCCTCTGATCCATCCGGGATTGACTTGACTCTCAAGCTTTGATCATACGATTATTTCTTATATTCTTAGCAAATGTCTTGCTCTTTCGTATTGGGGATATTTAATTTTTCTCATATGTTTTAATGGTTGAGATGTTAGCGAATAAACTAGTACTATATGTCATGTGTGTAGCTCGTTCATACACCCTCGATAAATGTTCATAGCTTTATTTGATTCGATCTATGGATATTCATGTGTCTTCAATTTGATCTGTTCAAAATAATTGTTCTTCGTCATACATCTTATGCTAATTGCGTCATCGTGAGATTTGAACTCAAATTGGAGTTGTATCCGATGACGCCTACTAAACCAAATTAATTAATGACCGGAAGATCACATGGTTAATGAGGATCATCTTATTGATTGGAAGGAATAATACCCTTCCTTTTTTGCTAATTTCATACCTTACCTTGATCGTACTCAATTCACTAACCAAATTCAAAAAATTATCAAAAAAGTCCTAGACCTTCCGGACTTTCGCCAATTCCGTCCTAAACCTTTTAAGTATGTTGATTCGATCCTAAACCTTTTCACCTTTTACCGATTCATCCCTAGAAATCGCTAATGTGGTATCGGTCATCCTACGTGGCATTGCTTTCGTTGACGTAAATAATTTTTAATAATATTTTAATATTTTTCAAATAATTTTTTCATTTTTTCGTTTCTTTTTTTTTTTCCTTTTCTTGTTTTTCCCTCCACCGGCCTCGGGCGAAGGTCACCCTCGCTTGGGCAGGCAATGGCCGCCCTCGCTTGCCAAGCCAAGGCGACCTTGCCAGCATGGCGAAGGTTGAGGTCGGGTGGAGGGAAAAGGAAAAGGAAAAAAGGAAAATGAAAAAAGAGAAAAATAGATAAAAATATTTGAAAAATATATCAAAATACTATTAAGAATTGTCCACGTCGTAGTCGCCGGTTAAATCAATACTTCTCGAAAATGAAGATCACAATAATTAGATAAGGGGAGTACTATCATATCCATAAACAGAATAATACATCGTAAGCGTGTTTAAGTCTCGTAAGATTTGCTGAATATTTCACGTAAATTACATTTCTTACCAATCAAATTTTATAGAATTGGTTTTTTCTCCTTCTTTCTATTTGGGCACGTGTCTAATACTACAAGTTTGACTTTGGTGATCTGGATTATCTGGCCCTTTTTATATTTCACTACGCCAATATTGAGATTGACATGTTCGTGACTGGATATCAAACCTTCTTTATTTACAATTTCTTATGTTCGGACAGCAGTTCCGATATTTGTGTGATTTTTCTGTAGCTCTGCCATAGTTGTCTTAATTTGGTGATGAAAATCATTGGGTAAATTATATAGTACGAGTAATTTGAGACGTCAGATGTGTGGCCTTAACGTAAGACTTATTATATCTAGTGGCCCATATCGCTCGATCCATCATAGACGGAGCTTACGTGATAAATTGTCTCTATCAAATGAGTATGAAAATTGCAATATTAGATTTTATTTATCTTGTTGTTTGGTTTGACTTTTTGTCTTTTGATTTTACTTTTTTTTTAAAAGTATGTGGTGCTTTTGGGAAAATTTCAAATAATAACCCGAAATGCTTTCATTTTTTCAAATAAAGAGAAAGTGAACCTTATGTCAAATAAAGGCCTAAAATACCCTTATTGCTTTTTAAATCCTGAATGGTGAGCACCTGCAACATTTGAAAACAAAAACAAAAAAAAAATCACTACGGATGTTGCCTTTTTTAAAAAAAAATTATAAATTAAAAAAAGGAAGAGCGGGTCATATTAATTTCTATTAGACTTATCAAATGGGTGAGCCAAATCGGATTTTGCATCAAATTGAAAATGATCCGACCTAAATCAATCTATTTTTATGAAATACAGTTTTAACGACCCCTACTTAGGGGTGTGCACCGGTCTCGGTTCAACTCTCGAACTTATGATACACACGAGATCCCTCTCAAAGAAGAAGTTGGTGGTGTTGATGATCCAAGCGCCGATTCAATGGGCCCTTTTTTTTCCAGAAGTTCATGGTGGAATGACCTCAATAGAAGATTACTAAAAACTCTCGACATGAGCACGGTTGCTCCCACAATCTCTATGGAAACCATTCATGAATTGCTTAGTCAGCAATTGATCTCAAAATAAAGTATCTCACCTATTAATTGATTTTTATTTTTATACTATATGAGGTTCTTTTGGGAAGATTACAACAAGACGCACGTAAATTCCGACGAGATATGACCGAAACTCGGAGGAGCATAGAAGCGTGCGTATAAACAATCCCCTACACTTTTCATCCTCAGAATGTTAAAGATGGAACGTTGGTACAAGGTTGATCCCAGGATGCTCAGTATACAACAAAACTCAGACTATGATGTTTGTGCATTCTTTGGATGGAATGGACATTTGGAAGGGTGCTTCCCTTGGTCGGGCCAAGATCAACCACGCCTCGCTTGCCTCGCCGCCACCCTCATGCCCCCCATCCATTTCCCGACTTCCCGAACCCACGCCTCTACGTTGCTCATGCGCCCTTTGAAGTCCTACCCCATGACCCGACCCGAGCTCCCTCATCGACTCGCCGAATGGCGCATGGAGTCACCCATCTTCAGAGGCACCAACTCAAGGACAAAAATTGCTAAGGATTGAAGTCCGAGCTGGGTCAAATCTGGGTCGTTAGAATTGTTTTTTTTTTTTTTTGGTCGAAGGGTCGCTAGAATTGAATCGCATAAAAATGAGTCAATTCCAACATAAAAACGAGTCAATTTGAGTTGGATCGTTCCATCCTAAACCCGACCCGATGCAACTCACCTATTTGACGGTCGTAAAGAGGAGTTGAGGGAGTCAAACCCGTTATCTTAACTTGGGTTGAAAGTAAGTTCTGCAATAGCCCATTAACACCCATCTTTTCGGGCTTTTATCTTTACAACTTATTATGACCCATTATTTTTAGGGCGGGGCTATTTTCATTCATTGCATGACTTTAGCACTCCATTTCATAGTATACTGACTATAGTACCCCTCGATGTGGAGCCCTTTTTTTGTTTCTTCTTTTATTCGACTTTCCTTCTTGTTGTTCTCACTTGTGTTGAAGCGCATCACGGACTTCTTCATCCTCCTTCTTCAAGACCTCTATGCACACCAATGGATAGGTTCCAAGCGGAACCTAGATCGGCTCTAGAACCGCTTACCCCTAATATTTGTTCGTCATATTTTCTTCTTCTTTCTTTCTTTTTTTTTTATTTTTCTGTAGTATACTTATTATGATCGAGATGGGAAATTGTCAAAGTCATCCGGTTTCCAAAGACAGTGGAGGAGGCTTTCGGGAGTGCATGGATTAAGTATAGGTACGAGTTAAGTCCACGGAGGAGGAGAATCCGTGGAATAGTCGCCGAAGTAGTTCTACTCATTTCATCTAGAACAATCAAGAATTAGATGAATGGCGGAACCCCTTTGAAATTAGAATACCTCGATAACTTTCATCATTACTAGATTGGAGTGATATGAGAAGTCCATTCACGATCTTTAGATTGCCAATAAGAAACCACTTTTGCTATGAATGTTTATGAATTCAGTTGAATATCTCGTTGCTCGAATTTACCAGAAAATTAACAGTTGTTGTAGACGTTATGAACAAAGAGGGAATTTGATTATGTTGATCAACTCTTGAGATTACTCATATAGATAAAAGAACAACTAGATCACGAAAGCATCACAGAATATATCAATAGAATCATTCTAGGAACAGGTTTCGTTCACTTCAAGAACACGACTTCTCATCTCCAGTAATCATTAAATAATTCAAGAGCAATATGTTCTTGTGCCGATGCAATTCTTTCACCATATTGGTAAATTTTTTCTCGTTGTTGATCCTCATATCATGGGAGGCGGCGTCATCCTCAAATCTAAGAGTCCCTAATCAACAAAACCACCAAAAAAAAAAAGAGAAGTGGAAGAAAAAGAAAAAACAAATAAAATAAATCCTAAATTGGCCCTGCATTTGAGTCTTTGCGGATATAGAACTCTAAAGGAGGAAAAAGCGAGGGATAATATGGTCAGTACATTATGAAAATGAGTGTTTAAGCTAAATTAGGGGTGGAAAAAGCGCAACACTATTTTTATTAACAGAAAAGGATGTTGAAGAGGAATAGGAGATTGTTATTGAAATAGTTTATGATTATGAGGCATGAGTCTTTAGTTAATATTATTTCTGAAGTCCTAAAATTGCAGTATGTCTTCTTCTTCTCCCCGGATTACACCACCAACTTCTTCTTTGAGAGCAATTTCGTGTCTGAATTTTCAAAAAGGAAAATGACACAAATGGTCTTTGAACTTTGGTCCAACTTGCAATGTGATCTCCCGAATTTTTAATTTGTTCAATACGTTCTCGAACTATATGCCAATATTCAATATTGTCTCTAAACTTTGAAATTATTCGAGGTCATCCATCCGACTTTTGGTACATATTGAATTTAGTCTCTAAACTATATAAAAATATTCAATGTTGTCCATAAAATTGAATTAATGGAATGATTGCATTGAACTTTTTTATATAGTTCAAGCACAAAATAAAAGATATACTAAAAAACAAATTATAAATTTAGGAACCACATTGCACATTAAACCAAAGTTCGAGACCATATTGAACAAATTAATAATTCATGGACTATAGTATACATTGAGCCAAAGTTCAGGACTATTTATGTTATTATCTCTTTCAAAATACTCTCGCTCATGATTGGCTTATTTCTCCACGCATAACTATCATATGGCACACTTCGACCAAAAAAAAAAAAAACTATCATATGGCACACGCAATGCAAAAAACACCTCTGCGCCATCTAGTACTAAATGACTTTTATGATGATTCTTATCGATATTATCAATCTATCATCATGTTATCCTATTAGATTTTGACCATTCCAAATGCTGATCAGCTATTTGTCGTTGATCTTTCGGCCACTTAGGGTCCAAATGATAATTATTTTATCTCTCACAACAATTTATAGACAAAAATAGATTTTTTTATTTCTATTCCTAAACGAGTTTTTGAGCGGAGAAACACGTTTCACAACGAAATAAAATTTTTGTTGTCGAAATAGAAATCCGTTTGATAACAACATAAAATTTTTACGGTTGTCGGCATCTAACGGCTGGACGACGGCAGCGACCAACAAGCTGCCTTTTTATTTTTATTTTCGGTCCAAGCCTATTTCTAGAATAAAAATTTATTCCAAAAATAAAATAAAAAATGAAATTGCATTTCCGAATGAATTTCTGTTCCAAACCAAGATTTAGAAGAGAAATAGAGGAGACAAAATGGTTATTATGCGCACTCTTATCATCAACTCCAAAGTTAACTTGACCGTGTCGTGAAAAGCGCTATCTTATAAGCCATCTCCACTCAAATTTTACACAATCACGCTAGCTAAACGCTTCCCCAAATGATTTGATACTTGCCATAAAGAAAAGGAGCGAGAGATAAATTCAAACCAAGCGAAACGATCACGAGTACCAAACGGATCTCTTCCTTCTTTTGTCCATAATATGCCTCCATTTTTTCCAAAGAATTAAGCATATCTAGCATGAGACATCACCCTGTACAGAATCGAAGCGAAGCATCGGTGAACACAAACTGCGCAAGTTCCGCGTAAATGTCGCCCGCTCCTCCTCGCGCTCGGTCGTGAATGCTCGCTCATTACATGATCCCTCTCCTGTACAACGCGTCGCCACCTTCCACCCCGGAATTGACAAAGTTTGGTTGCCTCGTTATGCTATCGGCCCCGTCAGATGCCAGGACCGCTTTGGCGTTCCAATGCCAAGGCTGAAGGAACGGCGAAACAGGAACGGGACAAGAAGGCGAGGGGTGAAGTATGACCGATCCCCAGTTCCAGGCTCCGGGCTTCGCTTCCTTGACTCTCCTCCTGACCAGCAACTTACCCAAGTCTTCCTTTCTCATTTCCGACAAGCTCCGCACCATCGAAACGCAAAGAAGAAGCACGAAAACCGCGTCCTCCTCGGGTATGAACTCCACCGCCAATAGCCTCCAGTTTATAAGAGCGGTTGCTCTTCCTGTCGGGTGTTCCTCTGTGATACGAACAACCGTTACAAAGTCAAGTTCTTCTTCGTCCAAGTCCAGGCCTTCGTCCCCTTCATTGTCCACCTCTGTGCCAGCGGCATCACTCTTGGGGTGGACTTTCTTGACTCTGTATTGCATTCTCCGGCCTATCAACAACTTCACCTGAAATCGGTCCATATTTGCCTGAAAATTCGGACCAATATTTGCCTGAATATTTGACATCTCAATAAATGTTCTTGGCCTTACTGATGAATCGGAAGACGTTTGATTTCTCAAAGAAAACGCGAGGCCCAATCTTGAGGTCGATGACTCCGATCGCAGCATCAGTTCGTCTCCGGAGGAAAATTGCCACACAGCATCCCACTGCTCGGGAGGCTCTTTCGGCATAGCTGTTCCCACTACTTTCACTGCACTAGATAATAGCAATTTGCTTCAGGGTCCTTCGATAACGTGGAAAACATGAGAAAGGAAAATTGCTCTGAGTCCCCATTAGGGTGAACGATGAGATGAATTAAACCAGCGAGGTTGAAAAGAACAGACCGTTTCCTCTGCCATTATGGTATTGACTGCCAAAAGATGACACCAGGTGACTCGTAACACACAGAAAATGGAAAAGTTTCAAGAACATACCAGGAGCTCTGCCGATAGAACCAGCGACATACGACCAAGAACCTTCACGTATCTCGGTAATCCGGTCTTCCCACTTAACATTTGATGGATTTTCGCCACCTCTTCTCCAGAAGCCGCCTCCCACCCTTTTATCCAACAATGTCAAAACTTGTGTCATTGGGAGCGAGAAGAAATCGTGCAGTCTCAGGTTTTATAATCTACCTGAAGTACTGTTACCATGCACATGACTAGAAATTATGAGTAAGGAATGACTTGTTTTGCAGCTGATCGATATTGCCAATGCACAGAAATGTGGCAGAACTTTACCTTATTCGTACGACAAAACATTCTCTTCCTGCATGGTCAAGAACAGTCCTTGACAACCATCGACCTTCTTGAGGCCGATAATGGTTCATCCTCAGTATCTCATCGGAGATCATGGCTCCTGAATCATCAGTGACTCTATCCGGCACACATTTTAACAGATAGGGTGCTTGAACCGGTGGAGTTATTGAAGAAACAATACCAATCCCTTGCTCAACTTCTCTGCCTAAAGTAAGAGACGGCGCCCTAAGTAAATCGTTCCAAAGAAAGGCCTCGGCATTCTTTAACTTACTTCCTTTGAAACAGCGACCACCACGATGACGGAATTCGATCATAAGGCCTCTGGTTCCAAACTCACAGTAGAGGTGCCAAACCATTTGCCAGGAATCATACAAAATGGTGGATAGGGGCTTATCGATCTTAAGCTCTTTGTGGCGCCGTACAGCGCAGACACGCACAAAATCATGTGTCATCTTCCCTAGCATCGGCTTCATCTTTGGCCCGAGCCTCGCAAACATGCAGACCTGTAATATGTGCCATCGGTACATTCATACTGAGGTTCATTTCAGCTTTTCAGTCATCCTAAGCCTTACTTGTTAACCATTGTCGCAGGTAGCATTTGTTGCACAAAAGTAAAGATCAGCCCAAAACAACTCGATTCACGTGGTTCAGCAAATTGTCCTAATACACAATCCACTTAAGAAACTACTTAGACCTTGCCACTGTCCTGATTGTTAACGCCCATTAGAACTTCACTTCAATTGAACAGAGTTAATTTGGATGTAAGACACGATACACCATTCTAAATCGTCATGAACATCCGTGCCCTATTGCTGTGGACTTGTAAAGAGAGAGGATACAACAGTAACGCCAACCGACATAATAAAACTGGTGCTCCTTGCCCCCTCAAGTCAATCCCACAAGCCTTTATATGAAATTAATTCTCTTACCGCTGCATTCAAATACAAATGAACCCCCTCTAACTGAATCACTCCGAGTTACCAAAGCTCTTGCGGAGCTATCCTTGGCATAATTTTTGCATATCATACATTGGCTTAGGCAGCACTCTACTATATTTCAAATCGAAGCCTTTGGTGTCAAAATTTCATCATCTCCTAGACTTCAGTACTTGAGTATGGGGCAACGACGCAGCCAGTGAGGTACCAACCGAGGCGCATCTATTGCTTGTCGAAAACTATTTCCAAACCCCCCAACTCAATGGACCATGACCACTACAACAATGGAGGAAGGGATGCATCAAACAATAGTCTCACCTCAAGCAGAAATCTAGGCATCAAGGATTTGTATTTGGTGTTGACATCAGTGTCGAACACTTCCCAGTATACCGGTGGCTTAAACGAGGGTACTCCTTGCCTGTCCAAAGCGATCCGGCCTCCTGCTTTCTCGTAAGGTTGATCAAAGGTTCCTTCCCACAGCTTCTTGGTTTCTTCGACTTCTTCTTCCTCCACAGTTTCCCCCACTCTTGCCACCTTGCTGACATCGCACTTCACTTCTTTCATGTCTTCTGCATATACTGTTGGATAGCTCTGAATCATTATTTGCCACAGCGGAAATTCTAGTAAGATAAAGAGGCTATTCGAATATTCATTTCCACAAGAAAGAAAAGGTAATACAGCATCTGTTTCTGTTTCTTTGCGAGATCTTACGGCGGTTCTCATGATGTATTTAATTGGTGACTAATATACGAAGGAGAAAATAATCCTATGGCAATCTTATAAAGGGAGACGAATAAGTTGTTACTTGAACAGAATCTCTGTATTGATCAATGATGGAAGAAAATACTTTATGTAACCATCAGTGACCCAACAAAAACTTAAAGAAATAGATAATAGAACCCATTAATCTCACCTGATGAGTTAGCCACATGATGAGAATATCGCCAGTAGGCACGAAGCGGCTGCATTTATCCAATACTCTCGGCAAGATATACAAGAACCCCTTATATCTTTGTCTCACCGCTATCAGGTACATAATCTCAGTCATGTAGGGTTCCGAGAACTTCGAATACAAGGTCCTTTGCTTCAACGCTTCACTCAAAAGATCTTCATTTCTCACAAGAGGGAGGGGGGACTCTGAATTTGCTTCATTCTCAAAAGGCTCAGACGGGTATCTGAGCACCCAGATTTCTCTGCATCTATTCAACGCATACTCTTCGTTCTCTTCATCAAAGATGGCCGGCTTTCCAATGAGTTTCGAGAATCTTGATTCACAGTATTGCCCATAGTTCACCTGGAAGCATTGCCGTTTAACAAACTTGGAAACGAGATAGCATTATTCTCGATAGGCCTTAACAATATCTAATTGGACATCCAGGGTATCGAACCAATGAACTAGTTAATGGAAACTCTCACTGGATAGTCTCCTTGATTTCACTGGAACCACATCAAATTTATCCATGAACAACCAGCACAATCAGTTGACATAAGCTCATTTTCACACAAAGTTACCTACTTCCAAACGATCATGAACTTCAAACACTTCAATCCTTCATACTTATTACAGAGCAGAGTTATCTAACGCACATCAAAATCAACTTGAACTTACTGGGTTCAGTGTATGACAAAACCAAACCCATTCAACATCTAGAGGAGGAAGAACCATGGGAGGCGTTGACCCCTCTGAGATTTCAGCCACCAACGGCATCCACAGCTCATCATACCTGCAAAAAAGAGAACACGACAATCAAGAAAATGGAAACTTTTCCACACTACCACTTCACAGTCCGCCACATTTTGATCACAGGCCACTTGAGAATTGCTCAAGATGAGATCTTTTTCCACCTCCTGATGGCTTCATCAATGGCAGGTCTCTCATGGAGCCAAAGCGACTCGTTCACAGTCCTCAAGAACCCAACGTTCCGCCTGACCGCCGAAACAAGATCCAAGCTCACTCCTACAGTCTCTCTCTCGGATACTTCACTGAGGCTTCTCGACACCGACATGATCAAACAAGACAGCGCGAGATCTAATCTTGATCTTTGTCAACGAGCGTCAAAACATTGAGCAGTTCCGGTGAATAGTTGATGGGTGCTGCTGCGGTGGAGCTGGGAAGAACAACTGAAAAAAGGAATGTCGTGACCGAACGGAGGGACAAGAAGTGATGGGGGGAGAAAAGGGTCTTCGCCACGTGGCAAGCTGGTTGCGGCTTTCGGGTATCCGCAAAGCACTCAGAAGAAGAAAAATTTAGGCTGTTCGTTGCTTTTCATTCTCAGGTATCAACCATCGTCTAATCTCTTACAATAACATTGACCATCGCAGCTAAATTCACGTCATTACAAAAATCGCATGCGATTATGACGGAGAGCGCCTCGATCGAAGATCCAAGTTAAACTCGAGACGTTCCGACACGAAGGAAAGGGATAAAATACAAATCGCTTAGCTAATTCATGCGGATCGATTATCTTTTCAATCACATTTCGTAATCAATTCGATGTTATTATTTTTGGTGGGAATAGGACTTGCGTGATAGACGGATTTCCCCCTTCTTCTCTCTCTTGCTCTGTCTTAACGTGGATTCCATTGAATGATCAAGAAACCATTTTTTTTGGCTAATGTTTGTTTAAGGGATTAAAATAAGGTGGTGATTGCCAATTGGTAATGAGATGGTCGAGACAGCGAAGCAGTCCATTGAAGTAGGTTAGCAAGTTCTTATCGCCAAATCCAGGTGCAGGAGGGAGAGATCTTTGACAGGTGACGAAGCAAATACAGAGGCCTATAAATTAGCCAGATGATGATTTCTCTGTCGAATGAAGCGGGTACGTGTATGAGATCCGGACTCTACTTGCGCAATCATGGGAAAAATTACCCCAAAAAATCTTAAATTTAGTATATTTATGCCAGTGTGATCCTAAATATTTTTTGATTTGATCAATTTAATCATAAATTTTTTAATAATTTATCAA
Organism: Rhodamnia rubescens; assembly: GCA_021437795.1. NCBI lineage: Eukaryota > Viridiplantae > Streptophyta > Magnoliopsida > Myrtales > Myrtaceae > Rhodamnia > Rhodamnia rubescens. The sequence goes on from JAILYA010000058.1 coordinate 1,372,599, forward strand.
TATAATCCATTCAATTTAATTTTGATCGAAATTAATTACGTAGACGGTGGCCCGACCCAAGCTCGAAGATGGGGGACGGCTGTGACCTTCACTCGATGGGCGACAACAAGAATGATAGTCTTTAAAGATAATGAGTTGATGCAATCGTTCGATTAAAATTTCATGCGAAACCAAACCGATCATGGAGCCTGTGATAGGGCAGGTTTTAGATTTTCAAAAATCGAAAAACTTGTTTCGATCAATAGATTTCGAGTGGAACTTAGACGGAAATCTGAAACCCCTCTAACCTAAGTGTTCCTGACGGTCGAGAAGGGCCAAGAGGGGTCACTGTGGATGGTGGGGAAAACTCGAGAAACATGTGGCTGAGGGACGAGCTTGGATGCACAAAAGAAAATGGGACGACATCGATGGGAAGCATCCCCCACCTTGTAATTCATTCCACTTTCGTTACCACGCCACGACACGGTCGACCCACGAAAAGATTCGGCGAGCCATTGCTTTCGATTTGGTACGCAGTTTTTGGCCCTTAGCGACGTCCCACGCCTAATCCACTCAACCACAAAGGCCGTCGCCATCCAATTTTTAAGGGGTCTCCAAACATTTGATGACCCACACCAGCCGATCATTCAAACGTTTAATTTAGGATAAAGTTTCACCTTTCGTCTCTATACTTTCACAAATTATCTAATTAAATCACGTATTTTGTAATCAAATTGACGTACTTTTAATATTTTTAATTAAGTCGGTTTACTTTCATTAACTTTTTAATGTAATATCTCTGATACTAAATTCAGCCAAATCGGAGAGAATTGATTGCTCGGAACATGACAAAGGTAGACAAAAAAAAATACTTAGATGTCCACCTTAGCTAAATCTTATCCGCACTATACTCCAACACAGTTCATTAATTTTCTGTGAGGCCCATCTAGTCATCCCCTATTAAGCTAAATTGTATCCACAATCGAATTTGGCCTGATTTGACGATTGAGAGACTCGATTAGAGAATCTATGAAAATAGAGGGACTTGTTTAGAAAATTCAAAACTACAAAAACTTGATTAAAAAAAGCACAGAAATACACCATGTGTTCTGCCCATAGCTTCTTGGGGTATTCACATGGGCAGATAGCGTTAAGAAAATTAGATGCGTAGTGTTCCCTCTCCTCTCCCTCACCCGCCGCCACAGCCACTCTTCCTATAGCGTGTTTTCTAACCTCCTCGCTTCCTCTCCTCTCTCTCCCTCTCTCTCTTTACTCCTTTATCTACATACCCTTATCTACGAGATTTATTGATTTCGCGGGACGTTGGCTTTCTTCTCATGGAGAGTTTGATAGAAATTCGAAAGGTGAGCATCTCGAAAGAATATGTTATTTCGGATCGGCCTACTCCCTCCGTCTTTGGTATTTGCTCCATATAATTGAGTGTTCCACAAGTTTACGAGGCTCTTCTATTACTGTATTAAGCAATGGCTTATTTGAAAATAATTTTGTGATCAAACGATATTTCTTTTGAATATTTTCTCTCCGATCTAAAGCTAGACTTAGATTTGGATCTCTCCTTATCTAAAATTAGATTTAAATTTGAATGCTCTTCTATTTCGATTTATGAATAAATTTGGGATTCACAAGACGTTTTATGTGCTCTTTCAACCTCGTTGTCTCTATACGATGATGATGGTTGGAGATACCGAACTTAGGCACGCATCACAAGACGTAGCTTCCGGATTCATTGTGCTTATCACGATATTGATGCAAAATTCGGTGATTGATCGCCGATTCTGCTTTGATGCTATGTGAGACTCATCTTTATGGAATGAGGTCGCAGAGTTTATCAAGTTGATTTATTTTTTAGATTTACTTACTTTATTTGATTTGTATCTTTTTCTTGAAATTATGTATCTCTATTTGAAGTGAAATAAAAATTTTCCTTCGGACCAAAAAAAAAATGGACGGATAGCGGGAATCGAACAAGCATCTCTGGGACATCCTTGGGGAAATGTATCAAGTGTCATAGCTAATCAAGCTTTAACATTCAGCCATAGATGCTTAGTAAGGATCCTCGTTTTACTCATTGGTGTCAATTAGGCGATTAGACAGTCATGGCAACGAGGGATGCCGACCTCGTTTTAAAAGCTGGCATAGTCACTCTAAAAATGGCTTCTATGATAAAAACACTAAAAATTTCAAATAATATCCCAAAGCGTTATCATTCTTTTTTAAAATAAGGGCTTAAATGAACTTTATTTTAGGTAAGGGGCTTGAAGTGAAATAACAATTTTGAACAAAGGCCTAAAGTGGCCATGGAGTCTAAAAAGGGTCTAGCTTAAAGGGTATTTTCATCATTTCTTCTTTTTTATTTTTTAAATTTTTTTTTTTTTTTTTTTAAGAAAAAAAAAAAAAAAAGGAAACACACAAGCAGGAGGGATGCCGCCCCATCATGGTGGGGCGTCGATGAAAGCCGGCGACCTCGCCAACCAAAGGCGAAGGCTAGCAAGCCCTCTCCCTCTCCCAAATCTGGGCGAGGGTCGTTGGCCTCTCGCAAAGTCCAAGCAAGGATCACCGACCCTCGCCCCTAACTAGGGCGACACCCAACACGAGATAATCTCAGTGATTTCTTGGCTTGATGATCTCTTGTTTCTCTGGGTGTTCTTATATTTTTGTTTGCATTAGATCTTGGACGTTTACGAGATTTGGTCTGTTCTTTGAAGAGGATGAAATCCCAAGAAAATGCCATTAGTTTCTAGGTTGGTGGTGGTAAAGGGAAGAGAGGAAGAGGTTTGGATTTGGCCAAGAGGAGGAGGACGAGTGGAAAATGTCTGCTAGGTGTCACCTTGGTTAGGTCGGGCCGGAACCCCCGGCCTTTGCCCACGCCGTACCAATGGTGAGGAGTGGCCACAGGGGAGGGGCAACCCTTTTGCCTATGTGTTTATTTTTTAATTATAATAAAAAACATGAAAGAAAAGATAAAGAAAAAGAAAAAATCAATAAAGAAATGCGAAGATGCCCTTGAGATTCAGCCCTTCGTTGATATAAAGTTCACTTCAAATTTTTATTTGGAAAATAAAACATTTACTCTTATTTGAATTTTCTAAAAATATATGTACCACAAAACACAAGGGCTATGCTCGTAGTTAGTCAAGTGAAATTATATCTAATCCCATGACTCCATTTATCCAACGTTTTTGTGGGAAAAATGTGAAAGAAAAATACTCTACAAGGCTTCCCCATAAAGGGTAGGATAGAAATATCCCATTCTCCAATATTAACCATAGACATATTTTAGTTAGCAGTGTCACTAGATTACCCTTGTGAGATCGAAATATCTTTACTTAAAAGGGTTGGAATATCTCTATTCTCGATAATTAAAGCATTCGAGGATGTGATAATAAAATTGATTTAGTAACGAAAAAAGAAACAATAGATATTACCCTTTTGATATAAATGCATTTGGTCGTCATGATAGCGGAATATGATATATTTTATTTTTATATATTATCATGTGTTTGACAATTGTCAAAATAGAATAAATAAGGATATAAAGAGATATAGCCATGATAAAAAAAAATCTCAAGGAAGGGGGTGAAATATATCAAGATAAGATCTCTCGAAAGAATAGATACGTGAAGAATTGGGTTTTTTCATAACCACTTCCTCTCCTTCGTGTTGGATTGCCTTTCGACACCATCTGACCACCTCCTTAGGAAGGGGTCGCCTCATTGTCAAGTGTGGCCACTTCTTCAGCGACACCAAGCTAGGTCTGGCAGAAATCTACGTATTCTACGTCCTTGTTTTTAATCGATTATTTGGTTTGATACGAGATCGCTTGAACATCTCCTACATTCGAAAGTGGTCTCAACGTACTATGAAAACCTTCGTATTGATTATCGACTTTCAAAAGAGAATTCGACATTCCAAAGGACTTTTTGAATAACCTACAACTTGCGAAAAAGGCCGAATAATTAGATTGCACTTATTTACTCACTCAACAAGACAACAAGCAAATCATTCTCAAATGATTCGACTCAAAATCAAGGCCCTCGATTTTAAAGGACCTACTCCATCAATGTTGTGCTCAAATTCAAATGGCACAAACCTCTGCTCACTAATAAATCCCTCATCAAAACTCATTGTTAAATAATTTCTAAAAGTATCCTAATGTTGTAGCAAAATAGAATTAATCTCAACTACTCCTTGTATTTGTTTTATCCGACTTTAAATCCATAATTCACCAAAGAGTAGATAGGATATGAAAAATCGTTAGACATTTTATCCTATCATATTGTCACTGAGAAATTCGGACGACCAAACGCAACCTAAATGATTCAAGATCAAGGATGAATTGCACAATCACAGGACTTGCATGGATCACTAGTTGGGATCGAAAGTTTGAAAAATCATTGAATATACACCATTGGATGTACAACACGAGTAATTATCGGCCAGAACAGATTTCAACCCCAATTCACCTGAGTCCAACATCCTTGAATCATTCACATGGTCAGGCTTCATGGTCTAGGAATCAATGAGTTGACCATCACATGCGCAGACATGGGCACTTCTACTGTACCTTTCAAAATGACAAGTAGGCAACTAAAGACAATGCGAAGTAACCCACAATTGAACTGATTCACCCAAAAAAATTTGCATCAAGAGGACAAAGTACTTCCAAAGTTCAATCACAAAAACATCAGGGTCTTTGCTCAGTTCGTTATCCTTTGTTCATCTCTTTCTTGGCCTTGTGGGTCGAATTCCTTAGCTTGATTTCAAACATCTTACCGCAAGATCATCCCCTGGCAATAACTGAAAGCTTAATTAAGTTGAGGCAGCTATCCATACATGTATCAATCTGTCAATAGCACTGCTAAAAGTACCAATTCAATTCACAGTGTTTGCTAAAGCACCAACAAAGCGGTAGAGATACATATACTTCTAAGAAGAAAAAACGAAGAGCAAAAACAGAGGAGGGAAAAGGAGAGCACCAGCTCAAGATCAATGAGAGAGAAAAAAACAGAGGCAGGAATATAGTTCCCTCAGAAATCAAATATGAAGAGATCATTCAAATCATGGGATGATCAGCATTAGCATGGTATGTCCTAAAACATCACAGGGAACTTTCTGCAGAATCCGGAAAACATGCTTCAACCAAATGAACTAGTCTAACTGAAAACCTTTTCTTTTTCTCAACTTTCGTGAATATGAAAACATTGTTCATTCGACTACAAAAACCATCATTTAATTTTTAAAAAAAAATCAAATCTTAAGCTTTTTCATTAAACGAGCGCACCCATGTAAGCAGAAATCAAGAAATCTGAAAGCAGAGCATGCCCTTTTCCTTCAGGCCACAAGCACAGAACAATTCTTTGAAACAGCCCTTCTTCACCGAGCATCAAACGATGGATTTCAGCATCGAGAAGAGCCGTTCGAACGGACAGAGACCATCCAAATTCAGTTCCCTCAGATCAAGTGGAAACATCTTTTTTTCAATCACATAAAGATCAGATATACATTAGCATGGTTCAATTGAAATCGTCATTGGGAGCATAATCTATACAGTCTCCTAAAGAATCCATCAACAGCGGAAGCGAAACGACGGAAATCAAAATCAGGCGAAACCCAGAAATCTTCCCGGATCGACGAAGGAAACCATCAATCATCGTAATCGGCTTGTGAAAGAAAAAGAGGTGACTTTCAGGGCTCAGATAAACGTTGGAAACAAGAATTCAACTCCCTGACCTGTGACAGGCCTCGTAATGAGCTGGGATTATGAACATTTATCATCACTGCTAAAATCACCCCTACAAAAGACGACGACGACGACAGTAATCATCCATCAAACAAAGAAGCAAACGGCGCGAAAACAGAGGAATTAGCAGGAAAAGAGAGCGAAATTGCCAAGTGCTCGCGGAAACGGATAAGAATCGCAGACTTAGCTAGACGGCTTCTGCCGCAAGATGGCAGCTAAGAGGTTGAGGTGGGGGTTTATAGCGAGGGACGACGAGAAGCTCGAATTAGGGTTTTGCTCTGTAGTGGGCCATAGGCCCAACACTTATCGGGCCTAAATGGATCTTTGGGCTTGCATTGGTTTTTTCTGTTTGTGTTGGGTCCGAGGCTTGCATGGTTTAATTTGTTGTTTTGCATGCTGATCGCTCAGGGCCCTTAATTAAAAAAGAATTAAGCAACAAGTTATTTTGTCTAGCTCATATAAATCAACGTATCAACATCGGTATCTTTCAAAGTGACAAGCACGGGAACTTTATTGAAAACTAAGGCTAATTGTGTTTCGCGAAAAAATGAGTGATTTGAAAAAAAATATTCCTAAAAATGGTCGTTTCTATTGCTTATGGAAATAAATGAACAAGATGAAGGTAATTTTAAAACGTAAATTGTTATCGAGAATGAAAATATTTTTCATTGCGTAATTATTTCAATCGATACAAACGATCATTTTTATAAAAATAATTTATAAATCACTCATTTTTCATAAAATAATCGCAGCCTAAAAACTGAATCTCTATTTGGCTAACTTTACATTCTAACCAAAGAAACAAGCACAAAATCAAAGAATTTGAGCATCCATCGTGCCGTGAACTGCCTCCTCTCTTTCCTTTATCATTCTCATGGGCCATACAAATTCCAGAAGGCCCATATCCATTTAATGGACCGAACTCTTGGGCCTCACCTCAATGCCTTCAACCACAAGCCCACCCTTCAGCTGATAGCCCTTCACTTGCTTCAAGCTCATCTTCACCTCCCCACCCCCATCACCGACCTCACCAATGAAGAACTCTCCAAGCTCAACCTCCATCCAACCATCCTCTCTCTCGCCCGGTGCTTTACCGCCTTCGCGTTCGCCTTCTGTCTCCCAATGCTTCCTAAGCATCTCCGACCGGTTCGCGTACAACAAGCTCTCGAGGCGGCGTTTCCTCTGGTCGGGACATTGCAGACGAGCCGTGCCGGGTCGAACCCGGTTCCCCATCTCGACCGACGTCTCGAAGGGCATCAGGTCGAGCCCGAAAGCGCGGTCGGAGACCTTGAAGATGAGGTGCGCCCCGTAGAGTGTGTGTGGCGATAGGGCTTTGGTTTCGATACTCCCTCCGATTTCTATCCGGTCGATTGTTCTTAGCTCGGCCGCCTCTTTGAACCTGCTAGAGAAGATAGGGAGAAAAATAAGAACAAGCATTGTCATCCAAGTTAGACTTTTCTATTCTCTGGTCAACCCATGACTAATGAATTTTTCAAACTCTCTCCATCGAGGTAAAAAGCATTGCCATCAACATCAGAGTCCAGGCTCTGACCTCGTCACGCAGTAATCTGATTGAAGATCAAGAGGTTCAAGACGGCAAGAAAATAAAAATGGAAGAACGAAGATGCAAAATCTTGCCTTGACTCGGGCAGGGTTTTCCAGATCCAATGCGTGGGATCGTCGCTCCACTTTATGGAGAGCTCTCTTGCTGACAATATGTACGACACCGTTCCCGATGATCTCTCCAACTTGAAGCTCTGAGAGAGAGGGAGGGAGGGAGTGGGGGGGAACACATCAGATATCATTTTCAAAGCCATGAGTCAAATGATCATAACCAAGAAACAACTCGTCGTGTGGGAATTCTCACCTTTCTGCCGCCATCTACGAGAAGAGAGCGGTCGCAGAGCCGAAGGAAGAGCTCCTTCTTCGAAGAGAACTTGACGGGAGTGGCCGAACCGGAGACGATGCCGGCGTGATTAGGCGGCAAGAATCCCTCCCAGACGACGTCGGACTCGGCCGCCGACAGGAACGTGGAGGACACGAGGGAGAGCCGGCATGCCTCGGCCGGAGACGTGAAGGAAAGGATCATCGAAACGCAGCTTTCCGGCAAGGCATCCATGCCGGTCCGCACCGACATTCCCATGGAGAAGAAGAATTCAGCCGGAACCAGAAAGAGGTTTAACTTGGCACTTAGCTGAGATCGTCGGAGTGGGTTCTTAAATGCTCTTCTTTTCAGGTTCGGCTTGCTGTCATTAAATACGCAAGAGGCTCGTGTGGATCAGGGAAGGAAAGGTCCCGAGTCATCCGAGGTCAACGGCTGCGACAGATGTGAACCTTCGCAGGTCATCAATACGCCACAACGTGTTTTTACCACGAGGTAAAAAGTTGCGGCAGACAATATTATTATTATATTTATGGTGATAATGACGGAAAATAAGATAAATATTATTTTTTTTATAAAATATGTAATATATGTAATTTTGGGACTAGACTTATCATCTCATTTTCGCACTTGGCAAAGCTGTCTGAAAACACGCATTTAAGAATAATACACCCAAAAAAACAAGGTCTTGACTGATAAAGGACAATAAGATATTCTAACTGATAAAGGACAATAAAGGTGAAAGATAGTTTGAAAAGCAAGGCACAAATGAGATCAATTATGAAATGTATTTAGGTACGAAATAAAATAATCACAAGTATAAATTAAAGTTAGTTGATAAAAAAAATAAGAAAGTGTTATCTCTTGACTATAGAATAATATGTCAAAAGCTTGGATAGATAAAATTTGGAGAAAAAATTGGAGATGCGCACAAATGATGAGATTTTCATAAATGTAGATTGGATTAGACCGTGAATCGTGAAGCATAGTTAATTCGATGTCCTCGTAGATACGTCCAGTCTTTTGAGTTCGTGTGGATTCATTATTTGATATGTACAAATTCATTCCGACTCTTTGTCTATCTACGACGGATATTATGCAATGCTTATTCATTTTTTTAATATGTAGAATGTATATTTACATCGTGAAATCATTCAAGATCGCTCATAATTTAGTATGTAGGATGTGGTCTAGAATTTAGTCTAATTTTGGGGACCATGATATAAATATTTCACATTCATAGCACAATTATATAACAATTTTCCCTGATTTTTTAGACAATTTTGGGGACCATTATATAACTGTGGTGAAATCAGGGAAAATTGTCTAAAAAATCTTAAATTTAGTGTACGGTGGTCAATCCACCATATATCCTTAATTGTGTCAATTTAATTCTAAACCTTTTGATGATTTGGCAATTTAGTCCTAAAATTTTTAACGATTTGTCAATTTAGTCATAAATCTTTTGTCGATCTATCAATGTAGTCCTTTCGGCCAATTACCCGGATAATATGTTTAGGATCAAAGCGGCAAAACTCCAAAAAAGCTTGTGACTAAACCGACACAATTAAAATATCTAGGACTAAATTGACAAATCATCCAAAATTTTAAAACTAATTGGCATGATTGAAAAGTTTAGGACTACGTTTGCCGTCTTTTTGGATAGTTACCTCCCTAAACACTAGGCGGGGATAGCTTCTTAAAAGTTACTAATTACCATAGCGGCGAGGTATTTGCTAATTAACGCTTTATAATATCACGATACGATTTAGTTTGCAGAGTCGAAAAAGGATATCGAATAACCTGTCGGTCAATCCCACGGAATAATATTCGACTAGCAAGAGTTTTTCTTCTTCTTCTTTTAGTTTAAGCGAAGAGACGAAAGTGGTGTAGATGTGGAAACCGGGTGAAGGAAGGAGTAAACCCGTGCACGTAGCACGGTATTTTTGACCGGCTAAATGCGCATGTACACGCAAGCCATGAAATCACGTAAAGTTGTATGAACGCACGATGATTTGAACGTTGGGAGGAATTCTTGAGAAAGCTTTTTATTATTATTATTATATGGTTTTTGAATTTTCTAGAAATGGGCTACGAGAAGAAGAATTTTGAAAGGCAGATGAAAAGCATCGCCTCGGGAAAGGGGGAGCAATTCTTTAATGGGTCCATCGAAGGGATTTATGAAACGCGAAATCGATCAGAGAATCGAAAAATTGAAAGACGAGATTACCTGGGTTACCCCGAGATTAGGGTACGTCGAAGGATTTTATATTTTTTTTAATTTATATATTCAATGACAAAACCGAATAAAATATATATGCCCAAAACGGCTAAAAACCTAAACCTCTTAATTCTAACCATACGGGCTTAAATAAAAGCCCAAACCAGAGGTTCATGCGTGTAGTGCGGGTCTTGGTAACACTTTCCCTACTCACGTGGCGTGCGTGTGAAAGGTCGATTCGTCAACTCCAACACCATCGACTATTGAATCATGTGATTTCAACGTGGGATTTTACGTGATTAAACGGCCGAGAGCGATCAAGCTCGAATATGTAGATAACTCGCGTTATAAATCTATTGCGTGGATGCGATTTCGGTTCACAACTTTTTAATTCGTCGGTTTAGTCCCAAAATTTCACGAGAAATTCCAATACGGTCTATTCAGTCAATTTTCGTCAAAGAAAATGACGCGAATGCGATGCGCCACGTGGGTCGGCCGTCAATGATTACACCGTCGCGTCGGCAATTTTCAACGTAAATTGACAAAAAATGATTATAATTTAAAAATTAAATTGATATTTGTAAAATAGATTTAGGATTGATCCGCAATTTTTTAATCGGCAAAATAAAATAGAAGCTGAGGAGTAGTCTTTTAGCCACATGTTCCGTCGACTTGGGACGAATCAAGTCCGCGTTATGATATTAAAGAGGAAAGAAGCTAAATTGAAGCACCAAGAGAATTCAGAAATTAATTTATCAAGATTTCCTAGAGAAGTATATATATGTGGACGGAGGACAACAACGTTTGTTGTCATTCCTATGTCTCTATAGTTTCGCTCCTCTTATCTTCCGACAAAGAACAAGATCCCCGAGAGCAAGAAACGCGATCGGAAAGGGAATTATATCAATAAAATAAGACCATTTGCCCATTTATCATTACATGGATGATATGTGTATGAATTTCGTTTACGCGTTGTAGTATGTGTGCCATTTATCCAATGATTAATGTAAAAAATAAACAAATAAATGAAAACCCATAATAGATCTAACAACGGTAATGTAAAAATTATTTTAACCAAGATCCTCGTGTCGGGTGTCTTATTAAGTCTAATTATAATCCTACGTCATCAAACAAGAAAGAATCGAGCGTTCAAAAGAGTTAAAAATCCGATTTTTTGGCTTCGTTTTTGCGAAAAGCATTTTTAGGAAAAGCATTTTTCTCTTTTTCTGACGTTTGGATCGCTTAGAAAAACAAGTCGGCGAAAAAGGTTTTCCTATCAAATTTAAATTCAAAAAAATGATTTTCTCTTCAAAAAATAAAAAATTATATTAAGAAAATATGATCAAGTATTGGCGCTTTGACTAGAAACTTTGCACTTGGACAAATGAACCCCAATGCTCTTGGCTGCGCCCGGGACCCCGTCCCCCGCGCTGGGGTCCATCAAAGTCGGCCATTATTCCGTATGAGCCTTTTGTTTTGTCCGAATCTTAGATTATGCGTTGACTTGGAATATTGACTTGCCATCGTCTTGACATTTACGCTGCGACCCAAATTGGAACAGCTTATCACATTAGTCCATCTCAGCATTATTAGCACATTTGAGGAGATAGACAGATTCCTCGTGCAAAGAAATAGAATGCTCACATGACATTCGAAATAAAACAACATGGTGGCGAATCTAGGGGTCATCATGTAGTAATTTTGGTTCTATAGAGAAATTATATCAAGGGCAAAAAAAATAATAAAACATTAGTTTAGTAAAACTCAAAACTCCACTTTTGATTTCTTAATTTATTTTACTGAAACGCTTGCACCGGATTATATATATATAAATAAATAATAAAAGCATTTTATGCACCTGCTTGGACACATTAATTTAGATAGAAGAACACCAAAAGTGCCAAATCCTCATTTTAGTGCCAAATATTTTTTATCACTTGAGAACTAATTTTTTGAAAAACGATTATTTGAATGCCTAATCCGATTTGTTTGGCTAGAAATCCCATGTGGCATGCTTTTATTAATAACTTAAGCCTGAAGATTTAGTTAGCAATAAAAAAAGCTAAAAGTTTTTTTTTTTTTAAAAAATAAGCTAAAAAAAATAATTTAAAAATTGCAGTCGCAAGAGCTTACATAGCCCTCGTCGTCGCGAGCACCGGCCCTTGCCGAGGTCGGTGGGAGTCTTCAACCTTTGGTCGGGGCTCAACTTTTTTTTTGTATTTTTAATTCATTTTTTAAGTTTTTTTAAAATAAGCTAAAATATTTATACCTTCTGCCGACCATCGGTTATGGTGGGGCGGCGAGGGCGTGCAAGCCCATTTTTTTAAAATTTCTTTTTCTTTTTTATGTTATTTTTAAGTTCAATTTATTTTTTTAAAATTTAGCTTTTTTTAAGTTTTATTTTCCACGAGGGCTGAATTTTCCAAAAATATTGCCACATGGACTGATGTTTTAAATGAACTTGCCTTGTAATGTTCAAAATTTACTAATAAACGCCACATAGTTAGTTTTGTCGGAATCTCAAGCCGTTGGCACATACGTGATCTTTCTTTTTGATTTGCCACTTAAGTGAGCCAAGAAAAAAATTTAGCACTAAAATGAGCGTTATACATAAATTTTGGCACTCCTTATATCTTTTTGCCCATTAATTTTTTTGGGTGCCTTTTATTACAATGAAAAAGAAAAGTACTCTCGCGATACGGAACTATATACAAGTTTGAGGTATTGACTAAATCCTTGCTTTTTGAATTTGAAATTGGGATGAAAGCGTGACGAGTTAGGGTCGAAAATGAGGATTAGCCGTTTGAAATTTGACGTTGAGAATGGATGTAAGTGGATGTTGGGGGAGGGAAAATAGGGGTAGAGAGGGATTTAGTAAAAGGGTAGAGGGGGTATTAAAAGTTTTCGATCAGCTTATGAGAGATTTATTCGCTCTATCATGTTAAAAAAAATCACTAAAATAAACTAACACCATCTTTGTCGACCAAAAAGCAAAAAAATAACACCCTATCCTACAATCATTTTCCATTTATCTTTTTCGAGTTGTTCTATGAAATAGCTTCATGGCTGTTCCCACCAAATAAACGAATCAATTTGCGTTTCGATCCAAAGAGCACAAGGATCAAATTGCACAAAATTAATGTTTAGGGGGATAGATTTGAAAATTGAGCACGCTGATTATTTTTTGGAAACATTCTAAACGAGGGCTTGAAGTATTCTCATTTTTTTAAACAAGATCATGAAATTGCCCTTATTATTAAAAAAAAAAGGACTCACCAAGGGTATTTTTATCTTTTTACATATTTTTATTTTTTTCTCTATTCTCTTTTTTCCTTTTTTTTTTTCTTTCTTCTCATCTCATCGGTGGCGATGGACTAGGCGGCCTCGCTCCGTGGGCAATGGCTCGACCTTGCCTTGCTGGCCACCGAGATGCCCTCACTGGTGGTCTGGCCACCTTGGTGAAAATAAAGGAAAAAAAATAAAAAATAAAAAATAAAAAAATGTAAAAAGATAAAAAAATACTTTTTATCACGTCATCTTTTGAAATAATCAGATATTTCAGGTTTTTATTTAAAAAAAATATATACGCTTCAAACCCATATTTGAAATTTTCGCTTATTTTTAGTGTTGTCTCCAGATTAATAAACAAACACAGAAAATCTCAATAGCCCCTGGTTTTTTGGCGCCTTATCTTTGGTATCCCCTACCCCAACCAAGAAGCCATCTGAGCAATCTTCGCTCTCTCTAAATCCATGGCGTCAGTCAACGGACTCAAACCCGCATTCCTCCAATCGTCCTACTTCTCCAACCCACCACCTTCGTCACTTCCCATCACCGGGCGTAAAACCCCCAAGCTTTCACACTCTTTTAGCTCCGTCTCCTCGACCGTTATTCACCACCAGAACCCCACCACGACCGTGTCTCGAAGGTTGTTCCTTCCTTCAGTTTCGGGCATTTGGGAGGCTCTCACCGGAGGAGGAGGAGGCAACAATGCGCGCGAAGCGGTTCTAGCTGTTCGACGGGGAATGCTGCTCTTCAGACAGGTTTTCCATTTTCAATGTTGGGTTCTTGTGTTTTCCAATAATGTCTCTGTTTCGGCATGCTTGTTCTGTTCGACGTTGCATAGCACAGTGGTCGTGGATTTCATAGGTTGATTAGGGCGTTGGCATAGTGATTTCTCACTATATGTTGTCGTCTTAAGGGCTTAATCTTTCTTTGATTTCCTGTAGGGTGATGTCGTTGGTTCTTTGCTAGAATTTGATAAAGCGATAGAGCTGGATCCTCGTCAAAAGGCATGTAAGTTGCTCGAATTTCGTGAAAAGTGCTCTGCAAGTTTTACTTGCTAATGTCATGATGTTTTTGTGCATAACTGGAGTACTTCCTTCTGTGTGTTTAGATCTTTGGCAAAGAGGGCTGTCACTTTACTATCTCGATAGGTAATAAATGATGCTTTATTGGCTTGCGTGTTTTGTTTGCGTACTTACTGATCCTGGTCCACCTATTACCTCTGCCTGTGAATGCTTTTTGAAGTAGTGTCATGACAATACACTTCGAATTCCTGAGCCCTTCAGTATTCATGTAATCTCTCTCAGTTTCTGTGCTATTTTTTTCCCACCATCTTCGAAAAAATTCAAGTGAGGTCGATGCTCATTGAATTTAGGACGTAAGAACAGTCTGATCCTTAGTTTCGGTTTATTTTTATAAAGGTTTGAAGAAGGTGCGGAGCAATTCAGAATAGATGTTGCGCAAAATCCAAATGACACAGAGGAGTCAATATGGTGCTTTCTTTGTGAGGCTCAACTGTATGGAATGGATGAAGCAAGGAAAAGATTTCTTGAGGTAAGTGCCTTTTCTTGGTCCAGCAAGTGTAGTAAAATCGTGATGTTGAAAAGGCGCTGCATAAGCTAACTCTTCCAGCGGGCCTGACTAAGAATGTTACTCGTCATTGATAGTGTAGATATTGCATTGAATTTTGGGTGTTTGACCTCTTGCTGTCAGATTGGGTCTACAAAAAACATGCTTATGGTACCTCTTGCAATATTATAGTGGCTTTCTACTTGCATTTACTTTTCTGGAAAAGAAATTCCCACACAACAAATGTACAATAAAACTCTATATATGATTGTAGGTGGGGAAGGATCCACGACCTGTAATGCGGGAGGCATATAACCTGTTTAAAGATGGGGGAGATCCAGAAAAGGTGCTCGACTCGAATATCTTTTTATGGAACTGAAATTATTTGCCTAAGATTTTAGGATGTGTTGATTGCATCTCTTTACTTCTTTGGAAAGATCTATGCGGAAACAGTTACTCTCTTTCTGTTTCTTTAGCTTCTTTGTTGAATTTTGGAATATATCTTTCAAAGGATCTCCTGTTCGAACACTGTTTGTCCTTTCCCCTTGCGATTTTATTTAACTCAATCTTGGCCTCTATAATTTCTAAAGATTTGGTTTCTGTTTCTCTGGGTAAACTGGTGTGGAGATTTTCTCTAATTCTGGTCGATAGCTGAGGTCCTGTATTAGTTCCTTTGCTCATTTCTCGGGGGCTTGAAGTGATGTTATGAGATAATCAAGGTTCTACCTTCTTTTAGGACCTAGTATTGTCTAAATTTGTGAGGGTTAAAGATTATCAATTGGTGAGCACTCCGGTTATTCTATTGCATGCTTCCAAGCTCTTCCACTCATTAGAATGGTGCATGCACTTGTTCTTTCCGGATCTTCTTTATAGTATTCCCTAATTAGATCTTTTGATACTGAATGTCCTGAACAAAAAGTTGGAACTTACTGGTGCCTCTATCTGAAAATAACTGCAGACTCAGTTGAAATCGCAGAAACAGAATTGAAGTTGATGCTTAAAACTACTAAAATGTACCTGCTTGGAGTGCTGAACCAGATAATTGAAAAAATAAAGAAAAAAATTGTAGAAATTAACTCTTACATTTTTCTCAGTTCAATTGTCGAGTGAGTTTAGGAGAATGAGTGGACATCAAAATCTTTTACTGTTACCTAATAGAATAACATTCTCCGATCTTTTCAAAATGTGCATGCTTTCATGTGTTTGTTATTTTCTCATATTACGTTGGAAGTCATATTACTCCACCAGTTGCAATTCGAAATTAACTTCTTCACGACCACTTGCTGCTGATAAGTCCATAGCAAAATGGGAGTGTTTATAGATGGAATAGGGACCAGGGGGTATAATTTAAGCCAATCGAGAAAACATTATGTGATCCTTAGTCCCTTTTGCAGTCAAACCTGATGCCTTCAAGCAGTAACATTTCTTCACGAAATTCATCTTAGTTATTTGATTTCGTTGTAGCTTGTCGCTGGATTTCTGAACGGACGGGACAGTGAGTACTTCTATGCTTCTTTGTATGCTGGCCTTTACTATGAAGCTGAGGTTTGCTCTCAACTCATGGAATCTTTATGCAATTAGTTGGTCCTCAACCTTAAGAGGAAGACCCTCTTTCGCGAAAATATCATCACGCTTTTGCTTTAAGAGGTTCTTGGATCACCACTAAATCGCTAGTCGAATACTCTAACTTGTTCATCTTCTCTTATGCAACTGAAATCACGAAAATGCTTTGACATTACAGAACAAGCCAGAAGGGGCTAAACATTATATCATTGCTGCGTGTCAGTCCCCTTATGGAGAAACGTAAGATGGGAAGATGTGCAGTTTGATAATTGATTTGTGACAAATCCATCAGAATATCAAACTCGCATGTGGCTTGTTTCAGGTCGGATGATTACATGGCTTCGCTGGCCAAGGTACACCGTCTTTGCAGAGATTGGAGTTCCACTTAAATATCGCATTGCCGAGGGTCAGTTAGAATGAGTTAGAAGCTTGCATATCCGATCTTTAGGCGCTCAGCTTTACTGGTACATGCTAGTATTTAGTAGTACGAAGTTTAACTTATTTAACTATTCATCATACCTTCCAGGATTCTTCTCCTCATTTTTATTTGAATGGGAGATTGCTTTGTTGTCATGACTACCCCAAGCTTGGATCTTTGGAGAGTCTGACAAGCTTATTTAGCAGACTCAGTTATCGCTGGAGAAATGATCACATGCATGTCCAAAGCTTCCTTTCCAAATTGAGCTAGGCAATCTGATGATAACTATGAGAATGATGCCTTATATTGCCCAAATATTCTTAGCATGTTATGACGTCGTTTACGAAAGAGCCGTCCATGTCACATAAATGCTACATTGGCACCCTGCACATGAAAAACTAAATTGGCTGATTTTCTTTGCTGCTGATGTGATGGGTTGGAATCTTCATTGTCAATAAAGCTTATCTTGTTTGGCTTTGGAGTACCATTCGATCTTTTCTCAAAAGTCAAGTTAGAAAAAGTCAGATTATCAAAGTTAAACGACTTAATACATATAAAATTTGATGGAAAAAAGCAATATGACGAACAAGCACCGAGCTTCCCCTCTGTTGGATCAAGTTTGTGTCAATATATACCTCTATCGTGTCCAAACTACCCATTGGTGCATAACAGCGATCGTACTTGTTTTACCTTGCAGCATCCTCTGAAGGAGTTTTGTTCCAAGATGTTCGACAAAAGTCTCCAAGGTAATTGTCCTCAGAGCGCCGCATGCACATGGCTCTTAGTAAGTCTTTTAACAATTTTTATTCGCACGAGTGGTTCGAAGCAGCCGTGCATAGACAAAACTTCTGATGCTGGACAGAGCAAGAGTTGCATATGTCTTGACCTGTTATCCTATTGGAGTTGGGGAGTACAAAAGCATCCTCCTACAGAGGTCTTTGGTAGATTCTTTTGATAACTTGTGCTGATTAATGACCCTGCAGTGGTTGGTTTAGTATAACAGCAGCCATCTTTGTTATTTTAAGAGGTAGCAATCATTTGCTTTTGCAGCATATTCTCAGCTCCAAGCACAAAAAAAACCAGGATATTCTTGAAATGATCCTGGGACGGCATATGCTGAGATGGACTCCCCATTTGAGGGTGGGTTGGGTTGAAATGACCGAAATAGCCTCTCTTTGGAAAATTGACTTTGATGGGCCTACTTGATTTGACCCTTTCATTGAACCTAAACAAGCAGTACAGTGCTTGAAATTTTGCAGTAGACGATCATCGACTTCACCTGTTTTCTCCGGACAACTTTGTACATTGCTTGCAAGCAAACCACATTGTTTTGAGGGACCAATTTGGGCTTTTGCCCCAAAAAACCCAAAGGCTTTGGGGGGAATTTGAGGATTAGGCGAGGGGTAGAGTTGTACTTCCACCGGGCTGTCAGTTGGGACAGCGTGGAGGTTCGGGTTCTGACTAGATGCGAATAAAATATACGGAATCAAAACTCTTTCCAGTTTACGTCTGGCTCTGTCTTTTCGCCTTAAAAAGTTACAGCATGAATGTCGCGGGTGATCGGACCTTCCGTGCAAACCCATTGTTTTCTCGACACGTGTCCGCATACGGCCTCCCCCTCCGTTTCGGTTGGCCCAACGACCTATTTTTCACCGAAATCCCGAGTCACCGCAGGTAACGCTATCACACACCATCGCCACCTCCTCCCTGCGAAAATAGCGCCATCTCTGCAAACTATAAAAACTGCCAACGTCGTCTTCCCAACCTCCCTTTCTCCCACACTCCAACTCCCGCAAAAAGCTCTCTCTCGCTCGCGCGCTCCCTCCCTCTCTCTCTGCCAGCGTGCGCAAGTGATTAGGGACATGCGAGGCTGAATCGGCGGTGACTCGATCAGAATCGTTTGATCAATGTTGACGGAGAGACTCATCGGCGAAGGACCGTCGGAGGCGGGCGGGGGCGGGATCCTTCGTGCCTCGTCGCAGCGGCAATGCCTTGACTCGGAATGGATTTTCGACGAGCTGCCGGCAGCCACCATCGTCTCCGTCTCACGGCCTGAGACCGGCGAGTTCAGCCCCATGCTCCTCTCCTACACAATCGAATTGCAGTACAAACAGGTAATCCTTTTCATCGAATCTTTGTTAATATTGTGGACTGGAAATCTGGAACGACTTTGTTCCGTAGCGGTCGAGCTTTTGTCTGGAGTCCCTTCTCGTTTTGCGATTTTTGGCTCTGGAGAATGTGGAGGATGAGGTCATGTATCCAAAGACAATGCATTTTTCGGGCAAAAATTATGAAAGAACAATGACATTTGATGCATCATGTGTTTCAGCCGTTTGCGTCCATGATGTTTTCCTTCGAGATTGAGTTAAGTCTAAAATTGTTAACATTGGTGAAGATGCTAATTTAGCTTTTTTGTACCTTATTCATCCATGTGGTGTTCCTAGATTTTGCAATCTTTGGATGTGTCTTCTACCAAAGTTCAATTTAATTGGATGCATGTTTCAGGGAACGTAACAGCTTGAAGTAATTTGCGCATTTGCTTAGTGCAACTTTGGTAACTTGTAGATTTTAGGAATGAGAATTGAGAACTTGAGGAATGCAGCATTAGAGTGATTAAAAGATGTGCGTATAGTTGCCACGATTGGATGCCCGCCCGCCCTGGAAATGGATATTGATTTGCAAAGACCACCATCTCTTTATTGTAACTGTTGGATGCAGACTGTTGAAGGAGAAATCCTGAGTTACAGGAGGACCATTGATGTGCTTATTTCGATTCCAAGCTAATTTTATTAACCAAACAAAAAAGTCAGATTCTGTTGCTTATTTAATAATACATTAGACATATATGATGATTGAGAGAACTATGCCCAGTTTGATTCAAAATTGTCCTTGCAGTTTAAATGGCATTTATGGAAGAAAGCATCACAAGTTCTCTACCTACATTTTGCCCTCAAGAAGCGTGCTCTTATTGAGGAATTTTATGAGAAGCAAGAACAGGTGCTCAATTACATCATTAGTCTTCTTCTATTTCCCTAATCTTTTGTTCTGTTTTGTTAGATTATGTCCAAGGCTTATTATTACCCTTTTGATCTGTCAAATTCTAATTAAAAGATTCTTTTGCAAGGTTAAAGAATGGCTTCAAAGCTTAGGCATTGTAGACCAGATGGCTGTGGTGCCAGATGATGATGAACCCGATGATGGAGCTGTACCTCTAAATACTGAAGAGAGGTCTAAAGCAAGGTGAGCCATTCTGCTCTTGCATCTTCTCACCATTCCCTTGCATTGGAAATTTTAGTCCTTACAACATAGTTTGATACATAGGGATGTTCCGTCAAAAGCTGTTTTGCCTATCATACGCCCATCACTGGGAAGGCAGCAGACAGTTTCAGACAGTGCAAAGGTGGCCATGCAGAATTATTTGAACCACTTTCTGGGGAACTTGGATATCGTAAATTCTCGAGAGGTGAGCAGATTACCATACCCGCAGTTATATTACTGAACACCAACATGCAACTGTTCTTTCTATTTCCTTTCCTTCTGCAAGGCATAATCGCTTGAGTTGGAGTGGTCGAGAAGAATTGGCATTGTTTAGTGCGGATGATTACAACTCTCTATCTTTTTCATATTGCATCAGGAAGCTCTTCATTTTTGTTTCCCAAAATATCTTTGTACACGAATCTTATTAAGCATATATATGAATTTATTCGACATATAATTTTTTCACAGATGCTGAAAAGTATGTCCTCCTGCGTTGTATTGACTCTTCCTACCATATATTGCATCATGCTTTTCTGAATTTTTTCAGGTTTGCAAATTTTTGGAGGTCTCCAAGTTGTCATTTTTGTCAGAGTATGGTCCAAAGTTGAAAGAAGGTTATGTAATGGTGAAGCATTTACCGCAACTCTCAAAGGACGACACAGAAATAAGTTGCTGGCCTTGTCAGTGGTTTGGATGTTGCAGCAACTGGCAAAAGGTATTTAATTCCTTAATTTTGAAACTTAGGCGGTTCAGTTTTGTCTTTGAGATGATAGCTCAGACTGATCTTTTTATCTATTTGTGAAGGGTGATTGGATATTTCTTGAATTATTCAACACTTACTAGACCTTCGAAATTTCTGTGACCGGTGCTTGATTACAACTAAACTATAAGTTTTTGATGTTATGGTCAAGCGTCTTGGCTCACAGAATAGAAACAACAGTTGAGTTGCCTTGTGTTCTGATTTGGTGTTGCCTTCTATTTTGTGATCTCTTATTCATGTACATTCTTTTCTCGATAAATATAAGTTCAATTAAATATGTTTGCTTTGTAGTAGTGTCATGAATTCCTGATTTACCATCGGCCTTTACAAAATACCTATACGATAAGAAAGCAGAAGATTACCAATGAAAATTTATTTCAAAAGATCAACATTCAGATGCTCCATTAATCTAATTTATTTTATTATCAATATATATTGCTAATGGACTTGGGTAATTTGGAGCTCTTGCAATTTTTAGGTCTACATTTTTATGCCTTTTCTTGCTGTTGTCCATGCAATTAGACTATTTCAACTCTCTTTTTGCATACTTCGCGTGAAATCATCGTGTCATCTGATTGTTGTAGGTGTGGGCTGTTCTAAAACCTGGATTTTTGGCATTTCTGGAAGATCCACTTGACACAGAACCCTTGGATATACTCGTCTTTGATGTACTACCAGTCACTAGAGGAAAGGAAAGTTCGGATACAAAAAGAAGTTCTCGGTTATCCTTGGCTGATCAGACAAATGAACGAAATCCTCTGTACTATGGTTTCAAGGTAAAGTAGGAAAATTTGCAGCTTTCTGTTGTTTGTGGGAAATCTGGCCTGGGGAGTACACCAGGCCAAGAAATTTTTATCAGACTTATTTGTTTCACACAGTTGTGTTTCGCGCTCATGCGCGTGTGAGTGAGTGAGAGAGAGGAGGAGAGAGATTGCGTGCTTGGATACGTGCATATGTATATGGCACCATGGACAAATCAAGAAGCTCAAACCAGCTATTGTATGAGCGTTGACAATATAAATTAGTTTGGTAGAAGTTTACTGTCCACTTTTCCAGTTTCCAGGTCCATCCTGAGCTGAATGAGGGAGTCAAGCTCACTCCACCAAGACTGTGTACACAATACCTTTACCAATCCAAGATTATGTAACTTCTAGATGGAGGTAGTTAATAAATGAATGCAGAAAGATAGATATTATCAAATTGTCATTCTGCTTCAGTAAAACTTCACCTAGCGGCATTGATGAAACTAAGAGCGCATATCTACCAGATGAATAATTTTACTTTTACTTATTTCACTTTTTTTAGCATACGAGATTTTTCTGTTGCAGTGAGACACATATTATGGGCAGGTTGATTGCATCTAGAGGGTTGCCATTGTAATCATCGTCAGTTTTTTACATCTCCTAATAATGTTACAAGTGATTATTGGGCTTCACATTTACATAAAACACTTATTGTAGACTTTTGTTGCTTTTTTATTGTTTTCTGGCAATTATATATTATATTTACAAGGGTTTTGGAACATCAAAAGGTTTCATGTGGAAATCGGTCCATAAACTTACGGACAACGAGTCCTGGTAAAGTCAGAGGTTGGATTTCTGCCATTAATGATGCTGCTCTAAAGCCTCCAGAAGGTTGGTGTCATCCCCATTCCTACGGTTCCTTTGCTCCTCCTAGGGGTCTAAATGAAGATGGAAGTCAGGTTCAGTGGTTTATAGATGGGGATGCAGCTTTTAAAGCAGTTGCTTCTGCAATAGAGGATGCTAAATCTGAGGTTGTTCATTTTGTCATACATTGCTTTAACAGACTAGAATTTTCATCTTCTTATGCTGAAATGATAAGGTACATATTTACAGATCTTCATTACTGGGTGGTGGCTTTGCCCTGAATTGTATCTGAGACGTCCTTTCGACAAACATCCTTCCTCCAGGCTCGATACATTACTAGAAGCAAAGGCTAAGCAAGGAGTTCAGGTGAAGATGCAGAAAAACCTGTCCTCTGTCATAACTCATTCTCTTGTGGTTTTGGCTTTTCTTCACCTTTTAGTGAGATTTTTTTAGCGTTACTTTATATCTCCATACAAAGTATTTCATCTTCTATGGATCCAACTCTATCCCCAAAAGAGTATCTTGAAATTGTATTGATTGTGCTATCATCTTTTCAGATTATTTTTATGGTTTTCCCTCTCTGCCCACATTTTGTGTTTGGGAGTCCATAATATCAGGTTCGCCACGAATAGTGGGAAAGAGCTAGACTAGAGAGTTTAAATATTTCTCTGAGTTCTTAAATATATATTCTATTTTTTTTCTTTTTCACATGAATAGTAGGTTTTTAAGCCATGTTTACTGCTAAAGTTGGTCCCATAAGCTCAAATAATTTCATATCTACTTTCATTTGGTTTAATAAGTAGCCCATCTGTATCAAATAGTAGAGGCCAGATATAAGGCCTTTGCCTCTTATCTCTATATGATGTAGTCAGATACTTTTCCTTGCTTGTTGTCCTTCTCTCAGATTACCGTTTACTACTCTTAATAGACCACCTAGTAATTCTCTCTCCCTTGATCCTGCAGATTTACGTCCTTCTTTACAAGGAGGTTTCTATTGCTTTAAAAATCAACAGTATGTACAGTAAAAAGAAGCTCCTTGACATCCATGAGAATGTGAAGGTGCTGCGATATCCTGATCACTTGTCTACTGGAGTTTATCTTTGGTAAGCAATTGTGGATAGCTCGTACTGATACAGCTGCAGTTCAAACAGATAATGAATAATCTTGTCCGGCCAGGTCACACCATGAAAAACTTGTCATTGTCGACTACCAAATCTGCTTTCTTGGGGGACTAGATCTATGCTTTGGCCGTTATGACACCATTGATCATAAAGTGGGCGATTGCCCTCCTTCCGTATGGCCGGGAAAGGATTATTACAATCCCAGGTACTCAGTTTTCTTTTTCCACTTTTTATTGGGTGAAATAAGTTACTGTATGAAATATGTTCAAATTTCGATTGGTTCAAGAAAGCAATAGATGAATCAATCTTTATCGTTGCGTCTTCGCCATATGCTTATCTAATGGTAGTACTCTACTGATGTCTGGCTAGAGAATCTGAACCAGATTCCTGGGAAGACACAATGATGGATGAGCTGGAGCGAGAAAAATATCCCCGCATGCCATGGCATGATGTCCAATGTGCTCTCTGGGGACCACCTTGCCGAGATGTTGCTAGGCACTTTGTCCAGCGCTGGAACCATGCCAAGGTCCCTTGATACTTTCACTCAACTTTATGGCACTCACTCCATGAATGTATCATATAATTAGATCTTGTTCATTTTCCAGAGAAACAAAGCTCCAAATGAGCAGACAATCCCATTACTCATGCCTCGCCATTATATGGTCCTTCCTCATTATATGGGAAGAAGCAGCGAGGTCAACATCAAAAGTACAAATGCAGAAGAAAACCACCAAGGCCATAGCAGGCATAACTCCTTTTCCTCAGAGTCACCACTGGATGCTATCCCGTTACTTCTACCACAAGAAGCTGATCCGCAAAGCAGTTTTGATCTTGACCCTAAGCCAAATGGCCCCCATGCACACCACGATTATCATCTCAAACCATCTGTGTCTTGCAAAGGTCTTTTACTTATTTTCCTGAAGTCCAAAGTTGACGATTCTGTTAAGGATACTCAGTTGAAAGGTTTTGTTGATGACAGTTGATTGCCTTGATTGTGAAAGAGAAAATCTGCCCGAGGTTGCACAATTTAGCAGGAGACTTGTGGATGAGCAGCAGGAGACTTCAGACGAGGGTGACAATGATGTGACAACTGAACATGGACAAGTCGGTCCACGTGTCAGTTGTCGATGTCAGGTAGACCTTCATCATTGACCTTTTAAAATTCCAGAATTATGGTTATTGTCCGAGTTTTAGGCATGATGCTAGCATTTCTATAAGGAAAACTCTTGCCATATGTAGGTTGTCAGGAGTGCAAGCCAATGGTCAGCGGGAACAAGCCAAACAGAAGAGAGTATTCACAAGGCTTGTTGTTCTCTTATTGAGAGAGCGGAGCACTTTGTTTACATAGAGGTAACAACCATAAAGTAACTGAGTATCTTCTATGATTTGATGTTATCTACAGGATCTGCAATGGATATACTTGTGATCTCCTGTTGTTTGGGCTTATTTTCTCATTCTTCTTTTGAAAGATAGACCATTTGAACTACATATTTTTCTTCAAAATGTTTTTGAAATCACTTGCAACTACTACCGCTATATTGAATTCTTTTGCCATGTAAAGAACCAAATTATGCTGCTAATTAGGCATGGAGGGAAGGTGCTTTTCTTGGTCCTTCAACAGAAAAATTTGTGGGTTTATTGAAACATATGATGAGAAGTCCATGTCCATTAACCATTGATCGAATCGTGTATTTTACATAGTGCACTCTGAAGCTGCGCCTAGCCTGGAGTGGGACATCCTTTTTCACATGCCATGTTTCATCTTTTAAAGATTTTGAAAGAGACGACCAACCAGAAAAATGAATGCTGCTGGTTTATGGCTTTAACTGACAGTAAGGAACCCAAGCAATACAGACTTTAGTTAGCCCAGGAGATGAAACGAGCAGATAATTAGAACTTTTCTACAAAAAAATGGCCAAAATAAACCTTCAGCCTGTGCAACAAAATGAATCGTTTAACCTGAGGAGGTGGTCTCAACAATTATGTCATTTTATTTCTTGAACATTGAGATTCTTTCTTTCAACGGATATGTGCAACTTAATTTTGCTCTTTTAATGTTATAATGGCGACTCTTAGTGATGACTTTTTGCTTGCTTCCAGAATCAATTTTTCATATCAGGTCTTGCAAGGGATGAGACTATACAGAATCGTGTCCTTGACGCATTATACAAGCGCATTTTGCAAGCACACAAAGAGAGAAGAAGTTTCCGTGTTATCATTGTCCTACCTCTTTTACCTGGCTTTCAGGTACTTATTTTTGGATTAGTTCTCTAATTAAGATGAACACGAGAGTGACCTTTCTTCCCTACACGGCACTCGAAAACAGGGAGGCATTGATGATGGTGGAGCAGCTACAGTGAGAGCAATTATGCATTGGCAATATCGAACCATTAGCAGAGGAAAGACCTCGATATTGCACAATCTCAGAGAAGCGCTTGGTGATAAGACACAAGACTATATTTCCTTTTATGGTCTTCGATCTTATGGGAGACTTTCTGATCGTGGCCCCGTGGCAACAAGCCAGGTATCTATTTGGAGCTTCTTGCTTATATCCATTATGAGGTCCTAGTTCTTATTCTAGTTGTCCCGAAAATTATTCTGTTGGCAGCGCCTAATGGCCATTAACTTATTGTCCTTGTACCAACAAGCAGTCGCATGTTAGGTAGATGATAGCTAGTTCAGAGAGGGTGTCGCTGTCCAATAGAAGGCGGTTTTACTTGATATAGTAGTGTGTCCCATGAGAAAGGGTTTTGAGTGTCGTTATTATCTTGAAGATATTGCTAAGTATATGTTTCTCACCACTGGCCAAAACTTCGTAGAATGTCGATTTGTCTGACAGAATGAAGTTAAATTGTTTAAGAATGTTCTTGTGGATCATTTGTTGCAGGTGTATGTGCACAGTAAAGTCATGATTATAGATGATCGGGTTTCCTTTATTGGATCCTCAAATATCAATGATAGGAGTTTACTAGGATCAAGAGACTCCGAGGTAATGAGCTAGCTCTGTTTCACTCTTCAAGTTCTCCAATTCATTGCGCTTAGATTCTACAGTGCTTCTTCCATCTTGTTCTGCTCGGAGACTAATGATGCTGCTCTTCTCAGATTGGGGTAATAATTGAAGATAAGGAGTTTGTGGAGTCGTCTATTAATGGAGAGCCGTGGAAGGCAGGAAAGTTTTCTCATAGTCTCAGGTGTTCGCTATGGTCGGAACACTTAGGACTTCATCCCGGAGAGGTTTGTGACCCAATCCCATGATTAAGACTCTCTCGATGCTGTATACATTATATTGCAACGTTTTCCCTCAGTTGACAACATTTTGCCTAGATCCTAGTACGCCAAGACCATCTATATAATAGTGACTTCTGGCATACAATTCTCGCAGATCCACCAAATAAAGGATCCCGTTGCCGATGCAACGTACAGGGACTTGTGGTTGGCAACTTCAAAGGTACAGCAAGTTTGAGCGAAACACATCTGGTCGCTGGTCTAGGTTGGACTTTGCAATGAATTGATTGTATCATCCTTCTGCAGGCGAACTCCAAAATTTACGACGATGTGTTTGCTTGTATCCCTAGTGATAACATCCGGTCAAGGTATGATGCAGCCTGAGAGCCTTCTCCTCATTCCTTGCTCCTTAAGTCTAAGCTTTCATTCATCTAACATTAACCGTGCCACAGAGCATCATTGAGACACAGCATGGCCCACTGGAAAGACAAGGCCGGGCTCACCACCATCGATCTAGGAATAGCACCCGAGAAACTGGAGAACACCGACGACAGAGATGCTAAAGAGACGGACCCGATGGAGAGACTGAAATCGGTCAGGGGACTTCTCGTGACCTTCCCACTGGAGTTCATGTGCCAAGAAGATCTGAGGCCGATGTTAATAGAGGGCGAGTTCTACGCATCGCCACAAGTGTTTCATTAAAGCAACGAATCACAGTAGCTGTAGGACACGGAAACATTCGTATTCATACACACTCGATAGTTAGATTATGATAGAGTCACACGCAATTGTATAGGAAATTACAAAAGCCAAAAAAAAAGAATGGAGGGAAGGAAAAAGATGGGGGAGTTTATACTAACATGGAGTCGGAGTCGGAGACGACGAGTCTAATCAAATGCCGCATTGGCTGTGATTCAAAGCTTTGAACCAATAGCAACTAACTTATTCAATTTTCTTTTCGATTAAAAATGCACAAGATTGAGAGTTTGTGCGTCTGTATAAACTATTGACCCCTATTGAACGTGAGATTGCCATTGCTGCTCATGAGTACCACTGCCTGTTCTTCTGTCAAATTTTGTTCTTGATCTTCATCTCGGTGGACATAACCCGAGAGAGAGGCCCAGCCACAAGGATGGCTACAGTATAGGTGATGGGCCCAGAGGCCCGGATTGATGGTGGGCCCGGAGGCCCAGTCACAACGGCTCTCTGATTGATGGTGGGCCGAGAGCCCAGTCGCATCTGACCGCCCCGCAAGAGTAAACGGGCATCATTTGGGTCGCTGTTCGACGGCATTGACTAGACTAGGGAGAGAGAGCACCGAGCGTGATTTCTGCTGCGCGAAGATGGCGTCCTCGGGCTCCGCCGTCGAATCCGGAGCTCCGGTTTCGCTGAAGGACCTCCGTCCGCCTTCTCCGCTCTTCGCCGACGGGGCTTCTCTTCGCGTCCTCGGCAAGTACGCTGCCATGTCCTCCTCCTCCTTAATCTATTGAAGCGTGAATCGGTGTGCTTTTCTCTCCCCCTTCATTTTCGTCCATGGACTCGGCATTTTCATTCTCCATTGCTACCCTGGTTTCGCTTTTGGCGAGGGGACATTTGGCCCGAGAAACCCTAACAGACGTAGAATCTCTGAAAATGGAGCCCGTGGGAGCTAGGGTTTGCATATTGGTAGTTCTTCTTCATTGGTCCAGGTTCGATGATGTGGCTGTGAAGCCGAGCTCCGGAGCGACGGCTCTCATATACTTGGAGAACTAGACTAGAGTTCCGAATTTGTCGTCAACATTCCGCTGTTTGGAATTTCGATCCTGTTAGATTCCGCAGGCTTCGCCGGTGACGAACTTCCAATGTTTGTGATGGCCCCTAAAAAAAAAAAAATTAAAACTGGGTTGGGTTTCAATTCATGAGGAGTTTAAGACTGATGCTGCATTGCACATGGCAAGGCCTGTAATGAACTTGGATTAGACACTTTCCTGGGTATTGATTTTGTCTCGATTGCTTGTGAATGTGGCTGATCCTATTTTGAACTGGGATGAAGCAATCGGCCCGACCTTTTAGGAATCAAAAAGGGGTCCGGCCGATGCAAGGTCGGGGAAATGCTTTTGGATAAGTTATCCTTTTGTCGTCCTTCAGTTATGGGTAGCTCCTACCGGAGAATCGTCTAGACATTTTCGATTGGATTGTACGCCGTCAATCATCTGCGCATCTTTTGCTTTTATTGTTTACCAGTTTCTCCTTTCGGAAAGTTGTGGTTTATCGGGGGACTGATATCTGCTTTTCACTTGAGGTTACAAGAGTATTCCGTGGAGACGACCGTAGCGATTATTGTTGATGGAGATGCTAGTCTGAAGATAGACACGCAGCATCTGAGGGACCTTAGCTTTCGTGTTGGCTCGATCTACCAGTTCATTGGCGAACTCCGGATTCAACCTGATAATGAGGTGAGATCTTTCATTGTTAAGTTTTGAGCTTTGCCGGCAAATGCGTGAGAGCGGGTTGTGCGTGGTGATATTGAACTCTGGGTTAAAATGTTTTCTTGCTTTTCAGGCGGTGTTGCAGGCACGAGTGGGTAGGAACGTCGACGGCCTTGACGTCGACCTGTACCATCAGTCTTTGCAGCTTGTTAGACAGTTTCAGGTCGAACGCACGAGGTATCGATCAACTTGACAAGCGTTTTTGCCGAGAGAGGATCTTCAGAAGTTATTTCGAGGAAAGATACAAACGCAAACAACCCCGAGGCTTTTCCAAGACACCTTGGCATCGACGACAGAGACGGCGGTTGGGATTATGTCAGTGCGCGGACAGATTAATTTTGCTGCTGAACGCGGGTTGTTCTTATTGTTGCCACATTGAATCGTTGTGTACAAATGGGCTACAGCTCCCCTGGTTACCCCCACTCTGATCTTCTAGAGGTAGGCATTAGCATGCCAAGAAACGACTTGGGTAGGGAGACAAGACCAAGAAGATGATGACCAAATGGATGAAAATTCAGACAACTAATCTGCGGAAAATTATTTAACTCAAACAAGCATGCTCTATTGGCGAATCAGTTTTCGATGAAGATGAAGCAACCGGGTTGGTAACAAACCTTTAATCTTGGTTTTGCTGTAGCATGTCCCAAGAGGATATATTCATTTGAGTCTATGTCGGGCGGGCAGGGGGAACTACACGAGCTTTTTAACCCGGTTGTACAAATCAGGCCGCGAGTGCCTAGAGGGGCACAAACCTACACAGCTCCCTCATCTAAATCTGATTTCCTACACGACCCAATCCCCCCTAGGTTCGGATCCACCGACCGATCCCGTCGTCGTCCGGATCCAATTAGGCTCAGGACGATGAGGGCGTCTAAGGGGGTTGCTGGCAGATCGCACACTGCGCGCTAAATCCTTAGCAACTTTCTTGGTGAGATTACGTGAGATTTCAACGCACATCTCGATTGGTTATTCCCATCTTGCATTGAAGTCTTCAATGTCGTCCTGATCTAAGAGATTGTTGGGGGTGGGCCGTTAGGCAGTGCCATTGCCGGTGCTTGGAGGAGAGATGGACGTACGCCCTTTTTCTCGCACCTAATCGTGGAAAATAAAGCTGATCGTTCGCTGTCGCTTGCCGTGCACCGCCCCACGTGGGATTGCTGGCCAGCGTTACGTGTGGGGATTTCATTGGCCTTTCGTCTTGACTTGTTCCCTCCGCGACCGTGAGTGGCTGACTGCCCTTGGGCCCCATCTGACGACGCGACCTTTCGCACCGACTTTCGTCGACCCGCGAGTCCGCGACCATCGTGTGGTCGTGGTTGGCTTCAATCTTCTCCTCCTCTCTCTCTCTCTCTCTCTCTCTCTCTCTCTCTCTCTCAGTTATTTTTGGCTGTTCCATTTTTTTTTATACCAAAAAATTCTTTATTTTTGTTTTAAATTGGTGTGAATATCACGAAAATAAATAAATAAATCGGTATATCTGTATTAAATTTATCCCCAAAATAATTTTTGAATTATCAAAAACTTTAAACCGACACACTTGTGATAAATTCATTCTAATTTAATTTTTGAGTTGTCGAAATTCTCAAAACGCTACACTTATAACAAATTTACCTCAAATTTATGTGGATTTTCACGTGGACTTCCATGTCAATTGAGTTATTATCATGTGTCATGTAGTTCAGTGATCTCACTATAAAATTTGAAGAAAGCCTATTAGATAATAAATACGTCACGAGTGTATCGGTTTGAGATTTTTTATACCAAAAATTAATCGAGATAAATTTATCACGAATATATCACTTTGTGATTTTTTCGTGATATGAACTTCTTTTTTTATATAAACTACTTGACTTGGATCAGATTCGTGAATCACATGCGATGGGGACACTCAGCACGTGGAGCACAATTTCTCTATTCTGAGTCAATTTTGAAAAAGGTCAACCTCAGCTGCTGGATGTTGACGACACTTGCTCCTCCTCGGCAGCGGGGGAGGAGAGGGACGCTAAAATTCCAATTCCACCCTCTCGAATTCGTGCCAGGATGGAGCCCAATCGTATCGGGGGCGAGTCGGCACCCTTCTCACCGCCCTAGTCGCGACCTGATCCCCAATCCAAGCTCGATCCATCTGAACCCTCCGAGCCCACATCGGCGGGATGAGGCGAATCGAAGGATGTTGCAATGACATGTACAAGAGTCTTGGAGCATTCCACTAGTTTCCGTTTGGGTGAAGGTAACGTCAACATGGAAACTAGAATGATCACCGCCACATTTCTTAGTTTAGAAAGGTCAAGGTTACGGTTGTACCGACGGCGCTTTTAATTAAGCCTCGAAGAAATAAAGTCGACAAAAATTAAAAAATTAAAAGATTAAATCCTGGGCCCCACAGTAGTCGGGGGCTAGCTTCGTGTACAGATGATGCGAATGTCGGAATCCGCATCATCCGCACCGTAATCCATGTGGACTTGCGGGGACGACCTGATCATGAGCCTCTTGATGACTCCTTCTGGGCCCCGCCAACTTTGATTTTCTTTTTTGGTTTTCTTTCTTAATTTAATGCGTGTCACCACCAAAGTGATTGGCCTAATGAATATGATCCCTCGCACGATTCACTTCGCGAGCAAACTACAGCCGAACAGCTCGTGCTGGGTCGCCTGAGTTACCGCATGCCTTGCGTGAGAGAGACTTTTCCGACTGTTGATCTGGGCAAGATTGCGAGAACTATGGCTTTCGAACGATCCAATGAAATTGATGAATTATTAGTAAAGATAAATAACATCGACTTTAGTTTTAATAAACGAATAAAAAATAGGTTTATATATAGAAAATAAAAAAAAATAACTGATGAATTATTATGTTGTTTTTTTTTTGTAAAGGATGAATTATTATGTTGATATTTAAGAAAACAAAAAAATAGAAAATAATCTGTCTGGGGGCACAATTCTTCCTTAGAATTAGGAATCGGATCGAAAATCACCGGTTTTAATTTCATAGAATTAGGAGTTGAACGAAACTGGCTAGTTCGAGCGATTTTTGATTTGATTGGTCCATCTTGCTCATCCCTTTCTCCGATGGATGTGAGATTCTTATGATAATATGCAAAGGGGAACGATTGTCGCCGGTTCATCCTCTCTCTTTTTTTCTTTTCTGCGAAATCATGTTTAATGTTCATTTCTTGTGTCTCTCGACTATTAAAAATTTCGAATTTCTCTTTAATAAGTTGTTACTCAATGCCTATGCATCATAGGGCCTACTTAAAGTAGCCTAAACTTTGGATATCACTACCGACCCCCACCAACAAAAATGATGGATCTTAATTAGTCAATTTCTACATGACCATGATTCAAACATATATGTATATAAATGGGAGCACCTTTTTTCTCGCGACGAGCAATTTACTTATTCAACTCATTTCTTTAATAGATCAAACCATCGTATTGATAAAGTCGATGAATATATATATATATATATATATATATATATATATATATAATATCAATTCTTTTTTTGGTTTATGTTGCTAAGTATTTTTAGCAATATCTTGTCTCTAAACTCGAGGTGATAAGATGATCAAAATTCTCACACCCATATTTATGATACTAGCATTTCACTCCTTAATATCTTTATCAAGTAGGATCGTATGTCTATTCGCGTATTATTATATACTTTATTATGGTATGGATGAACAACTTCTACCCATCGATGTCGAATTAGAAACGCACGGGGGTTGGAGGAATGTCCAACATGACCACCTCAGCCCTCACCCAATAGGAAATTCGAGAGCCTTTATAAAATAATTTCCTTAATGATAATTATTCACGATAATAGAAATTGCACGCGCCTCCTTTCGTGGACCGACCCAATAATTTATTTAAATCCATCCCGCAATCACTATTCCATAATCACTACCCCAAATCTTTCGTGTGTTATATAACCATATGGTCGTCGTTCGCATAGCTCGGTATAACGACACCAGCCAATCAAGTGAAGCCACGTAGGCTTGACAAGAGGGTTCCATTAAATTTTATAAAGTCGGAGATAGGCCTTTAGGTCATATAATATATGGTTCAACGTATTATATATTTGTTGCCATGCCAATGTATTTTATTGCTGTTATCGTTTATATCTAAATCAAAATATATATTTGTAACGTAGGCGCATACACGTGTATGTTTATGCTCATAAAAACTCCAAAAACAGTACCTCCGTGGCATATCTATCCCATTCGTCGAGCCAAAAATTTCGAGCCGATACCTCGTGACACATGAGTTTTCGTCTTACAAAAAATCCTAAATCCGTGCCCTCACGAGACATTTACCTTAAATTGAATTTCACCTAAAAAAAAAAAGATCAAACCGGTACTCCCGACCTCCTAACTCCGCCCTCTTAACACACGTGGATTTTTCATTCTCCACATCAGACATTCCTTGCAATTGTCTACCACGTGTATTGGCACGTACGGGTGTCAACAAGATATTGTGCGAGATGATAACTTGAGAGTGAATTTGGATCAGGGGTAACTTTTTTTTTTTTGGAAGACTATGATTAATATGGGGATATATATATGTCATGATTGTACAAGATTAGGACTTTTTCGCTAGACGGAATCAATCTAGGATAAACGTGCCATCATGTATCGGTTTTTGAAATTTTCAAAATATTAACCCAAAAAAAAAAGGGAAAAATCACGTGCCGCACGAATCTTGCAAGCGCATTTGATCAAGCCACAAAATTCCAAGTATACCGAATGGCATCACTTTGATTATTTGTGTACTACCCTTATTATGTACCTAATAAACATCGGTGAGCGACGCATTGGCATCTCAAAATATGTGCGAGGCGATGCTCTGTCTTCTTTTATTTTACACCAAGCATTAATATATTTTGATGGATAATGCGCAGGTCGTAATCAATAAGTTTAATCAAATTTGATCGCAATCGTCTCAACATTGGACCGTTGACTTTAAATGGGGAGGAGATACGTGTCCCGAATCATGGGATGTGTGAAGATAAATCTTAGAGGTGCGCCTGAT
Source organism: Rhodamnia rubescens (assembly GCA_021437795.1). NCBI lineage: Eukaryota > Viridiplantae > Streptophyta > Magnoliopsida > Myrtales > Myrtaceae > Rhodamnia > Rhodamnia rubescens. The sequence goes on from JAILYA010000058.1 coordinate 1,406,746, forward strand.
CTAGGCCGGTCCGATCCCGATATAGAACCGGGGACCAGGCCGGTAATCTCGGTCCCCAAATTTTCAAGACTAGGGATCGACAGACCGGATCAACCCGGGATTATTTGTCCGGTCTAGGCCCGGTCTAATTCCAGTGGGACCGCTAATACCAACTACTTATCGAAATCTACTTCTTTGATCTAAAGTAATAACTTTCAATTTTAACCATCCAACCTAATAAACATATACATGACCATGTACAACCATCGTATGAGTACTTATAATCCTTAAATAATGAAAAAAAAGACTGAATTAGGAAGAAAAATACTTAAAACAACTGAAGCAGGATTATGCTCATGCATCATTCCCCTTGAGTTAGAAAGAATCGAGCTCAAAGTAGGATTACACATGTACTTCATTAAATCCAAGTGCGAACAAAACAATTGATTTGCATAATATAGTATAGAAAAAACACCGATTGAGTCAAAACAAAACACAATTGGAGATCGCACATCGACAAACACGATTGGAGGTCTGCATTACGAAAGCGAAGCGGGAGCATCGAGCGAGAGGAATGGAGTGCGTGTCGAGTAGAAGAGAGGAAAATTAAGTTAACTAGTTTTTCAAAAAATTCTAATTTTTTTCTAATTATATATATTCTGGGCTGTTCGGTCCGTTTCCATTCACCATGGAATCGGGGACCGAACCGCCCAATCACTGGTCTCATTTATTGGGATCGGGGACCGGACCCGCCCCCTCAAGGGCCGGACTAACTCAGCCGGTCCGGTCCAGTTTGCTCATTCTTAATAAATTTTATGGTTATGGAGATCTTAGTGCATATGAGGAAACATGCCACATGCACCTAATTTTGGACAGGCTATCCTCACCTTTTGTTGTTGATATAGTCCATTCTCGTTGTGTTGGAATAAGTCAAGATAAGCATCCTGCTTTTTTTTATAAAAAAAATTGTCAAAAATTCTTTTGATAATGCGGATTAAGTCTTCTCCAATTGGGTGTCGTCCATCATATGTATAACAAGATCCAGAGAAATAAGTACGAAAAAAGCTTTTTGGCATGGTGACGGAGCGTCTTGTAAACTACTCATTCGTCCGGTCATCGTGCTTCGAATGCTATGTAGGGTGGGGTTGACCTCACCTAGGGATGGTGAGGCTTGCCCGTGCCAGTGGCCGGCAAAGCGAGCTTCGCCAGAGTTTGGCAAGGTCGATGTCGTTGCCCTTGCCTTTTGGCTGAGCGTCAAGGTCGGCGATCGGTTGGAAGAAAAAAAAAAAAAAAAAAAAAGAAACAAAAAAATTTAAAATTATTATAAACTGTCTAGTTAGAGTCGTTTGTACTGTGTAAAACTGGCCAACGTCTATGTCAATAATGACTACGACACAAATTATAAAAATATTTAGGACTCAATTAATTTTTTTTTTATATAAGATTCAATTGATTTAAAAAAAAATTTAGAATCGAATTGACACAATCGTAATATGTTTAAGATTTTTTTTTATAATTTTTCTTCGATTTGCATATCACTAAAATTAGATGGGTATATAATCGCGCGATACTCTAGAAGCACCTAAAGAACTCATAATCACGCGGCTTACGACATGAGAATATACAAATCACGACCAGTTCGAATCCTTTTATCATGAATTTATCAATTTAGGGTTTTTGATAACTCAAAAATTAACTTAAAGATACGAATATATCAATCTATGAATTTTTCAAGATATTAGTTATTTTATTTTTTTTTGAAAAGTACTTTTTATTTTTGGTCGAACCGGAAAGAACTTGATTTGGATTGAAATCGTGAATCACATGCGCTCGGGACCCACGCGCACACAGCACATGGAGCACAGTGTCTCTATTCCGAGTCACGTTTGATAAAGGTTGACCCCAGGTGCAGGATGTCGACGGCACTTGCTCCTCCGTGCCTGGGGGTCAGGGACAGCGAAAATTCCAATTCGACCCCTCTCGAATTCGTGCTAGAATGGAGCGTAATTGTATCGAGAGGGGCTAGTCAGGCTCCTTCTCACCACCCGATCGCGACCCGATCCATCCGAACTGTCCGAGCCCACCTGCGCGTGGTGAGGCGGATCGACGATTTTCGGTCGGATCGAGCCATTGCATGTACAGGAGTCTTGAGGCATTCCAGAAGTTTCCGTTGGCTAAGGGTAGCGTTAGCGTAGAAATCAAAATGATCACCGCCACATTTCTCAATTTAGAAAGGTCCAGATTACTGTTGTGCCGACAGCTTTTGACTAAGCCTCGAAAAAAGAAAGCCAAATAAAAAAAAAAATAAAAATTCTGGGTCCCAAGGCGGCTGACTTTGTGTACAGGCGATGCGGATGTCGGAATCGGAACCAAAATCCAGGTGGACTTCCGGGATCACCAGGCCATGAGCCTCTTAACTCCTTTTGGGCCCGCACCAAATTTAATTTTTCCTTTCCTCTTCTTTCTTAATTTAATCTGTGTCACCACCAAAGCTATTAGCCTACTAAAAATATGATCACGGCTCGATTCACGCCGCGCGTGCAAACTGCATCCGAACAATTCGTGTCATGTCTCGTGTTAGAGATACTTTCCTGAATCGTTGATCTAGGCGAGGTCGCGGGAACTATTGTTCATGCTCTCTCATTCTCTCTGTAGTGGATGTGAGATTCTTACCGTAATATGCAAAGAGGAGCGATCGCTGCCGGTTCGTCCATTCTTTTCTTCACGGAATACTGTTTAATGTTCCTGTCTCATGTCGATCTCGATTATTAATAATTTTCAATTTTCTCCTAAGTTGCTATTCAATGCCTATGCATTGTAGGGCCTACTTTTTAAAGTAGAATGACTTTGGATCTCACTACCCACCCCCCACCAACAAAAATGGTGGATCTTAATTAGTCAATTTCTGCATGACTATTAAGTCCATGATTCAACAAATTTTAATTATATAAGGTGAATGGGAGCACATCCCCCCTTCCCTCACTCCCTCTTCCCTTTGAAATGAGAGATTTAAAGCGCGCACAAGCAACATTCTGCTCTAAAAATCAACTTCGATCAAAAGTTGATTTTTTCTATTTTTACTTATGAATTTTTTCAACTTATGGAGAGAAGTAATTTTCTTTTTCTTTTTTCCTAATTTTTTTCAAGTGACTCCAAAACTATTTCTAAAGCAAAAAAAAAAAAAAATTGATTCGAAAGTAGAAAAAATAAAAGCTACGCAACTAAACGGATTTATATTCCGGAAACACTTTTGAAGCTTTTTCTTTAATGGATCAAAACACCATATTGATAATGCCGATAGATTATTTATATAAATATGTTATCAATTTCTATGCTTTTTTTTTTTTAATGTTGCTAAGTATTTCCAAACTCGAGGCGATAAGATTGCATGGGCAGCACACCCATTGACGACATCTACATACTTTCTAATTTATATGATGCACATATATTTATGTCATGTATTACTATATTTGTTTTAATAAAGGTACGGACGAACAACTTTTACCGGTCAATGTCGAATTTAGAAATGCGCAGGGATTGGGAGGAATGTCCAGCATGACCTCCTCAACCAATCGGAAAATCCAGAACCTAAAAAAAAATAATTCTTTTTATGATGATTAGACCAGAGGAAATTGCACGCGCCTCCTTTTGTGGACCGACCCACAAAATATTTTTATTTAAATCCCCGTCCCGCAATCATTGCTCCATAATCACTCCCCCAAACGATTTTTATTAATCTTTCCGCGTATTGTATAATCATATGGTCGTTGCTCGCGACGCAACCGAACGTGGCGAGCCAATCAGGAGAAGCCACGTAAGCTTGAGAAGAGGCCTTTGACGTCGAATAATATATTGGTTCGTGTTTTTTTGACGTATTATATTTATTGACATGCCCCATGTATTTTATTCCTAATGTCGTTTACATCTAAATCAAATGATATATCTGCAATGTAGGCGTATGCCACGTGTATGTCCATACCACCCGAATCGACCGAACTTCATTTGGAAAACGATGGAAATTGAGGGGAAAAGGAGGTTAATACGGTTAAAAGTTCCAAAAACGATATGTTCGTGTCATATTTATCCTCTCCATTTCGCCCAAAAAAATTTCAAACTGATGCCACATGACATATAAGTTTTCATCTTACTGAAAATCCCAAACATGTGCCGTCGTGAAACGTTTTACGATAAACTGAATTTTACCTCACAAAGAAAAACCAAACGAGTACTCCCATCCCTCTAAATCTAGCCTCTTATGTATGTGGATTTCTCACATTGGATCTGTTGTTCTCCACATTTAATCCGTCTTGCAGTTGTCTATCATGTGTGCCGACACGTATGGATATTAAATGGATATGTGCAAGATGCTAATGAAGAGTGAATTTAGATCGAGGGTAATGGTTTGGTTTTTTTTTTTTTTTGCGAGACCATTACTTTGGGGTAGATATGCCACGATTGTGCAAGTTTGAGATTTTTTTCGAGAGACGAAAATTAGATCGAGATAAACATATCATGAAATATCAATTTACGATTTTTAAGTATTAACTCAAAAGAAAAGAAAGAAAAAAACCTTGTGCCGCACACATCTTGCATGCGCAATTGATCAAAACAACAAAATTCCAAGTAAACCGAATGGACTCGCTTGATTATTTGTGCACTATTGCTATTGTGTATGTAATAAATATTCTCGTGCAGCGCATTGGCATCTCAAAATATCTACAAGGCAATGCTCTATCTTCTTTTATTGTATACTAAACATTGATATATCTCGATGGACGGTTGACGGGTCATAATCGATAAAGATATTCGATTCTTGCTTTTCACACGGGTTTGTTTATGTTCGACCAACCCCACAAAAAAAAAATATATTGTTTATGGAATCAAAACCAATTTAAATGGGAATAGGTCAGCTGTTGATACACATAAGCATCGATATAACAACATTGACAACTAACTGCTAGACGGTATTATTAGGAAAAAGGACCATTAAAGTAAGTTTTATGTCCGTGTCTCTAAGTTCATTCAAATTTGGTCACAACCGTATCAGCATTGGACCGTTGACTTTAGATGGGGAGGAGACACGTGTCCCGAATCGTGGGATGTGTGAAGAGAAATTTTATGGGTACGGAGATCTTATGCATATAAGGAAACTGGCCACATGCACCTAATTTTGGACAGGCTATCCTTACCTTGATATAATCCATTATCGTTGTGTTGGAATATGTCAAGATAAGCATCCTGCTTTTTTTTTTAAATAAAAATATTGTCAAAAAATTCATTTGATCAAGCGGATTAAGTCTTATCCAAATGGGTGTCGTCCACCGTATTGACATGTTTGTTTCGGTCCGCCAAATGAATTACGCATAAAAACCTATAACAAGCTCCAGGGGAATAAGTCTGAAAAAGCTTTTTTTTCACGTGGCAATGGGATGCCTTGTAAACTACATTGCCCAATCATCGCGCTTCGAATGCCATGTGGGGTGGAGCCGACCTCGCCCATGACGGCAAGGCTTGCAATTGCCGGTGGTCGGCGAAGGCGAGCTTCACCATAGGTCGTCGAGGTCGGCGATGACCGGAGAAAAAAAGATAAAATGTAAAAGATAAAAAATTTGAGATTATTTAAAATATTTGGTCAGCACCGTCCGTAATACGTAGGACGATTGACGTCTATGTCAACAATTTCCCGTTAAAATTGATCGAATGACTAAATTGGCACAAATTGTAAAAAAGCCTAAGATTCAATTGGTTAAAAAAAATTATGATTGAATTGACATAATTATGACATGTTTAAGATTTTTCGATAATTTTTCTCTATTTACATTATTGCTAAAAATTAGGCGGGTGTATAGTCGCGCGAAACCATAGGAGAACCTAAAGATCTTCGAATCCTTTCCTTTTATTTTCACACATACGGATTTGCATGACGTCATACCACAAATCCATTTTTCTCCCGATTATGGGGCGGTTGCTTTGTAATGATGGCGCATCATTACAAAGCACTATACAATGGACATCAACTCCACAATTGGACACAGAGACAAAATTCCCTTTCCATTCCGGTCGAGACAACGACACTAATAATTTTTAAATTTTGACCCAACGTGTAATATGGCCTATAAATTTTTAATTTGTTCGGTATTGTAATATCGTCCATAAATTTTTAATTTATTCAATATGAACCCTAAACTTTTGAAACGTACTATGTAGTCCCTAAATCTAGCCTCTTATGTATGTGGATTTCTCACATTGGATCTGTTGTTCTCCGCATTTAATCCGTCTTGCAGTTGTCTATCATGTGTGCTGACACGTATGGATATTAAATGGATATGTGCAAGATGCTAATGAAGAGTGAATTTAGATCGAGGGTAATGGTTTGGTTTTTTTTTTTTTTTTTCGAGACCATTACTTTGAGATAGATATGCCACGATTGTGCAAGTTTGGGATTTTTTTCGAGAGACGAAAATTAGATCAAGATAAACATATCACGAGATATCAATTTACAATTTTTAAGTATTAACTCGAAAGAAAAGAAAAGGAAAAACCTTGTGCCGCACGCATCTTGCATGCGCAATTGATCAAAACCACAAAATTCCGAGTAAACCGAATGGACTCACTTGATTATTTGTGTACTATTGCTATTGTGTATGAAATAAATATTCCCGTGCAGCGCATTGGCATCTCAAAATATCTACAAGGCGATGCTCTATCTTCTTTTATTGTATACTAAACATTAATATATCTCGATGGACGGTTGACGGGTCATAATCGATAAAGATGTTTGATTCTTGCTTTTCACACGGGTTTATTTATGTTCGGCCAACCCCAAAAAAAAAACATATTGTTTATGGAATCAAAACCAATTTAAATGGGAATAGGTCAGCTGTTGATACACATAAGCATCGATATAACAACATTGACAACTAACTGCTAGACGGTATTATTAGGAAAAAGGACCATTAAAGTAAGTTTTATGTCCGTGTCTCTAAGTTCATTCAAATTTGGTCACAACCGTATCAGCATTGGACCGTTGACTTTAGATGGAGAGGAGACACGTGTCCCGAATCGCGGGATGTGTGAAGAGAAATTTTATGGGTACGGAGATCTTATGCATATAAGGAAACTGGCCACATGCACCTATTTTTGGACAGGCTATCCTTACCTTGATATAATCCATTCTCGTTGTGTTGGAATATGTCAAGATAAGCATCCTGCTTTTTTTTTTTTTTAAATAAAAATATTGTCAAAAAATTCATTTGATCATGCGGATTAAGTCTTATCTAAATGGGTGTCGTCCATCGTATTGACATGTTCGTCTCGGTCCGCCAAATGAATTACGCATAAAAACCTATAACAAGCTCCAGGGAAATAAGTCTGAAAAAGCTTTTTTTTTTCGCGTGGCAATGGGATGCCTTGTAAACTACATTGCCCAATCATCGCGCTTCAAATGCCATGTGGGGTGGAGCCGACCTCGCCCAGTGACTGCAAGGCTTGCAATTGCCAGTGGTCGGCGAAGGCGAGCTTCACCATAGGTCGTCGAGGTCTGGCGATGATTGGAGAAAAAAGAAGAAAAAAAGATAAAATGTAAAAGATAAAAAATTTGAGATTATTTAAAATATTTGGTCAGACTGTCAGTAATACGTGGGACGATTGACGTCTATATCAATAATTTTCCGTTAAAATTGATCGAATGACTAAATTGGCACAAATTGTAAAAAGCCTAATATTCAATTGATTAAAAAAAATTTATGATTGAATCGACATAATTATGATATGTTTAAGATTTTTCGATAATTTTTCTCTATTTACATTATTACTAAAAATTAGGCGGGTGTATAGTCGCGCGAAACCATAGGAGAACCTAAAGATCTTCGAATCCTTTCCTTTTATTTTCACACATACGGATTTGCATGACGTCATACCACAAATCCATTTTTTCTCCCGATTATGGGGCGGTTGCTTTGATGATGGCGCATCATTACAAAGCATTATACAATGGACGTCAACTCCACAATTGGACACAGAGACAAAATCCCCTTTCCATTCCGGTCGAGACAACGACACTAATAATTTTTAAATTTTGACCTAACCTGTAATATAATTTATAAATTTTTAATTTATTCGATATTGATAATATCGTCCATAAATTTTTAATTTATTCAATATGAACCTTAAACTTTTGAAATGTACTACGTAGTCCCTAAATTATATAAACATATTTAATATTATCTCCGAATGGAATTAATAAAAGGAAAATATTGAACATTTTTCGTATAGTCTTGGGATTGAATTAAATATTTACCAAAAGTTCACGAACTACTTTGCAAATTTTGAAATCCAGGGATGATATTGCAAGTTAAGCTGAAGCTCGAGAATTATATTACGCAAATTAAAAGTTTAAGGATTACATTCGACGTTAGATCAAAATTTATGAATCATTTTTTGTCCTTGAAAGTTTTTACGAAAGTCACTAATCCGATAATACTGTCATTATTTCTAATCACATAACTTTTCAATAAATAAATACTTTATATAAAATACGTAACGATAATACGTGGATTTACGATTGAGATTTTATCTTCTACGCCGTGGGGAAGCATTTCTCATTTCCAATTGTACAGAGGTCAAAAACATTATAATAAAGAAACATAAAATATCTCTGTCTCTCTCTCTCTCTCATGTTCGAGAGCCACACAAAACAACAAAGAGTCATAGACAGCGAGCTGACGCTGCGTTGCATGTATCGTCGTACTCTTCTCCGACCATAAAAGGGATTCAGAAGCCACCGCCGTATCTTCAAACACCTTGAAGGCAGCGAGCGGTAGACAACCGAACAAAAAACGTGAGAAGAAAAAGAAAAGCAGAGGGTCTGTCTCGACTCGCCTCGCTCATGGATTGCGATCTTCTCCTACCTCCCCGCCATTCTCGATTCCTCCGCTTCCCCCTCCGGCGGAGCTCCTCCCTTCTCCGGCCACTCCCTCTCTGAGCCTCGTCTGATTCCCGCCGTCGAAGTCGCAGTGTTGCGCCACTCAGGTTCACCTCTCTCTCTCTCTCTCTCTCTCTCTCTCTCTGTGTTTTCGTAGTCATCGCGTGGCAATCTGCTCCGTAATTGCTGCGGAACGAGAGGACGGCGACGCGAAACGAGAGGGACGGCGAAGCGAAACGTCGAGAGAGTTGCGTCGAGTTATCGTTTTTTTTTCTTATTTAAATTTGGCTTGGCATTGTTGGAAGGTCCGTCGGATGGAGCACTTTCGTTTTCTTCTGAGAGATGATTTTTTTTTTGGGCAATTCTACGGATGATTTTGTGTTTTTCTCTGCCGAAAGAATCATGTGATTGTACTGAGCTGCTGTTTTTATGGACCTTTGCGTTCTGGAAAGCTGGGTTGAGCTTTCTCTGCTTTCGGATCATGCGCCGAGAGAAGTGAATTTTGATTTTGTTTTGACTTTGGTTTCTGCTGACTTTTCTGTCTTCATCGGAAGACGAGCAGAGCAGTAAGCACTGTTCTGGAAATGCTGGAAATAGCAACTGGCTGATTTCATCTCTCTCGTGACCTTTGTCTTCGTCCTGATGAAGAGAAGCAAAGTTCTCGTGGGATTCAATTCTCGAGAAGTCGCTGGCTACAGCAGATTCATCTCTTTCTCTTCGCACTGAATTTAAGTCTGTAAGAAGAGAGAAGCTGTGGCAAAGTTTCTATTGATCTTCGAGAAAAAGGAAAGAGACACGGAAATGAATGTCTGTTTTCCTTTTCTGCTATGGCTTTGCTCTTTCTTTTCGAAAAAGAAGACTAAGCGGCTTAGGTTACTCCTTGTCTGGGTTCAATGAACCTTTTCCAACTGTGAACATCGTGTGTTTTCCTTGTCTGTGCGTGCATATGGAATTCCATGTAAGCATGAATATTCGCTGTTTTTTTTTTCTCCGGCTCGCCTATCTGAGTCAGATCTTGTTGTTCATCTGGTCGCTGGGTCGCTCGAAATCCATGTGCTTTCATCCTCCGTGCGGTTCTTGAGACAGAATGCGACGAATACAAAAGGGGAAATGTAAAGGAGATTACTTGAGAAAGGACTAGCTTTTCCAGAAAAAGAAGTTCTTTAAAAATGAAAAAAGTCTCACATGGAGTATGTAATCAACATAAAGAGATGTAGGGGTGTTGAATCTACACGTGTCCGAAGGACTTGAAGTTATCTTCATTGTACAGGTCATGGGGCATTTCTCCACCATATTCAGTGGCCTGGCAAGACCGTTTTCAGTTAAGAAGGGAAGGAGCAGTGGGGATTGTGATGGTAGAGAGACTGCAGAAGCCATGGCTAAAGAGGCAAAAAAGAATGACTTGATACTGTCCTCATCCGGCATTGTAAATGTCGACGGCTCCAAAAACTTTGCTTCAGTTTTCTCTAAGAGAGGGGGAAAAGGAGTGAACCAGGATTGCTGCATTGTTTGGGAGGTAGGCATTGAAGCCTGAAAGCATGAAATTCAATTGGGGTCACATTCATTGTTTGTTTCATGAAATTCAACTAGCTAGCTGTTGTCATTTTGCAGGAGAGAAATTCTTCTGATTTTGCAATTGCTTAGAACATTTGGTCACTTTTTATTTTGAAGATCATGTTTAAACAACCTGTCCTTTGGTGTATAGAAGTTCAGAGTCTATTAGATATCCTCTTGCACAGCTTGTATCGTCTCGAGTCATTAATAATACCTCACGTGCTGTGAAGACAGATAAATCTGCACCAATTTATCTTGGAGTTTCCTTCTTTTGCTTCTTTTTTAGCAGAACTTATATGCGTAAGATCACTTGTATGCCATGGATTGTTACCCATGGCTGGTATAATTAGGTTTTCTCATTGAAGTTAGTATATACTGATGATGTAGCTTTTGGTGATAGGAATTTGGGTGCCAAAATGACATGATCTTTTGTGGGATATTTGATGGGCATGGCCCATGGGGACATTATGTGGCAAAAAGGGTCAGAGAGACAATGCCACCCTCATTGTTGTGCAATTGGCAGGAGACTCTTGCTCAAGCTTCCCTAGATCCAGATCTTGACTTGGAATCAGATAAGAAGTCTCATCGTTTTGACATATGGAAAAGTTCCTACTTGAAGACTTGTGCCGCCATTGATAACGAGCTTGGGCGGCATCGAAAGATTGATTCGTTCTACAGTGGGACCACTGCTTTGACTATTGTCAGACAGGTATTAGCAAGAACCCCTCAGTTTTTCATGGCTTTAACGTAGGCTCTGTTTGCAGTGCGTTCATGAATATGCTGTCATGGTTATGTGATAGTTCTTTTTGCTGTGGTTGCCACAGATGTAAGTTTATTGGATCTAGTTTTAGGTTGCGAAATAAGAGTTGATAATGGGGAGTGCCTCTTCCTAACAATAGACTTACGAGAGGCAATATGAAGATGGCTAGCTCTCTAGGCAATTCAGATGTATAGTGGACTTTGTCTCGGCAAACGTAACTTCAAATGTGGGCCAAATGAGACATTTCAATATATTCATGACATGGAAGGTGAACTCCGTCGATAGGTTTCTTTACGCACAAGTGAAGACACCATATAAGAGAAACAGTTGATGAAGTAAACAACCGTTTTGCTGTTCAAAGATTAGTGATTGGCCCATCAGGGGTATCGTTGATTAAGCATTTCTACTTCTTTAGGAACCGATCGTTCAGTGGAAGCTAATCCAATTGATATTTGGCAGGGGGAATCCATCATCATAGCCAATGTAGGTGACTCACGAGCTGTATTAGCAACTACTTCTGAGGATGGGAGCTTACTTCCTGTTCAGCTCACTGTTGATTTTAAGCCCAACATACCTCGTTAGTTCCCCTGCCTATCACTCTTTTCCGAGTTTTGCTTCTCATCTTTTCTTCACACTTCCGTTGATCTTGCTGCAGAGGAAGCTGAGCGGATAATACAATGCAATGGGAGGGTGTTCTGTCTACATGATGAACCAGGAGTGCACCGCGTATGGCTGCCAGATGATGAATCGCCTGGACTTGCCATGTCTAGAGCATTTGGTGATTACTGTTTGAAAGATTTTGGACTTATATCCGTGCCTGAAGTGACACAGAGAAACATAACCAGCAGAGACCAGTTTGTCGTGCTGGCGACTGATGGGGTATGTTGTCTGTTGTTAGTTGTTTGAGCTTTCAAAGGCGGGGGCAAAAACAAGAAAAAAATCAATAGCTTAGCTTTTTCAGAAAATGCGCATTCCGGTTTGCACTAGGCTTACCCATGTCGAGTTGTTAAATCAGTACTGTCGAAGAGTAACATGCATGTAGTGGCGTATAATATGTGCCTTAACAATAGAGGTTCTAGTTTCTAGACAGTAGCATTACTCCTGATAAAAGTTTGATTTATGCCAATGTCAAATTCAAACCGTTAAAGTCACCCAAGTTTCAAGTCCTCCGCTTGGCTAACCCAATTTCAAAAGCCATGTAACCGAACTTTCGCACCTAGCATATTATCATGACAAGCAGGAGTAAGAATAATCCTCCTGCAAGAGTGGGGCAGATAATGTCACTTCTCTTGAAGAGCGTCCTTGTTGACCTTCATCAACCCTGGTCGGTTAGATATTATTTCGCCTTATGAAGTATGGTTGAATTAGCGATCGCTTCTTATGTTGCGCTTTTCTCTTTCCTCTCTGTCAGGTGTGGGATGTTGTATCCAATCAAGAAGCAGTGGAAATTGTATCCTCAATGTCAGACAGGACTAAGTCTGCTAAACGCCTGGTCGAGTGTGCTGTCCGAGCATGGAAACAGAAGAGGCGTGGAATTGCGATGGACGACATATCAGCCATTTGTCTCTTCTTCCACTCTTCCCCTTTATCTCAGCAAGTTCACCCCATCAAGTCCCCGAAGTAAATTCATGTGAGGAACGGTTCATCTAATGGGGATCGTGATCATCGACGGAAGAAGCCTCAGATCGTGCTTGCTTTCGTGCGCCCTGACGCAACCACGCAAGCGCAGCTGTAAATATAAGCCGAGTGTCATGATATCGGTACTTGTGCAGACAATTTCCTCTGCATAGGTTAGTGCTTGGACAAAGCCCTTTGGCTTCTTTGAGGAAACAGTCACATTTTTGCGGTGAAATTCATTTCTTTCGTGCTGCCCATGGAAATTAACTGTACCCCTTAGTGAGGTGGTGGTGGAACATTGCATCTGCATTCGCATGGTCAGGGGGAAGGGAACTCGAATTCTGTCGGGATTTAACCAATTCATTTCTCGAAAGGCGATAAACAGGGTCATCACTCATAGGCTAGCAATGTCAAAAACTTCTATTCTGGCTGCGAGATAAAATTGACTTGATGCTATGTTCGGTGATTCGTTGAGAAGAATCTGCACTCGATGATGCAGCGATGTCTGAAGGGAGAGGGAAGCATTTACGTGCACGGGAAGAGCCCATTTAGTGGCCATTGGGACTGCACGAGGTTGAGAAGACTACCATGATTCTGGTGCACCGAGGGAAACCCAGATGGCAGAAGCATGAAGACGGAAGTACCCCCGCAAGATAAAAGCTGTCGGAGAGTAACGTCAGAAATTATTGTTCGTGTTAGAAAGTAGAATCCCACCATTGGATATAATTGCGCCTCACATGAGCGTAGTGTTTCTATGTTAAAAAGTTCCAACCTCAAAATATAAGCTACAATCTTTCCTATCACGTGTAAGTTGAATAGTTCATCTCAAAAATTTAAATTGATCGGTGACGGGAAATCATATGAATATAAAGTGTATTTAGGATCGAATGTCAATTAAATTTGGACAATACTTCAACATCATCCGTCTAGTGTTTTGAGTTTTCACACGTTCTAACATGTTTTATAACGCGAGTTTGTGGACGACGACTCTAAAACTCTCTTCTTCCTCGTGTGTTTCCAGGCCATGTGTGTCGACATCGACGAAAACGTCAATGGCGGCTGCTTTGGTCATCGTGGGCGTCATTAGGACGCTGAAACTAAGCAATGCTTCAACGAGAACACTTGCCCAATGAATGACCCATGGACCTCTCCTTCATTTTGGGTCATACCAGCAACTGAGCCAAGACCAAAACGTGAGACCCAGTTATGATGGAGCACGTGACATTAAATTAATTTCTGATATCCCTGACCAAGTTCCACCAGCATATCGAGAAAGCTATTCTATCAATCCTAAACCTATTGTATAGATGTTAATTCGATTTTAAAGCTTTGCGCAAAATTTCAATACAGTTGTTTCGGTTGATTTTTGCCGAAGATCGTCGACGGCCATTTTACGTGACATACGCCACGTCGACGATTTTGCATTGAACATTGGCCGAAAGGACTATTGGAATTTCTCGCAAAGTTTAGAAATTTGAATTGATAGAATTGAAATGTTTAGGGTGAATTGATATCCATATAAATTTATAACTAATCGGATAGTTTCCTCCATGATGTTCTGTTTGGGCTATTTATCTGAAAAAGGGGAAACAAAAAAATTAAACTTGAGCTGCTTCCGCATGCACATGCGCCACTAGATGAGATAGCTTTAAGGGAGACCCTACTTTTTGGGCTTAATACTCAAAAAAACCTCTAGCTTTAGCATTATGACAATTCTACCCAATTTTTTTTTTTGTCTCATAAAAAACCTTCAACTTTTACATTTGTCCTAATTAAACCCCAAACTTTTGTTTTCGTCAATCTACTGCCTAGTCCTTCATCTTTAGCATTTGCTCCAATTATATCCAAAACTCTATTTTTTTCTCATAAAAAACCTCCAAATTATTTTTGTCCCAATTCTATTATCGTTAGTTCTCTATAATCATCATTAGTTAATTCTATGGCATTTCCACGTTATTAATGAATTACACCTCGGAAAGTCAACATAAAAAAAAATCACGAACTTCTTCGTAGTTTGCTATCCCTATATATTCTTTGGAGATATATAATCACTCAAGATGACATGTTTTGTATCTTTTTCTTAAATTGGCTCAAAAAATTTGACATGAAGATATTTGGACTAACGATCTAAAATTTCGTCTTTTCTAAAATCCCTATTGTTTCTAAATTTCGAAAATTCATTGATAAAATCTAAAATCTCTAAGTATTAACGATGATTATGGCGAAAATGGTAGAATTGAGATAAAATTAAAAGTTGTTGACTTTTTTATGAGACAAAAAAAATGTTGGATATAATTGGGACAAATGCTAAAGTTTAGGATTTTTTGGGTATTAGAAGCAGAATTGGGACAAAAGTAAAAGTTGAGGGTTTTTTATGAGACAAAAAAAGTTTTTGATATAATTGTCACAAATGCTAAAGCTGGAGATTTTTTGGATATTAAGCCCGCTTTTTGTAACACAAAAATCAATTGTACATCCGCGCTATAATTATCTCAAATTAATTTCGTGTCGCCAAAAATCACAAATTAGTATAGTCATGTCACATTTGCTCCAAACCAGTATTTTTATCGAAAAATATCTCAAATTCGTACATCCGTACCATATTTACCCAAATTAATTTTCTTGTAATGGGAAATCCTAAACTAATATACCCGTGCCACTTATACTCAAAATTAGTCGCCAAATTCTTAAATTGGAAAATTTGCCAAGATTTGCTAATTTTGACCCAAGAACTCCTCGAAGTTTAAAAAAAAAAGAAGCTAATATCTCTAACTTTTAATGACTCGAAAATTAATTTAGGTAAATGTCGTACGATTGTACTAGTTTAAGATCTTCTACAACTCGACATTCGTTTAAAGCAAAAGTGACACAAGTATACAGATTTTTGTGATACGAAAGTTAATTCGGGTAAATGTCGTACGATTATACTAGTTTAAGATCTTCTACAACGCGACATTCGTTTAAAGCAAAAGTGACACAAGTATATGGACTTTTGTGACATGAAAGTTAATTCGGGTAAATGTCCCACGGTTGTACTAGTTTAAGATCTTATACAATATTGCATTCTTGTAAAGCAAAATTGACATAAGTATACGGGCTTTTGTGACACGAAAATAAGTCTGGAGACAAATGTGGCGCCAATATATCAGTTGAGAGTTCTTTTAACGACGTCGAGCCACAAAAATATATGTAGGTGAATTGGGGAACGTCCATTTGGTTCCCTCCAATACCACTTCTTTTAGCGGCGCCTCGTGACAAATTTCTGGATAAAAGGTGGGTGGCGAAAAACGTTTTCAAAGCCCAAGGCAGAATACAAATGTAAGAAGTCTCGTCCCGCACCAAGACGCAAGGGCAAAAAGGGTAATTCCCCACGCGCTGTCCCACTCTCAAACCGTCAATCTAGTTCCGCTTTGACCCGGCAGAGCGCCAGAGTTGGACGACACGACTTCACTTCATCAAAAGTTGTTCGCGCACGCACTCGGAAAAATCGGGAAATTAAAAAGATTTTTCGGTGCGCGAGAAACTGGGCGAGGGTGGGGGTTCCGCCCGACTTGTCGCCGCGATATCTCGCGATGAGATCTCCTCCAGACGCGGATCACCGCTTTCATCGAGCGAAGTCGAGGACATCCTATCTCGATGTCGCTGTGACGTACGACGTGCGCGCACCGCACGCGACTTTTGTCCCCCGGGTGCCTTCCCCCACGCGCAGCTCCAAGCGAGGGTCGGCGCGTGGGCAAAATCTTGATTTTGACAAGTAGAGTCGCGCGTCATCATGATTGACCGATTTGAAAATTGCCCGGTCCGAATGCATTCACCCATATATATTTATATCATATATATGACATAATTATTATATGTTCTAATTACGATCAATAAATGAATAATTAAGGGATTTAACTGTAATGTGGGTGTTAAAAAAATATCATAAATGGACTTATAATTTACATAAACTCAATTTACCTCGATAACTCTCTCTTAATCTCACTTATTTATCACTCTCACCTCGGTTTGAGTACGAATTATCCTACATTAGGTTAAATATGAAAGCGTTTTAAGAATATAGGTCGAGTCAAGTACAAATTGGGTATAAGTCAATAAATTAGCATTGCATGAAAACTAGGTCAAATTGGTCTATTTAAACTGAATCATTTTTAATCCGATCCAAATCGACTCGATCAACCCGTTTGATAAGTCTATGAAGCATATATTCAAAATATTCTACTCTACAAAAATATTATTTTAGGTACATTAAAATCTACCCATTAAATTTAATATATTAAATAGCAAGATAAATTTTCAAATTCAAACATTTAAATAAAGAGTTTTTTTTTTTTTGAAGTTGTATCTTTTTCGCATCATGCACAATTATTGCTGAAAATAGTTGTTTCCACAGAGCATGACTAATGAACGTTTTTGAAGCATCATGTGTTGATAGAATTGTCCGAATGCTCCAACCAAAAGCACCACTAACGATATGCGACGTTAGAACTAGCCAGGTGTCATCTGAAAGTGGGGGGGCATCATTACCAAGAAAAGATTGAGGTTTTTCGGTGGGGCCCAGTCTGATGGGGACACGTCAATCGTGTCGCACCATTCCTCGCTTAGGAAGTTGGGAAACTCGTTTAATGATTACTTTTATTTGGTAATGCCCGAAATATGATAAATTCATTTGTCTGACGGACGGGCCCGCGCATGCCACGTGTCGCACGTGGGTACGACTGACCTGGCACCAAGGGGTACGCAATATTTTCTCGGGAAGGGAAAAAGTTAACAAAGTAAAACGAGGAGAAAATAAATAAATAAATGAATTTAGCTGATCTCGGTCGTCGGCCACGCGTCAGTCACGTGATCTTGAGGTGGGGGAAGGAACATTTCCAAAGGATGAAAGATGAATTACAAAAAAAAAAAAAAAAAATTCAAGAAAAGGCATATTTAAGCTCCGTTCATTTTGCAAAAATAAATAATTAAAAAATTATTTTCTAAAAATTAATCGCATAAATCTCTTGAAATGGTTAAATCAATGAAAAATTATTTTAAATCAGCAATAATTTATTCCTAAATATTTGCGTAAAATTATAAAATATTTTTTATTCATTTATTTTTATAAGCGATATAAGTCAATTATTTATTGAGAAATATATTTTACATCACTCTTTTTTTTTTTTGCCAAACAAACCGAACTTTAATTATCGGTTGGATGGTAACATGTTCGATGAGAATTATAAAATTTGCAAAGTCTCTACTGCCAAAACCTTCTATCGAAAATTTTTAGCTTTATCGGATGAGGTCTTAGCATTCATGTCGGCAATTTTCGTGCCTAAAATTGGTGGATAGATCGAACTCAGTATCAATATAAAAATATTTATGATTAAATTGATTCAATTGAAATGTTTAGAATTTAGACGAGAGTACATAAAAAATAATTTATTTTTTAGTTTATCTTTATATAATCTTTTTTATAATTTATGGTGGACATTTATGCCAATGGGGGATACAACGCCAGATACATGGGGATTGTCATTGATTAGCATCACGGCCAGGTTGACCAGAGAAAAGAAAAACGGAAAATAAAATGGATTTTTGCCTTCTTTTTTTTTTTTTAATGTTGTTCGTACAGAGCTTCACATCCGAGGGACAAAAGATGGAGACGTACATAGATAGACTTCATCGTCATAAACGGAAAATACAAGCACAAAGAATAATTGACAAGACGATAAAAAAAATTTGTCCGAAAAAAAGGATAAATGATAAGGTTGATGTAGCTATCAAATCGTCCCGTAAATGTCTCTAGCAGATTCTAAATTTAAATTGATTTTTCTATAGCGGCATAACTTTCTAAATTGTTTTCTTGAAATTACACATGTCAAGTTTGAACAAATTGTCAAAAAAATCCTAAATTTATTGCGCTTTTATTGATTCAATCATAAACCTTTTGTATTTGCGCTAATTCAATTCTAAACTTTTTTATGCCTATTTAGTCATAATCCTTTTACATTTATAGCAATTCGGGGCATTCGGCCAACTTTGACATATTGGCGTTGGCAAGACAATTTTTAAATATTATTTTTTTTTCAAATTTGTGTATTTTATTGTATTCCTTTTTATTTTATTTTTTGTCATATTCTTTCTCCACCGATTGTTGGATTAACTAGTTGAAGGCAAGGGCTGGCAAGGCTCGACCTCGTTGGTCACCGGGTGCTACTAACGCCGGGCGAGACTCGACTTCACCCGGCCATGGCGTCACTTCACCATTACTAAGCAAGAGTCGACGAGGCCGGATTTGGGTGAGGCCGACCTTGCCAGGTAACGGCGGCGCCGGTGGCGTGTAAGGTTGAGCCCGGGCCGGCCCTCGCGTCCAACCAATCGCCGATCCGGCAATCGGCTTGAAGAAGAAGATGAATAAAAAAAAGAAAAAATAAGAAAAGAAAATAAAAAATATTATTAAAAATTATCCCGTCAGACGGTCAAAGTTGACCGCATTGATTGAATTAAGCATAAATACAAAATGTTTAGGCCTGAATTGACACAAATAGAAAATTTTTAGGACTGAATTGAAATAAATGCAAAAAATTTATGACTTAATTGATAAAATTAAAAAGTTTAAACCGAATTGACAAAAATGCAATAAGTTTTAGAATTTTTTTTTTTTGACAAATTTCCCCATCACATTCCCTTTTCATAACTTACTGTTTTTCTTTTCAAGCTTTTCTCTCGCATCGCAAATTGTGGGTCCCTTTTACTCTTATATCCATGTCAAAAGGGTTAGGATAAAGCAATTTAAATGAGAGACTATATGAAAATGATCAACCTTTGAATTTTTCATTTAATAAATAACGATTTTTTTATTCTTTTGAATATCTCCCGCATGACGTGATTAGGTTGCATGGTTATGCACACGACGCAATATCCAAAGAGATTTCGAAATTGAAAAAAAAGAAAGAATGAAGAGAATAATAAACATTAAATGTTAGTTGGCACCTCCTTTTCCGGTTAGCAAAGGTCATAAAAACAATGCCATTAGAAGAAAACAAATTTAATGCACGTGGCGAAATTAAAATAAATATTTAATATAATGGAGAGCCCCCACATTTTGACTCCTAACATAATGACTGGTTTTATAAATGATTTTAGTTTAAATCAATCAGTCGGGGCATTATTCTTTGCGCGGGGGGCCCACTGCTAATTCTTTTTATCCCACTACTATAATGGCCTTCCAATTTCTTGTCCATTTGTGACGTCAAAAATCCATCAAAAAGGACGATATGATGCTTCGGTGGTGGGAGGTCACCCACGCCGCACATCTTGTCAAATCGCACGGCGTCTTTAAAATCAGGGCACGTCGCCAACAAGTCGATTCAAAGATATCGCGTGCGAAGATAGATGGGCGATCGCAGGAGACGAAGCTTCGACGATTCACCCCTGCACGCAAAGACACTACTATACGACCTTACTTGCGATAGTCATCCGAATATGACGTGAAGATACCTCCCTCGTTATCACTCCCCGAGTGAGAGAAATTATTGTTCTCCCCTTCATCTCGTAAAATACCCCCGAATTTTACTTTTAAGAGTTCGGACGAAGTAGTTTAAGGACTTTACTCAAGTTCGAATAAAATATATAGCTCACCCCTAAAAAAAAGTACATGTTATTCGAAAACTTTTAGGGTCTTGACTTTGCTTTTAAAAATATAATTGGTGCCTTTTTGTCGTGCGAAGTGTGTGTAGATTAATGATTGATATGTTACTTTGGATAATAATATAATAAATCTATAAATAAGTTCATGTACTGAGCATGGTTTAATATTTCACAATTACAACGGAATTTCTTAGTTATTTATTTATTTATTTATGTCGCATTGTTTTTATCCGAAGCATGCTTAGTAATAGCCAGTCTATCTCGAGCAACCTAACATTTCGATAAAGGTCGCGTACCTAATGTCTTTAGATAAAGATTAATATGATTTCATATTACTAATAAGACATAATCCCGGAGCATTCAACCCCCTGCGGAAATGTCGAGCTTCCTTCGTAAAGTTATTTAACAAGTCTCGAAACCGAAGGACAAAAATTCTTACGATAATTAGTCTTTCCTAACATGCGGTGTAGGCACAGATATTAACAAATATCTAAGAGACCCTTAACAAGAATATTTAGTATAGGATAATTTAGTTCGAAAATATCGATTGTGCTTAACACTAGAGCTCGTAGTGTGTTAAAAGCTGCAAAATTTATCTCATTACTCTCTTAACAAGTACTTGATCGCTTACAATTTTAATGTATCAGCTATTAATGTAATATGCATGATTGATATTTTTGGGTACCGAGTTATTTTTTTCACAAAACGTATTTAATAAGTGTTCGAAAATGCTACATAGCAAGGCAACTTACTTCAAAAGGAATGTCTTAGGGATAGTTGTCCGAAAAAATCCTAAATTTATTACACAACATCCAATTCAGCTCTAAAACTTTAATTGTGCTGATATAGTCGTAAACACTTAGTCGATTTGTCAATTTACCCATAAATTTTTTTGGTATCAATTTAGTCATAAATTTTTTGAAAATTTGGCCGTTTAGTCCTTCTTAACCTATTATTCGGATATTTGAACGAAACGATTACATCAACAAATGGTTTAAAGGTTCATAATTAAAATTAGAAAGTTATTTCGACCAAAAAAATTAGAAATTAAATTAACACTATAAAAATGTTTTCAGATTTAGAATTTTTGGACAATTTTGCCCGGGGTCCTATGTTCTGAAAACCTATTTGATGATGTCATGTTTGATCGCATCTCCCGTGACAGAACAAGAGAGGGGGGGGGGGGAGAGAGAGAGAGAGAGAGAGAGAGGGGACGGGACAAAAATCAGAGAGGAGGGTCCCACTTGACCGCCAGAACGTGCGAGAAAAGAAAAGAAAAATCTACGCGTGGTCCAAAATGGACAGAGGAGTGAGGACCGAAAAGAGACGAGAACCTGCCTCTCTCTCGGCTCGCGAGAGAACCCCGACGACTCGCGATAAATTAGCGAGAAATCGACCCCCCAAAATTGTCAGTGCTCTTTTCTTTTTTTTTGTCCCCTTCCTTACGGAAAGCGACAGTACGAAATGAATGGAAAGGACTGGACTTGTGCCCCCGGATATTCACTGGATTTGAATTCCCGGTTTCGCATCCGTTCTCACGTCCCCCCGGCCTTTCCCAATCCAATCACCGCACGAAACGATAACCGATCGCGCTTATCACCTGCGCCTATCTGATAAGCGGATTCGGCTATCGCGCCACGATCGATAAGCTCGCGGGCTTATCACTGATAGGTCAGAATGGGGGAAAGAAAGAGAGGAAAGTCCCCACCCCCAAAACTGTACAGCGCATCGAAGATAGCGAGACCAAGTCTCTCTCTCTTTCTCTCTATACCCTTTATCTTTCTCTCTCTCTCTCTCTCTCCTCGCCTTCGCAGCCTTTCAAACCCTAGATGTCCTCGAATTCCGCGCGCTGTTGATGCTCGCGAGGTCCGGAACGCCGGGATTCATGAGGTTTCCGAGGAGCTCCGCGGGGCATTTCGAGGTTCGATTCGGGGACGGGGCGTGAGATTCGTTCGGCTCGTCGGTGGGTCGGCCGTTCTCGTTCGAATTTGAGGAGAGTTTATTTATTTTATTTTTTTTATCTTTTGGGGTCTGTCTGGAGGTGGAGAAATGTCGTCGCTGAGCAGAGAATTGGTGTTCCTCATACTTCAATTCCTGGAGGAAGAGAAGTTTAAGGAGTCCGTGCACAAGTAAGTTCGGTTCGGTGCCTCGTTTTTGTTTTTTTTTTCCTCCTCTTTTTTGACTCTCTTTGCTCTGTTCTCTTTACGTGAACTGGTTAGATATATCAGATGTGCGCGCGTTTCTTCGTTGTTGTGCGGCTGTGTGCGTCGTGGATTGAAGAGGTTATGCTTATTTGAGCTCGTTCGTGGTGTGTGTAAGCAGTTGAAGCAGGGTCGGGCCGTTAGCGTCAGTTAATCGTCGGTTTCCGCTGTTTTCTTTTTGTGATGAAAAGTATTGAGGATGAAACTTAAGGCTCGTCTGTTGTCGTCGAGACAGTTGAGAATATTTAGAAGATGGAGGAAATGTTTACTTTCAAATCCTGTTCTCAGTTGGGAGTTAATTTTCTGTGCGAGTCAAGGAGTGGGCTTAGATTCAGTAGGAGCTTTTGCCATTTGGGCCTACTGTCTTAAAACTTATATCAGTAAATTTCGGTTGGTTGTTTTGTCCGCAATATAAAGCATGGTTTAATCTTTATTTGATTTTTAGAAGAAAGTGGGACATGAAATTTAGAAAGGATTTTCTTTTTTTATCCTGGTTTCTTCCTTAGATTCGGAGCTGAGGGAATTCGTAAGAAAATTCCTTAGGTCTAGTGGTTATAAAAAATTTGTTTGAATCGGGGCTTCCTGGCTGAGTCTACATTGGAAAGATTAAGACGATATATATATATTTTTTTGGGTATTGCATTTCCTTTCTTATGTTCTCTTGCTCATTGTACAATCTGTTTTTCCTGATAAATGGACATGTTTAATGCAGGCTCGAGAAAGAATCAGGGTTTTTTTTCAATATGAAGTACTTTGAGGAAAAAGTTCAAGCTGGAGAGTGGGAAGAGGTTGAGAAGTACTTGTCTGGATTTACCAAAGTTGATGACAACAGATACTCGATGAAGATCTTTTTTGAGATTCGGAAGCAGAAGTATCTCGAAGCTCTTGATCGGTAGGTCGTTGCAAAGATTGGTTGGTCATACTCTGCTCCTGTTCAAGAAATTATCTCGCCTTTTATATTTGTTTGCTGCTCATCTGGTATTGTAGGCAGGAGAAGGCTAAGGCGGTAGAGATATTAGTAAATGACCTGAAAGTATTTTCTACATTCAATGAGGAACTCTACAAAGAGATCACCCAGCTTCTAACACTTGGCAATTTCAGGTATTTGTTCGTCTTAAATGCATAGTATATCCCATTTGATCCAAATTTTGAGTTTGAAGGAATTTGCATGAAGTTGAAGTATTAACTTAGTCTATGCTTCTCGAAAATGATTGTAGGAACTAAGGCAGCTGAAATTTAATTTTGGTTTCATTATAGGGAGATTTACAAAGCTTAAATGTGAATGCTGGAACCTTCACTTCTATCATTGCTTTAATGTTTAGTGGACCTTTTCTCACTTGAATTAGATGTCATATTCAACATCAGTGCTTCTTATGGCGATTGATCTGTAGCTTATGCTGATTGAAATATGTCACCCATGTCATTAAATTGGTATCTGAACTTCTATGACATCATCCCTGGTTCTCTAATTTGCTCATTTCTTTATATTGCACATAACAGGGAAAACGAGCAGCTGTCTAAGTATGGTGACACAAAAACAGCTCGGAACATTATGCTGATAGAGCTCAAAAAGCTTATAGAAGCAACTCCTTTGTTTCGTGATAAGCTTGCATTTCCTACTTTGAAGTCTTCAAGACTGCGGACTCTGATTAACCAAAGGTATTTTATTGAATGCTCTGCAGGTTGTTGTATCATGTTCTTATGTTTACATTGGACTTCTCGTCATTTTACTTTTGCTCTATGGGAGAAAGTCTACTGCTCAAATTGCCCATCACAGTAGCATTTCTCTTGAGGAGGTTTATGGGGATTCTTTTGGAAATGTACACTTGATAAACTACTTTGGTTTTGCAAAGCTCTTAGGACTTGATGCTTCCACTGGTGGATGCCCTGTGCGATGAGATACTGCTCTTACGGCTATTCCACTGTCTACATGCCATGTCTTTTAACAATTTTACCATCGTTAACAGAATATAAAGATTTTCCTCCTTTCGACTCTAATCAGATGGTATAGTGTCCTGCCAGAATTGCATGGATTTGTGTTATGATTCCTGCTTCGAGAATGTCGTAGCTAGTGCCAGTGTTCTCCTTAATGTCGTCTGATGCACGAGAGTCCTATCTACAGTTTGAACTGGCAGCACCAGCTATGCAAGAACCCAAGGCCTAACCCAGACATCAAGACTTTGTTTACTGACCACACATGTACACCTCCAAATGGTCCTCTTGCACCTGGAGGTGTGAATCTTCCAGTTTCTGCTGTTGCGAAACCTGCTGCATATCCTGCCCTTGGACCTCATGGGGTATGATGGTGATGTCTTAAATATCCATGAATTTCCCTCTCCCCTGAAAACTATGTCTGAGTGTTATGACTTTAAATCTATAACTTACGAATGTTCTTCCTTCAAATTGTGTTATAGCCTTTTCCGCCCGCAGCTGCTGTTGCTAATGCCAATGCACTACCGGGAAGTGCCCTAGCAGGTTGGATGGCCAATGCCTCTGCTTCTTCATCTGTTCAAGCAGCCGTTGTTACTGCATCTTCCATACCTATTCCGCCTACTCAAGGTTGGAATTTTAATGAAAGCTGGCATGAATGATATGATTTTGCTGTTGAGATGTAGAGACCTGGCATAGGACTTGTGCTTTTAGGAACCAGGAAAGTTCAATTCCTAATTGAAATTTTAGATTGGCCAATCTGTCAATATCAAGCTCGTAATGACACCATTTTTCTCCTTTCTCTAAGAAAGATTCATCTGAACCTTCGGTTGGAATGCACAGTCTAAGCTTTTACTTCCCCCTCTTTTTATCGTTTGTATGTGGAAATCATACTAAAAAAGAAACTTTGTAAGATGTTTTTCTTCGTAGTATCTACATATGTTGACTCTTCATAATCATCTCAGCCGTTTCTATCATGAAACGAGCCAGAACACCTCCTACTGCCTCAGCTATGGTTGATTATCAGAATCCAGATCATGAGCAACTAATGAAAAGACTTAGACCTGCTCAGTCAGTTGAGGAGGTAAACACCAAAATCTTGGTTTGTAATATGCAACTTGCTCATTGCAGTGCTTCCTGAATTGTAATAGTGAAGTTTAAATTTGGAACTTTTTGACTCACAAGCCTTTTCTCATGTTGATCTTGCATGATTTAGGTTACATATCCACTATCTCGACCACAGGCTTCTTGGTCTCTGGATGACTTGCCAAAAACAGTGGCTTTCACCATGCATCAAGGATCCGCAGTCACTAGCGTGGACTTTCACCCATCTCATCTTACAGTGCTTCTTGGTATAAAGGCTTCGTACACATACCTGCTCTTTTCCGTTGTTTACCCCATAGAACCCTATTAAACTCGTTCATCCCCAACCCCAAACGCATACAAACAACTGAAAAGAGAAATACCCATGAATTGGAATCTGCTACGTGATGAATAGATTTCTTACTCGCAGTTGTTTTGCAGTTGGTTGTGGCAATGGTGAAATTACACTGTGGGAACTCGTATCAAGGGATAAATTGGTCTCAAAGCCCTTCAAAGTGTGGGACATGAAATCATGTTCTTTGCCATTTCAGGTTGTGTGTTATATCTGGATAGTTCCTTCAGCATTTATATGGTGAAACTATTGAGCTCTAAAGTAATTGTACTATATAGAAGCTGCAATTTCAGTTATATGAATTCTGTGCCAAGTTGGTGATGTATCCACTCAAGAATCTTTTTTCTGATGTTTCCAGTTATGAAGCAAAAAGTAGTTGTTGAGTTGAATTATAATATTGGAGGCTTATTTCAGGCTGCTGTTGGCAAGGATTCAGTAATATCTGTTAGCAGGGTGGCATGGAGTCCAGATGGAAACTTTGTAGGTGCGTTTGCTTGGGTTGTGCGCCAAAAGTGGCATTGCAATTTACAGGGATTTGGAAAAATAACTAATTCTTTAAAACGCAGGTGCTGCATTTACCAAACAGTTGATTCATTTGTATGCTTCTCATGGAGGAAATGATCTGCAGCAGCATGTAGAGGTATAATTGATTTAATCTGCTGCTTGAACGGGCGAGTCCTGCATATGAGGAGCTCATCTCTTTCTAATTGCAGATTGATGCCCATGCTGGTGCTGTTAATGATCTGGCCTTTGCTTATCCAAACAAACAATTGTGTGTAGTGACCTGTGGAGATGATAAACTTATAAAGGTAGTGCAGTAATTTTCTCATCATTTGCTTTGATTAGATTGGACACTTTGAACACCACTAATTTATTTAAAATGAGCAGGTATGGGATTTGAATGGAAGAAAGCTATTCAACTTTGAGGGCCATGAGGCACCTGTTTATTCTGTTTGTCCTCATCACAAGGAAAACATTCAGGTACTTAGCGTTTTCAGGGGAGAGATCCAACATTATCGATGTGACACGTAGTGGTTAACCAATAAGTATGTCCTACTTTGAGGTTTATTCAGTTTCGTTAGAATGATACTGGACTATTTGCAGTCTATACAGTACTTGGATAGTTTCAATTAAACAGAAATAATAAGTGTGGCTATTTTTTTTTATAATTATATCACACTTGAAAAGCTCCATAACAACACTTGCCTAAGAAGGAAACTAAAGTTGGTATTTCTTTTCGGTTTGAACAAGGTCAAATGTAATGGCCAGCGTGCTATCTGTCTTCTCCTTCTCCAAATTTGAGAAAGACTTATTGTCGCATTGGCATTAATTTTTAGTTTTTTCTTGAAAGTTGCAGAAGACATGGTTGAGACATTAGACTTTAGTTGTTACATGACCGAAGTTGGTTTAGTTAACAACTTTTCTCTTTTTCGAAAAAAGAAGATGAAGCATCTCCATATGGAAGGAGTAATAATCTACGTAATACATATAGTAGTGCATTGAACGCAAAATGAAATCTTTGATGAAATAAGTATTTTTACAATATGTAATTCTGACTTTCCCGCCCCTGTTTGTGGTATAAGGCTTAGTATTAGTTGTTTCTGCTGCTGCATTTGTTGTTATTAGTGCTACCTTTATTGAAGAAAATGGTAAATCTAACAGAGTTGATTTTTGCACCACCTATCGATTTTCAGTTCATATTCTCAACTGCAATCGATGGCAAAATAAAGGCCTGGCTCTATGACAATATGGGTTCTAGAGTTGATTATGATGCTCCTGGCCATTGGGGCACTACAATGCTTTACAGTGCTGATGGGACTAGGTAAGGAGGATGGAATCTCAAACATTGGTTGCTGTTTTCTTTTGCTCCTTTCTTCTTTGTCAGTGGTCATCTTCACGATGTTTGCTGCAAATATTCTCTTAGGATATGGCACGATGACTGATATTTGCTGCCAATCTGCTCATCACTTATTCCTTATTTTGCAATCAGATTATTTTCCTGTGGAACAAGTAAAGATGGGGAGACTTTCCTTGTGGAATGGAATGAAAGTGAGGGTGCTATAAAGAGGTCATATACAGGATTAAGAAAGAAACCGGTGGGAGTCGCACAATTTGATACGACTCGAAACCATTTTTTGGCTGTGGGAGAAGACAACCAAATAAAGTTTTGGGACATGGATAATGATAATATTCTTACAAGTACAGATGCAGAAGGTGGACTCCCGGTGAGTGTTACATGCTATATTGTTGGTCTTTCATGGCAAACTTTGCTTTTGATGCCAGCACTAACGTGTTTTCCATGATGGAGCAGAGTCTTCCTCGGTTGAAGTTTAACAAAGAAGGAAGTCTTCTCGCTGTAAGTACAGCAGATAATGGTTTGAAGATACTTGCGAACACAGTAGGTCTTAGACATTTGAAAGTTCATGAAGCCCCATCCTTTGAAGCACTAAGAAAACCAATTGAGTCTGCAGCCATCAAGGTTCTGATTGTTTACTTTGTGCTTTTGTTATTTAATGTACTTGGTTTAGAGATCACCTCTAATAATATTTACATGATCCTTTTTATTTACGTCATGTAGGTCTCTGGCTCTTCTGCTGTTGCAAATGCCAGTGCAGTAAATTGCAAAGTGGAAAGGAGCTCTCCTGTCAGACCTTCTCCGATTCTTGTATGCTGTTTACTTTAGCATGACATGTTTCTTATCTGTTTCAAAAAATGGCATGACACTGAGAATCTTCAGGCGTACAGCTGTGAGATTATTTTCTTATTTCTGACGAGCCGCACTTAGTAGAGCATTAGAAAATGCGATGGCAGACTGTCTTTCAGATCATATGAAATTGGCTAGTTTTATGTCAACAGAAACTGGTCAAACCGTTCAAGATTCTATACCCCGTGAAATCTTTGCTTACATTATGGTATACTTTGTTTGTTCGATCAGCGGAATAAGAAAGGAAGAGGTGATTTTGCATATTATTGGTCCTTTGAGAAATTAACGCATTTAAATCGATTTCTTTGTTCAAGAATGGAGTTGATCCTATGGGTAGAATCATAGAGAAATCAAGGACAGTTGAGGAAGTGGTTGATAAGGCTAAACCTTGGCAGCTAGCGGAGATTTTGGATGCTGGTCAGTGCCGTTTAGTTACGATGCCTGAGAGCACAGATATTTCCAGCAAGGTATGTTACCTCATTGAACAGAAATAGTTCTCTAGCGATTTGTATCCACTTCATGTCTGCCTTATTTAATGTCTAGGTTGTACGACTTATATATACAAATTCTGGAGTTGGACTTTTAGCCTTGGGGGCAAGTGGTGTCCAGAAATTATGGAAGTGGGCCCGGAACGAGCAAAATCCAAGTGGGAAGGTAATGCCTGATTCTTTTTGGATTAAAGCTTTTGATTTAATTTTTAAGAGGAACTACTAAAGTGAACAAGCACAAAAGGCCACCGCCAATGTTGTTCCCCAGCACTGGCAACCAAGCAGTGGTCTTCTTATGAATAATGATGTCTCAGGTGTCAATATTGAAGAAGCAGTACCGTGCATAGCTTTATCAAAAACGACTCCTATGTAATGTCAGCTTGTGGTGGCAAGATCTCATTGTTTAACATGATGACTTTCAAGGTAATTTTTGTCATTCTTGGCTTTAAAACTTCGTTATTGTTTGCATCCTGAATTTTTTATACGTTCTATTTTCTGCAGATGATGACCACATTCATGTCGCCCCCACCTGCATCTACTTTTCTTGCGTTCCATCCGCAGGATAACAACATCATTGCTATTGGAATGGAAGATTCTACTATCCATATTTATAATGTTAGAGTAGATGAGGTAGCTGCTGTATGAATTGGCTTTTCTTTTCTGCTGATACCATGTACTTGCCACAAGTGACATGATTTTTCTGGCTTTTATAGGTGAAGTCAAAGTTGAAGGGTCACCATAAGAGAATAACTGGTTTAGCCTTCTCCACCAATCTTAACGTCTTGGTTTCATCGGGTGCTGATGCTCAAGTAAGTGAATCAAAGAAGATTCTGTTATCCAGCTTGAGAACTAGTCTCTGGTTTCTGGTGCTTTCTGAATTTTGTTTCATCGTCTGCTTTATCCAAGTCTCCGTATTGAGATGACTAACTGCTATCTTTAGTGTCTTATTACTACTATGAGAAACATTTGCTTTTAGTAGAGACGATTGGCATGAAACCTGTGATCATTTGGAAAGTAGTGGAACTCAAATGTCTCTATGTCTGTTCTTTCTGCCATACTTCCGAGATGATATAACCTGTCCTTTTTTCTCAAATTCACCTTTCATGTTAAAGCTGGGCAGATTTATTACTAAATTGCCTCTTCAATCCTTCCTCTGCACACTTTCCCCTTTTTTCTGATCTGGGGTTGTTTCATCTTCTTCTCATGTATGAAATAGAAATAATTTCTCTCTCCTTAAAAATAAACAGCTGTTCCTGTGGAGTATTGATTCTTGGGATAAGAGGAAGTCTGTTCCAATTCAAATACCTAATGGAAAGGCACCTACTGGCGACACAAGAGTGCAGTTTCACGCTGATCAAATCCGCTTGCTGGTGGTTCACGAGACCCAGTTGGCGATATATGATGCATCTAAGATGGATCGGATTCGGCAGGTGGGTATATCAGAATTTCCTTGTCCACTTTCTATTAACCTACAGCTGCTGAGAAAGTTGAACATTTTGTAAAGCTCGAATCAAGCCTGACATTCTTGTGCATTATTTGTACAACAGTGGATCCCGCAAGACGCGCTTTCTGCGCCTATATCGTATGCGGGATACTCATGCAACAGCCAATTAATCTATGCCAGCTTTTGCGATGGTAATATTGGTGTTTTCGATGCTGATACTCTTAGATTGAGATGCCGCATCGCTCCATCAACTTACTTGCCCCAGGCAGTCTTGAACGGGTAAGGATGACCTCAAACCTCTAACTTTAGTGGCATTTATTGCTTGAACAAATTCATAAGGATGGCGTGGAACGATTTTTCCTGCAGTGTCGATGTGCTTTAGTCGCATGTTGCAGTCCCCGTCGCTACAAACTTTCTTAAATTACTTATTTTAACAAAGGTTTTGTTAACGGGCTTCCGAGCACTTGCCAACCATTAGACCTTGGTGTTCTTGAGACATTGGAGTCGACTATAGTACAGTAATTATACCACTTCAATGAAATCCTAACATGCAAGTTTTTTGTCTGTATGTAAGTCAAAGCACATTAAATATAGCTTAACTAGCGCTTCGGCCCGTTAAATTTTTCCTCTTAACCAATTTGAACCATCCATAGTTTCTTAAGGGAACCTCAAGAGTCCATAGAACATTGGATAAAGCTCTATACTCAGTCGGGTTTTTGTCTCCGTGATTAAAAACTTCTCTACAGAAGCCAAGCTGTCTATCCTCTTGTCATTGCAACTCATCCCCAAGAGCCAAACCAATTAGCTATCGGCTTAACGGACGGATCTGTCAAAGTCCTGGAGCCGGCGGAATCAGATGGGAAGTGGGGAGCAACTCCACCGGTAGATAACGGTCTGTTGAGCAGTAGAACGGCATCTTCATCTACCACGAGCAACCACACGCCGGAGCAGATGCAAAGATGACAGGACCCTTTGTAGACCCGACAGTTACCGCTTCTTGAAACTGTGTTTTTATGTGTGTAGATTACTAGGGTTTTTCGTCGTTGCCCCAACATTAGCGGGGGAATGTTACTCTCATTGACCTGACACATTGTTATCTGTATAGACACTACACATGCTTTTCTTTCTTCTTCTTCTTTCCTAGTATTGGAGATGATATGTTCTGGGGAACAAATTTTGGATTTTGATTCTGCTTCTGTGAAAGACGTCATTGTAGAAAGGTAATATTGTATTTTATGGCATTGAAGAAATAGGAAACCAGGAGGGAATGAACCATGTCCTGTTATTCTTTTACTAAATTCCTGTTTTTTTTCGTTTCTTTTTGTATTTTTATTTTTATTTTTGTGGATGCAATCTGCCAAATTAGTTAAGGGGCAGTTTGATTTTCATCTGTCAATTGATTTTTTTTATTAGCGATGGCTCTGTTTATTTTACGAAAAATAACTAATTTAAAGAAAAATTATCTAAAAATGATCGTTTATTGCCTAACATAATTAGTCAATGAAGAATGATTTTGTTGTCGACGTATATTTAATTATTTTCGCAGAAAATAAAAAAAAATGTTATTCATCTTTTCATTTTTGTAGACGATGATAGAAGCAATCATTTTTAGGAATAATATTTATTTTTCGGGAAATAAACGGAGTCCGAAAATGATTAAATAGTCCTTTTTAGTTGGGGTATGAATGGTGGGTAATTTCTTGTTTGGCCAATAAATTGACATTTCTGATTCATAAGGCGTATGGATTCACCTCTCACGTGGATTAATTTTGACGTATGAGCGAAACTCTAATCATAATGAAGAGACTATTGAATCACACAATATATATTGTGATGGATATGGAGGTTGTATTCTCAGATTTGGTCTAGAATTGATGTCGCGGCATCCAGATTTGCGCTACCTTGAGTCGCAGCTGCGATCTCTGCTGGAATGTCGACCCGAAATAGAGAGAGATCGAGTCGAGCACAATCACATTATGACGAAGGTAACAGTGGACAGAGGAGACGGCGATGATGGCTGATGGCGGTGGTCGGAGGCGTGTTAAAAAAGGAGGAGGAGGAGAAAATAAAACCAAAAAGAAAAATAAAGCTGTATGCAGCGGTTCGACCGGGCCGGATTGGGTCGGTTCCGCGGGGAAGATCGATTTTTTTTTACTGGGACAGGGCGAAGATCGATTCATATTACATCATTTTGCTTTTCAGCTTAGGGTTTCTCTTCCCTCCCTCTCTCTCTTTCTCTCTCTGAATTTCATCTACTCGACAATGGCGAATCGCACGGACCCGTTGGCGAAGAGCATAAGGGGGACGAACCCCCAGAACCTGGTCGAGAAGATCGTGCGTTCGAAGATATACCAGAACACTTACTGGAAGGAGCAGTGCTTCGGTCTGACGGCGGAGACGCTCGTCGACAAGGCCATGGAGCTCGACCACATCGGCGGCACCTTCGGAGGCAACCGCAAGCCCACGCCTTTCCTGTGCTTGGTCCTCAAGATGCTGCAGATCCAGCCCGAGAAGGACATCGTCGTGGAGTTCATTAAGAATGAGGATTACAAGTAGGCTCGTTGATTAATCGATGTCTTCTCATTTAGTCATCTTTTCAAGCTGATTTGTGATGAAATCGATAAACTTGAGAAGAATTTGCTGCATTCGGCCCAAGTGATATTGCTTTTTAGCCAACTTTTTAGCTGGAAGGGCGTGCGTTTGATTCGGGTTTCGTCTGTAACAGTGTAGGCAGTTGCTGCCACAGCGGGTGCATGCTTGATAAATATTTACCTAAATCTGAGCAACAGAAATTTGCGAGTTCAGGTTTTACTGGAGCATTTTGGGGGGTGAGATTTAAGCTGGGACAAAGTTAGGGAACCATCGTGGTGATGGAGCTTAACATTGTATTGGAACCTTGGATTAGGATGAGAGTCTTAGATGTGACTTTGTAGTATGTCGATATGCTCATTCTTAGGGTCATATATGAGGAAATAATGTGGTTGTAGACAAAGATTGACGCCATAAATTTGTTTTGGTATAGGTTGATCTCGTGAGTTTTGTGTAGATTAGTCTGTTGGTATTGTAGGGAGAGGACTAAATGGTAGGGGACAGTCTTGTGGATGTTCTTTGCCAAACCAACTCGGCATATATTGGAGACATGAATCCATTAAAGGCGCATAGTTCAGTTCTAGATTTGAGCGAAGTGGAGTTTCTGCAAGGATTCTCATTGCATGTTCTGCTCATAGAAAACGGATGGTGTACTGTGGTGATGATTGAGAGGCGAAACCTAATTATGGCTATAAACCTGTCATTGAAGGTTCATAATATGCATTATTTGCCGACTTAAATATTCTTTGTTTTACCTTTACGGAATCTAGATTATCCTACTCTGTCTTTGCAACTTATTTTGATTATTCTTGATGCTTATTATGTTGTAGGTATGTTCGTGTACTCGGTGCCTTTTACTTGCGTCTCACAGGAACAGATATGGATGTTTATCGATACTTGGAGCCTTTGTACAATGACTATCGCAAAGTGAGGCAAAAGTTAACTGGTGGAAGTAAGAAAGTTTCCTTTATTTCAAAGTTCAAATTTTTAATTTACTTGTTTAGATATTCAGGCTTAACAACTAGCGTGTCTTCTATAATCATCAAAACGTTGTGTTCTGTAATGCTAATGGACAGGGTTTTGTGTTTTGCCCACTTTATAATCAGACTTTTCCTTGACACATGTGGATGAGGTCATTGATGAACTCTTGACGACGGACTATTCATGTGATGTTGCATTGCCACGCATCAAGAGAAGGTGAATTTTTTAGTACTCTTGCTGGCATTGTTTAAACACTTAGTCTTCTTTGCCCTTGCCAGTTACGTTTGCAGTTACTAGTTTTTTATACTGGATGTGACAGTAGATAACCAAATAACAGTTTTATAGTTTGAGCAGTAGCTTGGCCATAGCTAGCTATTGTCTTTTGGGGCTTATTTTCTTGTCCAAAAGCATGATTAAAGCTTTTGCTTTTCGCCGTCTTAATTTTCTACTGCATTTGAACTCAGTAGTTAATTGGATTTGTGATATTTTGGTTTGTTTTATCCCTTTGGCATAAGTTTTTGAGTAGGTGGATTATTCGGTTGTGACCTCGTGAGTGTGCATCTCATGTTCCTACCACCTAATAACTGCCATTTTGGTGTATTGAGGGTCTGCCTTAACTAATTATCCCTTCCCCTTTCTCCTTTGTTAGATGGACTCTCGAATCAGCTGGTGCTCTAGATCCCAGAAAAAGCGCTCTTGAAGATGATTTTGAGGAAGAGGAGGAGAAGGAGGAGAACGAACAACTTGTTGATGGTCTAGAAGATGGTGCTCCCGAAAAGGTTTGCTCCGCTCTTGCTTCTTCCAATTTGTTCCAATCCTCTCTCATTGTTGTTGTTTTTGTTGGCGTGTGTGTTTTTTTTTTTAATGTTATTGTCACTTTAACAGGACTATTATCGTGGACGAAGCCCAACAAGGGAAAGAGATAGAGATAGAAGGCGTGATAGTCACCGACACAGGTAACTGGACTGCTACTTTCCTGTTTCAAAATTTAATTCTTTGTGATCGTCGCAGTGCTGAATATCTTGCTGATGCAATTCTGGTTCTTAAATGTTTCCTCTCCATGTTTTCTGCTTTCAATATAGGTTGTGCGATTGTTCATTCTTTTTCGTTTTTTGGGTGCCAAAATTGTTTGTGCTAGTCAGAAGATGTTATTTTTGTTCCGTAAAAAACTTGGGATGTTTGTAGAGGCACACCTATATTGTACCAATGATAAGGGGACATCAGATGAAGTTGGCGATGTTTAGATGCCTTTTGGCAATGATTAATTCCTAGCGGAAAAATCAGTTTAGGATTGTGATTATGCTCATTGAAGTTATAATGCATAGAATATCGACACGGTAACATGGCTTCAGAATGATTGAAGTTGCCAGGCTTCTCATTGCAAATTGTGTCAGCGGTGGTAAAATTTGAGCAGATTGGGAATTTCATTTTGATATCTTTAATTGCTGGAAATTGGGTGGTATTCTCTTTGGTGCTGCAAGGACCTGGATTTTAAATATGATTGTCAGGTTGATTTTCACGGTTAATCTACAATTTGACTCATTAACTTCTCGGACTTACCATCTCTCAGGAGTGCAACCAGTGATACATTACCTTGCTTAGGTCATTGTGACACGCATCATGGAAGCTGTTATGCATTAAACACTTGCACACACGTTCACTTCAGTCCAAGCATTATGCCAATATTGTGAGTCATGACAGTGTCACTCAGTGCTGTCCATCGTTCAATACAGCTTCCTACAGTAATATTCATGATCCTGCCAGGTTTCTCTGCACTGACAGTGTGCAGCTGAGAAGTATGATGGATCGGACATTTTCGTTTTGAGTAATTAAAATGAAAATGTTCTATTTTTCCAGCAGCCAATGAGATAGTCTCATTTCTTATTGTTATTTAGACCATGTTGGGTGGTGGGATGTTTAAGATATATTGAGTGCTTAAAACTTGTGGAATTTTTAAGTTGTTTTTTATTCTCTTGAGAGGCTAAAAGTAATGGTACACTGATGATGATTGCCCATCTGTCACAGAGATCGAGATTATGACAGGGACTACGACAGAGACTATGAGAGAGAACGAGGACGTGGAAGGGAGAGAG
This sequence comes from Rhodamnia rubescens, assembly GCA_021437795.1. Classification (NCBI taxonomy): domain Eukaryota; kingdom Viridiplantae; phylum Streptophyta; class Magnoliopsida; order Myrtales; family Myrtaceae; genus Rhodamnia; species Rhodamnia rubescens. The sequence continues at coordinate 1,443,078 of JAILYA010000058.1, forward strand.
ATAGGGACAGAGACAGGGATAGGGACAGAGACAGAGACAGAGATAGAGAGAGAGACAGGGACCGGTATCGTGTAAGAGATGAAAGAGACTATGGTCGTGAGAGGGATCATGAACGAGAAGGTAGAGAACGAGATAGGCGAGACAGAGACCGTGGGCGGAGAAGGAGCCAGTCAAGAAGTCGAAGTAGGAGCAGGGACCGCAAGGACCGTGATGGTGGGGAACACCGTAAGAGACATGCGCGTGGCAGCACGAGTCCTAGAAGACGTGGGCATGAAGATGGCGGTGCTCGAGAAGAGCCAAAGAGGAAGAAAGAGAAGAAGGAAAAGAAGGACGATGGGACAGACCATCCCGACCCAGAGATTGCAGAAGCAAACAGGTTGCGCGCTTCTCTGGGGTTGAAACCGTTGAAGCTGTAGGCGTGATGGTCGCAAAGGCATGTTGATTGAATGATTACTGACTCTGGTGCTTAGTCTGATGGAATGCACATCTTGCTATGCTGTCTTCACTGTATAGATTGAGCGGTGAGCAATCAAATGTGGCTTGTGTCTTTTAACCTCCATTTACTTGCAGTCTTTACTCTTTGTCACCACATACTTAACTCTCCAGAACATTTGTTATTTTTGTGGGCTTTAAGCTGGCGTCTTGAGATGCATGATATATTACCATCTTATCCTTTTCAATTGCGTGATTGCGCGCTATTGATGTGATGTTAGATGACTCTAGTTCTTAGATCATTTGAGAACTGATGTAATCGTTTCAGTATACTTGAGTCCGCATTTGGAGTTTAGGATCTCACAAGACAGTGCTGTTTTTGTCCCTTAGGATCTCACAGGACAGTGCTGTTTTGTGTCCCTTGTTGGAACACCAGCGTGGTGCGATCAATGCGTTTTAAACCATTTACAACTACATCCAAACGCGAGATTCAGCATCCATTTGTATGCACACATTTCGGTCTTGACATTTAGTCAAGACCCTCTGGAAAGAAAAAGCAGGATTGAGACATGATATAAGGTTTTCTACTTACTCTAAAAGGCATTTGATGGAAGCATGCTTTCCGGCTATAAATTTACAAGCAACTGAAGATGGCAAGTCAGCGAAAAAAGGGTGAATTTTTCTCTTTGATCATGGAAACAACTCTGGTATCAAAATGCCATAGTTGTCATACTGGAGAGTACCAGAACAGTTCAGTGGCTTGCACCTCCTTCCCATGAGAATTCTCTTTTTGCACAGCTCCACCTTCGCACCTTCCTCCTCTTCATCTGTAAGGACGTGGTCGTCGTCCTCCTCGCCGTCTTCTTTGAGTCGCTCTTCTTCTTTGATAGGGTTGCTCACTTTGTAGCCCACAGTCTTCACCTTCATCTTCTGTTGTGCGCCCTGCAATTTCATCCACACCCAAGCTACAGCTCTAGCCCTTACGGTGGATCGAGGAATAGCGCCGGTACACCTCTTTTCGGCACCGATGTTGACACTGTTACCATTGCTCTTCCCAACCTTGATGTCGAGAAGTTTCACGCTAGGATTCTTCTTGAAGATGGCAGACAGACGAAGCATCACCCTCTGATGCCGCTTACTCAGCGCCATCTGTCCATATGGACCTGCTTTCTCTCCGCGTCTCTCGCCGTTTTCCCCGCATTCAGAATCCACGACATCTTTCAAGGATAGTGGCAATGACCGAACCGAGCCTTCCAAGAGCCCGGCGCCACCTCTGCCGGACCCGTAGATCAACTCCCCCAAGTCCGGCCTAGTCCTTTCCGAACCATCTTCCTTCTCATCTTCTGCAACGGCTTCGATGCAACCGCGAGCATCAACGCTCGTGCTCTTGCTTCCGCGGGCGCTAGAATAACACGTAAGTCGCAGGATCGCCCCGCTGAACACGCCGGAGATCACGGAGCGGGCTTTCCTCAGCCAGTTCTCGCCTCGATCAGCGCCGTCTTCCACTCCGGGACGAGCTAGTCCCCTCATGGCCTTCGCCACCATTTCGGGGAAAACTAATACTGTAGTGTCGCTACACTAACTAGGATTTCTCACTCTTTGCACTGAACCGAGCCATCAGGTTTCATTCAAGTGTGGACAGTCGAGGGCAGTTAATAGAGAGGAAATAGAACTGTCCAAACGTGATTTGAGGAAGGCACTACTTTGGTGGGATCGTGCATTCTGCTTCTTTTTCTTCGTGCCTTGCACACGAACTCTACGATTTTATTTTTTTTTAAACCGACCCAAATGCAAAATAGGGAAAGTAAAAGGACTAGCATGGGAAAAGGAAAGGAGAGAGGAAAAAAAAAAGAGATTAATTGCGGATTTAGTCCTCTGAGTTTTAGCATTTGTGCAATTTAGGCTTTTAAATTTTCTGTTACGTCGGATCAAACCCTCTTGTTTTCTTATGGATTTGCGCAATTTGACCCTCAGAATTTTATTCGTCGGATCGATTTCTTCATCGGCAACTCTAGCGAGACTGTCAAACTAATTAACGACGCGATACTGATTTGTAAGATGGAAAATGGCACGCGATGCTAATGAGCAGAAAACAAACGGAAAACTGAGAAAAAAAAATAATTATTGAGTCGACAGTATTAGTTACGGGGGGCAAAAAAATGTGCTTGATCGCACAAATCAAGAGAGCTAGAGGATTTGGTTGCACGAAAGGTAACTTAAAAGGACTAAATTGTAAAAATCCAAAAAGGGACAAGACTTCGATTGCACAGAATATCAGATGGATGATAAGGACTAAATCCCTACTTAAAAGCCCCTAAAAGAAGAAGGCATTCCTAAACTTGCAAGTGCTTTTTTATTTAATTGTAACCAACATAACGAGAATGAGATTTTTTTTTCTCTTTTTTGTCTCTGCCCCTGGTTAAATTGCACTCGGACATCCTTACATATACATATATATATATATATATATATATATATATATATATATATATATATATTCATGAAACTACCCTCTTTTTTTTGCCAGAATTCATGAAACTGAGTGCACCGAGTGCACCGCAACTTAAAAGCCCTTGAAATTACCTACTCTTTATTTAAAAAAATTCAGCTTGACATGTTTCAAAGTAGTTTCTCATAAAGAGAATACTTGTTTTTATTTGCCCAAAAAAATGCGAGGAGGCGATAAAAGCAGAAAAAATTATAATAAAAAAAACCTAAATTTATTGTATTTTTGCAAGTTCAATCCAAAAATTTTTAATTGTGCCAAGTGAGTGTAAACATTTTCACGCTTTGTTTAATTGAGTCCAAAAATTTTTTGATCTAAAAATTGCTGATGTAGACATTAATTATTTTACGTGGCACGATTAACGTTAACATGGATAGTTTTTAATAAATTTTAAATCTATTTAGTTATTTTTCGTTTTTCCTTCTTCTTCTATTTTCCTTTTTCTTCTAGAAAAATAAAAAAATTCACAAGAAGTTTGAAAATTATTAAAATACTATTAAAAAGGATTTATGTCGGTTTGGTAAATGCTACGTATGATGATTGGCGTCCACCTCAAGCAATTTTTAACTAAAATTTGCCGGATGAATTCTATTGGTAAAACTTAAAAAATAGACTTATAAGACTCGTCAAGACAATTAAAAGGTTTATGATTAAATTTTAAAAAAGAATAATAGCTTACGACCTCCGGATAATTTTACAATAAAAGCATCCGATGGTGATACTTAGACTTCTATATGCATTTGTCTTATGAAAAAGATGAATGTTTTAAAATTCCTTTTTTCTAAAAATGATTATTTGAACCACTTACAAAAACGAATGAACGAAAAACATTTTCTTGTTCAAGAAAATATTTAGGCATGAATTATGTTTGATAATAAATAAATATTTTTATTAACGAATTATTTCAAGCGATATAATCGATTGTTATAGAAACATATTTTCAAAATCATACATTTTTGGCAAAATAAACGGGAGTATTTCCTCGGCAGTTTGTCATTGCTCATGCAAACCTTCATGAAGAAGATATTTTTTTTGTAAAAATAAAATTAAATGCGGATGAAGTGGTTAATAAATTGTCTATTTTTATTGCCCTATTTTAGTATATTCCTTGCATTAATTTTTTTTTCTTTCAAATCCTAACAATGGTAAAACTGTCGAAAACACTTAAAAAAAAACAAAAGCCTCAAATTCTCTTACTATATGCGGGCGTCGAGCGATTGGTTCTAGTTTACGTGATTTGAAAGTCGACTATCCAACGCATAAGATAAGGAAAATAGTAAAAAAAAATATATTTATCGTGATGAATTTGTAACCGCCCCTTCACCAAGTTACCTTAATTACTACACAACGGAAATTACCTTTTTAACCCTTTCATAGAACTACAAAGGTCAGTAATGTAATTTCGAAAATCCTAAAACGACTCCTCCTACGAGTCGCTCGCTTTCGTTTTTTTCTTGCCATCTTTCCGGTTCTAAACCCTAACATCGCTATATCCCATCTCATCCCTCTCAGAGACTCTCTCCCTCACTCCTCACGCAGCCGCTCGGCCCCCGACTCTCCTTCCCGGCGCGGCGGCTTTGTCGGTGGACGGCGACTGGGGCAAATCGACGACCTCGACCGACTGTAAGACAAGCACCGGCTAGCTCGATCCTCTATGAGCTCGCCGCATGTTTTTTCCGGAGTTTATTTTGTCTCTTTCTGATGACGGGCTTTGATGTGGATTTACTTGGGTTCTTGGCGTTCGAGGAAGGGTTTGTCGTAGTAGATTTGGTGACTGTTGGATCTTAGGCGAGAGTTGAGAATCCTTTAGTTTCAGATTCGTGATACGCAGTTTTAGAACTCGGCAAACATCAATATAGCTGGCAAATCTTCATCTTATGGTTGATGGAGATGCATTCGTTCGTGTAAAACATCGCCGAGAAACAACACTTTCGAATACTTTATGGAGTTTCACCGGCTTATAGCACCAAAATAAGTTCTTAAACAAGCCAATTTTGCAATTCCATGCACATGTCGACTAGCTGTTACCATTCGGTTTTACTCTGCCACTCTTGTTGTTGCTTTAGAAGGAAAGAAGTGATACAATGATTGTGTTCTGGTTCAGATTTTCTGTTGGGTCATTCGTGCATGGATATTGTTAGTCGATGCTGCTGAACTTATCACTATATTTTGGTACGTGCATTTAAGGTTCTAGTGTTGGTGGGCAGTTTTGTTTGTGGGATGGATATGGGAGTCTGAACTTTTGCTCGTGCTTTATTTAGTTTTGTCAGTATACGGGTTATTGGTTGATGGGCTGATGAAATTGCTTACTAGGGAGTATGGAGTCTTAGGTTTTTGCTTTTATGAAAAGGTAGGTTTTTCTTAAATTTCTTATCGCTATCTTCTATATTTTTTCCTGGTTATTATGGTTTTTTTGTTGTTCCTTGCAAACAGAAAACAAATTTATTGAATCAATTGTGTGTAATATGGGGTGGTACCCAGCTTAAGCTGCCGCCAATTATGCAACTCCGTATGTTATGCTTGTGGCATCAACATTTTATGTTACCTCTTCTCTTAACAGGCTAAAAGAAGAGCTGGAACATGTCGACTTTTGTGAAACCGGAGAATGCGTTGAAACGAGCTGAAGGTAATTTGGAGTTTCCTCTCTGCGAAACATATATTATAGTTTGGTTGGAAAACCTTCGTGAATCTCATGCCTAGTATACTTCTTTTGCCCTTTGAAGCTCATTTGAGAGAATAGTTAGTTATCATGTTCGTTACAGTCCTTTTATGCAACATGGCGTTTTGTTGACAAAGTTTGTTATTGTGTGGATGCAGAGCTGATAAATGTTGGGCAGAAGCAAGATGCTCTGCAAGCACTTCACGATCTTATTACCTCGAAGAGATCCCGAGCATGGCAAAAGACCCTTGAGAGGATTATGTTCAAGTACATTGAGCTATGCGTCGATATGCGGAGGGGGAGGTTTGCCAAGGATGGCCTGATTCAGTATCGCATTGTATGTCAACAAGTGAATGTCACCTCTTTGGAGGAGGTGATCAAGCACTTCATGCATCTCTCAACAGAGAAAGCAGAGCAGGCGCGGAGCCAGGCACAAGCCTTGGAAGAAGCGTTAGATGTTGACGATCTTGAGGCAGATAAGAGACCAGAGGATTTAATGTTGAGTTATGTCAGTGGAGAGAAGGGAAAGGATAGGTCTGACAGGGAGCTAGTTACTCCTTGGTTCAAGTTTCTATGGGAAACGTATAGGACAGTGCTTGAAATTTTGCGAAATAACTCAAAGTTGGAGGCTCTTTATGCGGTAATTTCTTTGGGACACTTGTCAAAGCTTGTTGTTAACTATGTGTATTCTTAGAAATGCAGTTTGAAGTTGTCAATCCATGTCGCTCTCTCTAGCAATTTATCGTTGTGATAGATGGTGTTCTCTATTTACGCTGAAGTTCTAATACTGTAGGCCTCATTGACTTGTTTTAGAATTTCTAATGCGAATGTCCCCATAGTTGCATTTTATAGGACACCAGGTGGATAATACATGAATATTGCCGGCTCATGTCTCTCCAGTCAGATTATGCATAAAAATGTAGACCATGAGACAACTTCTTGATGATCCTCATAGATGAATTTGGTTTTTTTGTTGTTTGTACATTGGTAGTGTCCGCTATTATAGGAGCAGGATGATAAAAGAGAACTGTCTATGGTAATATAGAGGGGAATTTTGTTACTGAATTCAAGTATGGTGTACCTGCATTATCATGACAATGAGCTTTCTAGCAGAAGTCTGCATTTTGTAATGTGGATCTTGTGTCATGGACAGATGACTGCCCACCGAGCATTTCAATTTTGCAAGCAGTATAAACGTACAACAGAGTTTCGGAGATTGTGCGAGATAATCCGAAATCATCTTGCAAATCTCAACAAGTACAGAGATCAAAGGGACCGACCTGATCTGTCAGCTCCAGAGAGCCTGCAACTTTACTTGGATACCAGATTTGAGCAATTAAAGATTGCCACTGAACTTGAACTGTGGCAGGTCTCTGTATAGTTATGTCAACTCGGTATGGTTTCTGTTCTTTTGGGTCAATTGTTGTCCTCATAGTTTCATTCTTTCCTGCAGGAAGCTTTCCGCTCAGTTGAGGATATTCATGGATTGATGTGCATGGTTAAGAAAACACCCAAGGCATCCTTGATGGTTGTTTACTATGCAAAATTAACCGAAATCTTCTGGATTTCATCTAGCCATCTCTATCATGCTTATGCGTGGTTGAAGCTTTTTAATCTTCAGAAAAGCTTTAACAAAAACCTAAGTCAGAAGGACTTGCAACTGATTGCATCATCAGTTGTCTTGGCTGCACTTTCTGTTGCCCCATATGAGCGTACTCGTCATGCATCGCATATGGAGCTTGAAAATGAGAAGGAACGCAATTTGAGGATGGCCGATCTTATTGGATTCAATGTTGATCCTAAACTTGAGAGTAGAGAGATGGTAACTATACTGTAGTGCCCCTCAATACTGATTAATCTTTGTTTTGGGCTCTTTTAATATTCTTCTTGTTTTCTCAGCTTTCACGGTCATCTCTCCTGTCTGAACTGGTAAGACCGGTAGTATCTTTTCGTATCTACTACTTAATAGTTTGAGTGGATATGCATTCTTGCTGTTATTTCGCGCCAAAATTCACAACTTTGCACTCGTGGTAGCCACAACTTTTTAATCCATATAAATCTACGCGGTGCAGAAGTTCTCTTATCCCATGCTTCCATTATTCTGTCTAAGTCCCATTGCTTTTGGTGCCTTTATTTTACTAAACTGCAGGTTGCGAGGGGCGTGCTCAACTTTGCTACTCCTGAAGTGAAAGATCTTTACCATCTTTTGGAGCATGAGTTTTTTCCTCTGGATCTTGCAATGAAGGTGCAGCCCTTGTTAGTTAAAATTTCCAAACTCGGGGGTAAGCTTGCTTCAGCATCTTCTGTGCCAGAAGTGCAGTTGGCCCAATATGTTCCTGCCCTTGAAAGAATTGCCACCCTGAGGTTGCTTAAGCAGGTGCTTTAAAGTGCTCGAAATTATTTATTTACTCTCATTATGTGTACTATAAAGAAATATATTTATGTCATTCTTGTGGAAAATGTAGATGAATTCAATTTGTTCTTTCTTTCTTATTTCAGATGTCCCAGGTGTATCAAACTATGAAAATTGAGAAGCTATCGCATATGATTCCTTTTTTTGATTTCTTGGTTGTGGAGAAGATCTCAGTGGACGCGGTCAAGCATAGCTTTATTTCTTTGAAAGTTGATCACGCCAAAGGTGTCGTTTTGTTTGGCAGTCAGGTTAGTTTTTGCCTCCCTCCTTGTTATGTGACATTAGCCAATCTTGAGACTCGTCTTGTTATGTGATATTAGCCAATCTTGAGACCTTTGTTGTGAGTTTTATGCTTTCCTTCTTAATGTCATGGCATATAGGTGGCTGTGTGGACGGATGAAAACCATCAAGCTTCTAGAAAGTTCATTTTTCCTGTACTTCTCTAGAGGAGCTTGTGCTACTGATCTTCTGATAGGGAGGTTAACAAAATTAATTTGCATGTGCTATCTGTAGTTGTATTCTGTATTTCATGGAAAATTGGCATAAAATATTTGTCACCAATAGTCCGTGGCTTTTTCACCTTTGTGATTTTTGTAGTATAAGTTTAAAGTCATCTTTGCCTCCCTTCTGATAGCACTGTTGTCAAATTTGTACTTCAGTTACGTGCATCATTCTTTATCCTTAAGTTTACTCGAGCTTTCAGATCATTTTAACTGCAAGTGGTGTACAGGCGTATTTTGCTTGCGGCCGTGGTGATGGAATGTGTTAGCCTACATCTATATTTGAGACATTTGTCTTGTTGATTGTGGGGTTGCTACCTTACTATTCTTGCATCATTTCTTTCAGGATCTTGAATCAGATGCCTTGCAAAATCACTTGGCATTGCTTGCTGAGAACTTGAATAAAGCAATGGCTATGATATATGCTCCTGTCAAGAAAGGGTCAAAGTTGGGTGAAATGTTGCCAGGTTTAGCAGAGACTATAGACAAGGAACACAAGAGACTTCTCGCTCAGTAAATCAATTATTGAGAAACGTAAAGAAGAACATGAGCGGCAGTTGCTGGAAATGGTAACCTGCTTGTTCTGGGACTTGATTCTGTTGCTTCAATGCCTGAATGCTTGCATACTCTACTCCATTGCTGTGATTGATTCTCTTTTGATTTTCTTTTTTCTCAAGGAACGTGAGGAGGAGTCAAGGAGGCTAAAGCTGCAGAAGATAACTGAGGAGGCAGAGCAGAAGAGGCTTGCATCTGAGTTTGAGCAGAGAAAGAACCAAAGGATCCTCAAGGAAATAGAAGAAAGGGAACTTGAAGAAGCGCAGGCCTTGCTTCAGGAAGCTGAAAAACGCAGTAAAAAGAAGGGAAAGAAACCGATTCTGGAAGGAGTACGTTGAAGATGCCTTTCATGTCTTATTTCTATGAGTGGGGAAATATCTTCTGATGCTTTTCGTGCAATTTTTCAGGAAAAAGTGACGAAAGAAACATTGATGGAGCTTGCAAGGAGTGAGCAACTTAGGGAGAGGCAGGAAATGGAGAAGAAATTACAAAAACTAGCAAAGACAATGGATTACTTAGAAAGAGCAAAGAGAGAGGAGGCGGCTCCATTGATTGAAGCTGCATTTCAGCAGCGATTGATTGAAGAGAAGGAGCTTCATGAACATGAGCAGCAGGTTTGTTTTTGACTTGTGCGAAAGCTAACTTTACATGTACACAAGGCGGTATCATGTTAACAGAGAAATGCACACTGTGAACTTTACATGTACATAAGGTTGTATTATGTTAACAGAGAAATGCACACTGTGAGGCGGCTTCTGATTAAGTAGGTTGGCCTAGTATAGAATATAAGAATTTGACATAACACTGTAGCATCCATTCTGTCACTGTTAGCCAGAAGCGACGAAGGGGGTGCTGGGGAAGGCCAACGACTACGGATGGGTTCTGTAGTCTGATTATCGTTTTTTTATGGTAATTTTCAGCAAGAAATTGAGCTAAGCAGGCAGCGGCATGATGGGGATCTCAGAGAGAAGAATAGGCTTGCCCGTATGGTGGACAACAAGGTCAGAACCCCTCTTTGATTTTGGAGCTGTATACGGAGTGTTTGTGTGGAGTATTCTTTTTTCTTCTTTATTGTTAGCATTATGAAGGCAGTGTTAGGTTTTAGTTATTTATGGAAGGATTGACATTTAGCGAACCTTATCTTGGTTTAGCTTTGACCTGTATTTTGTTTAGGGTGGGTTTTTTTGCTCTGCAACTTTATCGGATTGATCTTGATGCTTGCGCAATCCCTTCTTTAGGTGATATTCCAAGAAAGAGTCATGAGCCGCCGTCAGGCAGAATTTGACCGGCTAAGGGCTCAGAGTGAGGAGCAAGTAAGGCTGGAACTCCAGGCCAGGGAACAGCAGAGAGAAGCAAAGAGGAAGAAGCTTTTCTTTTTGAGAGAAGAGGAGAAACGGCGTCAAAGGTTACTCGAAGAGGAAGAAGCTCATAGGCGTGAAGGTACTTTAATCTAAATAATTAATGTCTCTGAGTCCCATTTCGCCTTCTCTCTTCCCAAAGCTCCTCTAGTGGAGAGTTATAGTATAGTGCTTCGGCAGGTAACATTTGTGGCCTTGTTCACAATGGATCTTTGAATGTTCATTACTATTACATGTTTGATTTATGGATTCGTTATGATTGCGCTGTTGACGTTCTCATGATGAGCATCTAAAACTTGCAGAGGCCGAGAGGCGCCGCAAAGAGGAAGCTGAAAGAAAAGCTAAATTGGATGAGATTGTTGAGAAACAGAGGCAAAGAGAGAGGGAACTGGAAGAGAAAGAAAAGCAATGGAAAGAAACTATCTTGGGCCCCTCCAGGCCAATGGAGCCTCCCCCTGCTTCTATTCCTGTTGAGCCTGTTGCAGCCGCCGCTGCCGCCCCCGCTGCTGCCCCCGCTGCAAACCCTGGAAGGTATGTGCCCAGGTTCCTCAGAGAGAGGACTGAAGGCTCTGGAGCCACAGCTCCACCAGAACCCGAGCGCTGGGGTAGTAGAGGTAGACAGGACGACCGCTACTCCCAGCCTAGTGACAGATGGCGCAATGATGACCGTAGGCCCTCCGCCTTTGCAAGTGGCGGCGGTGGCGGCAGCGGCTCAAGGTCCACCTGGTCGTCATCCAGGCCATCGCGCGGTGGAGAACGCTGAAAGTGGCAGTTGCTGTTCAATCGAGTTCTCTCGTACCGTTCATCTTCTCAGGAGTGAAGCTTTGAACCCCCCGTGTGGCTGGCTAGGAGATGGTTTTGCCATAATTTTGAGGAATGATTGTTAAGTTATTGTTTCTCCTGTTTACTATATTAGTAAAAATAATTTTGTCTTCTATTTAGAACGCGGCCTGTTGCTCGTACATTCATCCGCTATGGCATTGGTACCAATGAATTTAACTTGTGGATATTTTTCATGTGTGAGTTTCGTTTTAAGAAGACTTTTTGGCCGAACGTTGAAGATCTGTTCTGTTCCCTAACATGTGCGCGTTCTTGATCCTGATTTTCGTTTACATTATGCATATCCGGAGATTTTCTTGGCTGAGAAGTTAGCCCGTGAGTGTGCCTGATGAGTCGGCACCCCCCCTAGCGGAGTCGCGACACTTTTATTTAGCGAGCATCCCGCCCTTAGGGCGACAGACTTTGCTTTAGAGATCCTTCATGACAATGATCGGTCACATTTCCGGATTATTGCATGACAGGCTATGCGACCTACCATGGTGGTTCTAATATCTACACAAGAAAATCAACAAAGGAGATCATTGCATAAGCTTCAATTGCAACCTAGGTAAACGGAATACCAGAAGCGTTGGGCTGTTATGCGAGCTTTGCTACGTACTGAGGGCCATGATTTGCTCCCATTGAAACAACATGCCTATCCTGTCAGATGAATGATTTAGATTTAATTTTGCATACAATAATTCCATTTTTGAGCATTCTATACTGATTTTAGCTTCTTCTCTTTTTGGTGTAAAGACTGATTTTAGCCTACGTTTGTCTTGTTTCATTAAATCAACCCGGCATAGAAACTCACATTCCATTTGATTAACAAAATGACCAAAAAAAAAAAAAAAAAAGAGTGTGACCGTCTGGGTGGCTGACAAAACATTGCTTTAAAATTCCAAAATTACCTTTTGCTTTTAGCATTTTAATATTTTCCGTTTATTTGCTATTAAGCATTTTCAATACTTAAAAATGTTATACATTTAAAGGCATGCAACATCCTTTTGAACAAGGAAAAAATGACATAAATTATCTCTCGAACTTTTGCTCAACGTGCAATGTCGTCCCTTGAACTTTTAATTAGTGCAATGTAGAAGACCCTAAACTGCATGCCTCAATGTGCATTGTCGTCTCCGAACTTTTCGTTTATTTAGTTATGTCCTTCAACTTTCGTTAAATGTTAAAACAAGTCCCTAAACTATATGAAAACACCCGATGCTTTCTTTTCATTAATTTAAGTTAAGAGATAATACCCGAACATGTTTATATAGTCCAGAACTAAATTGAACACGTACTCAAAAAGTTTTAGATCGCATTGAATAAATTGAAATTTCATGGATGACATTGCACGTTAGGCTAGAGTTTAGAGACGAAATTCAATAAATAAAAAATTAAGGGATGATATCACGTATCGAGTCAAAATTTTGGATCCAATAGCACAATTTTGAGCTTCCGGCCGATGTGGGCCAGCTCCGCATACCGATTAGCGGGTCATACATCCGAACCCATGTTGAACGGGCTGCTCCGATTCAACCGGCCATTTCTTAAACCCTGCTTGAACCCTTCTTTCTGCTTCTCTACTCTTCGCTGGTGAAGAGCCTCTGCTCGGGAAAGTGCGAAATGAGCTCACTCGCCGCGAGATTCGCCAAGATTCTCAGAGTCTCCACCTCTCAAGGTTTGGTTTTTTTATGCGATTATGTAACAAGACCTCCATTGATTGTTCCTTTTCTCGAGTAATTTGATGTCTTGATACATGCGAATGTGAGTTTGAGGTTTGCGGGTGAGATTTCAGTAATATTAACTGAAATGTTGTTGTTCGACAGTTGGATCATAGCACTTCGTGTGTTTTTGTTTTCGTTTCTGGTTTTGGTTTTTGTTGTGTTTTTAGTGACGGAGGAAATCAGCCGATGCGGTTGATTATTTAGAGTAGCTGTGAGCTGTAGAAAATGGTGGGTTTCTTCTCAGCGGTGTTCCGCGGCGCATCTTATGTGCGGGAGAGCTTACGGTTACTGTAGCTTTATTCATGCCTTGCCATGTGAAGTATTGATAATGATGGCTTGCGTGCAGTAGTGAGCCGATGGGCGTCGATTTTCTGTGTGTTTGCAGAGTTGGGTGTGCACAGAGCGTCGAGGTTGTGGTACTCGACCGGGGCTTTGGATAGTGAGAAGGATGAGGAGAAGAAGCCCGATGATCTGGAGATTGAGGATGACGACATTCTAGTTGAAAAGAGTGAGTTACAGCCGCAGGGTGTGGATCCAAGAAGAGGTTGGGGTTTTCGCGGAGTGCATAAGGTAAGTAAATGTCTCTTCCGTGAGGAAATATATGAACAGAGCAATATTTGTAATATGATTGAGCAGGGAAGCCATAAATTCTGCATTGACTTTCATTTGTATATGGAACTTATTGAAGTGTTCTAACCGGAGTTTTATATTGTTCAACGGTCATAGTTGGTTCTCTGAGGAGGTAAATTTCTCAGTATCAGTTAGATTTATATCATTGAACCTTTATGATTTATGTTCTACTGTACACCTCAAGAAATCAAGCCACAATATGTGGTCGACGACTGTATTTTGATGTTCCCCCAAAGATGTTATTCAGATATATGGTTTACAATGATAGCTGGAGGCTTGATGAGTCTTACGGGGATGTGAGTTAATTTTAAGTTGGTGGGGTACATTGCAGGCAATTATATGTGGAAAAGTAGGGCAAGCCCCCGTCCAGAAGATTTTGAGGAATGGTCGTAGTTTAACTATATTTACGGTCGGAACAGGGGGCATGTTTGACCAAAGGACTGTAGGAGAGAGAGACTTACCAAAACCTGTTCAGTGGCATCGGATTGCTGTGCATAACGGATCTCTTGGAGCCTATGCAGTACAACAACTTGCTAAAAAGTATGTCCACATCTGCTGAAACACACACACACACCCCTCTCTCTTACCTCCTCCTCCTCCTCTCTCTCTCTCTCTCTCTCTCTCTATCTCTCTCTCTCTCTCTCTCACACCTTAAAGTACATTTCATGTAGCTCGGCAGTTTATGTTGAGGGTGACATCGAGACTAGGTTATACAATGACAGTATCAGTGGCGAAGTTAAGAGTATTCCAGAGATATGTGTCCGGTTTGATGGTATGCTATCTCCTGCGATCTCCTATCTTGCTGGAACTTGTGCTTTGCACCATGGTTTAGTAGGTATTTTTAGTGAGTGCATCGGGAGATTTATATAATGGTAGAAGATGATTTGAGTGAGTAGCTGTCAATTGTACTGCAGAGTTAGGATCACCTTGAAACTCTCTCTCTCTCTCTCTCTCTCTCTGCATTATTCTTCCACCATGTGGATGCTTACAATGGACGACTACTTTGATTCTATATGCCATAATTCGCATTATAGTTGCAGTTGTGGAAGATCTTAAATCATTTTCATGGTGCATGTAGACAGCATCTCATAAATGTGCCTGGAATGAATGTTTTGGGTTAGATGAGGACCGTAGAAGCCCCTGTTTCTAGTTCGTTATAGCAGTATTTGCATATCTATTTGGGTAGCATCAAACCATGCCTAGGATGCAATATTTATCGGGAAATTATAACAAGCAGCTCAGAATGGTGAAACCGGTAATAGTCTGTTCAGCATGTCTCTTAATTTTAAGATAGGCTGTCACCATAAGTTTCCAAAATCATCATATATTAACAACAAATCCCACTCATGATATATATTTTTATTTAAATGTAAGATTGAACAACTCGAACATCAGGTCTGGGCGGAGGCTGATCACTCATGATATTTCTTTTTATTGAAATTTAATTGAACAACTCGAACATTTATTTTAGACAGAGGCTGATCTGATCTTATATCTCAGTTCATCTCATTTCTCCAGTACCACTCATTTCTCAACCTGAAAAAGATGTTCATGCATAGGTTTCATTGTTGTTGTATTTAAATCTGTTTATGCATTGTTCGCAATGATGTAAAGTGGACAAGATGCTGTTATTACTGTCAGCATCAAAGCTACATTCTTTATGTTGGTGCTACTGCATGATTGTAAGTTGCGAATTTCTGTGGTTGAGATTTCACAGATGATGCGTGGCTTTTTATTTTACTGCTTATGTCTTTTCCAAACTTCTGTAGGTAAGATTCGCCTGATAAAAGCAGGAGAAAGTGCCAGCAAAATTTCTTTGGACGATTTTGGTGAGTTCTTTTCAAATAGTGGTTTTGATGACCGTACTTGATTTTGTATTCTATTTCCTTTTGTTATTAATTTTGAATCTGGGCGCAAGGGAGAGAAGAACCTTCCTCCAATTTGGCAGTTATAGGTTCCTTTTTTTTCTTTCTTAATATTTCCTTCATTTTATTGCAAAAGAATAATTACTAATATGCCATCACTGTGCTATTTTTACTGGCAGGGGAATTATTTTGACACAATTGGCCCTGCTGTCAAAACCTCATTCTCTGAGATGCAAGGCAGCCGAATCTTTATGACCCTTGTAAGAAGGATGTCTTGCTGTTAACTGGCTGGATAAATTATTCACTGTTTTAATTTCTCTCTCTCTCTCTCTCTCTCTCTCTCTCTCTCTCTCTCTCTCTCTCAATCAATCGATATTAGGTGGGATTACATTCAAGTGCACTGGTGATATTACCAATTTATTTCTATGTAATTATTGAGTACATGTGACATCAGAAGCTCCATCAATTTTTTGGTTTGCGAAATATTTGCCGCACTGTTTTTCTTGTTAATCATGCTTGCAGGTCATCAGCTTTACTGCCCAGTTCAAAACCTGGATAATTTTAGTTTCGGAACTACAAAACGTAGCATAGTTATCTGGAAAAAACCATAACTTTGGATTTCTATGCAAAGTCTTGTTGTCAGTGAACGGTATATTTGAGTTTGCTTCTCTTTCTCCATAAGTTTTTGCCGAAAAATGATATGGTCTGTTATATGGCTAGTAATCTTTTCTCTTTTGACATAGGCGAGCTTCTTTTTTATCTGCTTTGTTTGGAGTTGATCTTTGAGAGGACTTGTACAATGGTTCCTACAGCTTCATACTTCGTGAGGACTCTTGGACATAGCACAGTCATAAGTAGGTTTTACAATAACTTGAGAGATAGCATCTAGCTTCCTGATTCTATATGCTTTAATTGCATTAGGAAAGATTAATCTAGGAATCGTGGCAACATCTTAACCTTAAGGGCCACCTAAAAGCTTTATTTAAAGCTTCTCACCATCTTTTTTGAATCTTTGTTCTTGCCAGAAATCGTCATAACCTGTTAGTTTATTGAATGGAATCTGCTCTAGGAAATGGGAGCCCTCTAAAGGCAAATGACCCCATTAAAAAATTTCTAAACAAGGAAAGTGGGACTGGTGGCCCTCCTATTTTATGATTTAGTGCCCTGACATGTGTCATCTTTGGGAGCACTAATTCTTGAAAATTGAAAAACCCATGCATTATTGTAAAGAGCTTGCCTCGTCTACTTCCTTGGAGCACTTGATTACGTTAACGTTAGACACGTCATAACCCCTGTCCTTTGATAAACCAAACCCCCATTGTCATAACATTCTCAGATTTTTGGTTACATATACATATTGTCTGGACTACAGAAATAACTTATGCCCTAAGGCAAATAATCTGGAAGTCGATGGTTACTGGATGGTGAGTACATTCCAATTGAAGTTGGGTCGACTGTGATGTTCAATCTGAGAGCAAAATAGTACGGACGTGAAAAGTTACTTCCATTAAGATGAATTTCTGTATTTTATGTCCTCCCTCTGTATTCTAGTTCTTTTTCTCTTCATTCATTTTAATTACAGTGGGATTTTTGTTTCTTAATTAGTGCCAACCGACCTATTGATTTTGTCATTGGTGTCGTCAGATTACATAATGGCAATTATAACAGGAAAACTAGAAGGATTTAGTATTCAGCAGGAGTTTCTATTTGTTAACTGTTAGTACCTATAAATGACTGGTTACCCTGCATTGTTCGGGGAAGTAGCCAACACCCGACACGTGTCTAATCATAGTTCTAGTGATAATTGTTCCAGCTAAAACTGCACTATGGGTGGGATTTTTGTGGCCTACCAAAATGTTTTTGGTCGTGCTCCACAATCCCTTGCACTCTCTTACTAGAGAGATGCTATATATAGAGTACCTTGGCTCTGAGTTTTCCATGTTCTAAACACTTGTTTTCACTCGCTCCAGCTTCTGATTGAAGATGGAGCTTGTAATATTTCTCATGCTCATTTCAGTGACCCAAGTGTCATCACTTGGTGCTTGTCCTAAATGTGGGAGCATGGAGGTTCCATACCCACTTAGCACAGATGACAGCTGTGGGGACCGTAGGTACAAGGTGTACTGTAAGAATGGAGGTCTAGAGTTTCTGTCAGCTGGAGAAGTTTACTATGAGGTCCTCAGCATTGACCCTAGTGCTTATAAGCTTGTCATAAGTCCACCCATGATGCAGAAGAATGCATGTTATTCGTCTGACCTTAGTGTAGGAGGCTTGAGTCTGGATCCGAACTTGCCATTTAACATATCCACTCACAACACAGTGTTGCTGCTGAATTGCTCGAGCGACATTCTACTTTCGCCATTGAATTGTTCTTCAAACAGCTTTTTGTAGGGCTTACGAGAACAATGTGGTGGAAGGAAGAGCGTGTAAAAACACTCTTTGCTGTCATTACTTGAAAGATTCGGCCATGACCTCACATAGAATTAGGATTAGGGTTGGAGGGTGCTCGCTTACACTTCCGTGGTGAATATTAAGCCTGATGATCCAGCCGGTTCATGGAATTATGGTATCGAGCTGCAATGGGTCCATCCAAGTTGAGGTTTTCTATCGAGGTGCAGACCAATTAGAAGTCTGTGTAGCTGTTGCTTCTTTACCATTAATAATGCAAAGTGTCATATCTCCTCCGCAGCATGTCAAATTGGACATTGAAAGATCATCGCATGTTCTGTCGTGTCTTGTTATCGATCATGTGCCATATCTTCTATAAATGTCCATGCTTAGTTAGGTCCCGAGTATGACCTTCTAATTGAGTAAGTGGAGCTGGAGACAGTTGACGATGCTCGGAATAATGATGTTTTCTTGGTCTTTTTTGCATAAATCTCAATTTGGCTTTGTTTGCTGAAGCCATGCATGCTTCATGGTTATTTCTCAAGTCAATAAACTTGAATCTTCTTATGCCTCCTCTCTCTCTCTCTCTCTCTCTCTCTCTCTCTCTCTTATGGTTTTGATACATGCCACACTGCACATTGGAGCTGTATTTGGGCTTGCTCGGTCACACGACTGTGCAGAAATACATTTCTTTACGACCAAAGCAGATAAGCGTGTGCGCGAGAGGGGAACTTTTAGATGGTAAATTAGCCACGGAAATGCGGTCACGGTGTCCCTTAGATAGTGTTCGGCTAATGATAGTTCTCTTGCGCCCCAAGTCAATGTCAATTAATAAATCAGCTCAGGAAGTTTCCAATAATTTTGATGGACGTTTATATAGAGAACGCAAAGAATTGATAAGTTCCAACTTTTTACTCGTCACTTGTAGAGTTTGAAACTCAGTTTTAAAAACTGACATTAACCTACACGTCGTATTGCAATTCACATTAGACAGTGTTATTGTTGAAAATCCTAAACTGGTGCCGTCATCGTACATTTTATTATCGCATTAATTTCCGTTTCTCAAAAAGATCTGCCAAATGTTGGCATTTCGTCTAATCAAATTGCATATGTATAAATACGCGAGGAAGAATGACAAATCCAGACATGAAGAACGGCATACGTTTTAATGTGATTTTGGATAAAATGCTAACTAAGGGGTGATTAGAATTGTGAATACCGATTTGTGATTTTTTGCGAAAAAAAAATTATTAAAAAAATTATGTATCATGGAATAATGGTTTGAGATCGTTGACGGGATTATCCGTAAAAACTAACGTAAACCCAGCTCACACTGAACAGCATGATTCGAGGGCCGTATCATCCGATCTCATTTAAACTCTGTACTAGATCAATTTTAACGCCTGAGAAACAGGAGACGCAATGTATTTTGTTCAACCATTATGGTTTAAGGTACAATTCGACCTGACAGAGAAGAATCTTACGCCCAAATACTCTTTTAGCTGGATTCTGTGTACATGAAATCGAAATGTGGCTCGAGTAACTTCGTTTTTACTAGCTTTTTGTTTCATTCTCTTCGGACTTTTCTTCCTAGTGGAAAGGCAACAATTATACACGCCCGTATAAGGTAACCACATCAAAATGCACAGATCCACAAAATGATGCAGATCTTATCGATTTTGTTATTTCAAAATCTTAACATTTAGTAAGGCCGTAGAACTGAGTCAAAAAGAGACATACTTTCACCATCTTTACATAAATTCCAGAAAGGAAGTGAAAACAAGAAAAGAGAAAAGGCGAAGTGTAGGAACATCTCGGCAGGACTCGATACAGCTGAAATAAATGGGTGCCGCATTATGAACAACAGTCAGTCACTATGCTAAAAAACACCAAACTGCAAATGAACAAGTTCAAGTGACAACAATATCGTAGAAAAGGCGCACAATTTAACCTTCATGGCTCCAATTAAGTAACATTAAGTAACATAAAGATCTGGATTGCCAGAAACCATAGAGAGAAGCGAGGGCCAGAAAGACGGCAAACTAACGACAGCGAGATTTTTTACTATCACAAGAAAACCCAATCAAAAGTCTTACCACTCAAGCTTCACTTCTTTACACACGAACTCGAGATGTTAGCAAGCAAACTATCACGACCATACTTAACAAATTCGACGCGTCATCTTAGTTAGTCAGTCCAACAGCTGAGCACAAACTGAAAATCAAACATGGACACTTGCAATCTCAGAAAACACCTGCTCCTCTATCTCAACTCTCACACGTTTACAATAATCACCACCGAAACGGGAAAACCAGGCGCTGCTCACACTGCCAGGGAAAAAAAATCATATGACTATTTACTATACCAGACAATTTGCTATGAGGCCACCAAAGATCTGCTTGGCTTTTTTCCTTCCATGGCATCTTTCTTTTTCCGACAAATTGTGCAGAGGAATGGCCCTTCAGATGACTTTGATGCAATGGAGAAAAAGGGTCCAGAATTTGCCGTCAAGTTGTCAGCAGGAGGCTGATCAGCTTGGCAAACTGCACATTTAAAGGTCCCGGGATTTTGGTTTGAAGGAAAATCCTTACCTAGCCTGCAAGTAAAAATTACATAACGTTTACAGAAGAATTGAGACTACCCATCCTTCAACTTGCCCCAGCAAGGCACCTATCTAGCTTTACCATACATACTATTTTTCAGGACCTATTATGCACACAGGAAAACTCTAATTGGCGTGAGCATCTATGCAATCTATGACATTGAACAGACTAATGGAAGTAGTCAAAACGACATCCTTTCACCACTCCTCATGCTCATGTAGAAATCACCAATATGTGCAACATTATCTTTACATGACATGGACACTAGCAAAAATCATTAGAAAGTCCAATGTAATAATCTAAAATAGCTATTGATGTTTCTTCACAGATTTTGCCTACTAATTTGCCAATTAGTGATTTGATAGATGAGGAACTAACCCTGATAACAAGACATTGCTAAAGCAACCTTTCTGGTTGAATGTTTGAAAGATTTCATTTAGTTGCGGGGCAAGGGTAGCTTCATGAGTTGACATACTTCCCATATTCATCTTCCAAAACAGCACATTTCTTTTCCCGAGGAAAACTTCACCTTTGCAAGGAAGATTAAGTACATCAAATATAGGTTAAAAGGATTACCTCTCCGCCAGCATTGCAGAACCCTCTTCAAACAACTCCTCCACAGCCCCAACAGCAGAAAGCTTACTGGTAGCTTTATTCGCACTCTGGGACTTCTTACCCGACAAAAATGAACTCAGAAAAGTCTGCTTCTTTTTAGGTATTGGAGGTATCACGGGGATGTCAGATGGGATAATATCAACAACCAGGCAGGTTGTATCATCTTTCAGGCCTCTTGACCGAAGTGCCTCCTGAACGATAGCACAAGCAATCAGATAACAAACATGGAGAAAAATCATAAACATTCCACATATTTTAGAGATTACATACGGAATACCTTAACAACTAACTTTGCAGCTAGTTCTGCTGGTAAACCTCGACAGGACTTGGCAGCAACATCAGAAGATAAAGCATCCCAGATACCATCAGAAGCAATTACGAGTCTGCCTCCAGCATTTGAAAGCTACATAACCAGAAATACGGTTTTTCAACTTCATCATGCTTAAAATTCCAAAAAGGACAAGGCAATTCAACCAGATCAACTCACCTTTACTTGCTTAACATGTGGTATTGGCACAATAAATTCGCCTACATCTGTGTCACCTATCGACCTTGAAAGGCATAGTCCACCGGGCCAACAACGCAGCGGCCCAACCTGCGAATCGCAAACAGCCGGTAAGGAAAGGGATTCCCTTTTGTTTGGGTTTGATGGATCAAAGCGCAAACAGCCTTGTACCTCATTTCCACCAAACACATTCAGTCTTCCCACTTCACCTCCACTTGCAGTGACTCGTTCCCTCTCTTCTGCATTCTCTTCAAGCCGATGATCGACAGTCAAGAGAGAAACCACACCTCCTTGTGTGTCCAATATGCATCTAGAATCTCCCACCGATGCAACAGTAATTGTCCATCCATCAATCACCACAAATGTTACTGTTGTCCCAGAAGTTTCACCTGCTACGCAATGGAAGTATTAAGGTAAGAACAAATGGATAGCCTTTCACTAAAAAGGACAAGATGGTAGTAACATGCCTCTCTGCTGAAATTCTATGTCAGTCTTGACAAAACCTGCAACAAGGGCCCGTGGAAGTGCTTGAAGCCAGTCATCTCGACTAACTCCTTGAGGGATAGCACTCAAAACGTTAGTCAACAGGTTCTCCTTTGCAAAGATTGCAGCTGATATGCCATTATGCCCGTCAAATATCTGCGCCGTGAAATAATACTAATTTGCTGCAGATGCCATGAAATAGGAAAATGCAGAATGGAGGCATGCTATTCTTGAGAATATTACACAAAGATAAGGAATAAACTAAGAACAGAGAAAAGAAGAATTTCATTCCTGGAAACTATTTAATGTGACGTGTACACTTCACTGAGCCATAAACAAACCAGAGTTTAGTCGTATAACTATTTGGCATTTTCAATTCATGAGCTTCCTGCGCTGTGCAAAAGACAAGTTCCTGATTTTCCTTAAGATAAGTATATAGGAGCTACTAAAGGAATACGAAAGGGTCCTTTAATGAAAAATATCACGAAGAGTACCGCAAACACAGAAAATGAGGTTGACGGGTCCCCAGCAATCCTCTCACAGTCAGGTTTTGCCAGAAAGTAGTCCTCCCTTTTTTTGCCAAAGCGGCCTGTCCATACTTCACAATAGGCTTCTCAACTTTCCCACCCCGAAGCTCGCGACCAATCAGAGTCGCAAGCGGGACAAGAGGAGGTTTCATCATTGATATTTCAGCCTGACTCATGTTCTACAGCTTGGCATTTGGCAGAAACCAATGGTGAGACCTGAAAATCCAGAACAATTATTTCAATAAAGAGCACTCTCCATATCAGTCTCTCAACAAGCCAACTAATTATGATGATTGTCACAAATATACCAAGCCGCTTCCGTCTTGCACAGAAGCAAGAGCAAAAGCTAAAGAGAAAAGTAAATAGATGAAAATCCATCTCCCACAGTCCACACCATAATCTAGTGTAATTAGATCAGAGTACATCCACATATTTGCAGAAGAAAAACCGACATAACAAACAGAAAGATAACATCATAACCAAAGCAAAAAATGCCAAAGGTTTTGCCACTTTAAGTTGCAATTAGCTTGGTTTTCAAGAGTCCTGACTGTCTAAACATGATTTCACAAATATATACCAGTAAAGGACTAAATCAATGCGCGATATTGACAAATACGAAATTCCTCTACTGATATTTTCAGCTCCACCAGGCATTAAAGCACTTCTGATTAGGAACACGCAGATCGAGACAAAACAGATGCACATACCATACCTAAGCGCTTATAAAGTAGCTCCCTTTGGAAAACCCTAATGCATCAGACAAAAATAACTCGAACCAGAAACAGTCACAACTCTGAATGCCCTTCAATCTTCACCATACGAGACACTATGTTTGATAGAAATCGACTGATAAAAAAAAATACCGAAATGTGCTTCAACTGAGGTGAAAAAAACACATCAAATTCAAAACCTAACAGCAGTGAGAGCAAAGCAATCGGACAATGCAACAAAATTCGATCGTACCCACACACCAATCTGCGCCGATCTCTTCCCAAAGCGCCTAAAATAACTCGATACCAGTCTCGGTCCGAGTGGACAAGCACAAGCGACTGACGAAATCACAAGCCCAAAAAGCCAAAAATCGCAGACACTCGCGAGTCGAAAGACGAGAAAAGGGAACTCCCAATTCCTCTCCGGCGGAACTCACATTGCCAAACCGACAGCATTAGTGGGTCGAGCCGCGAGAATCCGTCGCCAAAAACCGGAATGTCAGCTCAAACTTCTCTCCATCTGCACATCCGCTCGTACGGACTGCATCGGACAGTGGAATCGAGAAGCGCCTCACAATCACCGCCGAGCACTGGAGAAACGGGAAAATGCGGGCGACAGCGAGAGCCGAGAGGAATTCTCTGCGATTTGATTGGGAGGAAAATCTAAGCGAGAGAGAAAGTGAGAGAGAGAGAGAGAGAGGAAGGGGCAAAGCGGGGTCGATTTCGTGCGGAGGATTTGTGATAATGACGTTCATGTCCTCATCATAGTTGTAACCAGCTAGACATGATGGAGATGAAATTACTTCAATACCCTCGATCGTCAAAGGTTCTTGCCTTCGCTGCCATTTTTAACCGGGATGGAAACGGGCGAGAAGAAGCGCGAACATCTCGAAAGAAACTCCCCTTGCGAGTGTCAAGATCGACCGAAGAACAAACTTTTAAATGTTAATCAATAAATTTGTCGAACATTTATCATTAAGATAAATTTATTGATTTAATCAAATCAGTTATCAAGTAATTTAAAATAAATTAAGAGCTTATTTGGTAATAATTCTATTCTCGAGCATAGATTCTAAGCATAATTTATTTGTTCTGATTCCATTTCCCGAAATAACTTATGAGCAAATTCATCATTCAATTTTTAATCATGCTGTAAAATAGAACAGACCCATCAAATTTGAAAACAAAAAAAAGAAAAAATCAAGAAATCGCTCGGATTACCCCCTCAGAAATTTCTGTGCCCTGACTAGAATTGTCATTTCATGGCAGTTGACTTTTAATGAACACGAATTGTAGTCCACCGTCAGAAGGGAAATGGGAATATATATATATATATATATTTGTAATTCCAAGTATGTTTGACAAGGAATTATGAAGAAGCAAGAGAGTCATGAGTGAGATGCGGGGCTGGCAACAAGAAATCATTAGGTGGGTTTTAGAATAAACCGAAAGAAAATAAAAATTGAGTAGGTCGGTTAGCATAAGCAAAGCTCAGTTGTCAAACCTAGAATGAGCATAGGCCACCTAAATATTTATTCAGATTATTTTAATTTAAGGGGAAATTGCATGGAGCTTGTCAACCGGTGCGGTACTACTTGAATCATCATATAATAAATCCGAACGTGGTTAGCTACAAATGAAATTCATACTTGTCCGAAAATCATAAAAAAATTATAATCGAGACTTTGCCAGCACAATAATCTTTGATTGACGGTGAGAATAACAGTTTGTTAATAAGTTACAAATTCTTAAAAGAGTTAACCCCATAATAATTTTTAATTAAATTATTATTTATTTTTATGTCAGAAAAAATAGATTGGTAGCATAAAAGTCGCGCAAACAATTCTCTTACAATTATAATACAAGCTTAAGGAAAAAAATAATTCTTAAAAAAGAAGAAGATAAAAGCAGAAAAATGTCCATTTGATTTTAACAAGGCTTTGTGAATAATCAACGCCTCGTTGCCGAAAGTGGGATTTTCAACTAAGCAAAAGAGTCGGAAAGCCGAGCAGGTGGCGACAAAAAACCCAAAGTGATTAGGGACGGAGAGTTCGGAGGAACAACGGCGGGGCCAACCAGGTTACCCGAATCAATGCTTGAGTTGACAAGAGGGACAAATTGAAATCGTCCTCTTGGGTCGGACCGTCGTTCGATTCCATCCATCTCGTCGTGATCACTAGTATTTCCGCGCGAAAATTACGTCGCGTCGTGTTGTGTTATGTATTGAGATAACAAGGGTTAATCATATGTTAACCCGATTAATGCCTTGCATTTTATTTCTAGTCCTTGTAAAGCTTTCGAAATCGGTAAGAACAGTTCATCCATTGAGACTTTCGTTAAAGAGGTATAGAAATCGAAAGATTGTCATTGCTTATCTATTGCCGCATGCGAAAATACGCGGGGCCGCTACCCGTATGGCTAAAAGAACATCAGGTTGATGAACGATTTGCCCAATGACATATTACCTAAGTTTTCAAAAGAAAAATTCGAACATTTTTTATGGAAAGGATGACACAAATGATCTTTAAAATTTGGTTAAATATGTAATGTGGTCTTGAACTTTAATTTGTTCGATGTGGTCCCGAACTATATAGCCTATCTTACAATGCGGTCCCCATACATTTAATTTGTTCAATGTAATCCTTAAACTTTCGATACATTTTCACAACTTAGTTCTTGAACTACATGAAAATGTTTAATGGGGATTACGTTGCGCGACGGCTATAATGCAAGCGACCACATCAAACAAATTAAAGTTCACGGTCATATTGCGTATTAGGTCAAATTTAAGAGACAATTTATGCCCTTTTTTTTCCTTTTTATGGTGGGTGTCAATGACCATGCGTATATAATATATCGTATAAAGTTAAATATAGTGAGTGAGTTTGGTGGGGCAAAATGACCGATCCATGATGGGTCGAAAAAGTCGTGTGGGCATTTTCGCGAGGCCAAGCATCATGCCCTCTCGCCGTTGAAAGAGACGCTCCATATTCGTTTTAAAGGCTACGTGTGGATCCAATCCTACTATCCTTGCGCAGATAGCGCACAACGGACGACCATCAGCTGACGTGGCCACGTGCCTGCTGGACCCCAGGTAGGATTCTCGCGTGGAAAGACGACGTGGAACGATGCATGTTGCCATCGACACCGTGGACTCCAGCAAACTCCGAAATGCACGCGGTTATGTAGCGTACCCTTATATGCACATATACGTTTCGTAAACCCAGGGCGAGGTCCATGGATCGGATACGAACAACCTCTCGAGGAATGACGTGGCTCGCCCCGAACACCCGCAAACGGACGAGAAGAGGGCCGCTCATGGGTGATCGAAGCTTTACAGAA
The DNA here is from genome assembly GCA_021437795.1 of Rhodamnia rubescens. NCBI lineage: Eukaryota > Viridiplantae > Streptophyta > Magnoliopsida > Myrtales > Myrtaceae > Rhodamnia > Rhodamnia rubescens. The sequence continues at coordinate 1,469,712 of JAILYA010000058.1, forward strand.
CCGGATGTCCGACCATTAGGAACGGATCCGAAAACTTTTTATGTGCTATTTGAAATTGTGAGTTCGAAGAGATAGAATAAGAGTCCTTCATGATCAGGAAAGGATTGGTTTCCACAAACCTTGATAAGGGGAATTACGTCTACAATAGGACAAGAAACAAAGACAAACTTTAGTGAGCGATTCTCCCACCTTTTTTCCCCCTCTATTTCCATTTCTTACAAGTCAACAAACTTGGTGAAAGAGGACAAACATACGAACAAATTGGAATCGAGGAGGTGACCACATAAACAAATCACCACCAGCACCAAACCATCGACACTTCTATTATTAACACAGCCTTTCTCTCTCTCTCTCTCTCTCTCTCTCTATATGTAATACATTTTAGTACACAAAGAATCAAATAAAGAAGAAGAAAAGAACCAAAACTCAGTACATTTCACTTCCTATACCACCTCGTTGGTGCACATTTACTTTGCATAACCATTTCTCCGTCTTCCATCGGTTGTTGTGGACTGCCGAGCTTTGTGGGGTGTCGGACTGACTCCGTGGGGCAGTTTCCTCGACGGTGAAGGAACCAACGTGGGGATCAAACTCCTGATGAGAAAGATCATAATTACTTCCGCAACGATTATGTCCCGAATCTTAAGAGGCGATTCTAGGACTCTCATGGGCAATCAAATATATATGACACGTATTAATTCACCTGGGATCCTCTTCGAAGTGCAAACTATTCAGGAATATGCGACGTGCGATCATCAGTAATCTTTTCCTCAATCTAGTAGAAGAGATACTAATCCAGTGTTAAGGCAATTACCTTGTCTCCGTGCTCTTTCCTGACTTGGGCTGAGGTTTCTTGACCCTTGAAGCCAAACCATTCTTGGCAACTTTAGAAGCGCTATATTGCCAGAGCAAATCCGGTTCAGAAGAGTCACTTGTTGCAGCCTCCAGGTCATCAGAGTCGTTGTCGTTACATCGATCCCTCCGCACATCACAATCTTGGATGTTCTTAATTTTGTTTGTTGAAAGCTTGTTTTGGGATACAATTGACGGATCTGAGGAGTGTCTCTGAATAAACATGTGAGGCAAGTCCCCATTTTCGGCCTCCCATGTAACTGGGGGATGTTCCTCTCTACTTAGGGCATCGTGCTTTTTCACCATTACCTTATCAACCCACTCACCTGCAACTAATTCTTTCTCGTCATCCTTTCCATTTAGTCCAGGATTGGTAACTGGCGGCCAGGGAGGTGAGTTTGCTAGCATATCCTGAAGATCTAAGCTCCGTCTTTTCAGCTTGGATGTCGATTTGTTCTGTCTCTGCACATCAAATCGTCATTAGATGATTCTATGGAATGATGGATGTGACAATTTCTAATACAGTCAAACCATGAAATTTATGTGTATGGGACCAGCAGAGAAGATTACAAATTCTACTTGTCCATCCACAAATGGCTGTGAATAAAATGTTGTGTTATAAGCCAGACAAGACGAAGAGAGAGAATGGAAGTCCTATTATCGAAGAAGAATTCAAGGTTATTTTGACAAGAAGAACCCACCAGGAGACTCCACGTCCTTTTTTGTCCCTTTTTTGTATGATTCTCTATTACCAGTTCTCTTCTATATCATATGATTGTAAGTAACAAATATTCATTCAATCTTTCCTGTCATTCCTGATATAGAGGATAAAATTTACCAAGGGATGTAGTAAAATGGAACCCCGAAATAACTATTGCCAGTAAAACACTTTTCACTGCACTTCAAATTCATGAAATTATATTAAGGACTTGTATTGTCTACAGTTTCTGAGCCATAGCTACACTACTTCCTGATGTCGTGGCATATTACATAGGAGCATATAGAGATAACACGATTATTACTGGTTCCGGAGTCAATAAGGGAAAGTAAAGTTGGATATATATGCTGACAGAGGAAGTTAGGAAACTGTTTGTATTTGTCTATATTCTTGATCCAAATGTCCATACCTCTATGTTTCCTACATCCTCCATGGGTTGTCTATGACTAATTGCCACATGTCCTGGACCCTCCCAACTAAGTTGCATGGAAAGTCCCGATTGTACTTCAAATCTTTCTGGACTGCTTGACCGGGAACGATGAAGCTGCTGTCTTCCTCCCTCCTTCTTAGCAAGAGCAGCCTTAAGACCAGCTATCTGCATCCAAAGACATTGGACATTAGATTCATTTTCCTAATAATCCAGCCTACAATTCTCAATGAGAACTTTTGAGGTTCATTTTGCACAAGAAGGAAAGGTAGTGATAGAAGCAAAGGGCAAAGTAAATATCAAAGGCCACTTGCAAGCTTAATTTTTAAGGGAGTAGACGATCTTTCTTCAGTTAATCTATCAAGTAACACTTGAAGCCTGCTTGAGAAAAAAAAATACCTGCTCTTTTAGCTCTTTCACATCTGCACTATCTTTATTAACTCGAGCAGCACCAAGTTCGATAGTAGACACCCTTTCAGCAAATTTAAGTGTACTGATACTTTCTCCTAAAGCATCAGGCTCAGGACTTATGTGCACAAACATGAGCGTCTTGGCTTGCCCTCCTGGTAACATGAGGTCCAACAACTTGATTAGAATGTTAAAAGATGAAGAACGTCTTCATCGTCGAAGAAGCAGAGTTACTCTTACCAAGTGAATCTTGGAGCAATTGTGTCAGCTTACTGTTCCTGTAAGGAACATGTGAGTTCTTCTGAGCAAGTGCAGAAATCACATCTCCTAATGCAGAAAGAGATTTGTTAATGTGTTGCGCCTCCTTCAGTCTATCCCCTGTCACCTCAGATTTGTCCACTCTTTCGCTTCCTGCCAGATCAACCAGATGCATGCAACCACGGAGAATGGTTCCAGATGTTAGCACTTTTCCTTGGATGTGAACAGTCACACAGCTGTCAAATATTAGCAGATAAAAGTTAGCCCCCACAATGTTAGAACACACTAAAAAATCTTGAATTATCAAACTACAAAGTAATAGAGGATTCAATTGGTCTTCACTTGAATAGTGCCGAGCAACATAATATTGTACACTACATTCTCGGCGAATTTACACTTTCTTAACAATATCCTGGAGGTTGCAATGGAGAAATTCAAGGAAAATGTCATATACCTATGTGAACGGCTGCTGCGGTCATTGAGGGCAGTTGCACCAACTGCACGATTAGAATGACCAAGGTTCATCAAGTTTAGGACGTCTGATGATGACGACACGGGCACGAGGTTTGCATCAGGTACATTTATTCCATTTTGACTGCTGTTACGTATTTCCACTCTTTTGTTCTGACCATCAGTCACAAGGAGATCCCTGACTTGCTCATTATAAATCTCAATCATCTGAACAGATATCTCATACAAAATGGAAGCCTTTCTCTGCTCAGAGAGAAGGAATAGATCACTCAAAGCTCTGAAGTTTACACCCTTGCCTTCCTCAGTGAGCTCTTTCGGTCCAGTCTGGAGAGAGAAAAAAATTGATTATGCATCTGTTAAGTCAAAATTGGATATTTACTGAGTCTAAAATGAAAATTTTGTTTGATATGAAAAAAAAAAAAGATGAATCTCTTACCATGGTATATGTTTTTCCAGATCCAGTTTGGCCATAAGCAAATATGCAGACATTGTAACCATCAAGAACAGACCGAATAAGGGGCTGAGTGTCTGAGAATACTTCCTCTGTGAAGAAGCCAACAAACTTGAGTGAAAACATTAGCAAAGAAATACAGGATACCCTTGAAAAAATTGTGTGCACTGATTAACCTTGGGTTGCTGAAGGACCAAATACTTTGTTGAATGTAAATGACTTCCTTGCCTCCTTCCCATATTTAGAGAAGGTATTCACTGTAATATTTCCTTCCTCTATGTGGTCCACAACACTTAGACGATTTGCTTGCCCAGCAAAAAATGGTCTCACGCGACAATATACCCTTATGTTTCCTACTCAAACGCACAATGAACAGTTAGACTGTTGATAGAAAGTCAACGCATGAGACATCAATTATTTTTATCCCAAGTTGACTATGAAACCCTAGGAACAATACCTTTCAAGTCTTGCACCTGATTGTACAACCTGCGATTTTCCTCTAAAACTTTTTGGTATCCAGAAGCAGCATTGGCTAGACTATGTAGGTGTTTACCTATTCATGAGGTTATCAGCAAGAAAGATTAGAAAATTCGGTAAAAGCACTGGAAACAAGTGCGAACTCAGTTAGTTTACCAAGATTGGCAAGCTCCTCCACATACTTCATTTGTAGAGATTGCATTCCTGCTTTTGCTGTACATACAGTATGCTTTAGCTCCTGCAAAATAGCAATAGGGTACCATAAAATAACCTCTTGTAAGCATTTAAAATTTTCTTAATTCCATGATTGCACTGCAGATACCTGAATTTCTTTCTGTTGCTGGTCAACTAGCAGCTGTTTTTTTCGAGAGTTGACCTTCTGATGCCTCATCATCAATCAACTTTTGACTATACTGTTCCTCGGATGGAATGTCTGTTGCGATTTGGTCTTCAACCTAATTGATCCATCAATCCCAAATATTGTTTGATGAAAAAAGAATCATTTAAATGTATGCATGCTCATGATGCAACTTCAAATGTTGCAAAACTGCAAATTACTATGTCAAATCAATGAGAATACCTTTGTGTCCTCGGATCCACTTGTAGAAAGAGACTGGTCACAGCAGGATATTTCCACATCTCTTGATTCAGTTTTCATCTGAGTAGATGAGACATAAAATATATGTGTCTGTAGAGAAATTCCACTAATAAATACAGAAAGAGGGCCACCAGCACCATTGGTCCCTTATAAGGCAAAGAACAGGGAGCCCACGTTTGCTTAGTGGTGGAAAAAAGAGCCCATGTTTGATTTGGTTTTGTGACAGGTGCACGAGCATTTATCACTGTGTAACTCTACCAGTTCAGGTAGAACACATTCAAAAAATGGAAAAGAACACTATCCTAATCAATTATCTGTGTGCTTGTTGATGTAGTCCATTGCAGAGAAATAATAGCTACTTACCAGTTCATTTTGACTTGCTAAACGACGTTCAAACTCCTCCATGACTTTACTCAATAAAGATTCCACAACCTGTTAAAAGAAGAAAACTTGAGATTACTGCTTAATTTGCTCTTGCATAGGGGATGATGATAGGAACACAAAAGTGGAGCCTGATGAAAAAGATAAAAAGGAGTGAAAGACGGTTTGCAAACTGAGCTGTCCTATTATGGCTGCAAGCTGAATTTATTAAAAGTAACATGTCTGCCTCAGTTATTTCATGTAAGGGCTCTTACAATTGGAATGTCTTCTTGTTTCCTATCCGAAAGAACTTGCCGTACTAACATATTCAGAGAACGAGATGATACCTGCAAATTAGAGCACAGAAAATGTTAACAGCCTATTCTTAGCCTTACGACAAGTGCAAACAAGATTTAATGAGAACGGGGAAGCTCACTAACTGCAGCATTGAGGTCCTGACATATATCACCATGTTCACTTAACAAACCATCTAGAGACTTCTCACTAGCGGAGGAGGTCCTTGAGAAGGAATTCATGAATAGCTCTGAATTCTTGCGTATGAATTGTTTAGTAGAAGTAGTGGGTTTAGCTCCAGCAAGTTTCCATGATCCAACTCCACCTCCTTGCTTCCATTCACTATAAGCTTTTAGTGCCAGGACGCAGTTCACAATCCGAGCCGATTTTCCTCCCTGAATGAATTTTAAGTAGAGTGAAAAGAGATGTCTTCATTCAAATCCAATTATTCAGAAACCAAGCTAATCCATCACGCATTTGTGATTGAATGAAAGAAACCAAATCACTTGTCAGGCCACTGGAGCTTCAGTTAAAAGATAGGTACGAATGCGAATCACTCTCCAATGACACCTACCTGTTCCAAGTCAGAGTTTTCAAAGGTCGGAAGCCCCATTTCTTCCACAATTACGAGAAAATTCCTCACATTCTCAAAATACTGATAAGCTGAAAGTGCTGCTCCATCGGGAATGATAACAGAATCGGATGGGGCTTCAACTACCTAATAGTCAGAAGGGTACTACACAAGGTCATGAAACCCGAAATGGTTGCTCATGTGACTGCGCGTATAGTAGAAAGAAAATGCAGCATACTTTTGGTATAGCCCCGGGTTGTACTTTGTTAAGAACATTGCAAAGGATTATTCCGCTTCGCAATCCAAGCCTAAACTCTTCTTCAGAAGGGTGAGCAGGCAGATCTTTGCCCCCAACCACTCCAACAGTCTTTCTCAACCATCCAGCCGCTTCATACCTTCTCAAGGCTGTGCAGCAAGGTCAGAATGTCAAATTCAACATTTTGCAAGTTTCATCCTTAACAAAAAAAAAACCTCAAAATCTATGCAACTGAAAAATTGTCCCGCTTGCACTCAAACTCGATTAAGGGAAACTTGTCTGATACAATAAAGACAAAGCGCCAGAGCAGGGAAAAATAATCAACGAGTACATACAACACATAAAGAATCTCCATCAACATGAGGAAGAGATCAAGATATTTTCTTGCTTTGGCCATGAGAGTTCAAGATCGATCGTTCATCTTACGAACGCCCAAATAAAAAATCCCGCTAAAATTATCGAATTCTGAATGTCTGAGCGACAATCTATGTAAGCTGGAAATGATTGAATCGTAAAAGATCGCTTAACCAGCAATGCAACCTCCAGGAGCGCATAAGAGGGAGACAAAGAAATATGCACCCGTCGCCCGATCAAATCAAAACAAGAAACAATGGTCGAAAGATCCATACAAGCTTCCTCCGCCTTCCGCGAAGCCAAGTTGCGATCGCTCAATCGAGTCTTGTGCTGCTGAAGGACGTCCTCCACCACGGACTCCACGGAGAACGTCACCGCTTGCTCCGTCGACATTTCTCCACCGTCGAAAAGCGAGGAGGACAATGCAGCGCGAATACTTTATATCCTATAGATACGGAATGTATCTCGAATCCGAGACCAGCTCCTGAGCTTCGCGGGAGCGAACACAGACGTAGGAAAGAAACGGGGGGCGAGGCGTATGATCGTGGAAGAATTACGATCGGAGTTTTCCAAATCCTCGGAGGAGGAGGGGAGGAGAGGGAGAGGAAATGTTCAAAAAGAGAGGTCTGGAATCGAAAACAGGAGAGGGGGGGAGATGAGGCGCGATGGGAAGTGGAAAAGGAAGGAGAAAAGAGAGGGAGAGAAAATGGGCGTTGATTTTCTCGGGACTTCGCTCTCACTTTCCCTCTCTTTCTCTCTGCTTTTTCTCGCTCGCTTTCTCTCTCTCTCTCTCTCTCAACAGCTCCCTCTCTCTTTCTAAATATTGCCTGTCGAAGGAAAAAGGCACCGCACCAAACCTGGTTCCGAGCCTCTCGGGACAGGAAGCTTTGACGGTTTATATTTTTTTTTAGGGGGAGAGAGAGCATGGGGGCAAAATGGGTAATTTAACCTTTTCTATTTCTTTTTTGCTTTTCATGTATGAATATTTTTCATAAATAATATAGCTATAAGACTACGTTTGATCGTCCGGATTCCTAGTCATGATAAAATAGAATAAAAAATTCAATAATTTTGCCATAACATATCATTGTTTAGTAAACTACGAATTTAAAGTCGGATAAACATATACAAAACGTGGCTAAGATAGACTTTATTTTATGGAAACATCAAGATAATTCATAAATTATTCAATGATGAGTTCGATGTATGATTTATTATTGAGTAGAACTTTGTGCCATATGAATTTGGGCACAACATCTATGGAGCAAACCTCATAGAATCGGGGTCTTGATTTCGAGTCAAATTTTTTGAAAATGACCGCTGGTCTTGCTCGTTATCTTATCAAGTGAGTAAACAAGTGTTAAACAATCTAATTATTCGGCATCTTTTTGCAAGTTAAAGATTTGCTCATGCAGATCATCCAAGAGAGCTACCTTGAAAGTCAACGATCAAACTCGAGTTCTTCGTAAAATGTCGAGACCCCTTTCAAATGTTGGAAAGGTTTAAGCGGTTAAAGAACAAGGATATGATCTCATATCACGCCAAATAATCAATAAAAGAATAAGGTCATGGAGATACTTGGGCTTTGTAGCCGGAGACCCTAGCCTAACGTCGCCGAAGAGACGACCACATTTAAGCTGCCGCCGAAGTGGCCCCTAGCCGAGAAGCAGCCAAGACGACAAATATACGGCCTGGCACAACAAAGAGGCGGCCCAACACCGATAAGAAGTGATGGTTATGGGAAAAACCTAGTTCTTCTCATGTCTGTTCTTTTAAGAAATCCTATTATGATCTATCTCACACCCCTCTAATATATTTTTATCCGAGCTATATCTCCTTTATATCTCTCTTCATCATATCGTGGATAGTTACCAAACACCGGATAGCATATGTTATCTTGGCTTATATCCCGAGGGCCAAACGCGGCCTAAAAGCGGAATAACTATATTACAAGTGTTTTAACTTTTGTACGGCGCCCATCGAATGTCGTAACTTTTTTTTTCGATCACTTGAGTGTCATATAACTTTTCCATCAATCACTTGAGTGTCATAACTTAAAAACATATATTCACCACAATTGCCACGCCATGTCAAATTTTCGACACTTGGGTGGGCATTTTTAAAAAATTATGGCATTCTAGCGAATGTTGTACGAAAGCCATGGCACTTGTGATGTCTTTTTTCCTTACAAAAGCTGTTTCAAAAGTCAAAAGTTACTTGTCTAGGTTTAAATCTCCCACCAAGTACTCCTAAAATTCTTTTTTTTTTTTTTGCACTGTGAATGGTTTGTTATTGACCGACCATTTTTAGTAAATCATATGTGTGAAAATCCGAAAACCTAATTCGCGGAAAATTTGTTCACTCAAACGGTCGCGCCCTTAAAATTAAAAACCCTTTGTGGATGCACATTGTGATGAACTGTTGAAATGTGAAGGTGAAGTCCTCTGTTTCTCTTCTCTAATTTCAATCTGGTGACCACAATTACCAAATGATCTGAAGGTTATGATTTCATATCCTAGGGATTAAGTAAATGAAGCTGCCACAAAATAATCCCAATTTGAAGGCCACGGTGGATCAACAAACCAGCATGTCCAAAATCCAAGGCAAGTCGTGCTTCATTCATGAGCCCCCCTAACATTATCTTATCACTGCACCTCAATAATGGTCCTGAGTCTCGAAACTGACTGTAATTATCTAGCTTTGCTAAGCTTCTTGTTCTTGTTATCTCGTATTACACATAATCAATGCCCCAAGCTACTCGTACAGATCTCGTTATCTCATCAATTAAGCTATGGAAATTTAAAGAGTCGCGCAAACTTTCTATATATAAAAGAGCCCAATGTTTATTAAAATGGCCTGGACATTTCATCTAATGCAAATTAGAGGGTGGATTGGATTTGATTATTCCTTGCATGCCTAACCCTTTGCTTAGAACAGAAGGGTTAACATGTGATCATGATTAGTGAGAACTCCCATCCAAGTGTCCGAGAAGAATAAGGAAAGAACTCTGAATCCTCCAGCATTGGTCACTTGACAATGTTATGTCACCCACGATATACCTTAAAAAAATCAACTTGAAACTGAGGTTTTTTTTTTTTCCTGACCAAACAAAACTGAGGTTTTCTTCTTCTTTTTTTCTTTTTTTTTGGGGCAAGGTAGTTTTTCTGTAATTAGGAAGTGCGTCGTTTTCTGTTACCAATACCTGGTTACTATATGTTAACCACCCATTCATTTGGGTAGGGTGTAATTGGAGTGAATAGCATTGCAAGCTTTATGAGAATATATGTACATTATATATATAGATAGAGATATACATATAGAAATGCGTGTATACATTTTGATGTACAAATTGATGAGCACATGATCTATGCACCATCGCTCATGATTTAGCCTACTACAATAGAACTTTGTTTAAGGAGAAAGCAAGTGCTCATGGGATCTCGGGTGCTAAATAATTTAACTCAAAAAGTATTAAGTTGGGTTCAACTTCCAAGCAATTGGACCAAATCATTAGTCAGCCATAAAGATTCTATTAACGTAAAGTGCATGACGCCCACCTATAATTTAAAGGGTGCCGAGAGACTGTTTTGGAGAACGAAACAATTTCAGAAGTCCCCCGTCACATTGCGTACTTTACTAGCCCTTACGATGACGAGATGTACAGAAATCCCGATTCTCAATTGCATTAACGTGGGTGATACCCTCATACATATATTCGCACAAAAGTAATTTACGCAATTCCTTCACCGGAATTTTTGCCCTTGCGAGATAAGCGCCGATCTTGTTTCTTTCCTAAATTTGAAGATATACCACATTCCCGATCGCACACGTCCTAACCTCAACGAATCTGTAGATAATTACATAAGATGGGTATATATTATATTTATCCGATAGGTGTCGTTAAATATAATTCCTATATTTCGTTGCTCATCGAGCTCCATCGACAGTTTTTTTTATTGCATTTGAATTTCATTGGATTGCTTATGCAGCAATTTTCCGCATTTTCTTCTCTAACTAACTCAAGCCCTAATTAGACCCAAAAAAAAAAAACTCAAGCCCTAATTTTGTTAATCCTGCGCGTTACATAAGCAAATAGAGAAAGGAGCTCCCTTTTTTTATTCAAACGGCCGTTCCCTCCAGCAGATATTTAAATATATGGTTCGGATACGAACCTGAGACAGGTTCGGTGGGGGAATACACGGACATTGGTTTACTTTGAAGGCGTACGCACGTCATTATATGTGACGCCGAAAAAACTATTAATAGTAAAAGTAGGGCCCATACGTGGAGCTTCCAGAGCCGGGCCCACATTTTCCCGCCACGCCGGCAATTGAAAGTCCGCCGGCCCAAGCCCAACCACACACGGTTGGGCTCCACTGGCCCGCCATAACGTGTAAAATAGAAGGGAAAAGAAGGGAGGCAAAGCAATAAAAAAAATAATAATAATAAAACAAATCTTTTTGCCATCGAATTTGGACCTGTTTTATCCTATCGTTGAAGAAAATTCTCAGAGGTACTGATGCCTTGATTTTATCTTTTCTTTTTAGCTACGTGTATCAATTTATAGACGAAAAGTTAGTGAGATTTGCAACGAAATGTTAAATTTTTTTATTGATATTCAATAGAGAAATGATCTATTTTGAAATTTGAAACTCGACATCTCTTTCCGACCTCACTATTCCAACATCTAAAAAAAAAAAAATTAAATGCACGACCTTATCAGATAACCGATCATTATATATGTGTGGTACAAGGCATGTGTGGCACCAACCCAAACTCCCAAAGCGTTCTTTTCTTCCAATTTTTTGGGGTTGCTTTGGTGCAAGATAGGAATCATTTCCAAACTGGGTAAGTGAATTGTCTAAAGTGGCAGGACACCATTTTTCGGATTTGGAGTGTTATGGTCTACATTCTGAGGAGCACAACTTTATCGTGATCAAGTGATACTGTCTAAAATCCCAATAATTTTCCCTTTTTCTACAGATGGATAAAGATAGGAGGCTTTATATTAAAGTTAAAGTCTTGTTAGGTGAGGATTAGGACTTGTATAAAGGAGGAGGAGGAAGGGGGGGAGGGAGGGGGGACTTGAGGCTTGTATGTTCAACAAGTGGCTTGATGGCAAGAAGAGCTCAAGCCTAGTCACATGATGATATCATTTGAGAATTGGTCCAAAACCCTATCTATACTAAATCTTTCATTAACATAATGCATGGAAAAGACCCTAAAGAGAGAGAGAGAGAGAGAGAGAGAGAGAGAGAGAGAGAGAGAGAGAGAGAGAGAGAGAGAGAGTCTATGTGCTGGCCATGCTGCTTTCAATCCAATTCCTCTCTTTTCTGGGGGATGAATCTATAATTGAAGAAGAGAGAGAGAGAGAAGAGAGAAGAGAGAAATTTCAGATCTAATTGCTGTTATCATAAAATGTTGGTGTAGTTTCTGCTCAGTGGATATGCAAAAGTCATGATGGGCTCATGGAATGCAAGAATTCAATTATGACCTTTTTTGCTAGACCTTATGTCATGCTTCATTAGCCAGCATAAGTGTCTGAACATTCAAGAAGATTATGATTAAGTACACAGATCAGTGTGGTTTAAGAGGAGGCAAATGGGTTTTTGAGAGAGATCATTGTGTACTTGGTTGAATTGAAAAGGCTTCATCTTGGATGCATCAATGTATACTTGGATTAATTAAAAAGTTTCATTTTGGACCATATTGTGTATGGATGGCACTTCCTTTTCTTGACATCTCAATCTCTAATGTCTCACAAAGTACAAAGCCCCGTGTCTTTATAGGATGTGATGAGGTCGGACACATAAGAAGATGATGACAAAGACAAATCAACGGTTAAGATGGAGAGAAGTTTGCGGGTTAGACAAATAATCTCGATAAAGCAACGTGAAGCCGATTAAGCACCCTAATCTTAGGGAGCTAAATCAAAAGTTCTAAGAAAACCTTTTTGTTTTGCTTTGATTAGCAATCAATTCATGGAATTAAGGTCCAAACTACTTTTAACTTTGCCCACCAAACTCCACACCGAGAAAAGGGGAAACCACCAAACTTAGGGATGTGAGAGAGGCCATGAACATGATCACAACTTAGGCCAAAAGTGCTAATTGCACTTATGCTAAATTAATAGAAAAAATTAGCAGAGATGGTCCCATGGTATGGGTATGGGAAATGGGCTAAATCACTTCTCCATGCAAAGAATAAATTTTGTAGGCACATGACTTGTAATAAGCACTTGAAAGTCCCAGAATTCAGACAGCTCAACTGACCTCTTGCCGGTCTTTTGGTCAGAAAAAAACGACATGACGAGCTGCTTCCAGAGAAAAAAAAAAGTGTGTTCCAAGGCTTAAAAAGAGGACAATTATGAGTATGGACTCGTGCACATTGAACCCACATTAGTGTTTTGGTAGAGGATAAAGATATTGTGGGATTGAAGAACAGAAAAGAAGGGACAAAGGAATTGTTTAAGAAAAGATTTATAATCTTACATTATGGTATTGAATATGGTTGAAGGGTTCAACACCAAAACCTTAGAGAAAGGCATTGTACAGGTTGTGCAATTATGAAGAAGTAAAATGGGCAGAGAGCCAAGTGATTTTTCTTTCTAGTACTCCTCGGGATCATCATAGATCAGAAAGGAAAGAGGAAAGAAAAGTCCGATGGCCATGGCGATCTCGATCCCTCAGTCGAATTCTTAATGACGGGTCTCGATCTCGGGGGTGATAAGTTGATGATCTCAATTTACTCTTTGAATAGTGAAAACCGGATCCTATAGATAAAAATAAATCCATTCTCTTGATCATAAACATCTAGGTTGAATTAAATACTTATGATGAGTATTAAACTAAAGGTGCATATTATTGGTAATTTCCTTATGAAATTTATAACGATCTGTGTTAGTATCACATTATAAAAACATGGTTAGATATATTTATGTATATAATGTTTTTGATCCAAATTGTAATTTATTCTTTATACTTTGAGTCCAAATTTACTCAAAATATAAGCAAATGCAGGAACAGAGGCGTGGCCCCTTTTCTCTTCTCTCTCTCTCTTGGAATTATTGTCTCCCAATTATGGGATAAAAGAGAAGGAGCCCTTCAACCAAAGTATCTCAATCCATAAGAGGCCTAGGCCCCGATTCATGTCACCTCGGACCAAACTCTAAAACCGCTCCCGTGGGTCGGTGGAGTCTGGCCCAACCCGGCCCAGCCCGATGAGGGCCCTACAAATTATTGGAGGATGGCGATGGCGGGAACCGGGCCCGATCCATGCCCCATAGTCCCAAGCTCTAAAACCCCTCCCGGGGGTCGGCCAGCCCGGCCCAACCCGACGAGGGCCCTACGGACACTTGGAGGGTGGCATTGGCCGGCTCGGGCGATGACTCGCGGGCACAAAGCCAAGGTGTCCCAACCCGGCGCACCCGTCGACCATCTACAACACCATGTAGGTCGATAACGAACGGTCTCGCGGCAGTTGTCAAACAAGCGAATGGAACGGAGTAGGAAATTCGAATTATGGGCCTCCAAAATTCTCCTAACTGGGCGGGCCCATGAGGAAGTAGGGGAAGAGCCCGATGAGGCCCAAAATGGTTAAAGTAGCCGAGGCGCGTCGCATGCCTTTGAAGGGGTTTGGTTGGTTTGGTTGGGTTGGTTAGTTAGGTTGGTTCGCGCACTGACCAAACATGGCTTGTTTGTCGTCGACTCCAAGCTTGACAGCTGTTCGTGTCTTTTTGGTCGTGACGAGCTCGACAACTAAGCGCATGATCTTCTAACATGGTAGGGAAAAAAAAAAAAACTAATGTTGTTGGTCGCACGTGGCCATGTAGCTCCTAGGCTTTTGCTATTTTCACAAAGGTAAATGAATCACGTGCCATTGAGGCTTGGCAACTGAACTAGATTAGGCCATTAAAGGGACTGCCAGCGGCCCAAAACAAGTTTGATCGAGGAAAAAAATGTTTGTTGTATCAGGTTTTTTTTTTTTTTTTTTTTTGGGGGTCAAAAAATCAAGGTAATTTCCAAGGAAGAAAGTGCCGAAAAAGTCATATATATATATATATGAAAGATCGAGATCAATTTAATTTTAAACCTCTTGATTGAATCAATTTAATCATAAACATTTTACATTTATATTAATTTTATCTATCGGGCTAATATTGACAGAAAATCGCTGACTTGAATGCCGACTATTCTACATGGCACAATCAATACCGACAAATATTATTAATTTTTAAATATTTTCTTTTGAATTAGTGCAAATGCAATAGGTTTAAAAAATTTTGATAGCAATGACACCAAGGCTTAACAACCAAATTAGATTCGATTGAGACTTTTGTTAAACTTTGTTTGTAAAACAAATAAAAGTGCCCTTTTCCAATCTTATATAGGATAGAAGGAAGAGCGCAAGTCACTTTATTAGTTAAAAGGCTATTATAGTCTTTCAAATAAATAAATGGGCAAGTGGGCTAGACCCTTAGATTAAAAAAAAAAGTGAACTAGACCCCACTATTCCCCGTGTGGGTGCTCAATTATTAGGCGCATTTGCACCCTTGCGCGATCGCAAGTAATAATCGGCACTAATCAATAATCATATGCTTATTTTTTATTTTCTAAATTAAAATTAATAAAAGTAATCCTAATGTCCTAGCAAAGCAAAGTGCAACTATTCACTTAATAGTTAAGGTTATTTTTAAGGTAATGATTTCAAATTCTAATTGACTAATTATGTCACATGGTTGCAACTCTTTAGACCCGACAATTTCGGACATGTCCGAGTTAAAAGTTTTCAACTTTTGAAAAGTTGCAATCTTTCAAACATAATGGTTTCGGACAATAAATAGTTTTGCATGAATAAACTGTTTTCGGACATGAAGAGTTGTATGAGAATTAATTACTTTTCGGAAGCGAAAATATATGGTCTTTTTTCATTATGTATTCAACTATTTTGTTCATTTTCAACAATTCACTTCTTCAATTTTCAAATTTTAATTTCTTTCCAAAAGAGATATAACATTCTTTTATGATTGTTTCTCTACGGAGTTCTTGAAAAAATATTATAATTGCTATATAATATTCTCGCTTGAGGTTCCGTTGTATCCTGAAGAATCTTTGCTAGTAACCATTAGCAATATTGTGGGGGCAAATAATCTTTTAAAGAAAACGTTATTACGTCTCGTAGTATTATTCCGTTGTTCATCCCCTTTGCTAAATTTCCAACAACTTCCGGCATCGAGAAAAACAATGTTGTTGTGTTAAGATAATTCCAAGTGTCGTCGTGATTTGTAAGATGGGAGCGCGAAATTATATGACAAGGTCGATCAAATTGGACGGTCGGGACGGAAACGGCGCGGGAACATGGGAGTTTGTCCATGTGGTTTCTCACGTGATGACCATATCGAGGCACAGCCGTAAGCCTTTGATGTATGACCACGAGAGAAGTCAAAGCTCGGACAAGTCGGCAATGTCGACGACGACGATTCCGAGAATCTGTCTCAATGAGGACTTCATTGGGCCAACTAGTAAGCAAAACTTCATTTCCTTAAGCATGTCGACACATTTTAACAACCTTGCGTGTCCCAAGTACGTATTTATTTCGAATCGTGCGACACACCCATTCCAGAATTTTAACCTGCCGAAACTTTTGTCATGCGTGTATTTCGACGCGTATTCTGTAAATGATATTCATAGGGTTAACAAAGACTCAAAAAAATTTCAAACTATGCTTATTGTGATACGAATATCCAAAAAGAATAATTGTGTCGCTAAAAGTCCTAAACTTGCCTGTTATGTTTTGTTTGTGTCGTAAAAAACTTCAAACTTATATCGGTGCGGTAAATATACTGGTAAATATACTATAGACAGAACTAGAATAGAGGGCATATATTATTAGGGTCTCTTGTGGTGAAAAAAAAGTTTGGGGGTACATTTTTTTTTTCACCGTGCACGTAATTTGAGATTTTTGATGGTATTTGTTCCCTTGTTATATACATATATGTGTATATTTTAAGTTTTTAACAGGTATTTTGCTTTTATTGAAGTACATATTTTACCTGAATCTAATGGAATATGAAAAGAAGATAGTAATGGCAAAAGTTACAACGCACCTCGTAAAATCCCATTGTCATGTCGCAGTGGTGGGCAGTGACACGGCTTTCATTTGCCGACGAGCGGATCTGACGTGGCGACTCTCTTTATCTATCCACGTGGAATGCTAACAAATCCCCACCATCCATCACTTGCTGAAGCGGTATTCATCCACGGTACCGCCAGCCTGATTGCCACTTGTCTTCCCCTTTTTGAATTATATCGACGGTAGTTTTCACCGGAGAAAGCGAAAAATAAAAAAAGAAATGACAAAACCTTTGTACCACGGCAGCTTTCTTTATCTTGTTTTTAATTATTTTGATGGCCTTCTTAATCTTTATATATATTATAACGACGGACGCCAAATCTTCAATTAGGTAATTTTTAGATTACGTGAATATCAGGCTTGATATCATGGTCAATTTTATTCAAAAGGTTGCTTTTGATCTACGATATCACTGATAAGATCAATTTTGTTAATCGATTTCAGTGAGTCTAGTGTTGCTCTTTTACCTTATATTCTTTCGGCTAACTAATTACAGTAATGAATGGTATATATTTTTCTTAATAACTGCCCACAACAAAGTAAGAATATGAATAATGTGAAATTGAACCTGGATTTTCTTCCATAAATGGAAAAAACATAAGAATTTTTGCATTAGTTATTTTCCTTCAATGGAAATGGAAAGGGTGAAAAATGAAGAAAGAAAAAAAAAAAGCTGACCTGGCAACTGCTGCTGAGGGAAATAAATCAAATAAAATCGTCCACAAACAACGTGCTAAAAAAGTAAAAGTTTGTTTGTTTCTTAGTCGGCACATTCACACATATACTAAAGACATAAGGTGCATTAAAAGAGACAAATTAAAAACGTTTTAATGACCATTTGGCTATCAAGAGAGACCTTGTATTTACATTCCCTTCTTACCCTTTTACAGCGACGGGACTGTACAATCAAATATCTTCCGGCATGTACTTAATTTCACGCGATCGAGGAAAAAAAATCTACGGATTTCATGAGATTTTACTAGGTTCATGCACAACATATGCACAGATTTATTGAGAGAGAAATAAAAGTTGTGATTTTCTTTCACGGGGTATTCAAATAAGGAAGATCAATAAGGAAGATCTACACTTCGAACGACCCAATAGAATATCGACGCATTATTTAATAAAGTATTTTAAAAAAATTTTCTTGATGAACCCGACGTATAGATCATTCTTAATCGCAACTCTTTGGGATAGTGACACAAACGATCCATGAAATTTGACCCAATGTGCAATGTGATCCCCGAACTTTTAACTTGACCAATATGATCCTGAACTTTAGCTCAAACGTGCAATATAGTCCCCGAATTTTGGAAAACTTATCAAAAAAGTCCTAAACTTATCGCGATTGTGCCAATTCGGCCTATTTGTCGAGTCGGCGCTAACGTGGTGTCACCAAGGATGACGTGATAATTTTTTAATATTTTTTTTAGGGTTTGGGCCGGCAGCCCTGTTGGCCCAAACCCTATAAATAATGAAAAATTAAAAAAAGTCGGGAAAAAAGAGTTATTAACAAATAAAAAATAATTACAAAATTGAAAATTATTAAAAAGCTATTAAAAAATTTCCATATCAATGCTTGGAAGCGCCACGTTGACATTTGTCCATCAAATGGGTTGAATTAATATGATTGCAAAAGGTTTAGATTTAATCGAAAAAAAAAATTAGGACCGAATTAGCACAATAGCAATAGGTTTGAGACTTTTTTTGGTAATTTTAGTTTAACCAATATGATCCATGAACTTTAACTCAATATTCAACTTAGTCCATAGACTATATGAAGAAGTTTAATATATTCCTTTCATTAATTCAATTTTAGAGATAATATTGAACACTTTCTTATAATTCGGGGACTAAATTGAACATTTAGTTAAAGTTTAAGGACCATATTGATCAAATTAAAAATTCATGGATCAAATTGCATATAGAACCAAAATTTAGGGTCATTTTTCCTAACTCTCTAAAAAAAAAAAAAGAGGAAAATGGCAGAAGCGGTGCATAAAATGGAAAATAAAACAAAATAAAATGAAAAAGCGTAGTGTGATTCGACCGGTCTTATCCCAATGATTGAACCTATGGTTAAACTGCTCCCGGATATCCAGAGGGGCATTTGCGTAATTTGTGCACCGCCTCCCGCGATGACGAGGATGCTCTGTCGCGTTTTCTTCTTCGGACATAAATGAGAACAAAGGAAAAAAAAAATGAGAACAAGAAAACGCATCATCAAAAATTCCCAATTCAATAAACGGAAAAGCGAAAATGAACAAATGAAATTGTACAAATATAAGAACTCAATTTCACTTGAACTTACGAAAAGCCTCTTCCTTTTACGCCTCCTCTCTCTCTTTCTCTCTATCTCCCAGGTGAGCAATCCCCCCTCTCTCTCTCTAGCTTGTTGTCATCAACGACGCTTGATTCGTGAATTTGGTCCGTTTATGCGTGCGGTGGCGTGGAATCGCGTTAGGTGATTGCTCTGTCATGGTGGGAATTTGAGGCTTTTATCGGTTTCCGACTCTCTTCTTGCCTGTTGTGTTCCACTGTTTCTGCCCCTTTCTCTGAAACGAGCAAATTCCCTCTTTCTCTGAATTGAGCTTCTGGGTATGCGTAATTTCAGCCCTTTATTCATGGGGATTTTCGTCTGGGCAGTTTGTTTTCCATCTTGATTTGATTTGATCTGGATTTGGTTTACGGTTTCTGGGCTGGGGTTAGTTTTAATCTATGTTGGAGCAGATCGACAGAGATATGGAAGGGGGTTGGGGGGTGGGGAGGGGAAACAATTGTTGGTTGACTGATTGTGTCTTGAGATACTGTAAATGAAACATTTTTTTTTTATGTGAAATCTGGAGATCCGTTTGATACGATTTGATGGTATAGATGCTGAGACCATGGTATGAATTGCTTCTGTTGATTTTGTCCGCTGATTTTGATTTATTAAAAGTGGTAGCTTGTCTTTTTCCCCCCTCGCATTTGTTGAAACAGATGGTTAGGGGAGGGAAGGTTGGTAGCAAGAGAAACCCGAAGAAAAGGGCAAAGTCTAGAGACCAAGGTTCTGACGATTCTGATGAGGATTATGTAGTTTCTGATGAAGAAACCGATGCATCTGAGGATGCTGTGGGTGAACTAGAGGTGTCTGCATTAGAGGATGGTTTTGATGCTTTCGTGGAAGATGAGAATGAGGAGGAGGATGAGGATGAGAACGATGAAGATTATGATGGCAATGGTGTGGATGGTGCTGACGATGATGACGACAACGATGTGAATGATGATGATGATGATGAGAGGAGGAGGAGGAGGAAGCTATGAAAAAGGTTGTCAATTCAAAATCAAAACTAAAATCAGGGTCCTCCAGACCGAGGAAAGCTGGGAATAGCATATCACCGAAGAAAGGTAGTGGTTCCTTTGAAGAAGATGACGAGGAATATGACGTGAACGACGAGGACGATGAGGAAGATGATGATGAATTTGCGCCAGATGAAGATGACTATTTGGATGATGAAGAAGATTCTGTGGCTAAGAAGAGCTACAGGAGTAAAGTGAATGCCACAAGGAGGAAGTTGGGTAGAAGGGGCTTGCGAAGAAAGGTTTCTAGAGGTCATAGAAAGAGAAAGAAATCATCAACTTCAAGAAACCCTTCAAGGAAGATGGGAAGGAAGCGTTGCGTGGTACAAAAGAACCCCAAATCTGCTGACGACCACGGCAACAGCGACGATGAGGATGATGTTGATTTTGTAGGGAGGCACAATGTTTGGAGAGAAAAAAGGAAGAATATATGGGGAAGAAGAAAGAGGAGGCATGTAGCATCATCGGATTCAGATTTTATGAGTTCTGGTTCATCTGGTTGTGACTATACTATTTCCGAGGAAGAGAGAGAACAGGTGAGAGAAGCTAATGAGTATTGTGGGAACTTGAAACCTTCCTTGAGGAACTCATTACCTTCGAAGAGACTTAAGAAGGTTGGATGCTTTTCTTTGAGAAGTTCATCTATCAGTAATGGGATGAAAGAGAATCATGATCCAGATCAACAGACAAAGCCTAGTGGGATAAAGGGAAAAGAGAAGGTAGAAGAACTAAACATTGTAAAGCAAGTCTGTGGAATTTGCCTGTCAGAAGAGGACAAAAGAAGGATTCGAGGAAGATTAGACTGCTGTAGTCATTATTTCTGTTTCAAATGTGTCATGGAGTGGTCAAAGGTGGAAACTCGTTGCCCTTTATGCAAACAGAGATTTCGTGCCATCAGTAAACCTGCGAGATCAACTGCAGGAATAGATCTAAGAGATGTGGTGATACCAGTACCAGAGCGGGATCAGGTATCATTTTGTTTGATCCTTCTCTGTTGGTTTTCCTGTGACAGGCATGCTCTTGATGTTTTAGATATACATTTTGTTTTTGGTATTTCTGGATATTAAATGGCATGTTGTCTCTGCAGGTCTATCAGCCAAGCGAAGAAGAAATTAGGGGTTATCTTGATCCATATGAGAATGTAATTTGTACAGAGTGTCAACAAGGCGGGGATGATGGTCTTATGCTTTTATGTGACCTCTGTGATTCTCCAGCACATACATACTGTGTTGGTCTTGGGAGGGAAGTACCTGAAGGCAATTGGTACTGTGATGGCTGCAGACCTGTTGCCCTTGGATCTTCAAGTTCCCCGGCTCAAGATGCTTTGCCCAATCAAAGGACGACAATGAGTTTGTCTAGCAGACTGTCGCCCACTGTCAATGCTGTGGAAAGCTTTGACCTCAATGTGGCTCCTTCACCCCATCCATCGTATAATTTAGGATATGGGAATATTCAGTCTCCTAGGTTTCCTGGTGGATTCAGCCAAGCAATGCCGCCGCTCTCTGGAGCTGGAGCTCCCACACTATCGGGAAGGAGATGGCTACTTCGTCAGATTCAGCAGATGCGCTCGGCAAATAGACCAAGTCCTGTGGCTGTAAGAGCAGACGGAACAACTTCTGCTAGTATTCAGTTTGGACCACTAAATTTTATTGATCAGGGTAGGCAAATGGGATCTCATCATACAGCTCAAGAAACGAGAGAGTCCTATGTTAATCTATTCGAAGACAAAGTACAGGAAAATCAGTCACCAGTGGTTCGAAGTAGGGATAGCTTTGATTTGGGAGCAGGTCACTTGAGAAGGCAAGCAGTCAATGACCATGACCTTACTTTTACCCCTCCAACTCTCGGTGCTTCTGGCCGGGCACTTTTGGACGAATGTGCAGGGATGAACTCAACTATAGTTCCTGACCAGCATCATCAGTCCAGCAGCCGATCCAGCCTCGGTGCTGATGGGGCTGCATCGCCTTATGCAGGAAGAGAAGATAGCCATTTTCGTAGAGCAAAAGAGGAATTGCAATCGACGGTCAAAAGCCATTTGAAAAGCCTTTCAAGAGAAATTGGTTTAGGTATGCGAGTTATTTGTTCTAGTACATTTTTGGTCCTCTTATTATACATTCTATGCTCTAGAATCCCGTGCTTATTGCATTTTCTTTTTCCTGGGTCAGCAAAGTGCATCTGGTGAACTTATGGATATACCATCGTCGATGCAGGTCCTGGTGAGTTTAAGGAAATAGCGAGGTGTTCCACTCATACCCTCTTGGCTGCTTGCGGCTTTGAACACAGGAGGAGCGAGGTCTACGTGATCCCTCCGCCGTCCGTTTGTTCCCACATAGACAAACTAGCAACTGGACAGACAAGTCTGATGAGAGGAGTTTGCTCGACGTGTTTCGATGTTTTCGTCAGAGATGTAACCCAAAATGTAATGAACACAAGACTACCACCACGTTGGCTAAGTTTAGGTCTTTAGGAATTGATAAACGTGGGCTGCCTCTTTCTGCACGTCCGTCCTTTTCTTTTGGGGGATTTATAGATGAGAAGTAGGGGGATTTTTGTCCATACTGATACTAGACTGACAGTCCATGGTCCCAAGAGGATCCATTTTTCTGTGATTACATTGATGATATTTATTTTTGGCTGAAGGGGTCCTATTCTTGGAAAGAGGTGGGTCAATCAAATCTCAAGAGTACTTTTCCTTTTTCTTCCCAGGCGGTTATCCTCTCTTTTTTCCATTTAATTCAATAGAATAGGAGTGATCCATTTTTCAGAGAGTAAATTCGACATTTGAACCTAGTCAGAAGTTCAAATGTTCCATGGAATGTTACCATTCGTATGCACTGTGATTTGGTCATGTATTGGTCACTGAAAACAGAGGAAGATGTCATCAAGTGAGACTAATATCCACTGAAGTTTAAGTTCAATAAGAAGTAAGCAGGACGGACCGATCAAACAGCAAATCGGTTAAGACCATCTGGTCCTGCTCCTGGTCTTTGAAACCGGGGTTTGTTCGCTTCCTGATTTCGGGGACCACGAACCGGACCCAATTCCTAAATAGGACTGAATCAGATCAGAAACTAATCAGCCTATTGATTGCTGGTGCCGTGAAAATCCTCCCACGGCGATTCTTCCAAGTTCCAACTACAGCAAAAGT
Organism: Rhodamnia rubescens; assembly: GCA_021437795.1. Classification (NCBI taxonomy): domain Eukaryota; kingdom Viridiplantae; phylum Streptophyta; class Magnoliopsida; order Myrtales; family Myrtaceae; genus Rhodamnia; species Rhodamnia rubescens. The sequence goes on from JAILYA010000058.1 coordinate 1,492,825, forward strand.
TGGCGACTCTTACTTGACATTCTTTGCTTTTTCGACGGTGCTTTGATGAGTTTACGAATAACATGCAACATGGACGTCAGGGAAAGTTCTTCAATATCGTTATTTTAGAGGTCCAAGCATCACACAGGAGCCATGCACGTCAAAGTACGTCATTCTCATTTAAACTTAACAATGATAAATAACAAAGAGGGACGATACAGCATTTTTCCTTCGGTGTAAACCAAAGTCGACAAGCAATGAATTACATTTTAGCTTATAAACCTTATTCCCTGGCTTCCTATTTTAATACATCAGCAGATAACACATTCACCCCGGGCCAACCATAAAGATTGCAAGGCCAGATTCTCGGTCACATAAGCACCAGATCACCCGTCATTCTGCACCTACTCATACATTATCGTCGATGATGGTGGACCATAATAGCTCAGACGCAAATTCACATCTTTTTGCCCTCTCTTCACGATCCTTGTCCGACAAAGGCGATGCTTGACTGTGGCTGGCACCAACAAAACGCACACATTAGAAAAAACAAGAACACCACTCTCACAAAACAAGTGATGAAAACGTTCAATCAAAATGTTGAGATTGTTCACGTGCTAATTATCTATGTGTGAGCTCAACTATCTTGATATGGATTAAGCACCCCTTTTCCCACATTTTCAAGAAAGAAAATTACTAGGACAAAAAGAACAGTGCTTTCCCTGACAAGCTCCAGCAGGAAGACCAGGTATAACTGAAAATTAACTCATTACCAGACCACAGAAGAGCCTGCTCAACAAATTTTATAGATTCCATCAACCTAAAAAAGTCAGAAGGGACCAGCTCTTGCTATCCATCAACAGCCGAACTCAAAAGCATCTCGCTTCCTTCGAACTAATGCTACATGTAGTAACTTTCAAATAATCGTGAAGAAGATCATGCAGTGCACTATAACAATCGATAGGAGAACACAGCTAAAATAAAGGTATTTCCCTAGAGCAGTAACGCACCTTTCTGCCACATTTTCGTTTAATTTTTTCTTGAATGAGCTTGTTTCTATTTGAAGGGATGGCTGAGAACTGGAGAGATTCCCAGCAACAGGCAAAATGAAGGATGACAACAAGGGATCTGGAGCCACATTTGTTGAAGAAAGCATACTGGACGAGCCACCCAGAAGGGATTGGAGAGTCCCTTCTCGTAGTTCTCTCCTCAACAAAGAAAGTGTGGAGTGAGATCCGCCTTTACGTGATTTCCTCTTACGCTGCATGTAACTCCTCGTTAAGGGAACACCGTTGTTGAACACGGAATGAAGCAATGGATAGGAGAAATGCATGGCTTGATGATTGACCATAGACAACCAAGTGGCGAATCAGCACTGATCAATTGGACTTAGGAGCACACATCAATATGGTTATATCATCCTCATAAATCATAATCTAGGTAATCCAGAGGCCCAGTTTCAAAGTATTGTCTGGCAACTAGAAAAAGAAACTGCAAAAAACTTAGATGAAGCTTGGTGGAGGCTATAGTAAAATTTTCTACCATGCGTCATCCCATAGGAAGTAGAAGTTAGAAAAGAAAGCAAGGTGCGTTACAATTCAGCACCTTCAAGAAAAGCAACTAAATCAAATAAATGGCAAATTGCAAGTGGGGCAAAGAAGATACAGCAAATAGATGTGTGTAATAGCATGTAAGAAAAGAGTGCAGGAAAAGATTGAAAAAGGATATCTTCAAAATATTTCCATGCTGCAAGGTTATGTGTGCAACCATATCAAACCCCACTCTCATTGCACAAACTGGACAAACCTGCAATATAGAGCAGAATCAGTTGGGATTAAGAGTTTTGACATGCTTTCTTTCACATATTCTAATAGTTGTGGTTTTAGCACACAGACATATTTGCTGTGACCGAGCAAGTGTAAACATAACTTGCACTGAGCCATGTGAAGCGCACCACATAGCCATCTACAGATATAACCCGCCATTGTTGAAAGCACCCTAGCTACCAACTAAAAAGATGGTTCGCCAGAACACAGATGTTTTGTACCTAGACAGACCAACCTAAGAACCAGTCAGAGTTGGATGAAGAAGTTAGATGAATAATATCATAGAACTGTAAATCAGTCCATCGCTTAACCATAACAACCTAGTCCAACTGGCAGACATACTGGCTTTTCTTCATAAAGAAGGTGGATGTTTCAAATCCACACTTCCATCACGTTCTTTTCCAAGATGGCATTTTTTTTTCTAACGAATTAATTATTCAAGGCAAGATAGAGTTGTGATGCACCTAGAATAGGAGATTGTATTTAGCATCCTTCTTGCTATTGTCAAATTGAAGCTCACTTGTCGGAGGATACCACTTAATGAATGCTAAAAAGTGTTTCACCTGCATGTTAACTAAGTTCATCCAATTTCAACATTCTATGACTGCAGTTTCTGTTCTTCACAATCTTCCAAATGTGGCCTCTCTTCTTTTATCATTTTCACTGCAATTTCTTTTTGAGTGCAAATGGTTAATTGATAGACCACAGCTATTGCTTGCACCGAGTTCTCGAAATTAGACAAAGGGTTCGCACTAGAGACTGACACAATGAAAGATAGTAGGGACTCTAAAGGAAATCCCAACAAAAAATTAAACAATATCGAGCTGTCCACGTTTAAGAACCGAGTCATTGCCAAAATTAAGGAAGAAGTTAGTTCACTTATTTGAAACGTATTCAAGAAATTGCAAGACCTTCGTCAGGGAAGGCGTGTATACAGTGACCTTGCAACCAACCTAACATGTTATAAGTAACTTGTGTCATGCTAGTATCATCAATATGTGAATTTGAGGAATACCCCATTCCTTGCCTCCAACTGATGCTCATCATCTATGTGGCAGCACAAGCCCAGGATGTCAAAGAACTCGGAGCAGAATGGGCAAGGAAACTCCTCTCTTATATCATAATCTCCATCAAATTCTTCAAACCCCATAAACATATCTGCATCCACATAATCCGATTACATTAGATATGCAGAGAAGCGCACCACAATCACAACCTTCGAAATACATAAATAACCATCAGCCTTGCTCAGAGAATGAGGAAAGCCCAAACTTTATGGGTTCACTCACTCTCTCAACTCAACAACCGTGAGAGATTTTGCTATATAAATAAGACAGACTGCTCTTACTATCAGGCATAAGAACAAAAGGGGAATTTACTAAGCGAAGACGCTAGAGGTGAACAATGAACAGTTCGAAAAACAGTTAAAAACGAGGCAACTGGAGAAAAGAAACTTTACTTATTAATCTGCCAATTTGACTTTATATTCTAATGCTATACCTTCTCCTGTATCTATCCACACCACAGTTGCTCTATCAATCATCACGGTCTATGCGGCTGGCTTTAAAGAAGTAAAGTGCGATCAACCAAAACACCAAATGAACCGCAAAGGAACATCCATTTCTTCTTTCCGTCTATTTCCAGGCGACAGAACAGGAAAAGAAAGACGATAAAAAAGCGACACTCTTTTGCGATGGTACGAACAAGACACGACCGAGCTGGCTATCCTTAAGAAACGGATTAAACGCATCACTCCAGAATTGCCCCGGGAGAGGGGGGGGGGAGGACGATCGACTACTTCATCAGCGACGCCAGGCACAGAAGCAACCGAGAAAGAAGCGAAAGAGCATATGGCGAGCTCACCGGATCTCGAGTGTAGAGCGGGTTGGTATCGCTTCGAGGCCGAGGACAACCGCGCGCTCCACGAATCGCCGTCCATAGCTTCTTCTCCTTCTTCTCCCCGAGCTTTCCAAAGTCAAAAGGGGGGCCGAGACGATTCGCTCCGGAGGCCGAAGGTCCCGCTCGCTCGATCACCGATTAACCCCGCGTGTGCAAGCGGCCGGCCGGAGGAGATTCAGCTCAAGCGATCGGAAGCCCGAGAGATGGAGGAGCAGAAGGAACGGAATTTGGGGGTTTGAGCAGAGAGAGAGAGAGAGTGAGAGCGATGGAGGAAATGACGGTGTTGGTGCAGGGGAAAGAGAGTGTGTCGTTCGTGGTGTGCTTGAGATTTTATATTTCTCTTTTCTTCCTTCCGAAAAAGATTAAAAAAATAAAAATAAAATAGGAAATTGGGAATTTGCTGGGAAGTCCCCCCACTTTTTTTTTTAATTATATATATTTTTAAATAAAATTTTGACCTTTAGGTCATTAAAAGGGGAATCACCATAGTGAGTCTTCATTTTCATGTGGAATTTTTGTCTTCTTGTATTGATGCTGACTATGATTCCTATGCAATATTAGCTCTTGTAGCCACATGATGTTCTTTTCCTTTTCCCTTGCTTGATTCATCGAGAGTTCGAATTGAATAAAGAAAGAGAGAGTTTGAGGGGATGTACAGCGAGTCAATTCAGAGTAGGAGTTCGACCGAACAAAAAAAATAAAATTAGAATAGAAGAACATAGCAGCGAATCCAACACAAACCCACCCTGTCGTGAATCGATCATCCAAAATCGCCCTCAATTTTAAATTCCGTACACGTGTTTTCAAATTTTTAGTGGATACGTAAGACTCCCCTGATCTTGCATCTTTTTCTTTTTTTTTTAATGGCAATTAGAATGTGCAATGCACGGAGTAAAAGCATATTTTCATCTTTTTCTTCTTTAAAGAAAACCTCTCTTAAAATATGATAAATATGTTAATAGAGTTAAACAAGATGTTTTGAGGAAAAGATACGCAAATAAGTAAAGAAACAAGATGTCTCAATAACAACATAATCAAATGACATGAAATAGATTGTCTTTATGTATTTCTAATTATTTGATTAGAAAGAAATGATTGGTTAATAAAACCATTGTATAAAAGAATATAACCTCCTCAACTTGTAAATCATAAGCAACCGAACCCAAGGTCAATTTTGCAAAGTGTTATTTTATTGATCGATCAGTAATTATGTTAACTAAAGATTTCAGAAATGTATTCTGACTAGCCATTTTCTCTCTTTTTTTTTTTTTTGGAGTTTTCTTTCTTTTTAGAGCAATTAAGAGCAAAAGAGAGATTTCGTGAAAAAAAAAAGGGATAAAAAAATGCACCTTTACCTCTTAAAAGTCACGTACATTATTTTTATACATGCTGATGCAAAAAATAACTGCGAGGTTAAAGATCGTAAAAAAAAAAAAAAAAAAAAATGAAAGTTTAGAGATAGAGTAAAACTGTGAAAATTTTGGAGGACAAATATGAAATTCTTCCAAATTTCAGGCGAAAATTCATGTAATAGGATTAGCATGCTAATGCTTGAATGGGCTAATCAACAAGTATTTTGAATTGGCAAAAGTTCATAATAGTAAATTTTCATCTCAATTGAAATTTCATTTCTTTAAATAATGATAGGTCACAAATTACAACAATGGTTGCTTGGAGATTGCTAATCTGACTAAATTTCCACGCCCCAGTATTTGGTCATGGGCAGCAGCCCTCCAAGTTGCTCTAGCATATCATTCCTGAACATCTGCTTGAACAGGTGATGAAGCATGGATAAAAGGAATCAGCTTGAACTCCTCTTCTTCTTAACACTGTTGAGATCTGTGGCTTTGAAAGATCTCTGCACGAGGTCCGAGGGGAGGATTTTGAGGTCGTGTGTCAACCTCTGAAGAATTGCCGACAATACGTTCACGTCCGACATGGCCCTATGAGCCGAACCGGCCAATGGGATTTTGTAATACTCGCGAAGGGATTGCAACGACGTGCCTGAAGAAGGTTTCAATCCTGTCAAAAAAAGGGCACATACATTGAAGTCTCTTACCATATGTACAGCTACTGGAACTCGTCAGTGAATCAAACCATTCATTTGCACGTGCATAAGTCATTTGCCTCAGTACACAGAGAGAGAGAGAGAGAGACCTTTAGATTTCATCACCTCACGTGCCAGAGGAAGTGTGTCCGTGAATAGCCAGTTTGCGGGAACCTCAAAGGAGCAGCGATTGAATTCCTCTAACAAAAAAGGCACATCAAAACGCCGAGCATTATGAGCGATAAACAAGACATATCCTCCAGATTTTTGGCGGCTCCCCACAAATTGAAATAATATCGGTATCAAGTCCTTCATCCTACATAAGAAAATTCCACTTCTGATCTGAGAAAATAATTTCAGCCAAAGAGCAATTAACCCAGATGTCTAAAATTGAGGAAGCTGAAGAGCAACAGGACAACCATCAGACCGAGTACTTTATTAAGAAGACAATCCAGCCAATAATGCACATGACCCGACTATGAGAAACCATGTCATGTCACTTCATTATTTTCCAAAGAGAAGCTAAACGATAAAACCACTCCGTTTCTGCTCAACTAGCTATAATCTCGCAAGTACTGGGTGGTGGGTAATACTTAGTGACTAGACATCCAAACTATCGGTTGAAGAGGCACTAAAACTACAAAAGCAAGAACAACTAACGGTAGAAGACTCAACAACAATAAGAAGCTTTTTTCAAAGGAAGAACTACACGTTCCATCTTCCTGTTGCAGCCCACAAGTCCCCAAGCATGAAAAGTCCTTTCCAGCACAAAAGCTTCTACTTTTTCAGAGGCACGCAAGGGTCACTGTTGTCATCTGAGGTGAACACGTAACATCGTCCTTTTAATAAGGTGTCTTCTTATAACTAAGAGGGTCAAATTTTAGCTAAATCTTGAGCACGGTCCAATGGTTCGTCTTAACCCCCTACAGAAGCACCTGTTCCCCTTTGGAGCTCATAAAAGTGAAACACAATTTTGGCAGTTACTGCATTCTTGTCATTTGTTTTCCTTTCCTCATTCAACACACTTTGAAAAAAAAAAAAAAGCACACTCAACAGAGAAGCATGTACATCAACTGAAGGTTGTATGAGGTATCTCTATTGGGTCATGTACTCAGAAGAAAAGCTTATGGACCATTGCTGCTAAGCCTTTGCCTACAGAGTGATTACTCCGTCAAAACATGTTAAATAATACGCTATTTGAAAAGGACACCAGTCTTATAAATAAGTCATGGATAAACTTGATTAGAACCATGAACAACTTCGAGAAATAAAAGATACCGTAATCCGAATATACCACTTGAGAGATATTGGAGTATCTCTAATGTTGGGGAACCTTTTCTTAATTGATCTTTCTCTTGTTGTTTTAATTCATATACAGAAGATGATAACATACATATTCATAATATCAAGTGAATAGATACCTGGGAACTTCAGGCCTGTTCACCATACGGGTTGTAATGCCATGAACATAAGCATTCGGAACAGAACGTCCTGGATTAACAAGTGTCTGGAAAGTGCTGTTCTCGCCCCCTGAAAGATCTTGCAGTGCAATTTCAATGATTCTTTCACTCTCTCTACTAAATCCTGTAGTCTCCAGATCAAAGACGATTAGGGTCACGAGGCTGGCTAATTCTTTGCTCTCGGCGATCTTTTGTTGTACATCAGAATACTCAATTTTGCAGAACTCGGTTATTTGTGCTTTTTCTATGTTTAATGTTGTGCTTGCAGAGACTATAGCATCTGAAACTCCATCCCTAACATCGCTGTGTTTATTACTTTGCGTCTTGTTCCTTTCCCCTGTTCTTGTAGAAACTGGTCTTTTTATCCATTTCCTACTGTATCCTCCTTCAAGCCCAGAAGTCTTTGAACTGAACAATGTAAAGTGAGAACCGTTCTTGTCAGGCCTTCTAAGAGTGTGGAAGCTTTGACGCCAGAAACCAGCCAATCTTGGTAATCCAGCTCTTGAAAATTGTAATATTGAGAAGCACATGGTGAGAGTTCACATCTGAGATTGAAGGAAAAATGAAATGGAACCAAATAGGAGGAGAATTGGATGTCACTCCATTGCTTCAGCTATTACCTATGGTTCAAGGTAAGAATCTCAGAAATACTGAACTCGGAAGACAATCATGTGACATTCAACACCAGTGCAAAGTAGTATGAAGGAGAGACTTCTGCAAGCACAGAAGATACGGCAAATAGAATGCAGGCGATGCGCATATTTATCTCATATAAGCATACCAAATAAGACAAGGTTTTTCCTTATCCTTTTGGGTCAGCCATGTTTTTTTTTTTTTTCCAACTGCCACAACCCAGGGGAGGGAAACAATTATAAATTCAAATTCAATACGTGCAACCCCTAAGACTGAGTTAAAAAGGGTGGAAAAGGCTCAGTTCGAGTTGCAAATTCATATTCCTCACAGTATTTTACTGCCTCCTTCACAAAAAAAAAAAAAAAAATGGATCGCCAGCAAAATGAATGCTTAACTTCTGGATGCAAAGTTCAAGCAGCGAAGCAAGAAGGAAACCAGATAATTGGATCAGCCGAGGGCACTTTCAGCAAGAAACATTTCGTAATTCACATACACCGCATTCAAAGATAAAAATCAGTAACAGCACCTAGATTTTGTCAGCTAACATGCCCCAAAAAAGGAGACCAACTTAATCGGGCCGACTAAAAGCTCAAAGCTGGAAGCTTTAGCGATAGGGCAATACATTTCGATCAGTTTAAATGTTGGGTCACGTTGAATCCAGGCAAAATGGATACCCAGCAATTTCAAGCTCATATTATTTCAACAAACTTCCGTTGCTGTCCATTATCCGGTTGCCGATTCCAAAAGTTCGAATCTTTGTCCGAAAATCCTTCTTCCAAACGGAACTCAGAGATTGGTTTGCTAGCACGAAATGAAAAGAACAAAACCCAGAAAAGAGAAAGGAAGAACAGAGAGAAAGAGAGAGATGCCTGGTGCGTGATGATTCGACGCTAGGAGAAAGAGAGCCGCGCATTTGAACGAAGAAAGCTTCTGAATTAGAGGAGTTATTTATCTTGTTGGGAAGGAACTCCCTCGGGAAGAGAGGGAAACGTGGACGGGAAAATGGTAACGTGGAGTGAGAAACAATTCCGGAGGAGAGGGGGAGAGAGAGAGAGAGAGAGTGGGAGAAATGGAGTGAGTGGGGGAAAGGGAGGAAGCCCGAGACACCTCCGCGACTTTCGGATCGAGAGCGTCTGGCTGACCCGATCCATGCCTCTCGGAGCCACCCTCGAAACCCGGGTGACATTTGTCAATTGAATTTGCCCGTCTCCATAAGCTTTTAACTTTCTTATCTTGTGACCCCAAAGCTTCACAAATGTATAATCTTTTGGCCATGTCCTAAGAGTCTCGCTCAGTTACAAATGTTCCAATTGCACCATAACTACTTCGCACCCTCCCATGGATTGAAACTTAAGATTGGCGAGCCCGTCCCTATAGCCCCACCAAAAAGTTGATAATCGGGAAATCTCTTCACATGCTTTTTGGAGACACGCACACCATTAAAGTGTTTTTTCTTGATTTGTCATCTTGCGTTTTCTTCTTTTCTTTTCCCCATGGTGAAGACTTGCACGCACCTTCTGCCTTCTAAAATCTTGAAGCGACACAGAAACTTTCGAGAGTTGCCCAATACGTTAAAACTTGTTTCCAACTCAAATTAGAAATTCAAACGAAGAGGAGGGCATCATGATGTTCCCTCTCTGCATTAACGTGCAGAGACTACTTACCTATGTCTTTAAAAACGCAAAATAAGTTTTAAGACCAAGATCCAACTTATCCGGTTTTTAGATACAAATCCACTTCAAATTCAACACCAGGATTTCGACCCCAAAAAAAAAAAAAAAATTCCAGGTCAGCTTTGCCCGCACAAAAGCCGAGGACACGGTAGTTTCTTAGTTTTTAAAATAAAAATTGTCTCCTGCGTACATGTGTTTGCTGAAGTAAGACACCAACACACTCCAACCTCAAAAAAGAGTTAATGCCCTGCAAGTGAACCCCATCTGAAGTTGAGTCAAACACAAGATTGCCGTTCATAACGATATATTTTCCCGTAAGTTCACCAGTGTTCCAGCTGGAAAATAGACAAAAATATGGCTTGTCAGTATAATGACTTCAAATTTGCAGTCCAAACAAGTGATGCCAATCTTTCAACTGGATAGGCATACCGTATGTAGTCAGGTGTCAAGCGCATTAATTAAAATTGTCCAGAGATGCCAAAGCCAAAGGAACCATTTATTCACATCTTTTGCATATAACATAAGAGTTGACATTTCAACAAACAAAAGGCAATTGCTGCCACCCTCTATCCCGAGGACAGGAAAATTCGAACGAACAGTGACAAAAAAACTATAATACTGACCCTTTAACAACTGTAAAGTGAAATACTGCTCAAAATTTCAGCAGAGCAATATAAAAATATATCATTGTGAAGACAACAAGACTCCAATAGCCTGACAGTAATTACTTAATGACTGCAAGATTCTTAACAGAAGAGCCCAATTGACAGCAACGACCTCTTGCAACAAAAACTTTAACCAAGAGCTCTTTAGCTGCAGCATCATCAATCCACACACAACCACAGTATTGCTCTCTTCACAAGCTTAATCCAGACCCAAGCCATTCCAAGCATGACTCCAAAATCTCATAAAAACTGGACACAACAGGTCGACAATATGAGCGACACCTGACCTCAATCAGATCCCAACTCCCCGCAGTTGACAACTTTATATGATTCAGCAGCACTTTTCCCTGCAGGAGAAAAATTGCGAGGACAAACAATATCAAACTTAGTAGGACGAGCTAACTGAACCCAAAAAACAAAACCCCCATAGGTCAGCACCGAAAGCACAATTGCTCATAAAAACCCGACCTCAGCCAAAGTTGAAACCACCAGATGGAACAGGTGGCAGCTCAGTGGCTCCAAACGGTACACCAGGTTGGGCAGAATCCTCAGGAGGCATCGCATCATCTTCTTCTTCCAGCCAATATGTTTCAAGAAGCTTCACTGCTTTCTCATATATCTCATTGTTGTCATGACTCTGCAAGTTCTCAATCTTCTCCAAGCCCTCGGCATCATCTATCATTTGAGCATAAAGATTCACATCACCAGTACCTCCTAGGTTTTTCTCAGCTTCCCCAACCTTCAATATGTTCTCGAGACCCTCTAAACAGACGGTCACAATTCTCGGATCAGGACAGATGAGAAGATCACATAGGGGCTTGATCCCCCTTGACTTACAAGGAACCTGCAGCGACAAAAAGCTAAGAAACAGCACTACACATACAAAAAGACACTTTTACAAAGATAACTCATACTTTATCTGTTCATGAGAACCGCCGGATGTAGCATTGGAGATTGCCCATGCAGCTTCCTTTTTATGTCGAATTCAGCATTTTGAAGTAAATGGACGAGTGGCGCAATTATGTTAGCCTCTATGACAGCCTGTAGAGTATCACACAAACAAACAGTCATGCACAATGAAGATGTTGACAAACCACTGCGCTCTATATAAAACTTCAGGTTGCATTAAATCAAGGAAAACAACAAAAAGAAAACAAAAGAAGCATTACGGCATGTCTTACCTGAATCTGCTCCTTGTTTCCAGCAGTGATGTTTGAGATGGTCCAACATGCTTCCTTCTTGATGCTTTTCTTGTAATTTCCAGTCAACAGGTTAAGAAGGCATGGAAGTGCTTGGTGGTTGATGATGCACTAAATCAATGGAAAAATTAGGACAAACTGAGTGTGTTTCCAAACATACTTTCTTGTAAGGATGTTGCAACTATATAACCTTTTCAAATACCTGAGTTTGTAAATCATCCCCAGTGACGATATTTCCAACAGTGCGAAGGGCAGGAATGAGCACCGACGGAGAAGGATGGCTGACAAAACTAACCTTACATTAACCATTTATAAGAGGAAAAAGGACACAAACCCAAACAATGAAGAGACAACAACCCAATCCACAAAACAGTTATAGGAAAAGAAGAACTCACAGAAGCAGTTCAATAAGCCTAGGGCAAACACCAGCTTCTATTACAGCTTGAATTTTGTCATTTGTCCCATCAGAAAGATAGGATAGCGCCCAACATGCATCAGTCAAGACCTCTTCATCATTTGAATGGATAAGACGTTCAAGAGCTGGAAGTGCGGGCCTAACCTGTCAGTGAACAGGAGAATATCGTCATTGATGACATAGTCTTAGGTGAAAGACTGTAAATGAACTTTAATCAGCAGAGAGGTTGACTATATCTATATCAATTTATCAAATCATTTAGTACAGTCTTTGAACAAGGGGCAACGGGCATGAACCACCACCTGATCAAAAGGAGGTTGCGGCTTTCCCCTACAAAAGTTTGAGAGAGTCCAGGTAGCATTTCTCAGCATAGACAGCTTAGCATGCTCATTCAACTGCGCCAATAAAGGAGGCAAAGCTCCATTTGCAAGAACAAGATCGCGGCATTTGGGAGAATCACCGGCAACATTTCCCAGTGCCCACACAGCCTGTACCAGAACAGAAGGTGGATGGAGTCATTTGATAATTTGGTCACACACTTGACAAAACAGTCCAAGATCCAACTAACACGTGAGTATGGGAAAAGCAAGAACAAAATAAAAGAAAGTATAGAATCGTCCACACTATACCTGCTCACGAACATCATCACTAGGAGAACCAAGAAGTTTAACAAATATAGGGACGGCTCCATGATCAACCACCACTTTAGTGTTCTCAGATGTCCCAGAAGCAATGTTAGTAAGAGCCCACGCTGCTTCAAACTAGAATTTGTGAAAGAAGAGAAAAGTTAGCACCAAAGTTGAAAGAATGCCCACAAGAGTTGATTAACAATGGCATCTCACAATACCTGAAGTTGAGGAAAATCCTCCCTCATTAGAAACTCAACAAACCGCGGAACAACTCCAGATTGTATAACTTCTTCAATTGGAGGGCTGCGTTCTGACAAAATAGAGTAAAATATTATAATTTACACATAAAAAGTAAACTACACTTTGCATAAAATGTCAGTTCTTATCGTGTAAGCCTCTCAACCCCACAATAAAAGCAACCGCAGAATATGCAGTATAAAATGTAAAACTCACCAATAGAGAGTAATTTTCTAAATTGAGTGGTCGCCTCCAGTTGCAAGTTATTATCATCGCTATATACACCACCAATCATGGAAGGCAAATGTTCCAGCTGGTGTTATATATTTACAACAAAAAACTGTTAGGATAATTAATCCATGAGTACAAGTTCGATTAACATTAGCATACTGACGCAAAGTTATACATGTAAAACGCATGAAAACAGTTTCATCATAGCATCTTCCTTTAATTCATTGAACACATAAAATTGATGGGATAAGCAATATCTACCATGCCGGAACAATTTTTCAAACTACCTAGTTAAGTAAAATTTTTCTTTTTAGAAAATAAAATTCCAAAAAGTCATCCCGGTTGCCAACAATGGAGTACTATGTAGATACCCACGTCCCATTCCTTCTATTCTCCCATTCTAACAGAAGCAATCCAAGTTCCCATATAAGCAATGCTAAAAGGAGTACAAAAAATCAAAATAAGGGAGCTCGCTGGAGATGTGATGGACAACCTAGAAGAAAGCCAACCACTACATAGACCATATGGTGCTTTTAGCATCCAATAAAAGTAAACATTTCTTTTGATAGTCAAACTGATGAGTGAATTCCAATCAAAGTTGCTCTTCCAGTTGTATCTACTTGCATCCCAAAGAAAGAAAATCCATAAGCTAGTGAGATTCACAAGTATAGATTCTCATATGCAACAAATTCTTTTCCATTTTAGCTTTATAAACAACCGATCCTCACAACTTTCTCATGAGCTAACTACTTCAAACTAAATCGTGAGAAAAAAACAAAACCCAGCAGAGAACTACAACACGATTATAGGACCCTCTCTCTCTCTCCCTGTCTCACTCTACCACATAGCAAGGGATAAGGTCATGCCCACATATCCCAGATCACTAAAGATGATGGCCGCTTATAATGTCAATAAACCAAACTCAAAACTCAATAAAGTAGCTCACTTTTCAAGCTGTTTATCTTCCTTACCTCCAATAGCTTAAGACCCTTATGCAGTTAGTCACGTTTTTACTGAGCTCAACACAACACTGCGCTGGTTCTACGGTAACACTTCAATTTATCAAGAATCGCAACTCACTCTTAATTGAACTGCAATTAAACTCGGCCAATCTTTTACTAAAAGGATTGAGCCGAATACACTGGAATACACGAATAACATGCACAAGGTGATCAATGTCGTTCTGTGAAATTTATATTACGATAAACCCAATTTCCATCAGAAGCAAACAAAAACCCCTTCCAGATGAAAGCCTAAATGACATACAATTAAGCTCAGTTAAAGGTCTCCAATTTATATCTGAATAGCCAAAAACCAGTCTCCATTTGCAATAATAAACAAAGCCGTATACAAGTAATCCCTTTCCTAACACGATTATAATCATCACTCGATCAATCGGATAGAATCATTCAATCAATCAGTCGCAAAATAAAATAAAGAACAAAACCAATTGCAGACCGCACAAAACCTAATCGTCAAATCGAAGAAGAGAATTTCACCTTCTTTTCAACAGCGGAAGAGTGAAGCGAAGACGCCAGCTGCTGAGCCTGAAGACCCTCCCGCCTCTTTTTCTGCAAGCTCTCCTCCCTCCGATTCTTGCGAATCTCCACCATGTTGTCCTCCCTCCGCCGCCGCCCCTCCTCCGCGTCCACCGCCACCTTGTAGCGGTTCCGGCGGACCTCCGTCCTCGCGCTTGGTCGGAGCGACATCGTCAAAGGATTGGCGAAGCCGAGGTGAGGAGGGGAGCAACAAAACCCTAGAAAGAGCGAGAGAACGTGAGGGTTTTACAGAGGTTGCGATCGACAGAGTGAAGAGAAAGAGCTCCAATGGTGGATTGGTTATATAGTGGGCGTACGAGAAGTACGTCCGGAAACAAAACTGGGCGTGGATCGTGTTGAATTTACGAAAAGGCCATTAATTTTGAATTCGAAACAGTGGGAAATTTTTTTAACTTTTTCCAGAAAGTCTTAATATAACACAATATTTTATCAAAATTATTTGAACACCTTTATTATGTCCTTCTTTAGTGACTTCTCCAAGCGAATTCAAGCATCAACTTTTTTAGCAAAATTGGTAATAAACATAATAAAGGATGAAGAAATTTCACCATACAAAATTTATTATTGTCTTAACCAGAATATGTGGCAATCACTTTAAGCGAAGTATAGAAAAGAGCAGTTGTTCGATGACATAAGTTTTACGCTCAAATACATTTTTAAGAAAACTCATTCTATCCTTTTACGCATAAATAAGATGTATTAGAAATTTTCAAGAATGACAAAACTAAGAATCATAAGTTATTGCGCATTTCTAGTTTCACTTAGAAAATTTTTCAAATAAGGGTCTAATTAAGCTCATTTTTCAGGAAAAAGAGAGAGAGAGACAGTCATAATAGATCTCGTCTTCTCGAATAAGTGCATGAAGATCGAATGACCAACTTAATCTCACATAAGAGCTTGAATTAATCGGTTGGCCAAATCTTTGCCGCTCGACTTGTTCCAATTGCTAGAGCAGGGGCAAACTTTTGCCCAGAAATTTTGTTTAGAACCAGTTCCAGGTAAAAAATTGACCAAATCCCTAACATTCAAAAAGCCCCCCAATTGTACTTCGCTCGTCATTGCACTGGAATTTTCATGTTTAGCTAATTAGAAGCAATAAACGAGCAGAACATGCAGTCTCCATCATACAAATCGTATCCTCCGTACGGAAGCTGCACCATGTTGTTACAATGACAAGCGTCTTTAAAGAAGACATGAACTAATGCACAGTTGCCCTATGCCAAGAAACTTAAAAAGGGATTTTAGACCCAAAAGAAAAAAAGAAAGAAACTTAGAGAGATATGAGCAAATTAGGACACGAATGATAACCATTCTATTTTTTGAAAATAGTTTCGGCCAAAAATATTCAACCGTACGTGTTTTCGAGAAAAAATGTGCCCTTGATAACCACGCAAAATTTGTCTCCGGAACAAAAGATCGTTTGATAACATAAAATTTCTACGGTTGTGATGAAGGCTAGGGTTGCGACAAGAGGTGTAGCTAAAGTTGCGGCGACAGACATTCGACAATGGTGGCAAGTACATGTGTCAAATGGGGTAGATCAAGTCGTGTTTGATTTGATCCACATTGACTTGTTTAACCCATTTGACCCATTTTCATACAATACAACCCAACAATTCATAATCAATCTATATTGCTAAAACACTTATATATTTAATCCAATTTAAATAAAAACTTATATCATGAAAAAATTAATTTTTTCTTTTTTTTTCCATTTTTTATGAGCTTCGAATTTCCTTCTTCTTCAATTGTCGGCGGGTGGTGGTCGGAGTCCGACGAACAGTAAAAGTTATTATTTTTGTTTTTATTCCGGAAATAGAGAAGTAATAAACTTCTCATTTATGTTATAAACTTATCTCTAGGCTAAAAAATTTGTCTCGAAAATAGAAAAAAGAAATTATGTTACCCAAATAAATTTCTATTCCAAATCTATTCTCGAGAATAAAAAAATAGAAAAGCAAAAGGAGAAAATGATTATCATGCCAGCTCTTACAGTACTGGGTTTCTTTTATGAAGGTATCTATGGATTCAGACAGGTACACAACAAGGGTTTCTCACCTGGGGAGATCCAACCGTGATTTAGGACTTCATGGTTTATAGGGTTTGGATCAAAGAGCTTGAGTGCTTATTTGAAACTTAATTGGTCACCTTATTTCACATAAGGTGTACTCCATTTTAGACCCTTATTTGAAACTCTCCCTTCACTTACATAAACAATAAATTCCGTAATATCACAATTAAAGATTTAAGTTTTTTACCGAAAGGCATCAAGTTTATTGTTGCGAACTATTTTGATGGAGCCATTTGAGCTTCTTTAAAACCAACTTACTTGAGCCGACCTCAGGACATCTCTTTGATTTCTTCTCGACGAAGAGCACGTACGGAACAATTCCGGCGCAAGCGGCTTTGCTTGTGTGACTCAAGGCACTCTCTCTTGGAGGAAGATACACTCCATGCCTATAAACAGAGACCATTTCGCTGGCCTGCCTGCCAAATGAGATAGTTTCAATTCCAATCAAGACATTACAAGTATAGACAGACACCACCAATGAGATGGACACCAACAATTAGGTGGATCAGCTGCAAAACTTAAAACCAATAATTTCTCAGATTTTGAAGACACTAGACATTTATTTCACATGATCTGATTGATCTACATGACTCTTGTGACTGGCCTTTCCTTTGAACGTCCAAATGAATCTACAGCTTGATACAGAATGAAACTATTGCAAGGAAAAGGC
This sequence comes from Rhodamnia rubescens, assembly GCA_021437795.1. Classification (NCBI taxonomy): domain Eukaryota; kingdom Viridiplantae; phylum Streptophyta; class Magnoliopsida; order Myrtales; family Myrtaceae; genus Rhodamnia; species Rhodamnia rubescens. The sequence goes on from JAILYA010000058.1 coordinate 1,510,018, forward strand.
CCGGAAATCTAATCGATCTACATACAGAGAATGATGCCGCTTTCTTTCGGCAACCCTGTTCAGTAAAATCCTATGAATTTACAACCTAATGCAGGAGGAAACAAGCGAGCGAATGGATAAAGCACAACTGGACATGTTTTTCCCCCTAGATGCTTGCAGGGACGGGGATCGTGGTGGATGCTCTAAAAGATCCTTGGGAATCTACATATACAGAAGGTGCGCCATTCTTCTGGCGGCCACACCGCGCCTGACTGATCCCCACTTGACCGCTGCTCGAATCTTGCACCAACCTGCCTTAGGCCTCGCACTTTTGCGGATATGGAGATCGATGTCCGGGAAAGAAGAAAAGATCCCAACTTCAGCCTCACCCAGTGAACCGATGAATAAGCCATTTCCCGGCGACCAAGCTGAAGAAGAAGACGACGGGAAACTGTATGATGCTTCAATTTGGGAAACATTCATATTAGCAGCTAAATGGCTGTTAACGTCGAGTGTCCTTTGTGAATTATACGGAGAATTGTTCTCTCCATGGCGGAGCCCCGCCCTGGCATTTCCCATCATGAAACTACTTGTGGGAATTGGGTTGAAAGCTAGCGCAGGATAATAATCCTGTGAGATGGAGACTTCAAATTGCCGGCTCTGAACAGCTTCGCTGTCGTATGATGTTGAAGAGGCCGAATGATTGAATCCAGGCAGTGGTCCTGCGGGATCTGCATAGATAGCAACAGCTTTAGAAAAATTTTAAAGAGGCCTGAAAGAAATCATTTCAAAGGATAAAAGTATCCAGGATTTCGGCATCAGAAAATTTTAACATAAAAACTATTTTGTACCTTTGAAGTCTTCAATCCCTTGGCACAAAGAAGGGAAGTCAATGAGCGGCTCGCTTGAACACGAATCAATGATCGAACCTGATGCTGGCAAGCCATTCAAGGCCCTCGGAGGAGCAGCAATTGAAGGCAAACTGATTTGTATCAGTTCATTCACATTCAAGTAAGCCTGCTGCTTTAAGTTGCGCACCAAATGCTGCTAGATACATGTGCGGATTCTGTTAGAGATGTGATCATCCCAATAGCGACAAAAGTTCGTAGGTGAAGATCACTAAGAGTGACATATATGCTATACTATTGCTATACACAACAGAATGTCATATGCAGCGCAGCATCAAAAGTTGTAGCTTTTGACCATACGTATTTGACAGCTACTGAATGAATTAGGAGGTGCATCTACGTTTTTCAGATTGTCGAAACGCACCTTCTGATGGGAAGTCAAGTTTTCCAGTGGATGGTAATTTTGGCCATCAAAGGTTGCACTGATGACTTTGTAGGTTGAATTGAACAAGAGGCCGGCGCTCTGGGAGGCATCAAAATAGATGTACGCCTCGTTATCATCTACGTTGCAAGTCATTGCATGCTCAACAATTGCTTCCCATGTTTTATTCGACAAGTTACCTAGTATCTGCAGTTTCAGCAACAGATAATTCAGGCGTCAATTAACTGAGAACGCGTCACAGAATGAATGATAGCCTGCAAGAAAGTTAAAACTTCTCACGTTTCTAAGACGGATTGGGTCTGTTTCAAGCTTACGCAAGAAATCCTTGATAGTGTGAATTCCGACGGCGGCCAATCGAGATTGGAAGATGCCGTCTTTTGATATTTTCTCGAGGCGCCATACTTTATCTTTTAGGTTTGGAGGGTAATGTTTTTTGTACACTGCAAAAACGTCATGCGTCAGTTCCATGAGTTCATTGGTTAGAAATAACCACGGCAGTAACACGACAGAATAGAAAATTGACCAATGAACTTTTCAAGTTGTTTAAACTTACGCTCTCCACGGTGATCTTTCACAACGAACTTTCCACTTCTGCCTTCCCTTATTCGTACATCAGCTGAAATTTTCTGCTCAATTTTAGCTCCTAACCTGAAGTTCCGGCTTCTTATCCAACTTGAATTGTCAGTGAACATTATGTTAGTAAGATAGCCGACTCCTCCTTGCAAAGTTATGCTCCGTTCTCCAACCACCAGCGGTCTTCGACCTTCTCTTTCACGCACAATATTGGCCCTGAACTCAGTCTCACTCCAATCTTCTCGGTTATCAGAGCCAAAGTCACCATCAAGGACCAGAACCTCAATTCTAGCTGAAGAGAGGGAACCATTTTGAACAATACAGTTGGTTCTGGTGTCAAATAGTTCGATTTTGATAGGAGAACCGTCTTCAGCTTTGAGCTTACAGCCTGTAAAAACCTTAGGCATCAACTGATTGACAAAACGCAACTGCAAACCTCCTCCTCCTACAGAATCTCCAGCTGGGTTAATCGAGGGCCTGAAACAAAACACAGGAAACATGTTACTTGATGGCTTGTGAGGAATCCAAGCAATTAGGATCAGATAAATGAACTGAAAATGGAAGATACAAGCAGGCACGCGTTCATACATCCAGATCAGAAACAATCAACGCAACAAGCAGAGCAAAAGCAGCCAATAAACAAGAAAATCCATGGCGATATGAGAAACCAAATTATGGAGACAAACAAAAAAATGCACGGGCCAGGAACCAACCTTTGAAGTGGGTCTTGCAGGAGCGAGAATACACGGTCCAACTCCTCTCTAACCTGATTGACAGAGAAGGGGAAATTGCACTCCCGTGAGAAAGGCATGAATCAAGGGGCCCTTAATACCCCCCCTTGTGGTGGGGGGGGGAGATTAGACGAAATTAATTCATCATTTAGAGCATGCTAACAATTTAATTTCACTGATTTCACCACCCTGTGAAGGCACCTGACATGGATGGTACTCAAACTGTATTCTAATACCCCAATCCAAATAGACTGATTTTCAGAACGATGAAACTTGAAAGCGGCTTTTTTAAACAGTGGCATACTTCAGCAAGTATATCTCGCCAAGTCATCGCTTTTCTTATATTGTTCAAGGCAAAATTTCTAGCTGCAAAACTATAGACAAAAAAGCAACTTATGGATCATGAGACTATAACTAAGTACAGGTCACACTCCAGATCCCAAAAACCGACATAAAAACTGCGGAATGCTTTTCCATTGGAACAACCCAGATGGTCCGACAGGGATGTTATGCAAGACTTGCTATACTTGATTGTCTAATATACAAGCTAATCAAACAGTGCAAGCGCAAGATCAGTGTATGCGGATTACAAGCAGAAGCTAAAAAATGCAGATCATCGTCATCGACCTACCACTATGCGCAAGAAAGGCTCGATTCTGTGCAGGATTTCACTCTCCGAAAACCGTCCAATCACATCTCTCGCAGTTCTGTAGATAAATTCAATCAAATCCAAGTTAGAGGCCTCTCAGTTTCAGGGCATTGGTCACAAACTCCATTATGACAACGAAGAAGAAGAAGAGAAACTTACTGGGGTATCAACCTTCTCTTTGAAGCTCCAAAACCCTCTTCACCCGCTTCCGGAAAAGGCCTCTTGAATGCCATTACAGTGACGAAACCAACTTCTTCCCAGATTAGAACTGAGAGTTATGACGAGTCTCAGAGCAAAGCAACGAGATAAATGTCAAGGTGACATTTTTAAACGATTCTTGATCTTATCATCGATGCACTTCACATCAACGCGCATGGAAGGTACAGAGAAGCTTCCGTTGAAAACTGAACAGAGCCCCCACTTGAAAACTACGCGCTAATCATGAGAAGTCAAGCACGAGACTTTGCGGGTGCACCCAAAATAGAATCAAAACCAGTTAAATGCCTTCCATAATATAAAACAAATGTTCAGTACAATAGATACTCCCAAGGGCAGTTCCTAGGACTTTTCAGTTGACCCGGAACAGAGACGAAGGAGTTGCTAGCAAAATGGGGCAAAATCTCGAACTTGGTATTTATCAAAATCTCGGACAGAAACATGAATGGTGACAAACCCAACCGCGTAACGACCGAAGATACAGGTTTTTGTAAACAATTCTCTGCGCTTTATATAGAGAGAGGGGGCGGGGGACACGTTGGCATTGCGACGGACGCGTGCGCGAGTTGATAAACGCGAGAAGGTCGACGGAAGTTGCAGAGAGAGTTTCGATGGAACCGCGTCTGCCGTGGAGATTTACGCGAAGGGTTGAGAGAGAATTCGGAGGGGATTTGCATTTCGGGGCGCATTTGGGACGAATTCGTCGCGAAGTCGTCGTTTAAAATTCTTTTTGCAGGCGTGGTTTTCTCGATGCTCTGTTTTTATGCTCGCTTCGTTGGGGAAAAATTAAAGAAGAAAGAGCTCGTCATCAGAAGGAGGAGAATATTCACGATGCGATTCATAGACACTATACGGATGAGACGAAGACCCTGACTTCGATGGTACCTTTGTTGTTGTTTAATTCCACTTCTAAGATACGACATGACAGTCTTCATTTTTTCAATCTAAGGTTTTCGATCATTTATGTCTTCTTAAATATTTTAACAACGCTCGATTATTGAAAGAGATTATGGATTCGAAGTGTTTTTGTAGTCGAATAGATTCAAGCGCTCTGATTTTCTATCTTTTTTTTTACAAGCGAGGGGAGTGTCTTAAAAAAGCATTTTATGTTGAAAGGTTGACTATCTGTTTGTTATCGATGAGCGATAAGCTTGGTTGGAATATTTAAGAGATCCTTTGTGAGCAAGGAGTTGGTATATTCGAGGAATATTGATCTCGTGAGTAAGAGTTTCGATGGTAAATGAGAAAGCATCGAGAAGCGATGTCTTTGGTTGATGTCGATTCATCGGCCGATGTTGACCATGGATCCATCAATACAATGCAAATTTTACAAAGTATTGGAATCGGTGAACGATATAACAATCATCGGCTCTCGATATTAAGTGATGGTTTGAAAACTTGAGTGACATTTTCTTAGAAATTATCCCGATGACTTCAAAAATCGTGACTTTCAGTGAATTATGATCCTATTACTTCATTTTTGTGCAAAATTGCTTTCAACTACTGTAAATTTCGACATTTGTTCTTCGTTTTGTTGTTGAAATAGTAACATAGATAATCTCTAAATTTACAATCAATATGCAATATGGTCACTAAACTTTATAATTATTCAATGTGGTCTTTAAATTTTAGTTCAATATATAATGTCGTCCTTGAACTATTAATTTATTCAATGTAGGTCATGAATTTTGATACGTATTCGATTTAGTCATTAGACTATATGAAAATGTTCAACTTAGTCATTTTATTAATTCAAGTTCATAGACAATATTAAGTATTTTTATATAATTCACTAAATAAATTGAATATATATTTAAAATTCAAAATTTATATTAAATAAATTAAAAGATCACGGATTATAACACGTGTTTATCATATTATGCATTGGATAAAAATTTCTGGGCAAGAAATCTCCCGTCTACTGCAAAGTGTTTCTGGTATCCTCGTCGTCAACTAGACTCGCGACAAATTGTGCTTTTCGGACGTGACATGATTGTTCAATGGATGGTGTTTGATTTGGTGAAATCTTGACTTGACGAGTCTGAATTCAAATCCCGGACAAATCTTTAGCTGCAAGAATTGAAGAACCAAACAAGACTAAGTCTCGATTTGAAAAAATATTTTTTTTAATATAATCACTTAATATTACTTAAATAATTAATAAATATCATTTTTATTATCGATAATAATTTTTTGTTTTTACATTATGATGAACGATGACACTAATTATTAACGATAATGAATGCAGTATTTATTTACTAATTATTTTAAGCGGTATAAGTGATTATTTTTTGAAAAATTATTTTTCAAATCATTAATTTTTAGCAAAACAACAAGGGAGCATAAGGTGGCTTTGTTTTGAGAAATATGAACTATGCGAAAAATATTATTTTATAAATGATCCCTTATATCGCTTTTAAAAATAAATAAATGAAAGATATTCTCATCATCTACGTAAATATTTAGACATAAATTATTGTCGATAATAAAAATATTTTTTATTGACTAACCTATTTGAAGCAATACACGCGATTACTTAAATAATTCACTTTTCACGAAAAAAACCCACCCCCCAAAAACAACGGTTTGAAACATACTTTTAAATTTTTGATTGATATTCACGTTGAAAAATTAATTAATCATATAAATTGCTTTGTAGTAATTTTTTTTTTTGATCATATTTTAATAAACGATACTAATTATTTTTTAAAAAATATTTTCAATTCTTCACTTTTTCTTAGAACAAAAATACCCTAAATGAAAAAGAAAAACAAAAACAAAAGTGTCGGCAAGGAAACGACTGGTTTTGATGCTCTTGTATGCAGTCGTCGACCTTCACGAAGCCTGTGCGTTTACCGCATTTCCTGGAAGTTCTTGCCTGCAGAATAATGGTGGCACATTGTCTTTCGCCGTCGATAACAAAATGGACTACGTGACTAATTTTTTATTTTTTATTTATTTACTTTTTCATTTTTTCTTTCTTTTGTCTTCTTTTCGTTTTGGCATGTTGCTAGCAAGGCCATGGCGGCCGCACTGGCCCTGGGTGAGGCCTTCACGGCTAGACCTCGTCTAGATCTTCGAAAGGGTCGTAACCAAAATGAAAGTGAAAAAAAGGAGAAAAAATAGAAAAACATAAAAATCAAAACTCAAAATTTTGAAATAAAAATTGAAAAGATTATCCATATCATCGCAGGTTGTGCTACTTAAAATATCCAATATCTACGTTTGCCATTTCTAGTCAAAATTAGCTAGAATGACTCAATTAACAAATTGTGAAAATGTTTAGAATTCATTTTGTACATTTGAAATATTTATGGTTAAATTGACACTATTGCAATAGATTTAGGACCTTTTTGGTAATTTTGCAATAGGTCGGTGTCCACGTCAATAAATTTCCGTCAAAGTTAGCATGAATGAATGAATTGACACAAATACAAAAAGTTTAAGATTGAATTGACACAAAAAAAAATCTATGCATGAATTGGCATAATTGAAATAGATTCATGATTTTTTTGATAATTTTCCCTCTCAATTGGTGAAGCATTATAGAGAAAAAAAAATGTAGGTCATAGAGAGCAAATGTACCCCCGCATCCATGAATCTTGGTTTATTCGGTTCTCGACATGGGGCCGATCATCACGCGAGATAGCTATAAGATTAAGGATAGGTCGATCCCAATAGTATTTGAGAACATTATATTTCAATGTAATGTAAGGATTTATCGATCAAAATAAGCTGTTTTAGACATACGTAGTGAATATAAATCGTGCACCTAATGACTTGTAACAAAGTTGGTTTAGATTCTTAAACGCATAATGTAGTATTATCGGTGAGAAGTAAAAGAATAAGTTATGTTTGACGGTATAAAAGTCAGACAAAATCCAAGTCTTTCAAACATGGTATGCATGCCACGTATGCTGTACATACTCTATGAACGCCTTTCCCAGTTCTTGAAAGATCTTCGTAACCGCGGGAATCAAATTAGCCTGTGAAAGAGACGAGATTATGTATCGCTCCATTTGTTTCACGAAAACTAAATGATTTGAAAGATATTTTTCTGAAAAGAATTGCTCGTATCCCATAAAAAAATGAACATATAGGAAATTGTTTCGTTGTCCATGAAATGAAAAATATCGAATATAAATTATTATCGATAATGGACACATATCTCGTTACTCGATAATAAATATTTCCTAAATCATCTATTTTTCATGAATCAAGCGAAGCCAAAGTATCAAAAGGGCGTCTGTCATTTCACTTCACATGATTGAGAAAACGACTTTCAAGATGAACGAACCAAACTCGGTACCTCGGTGCTCATGCCGCATAGAAAACGAAAAACATTAATTTAACCTTGCTGTTGGGAACATGTGTACTGTCGTTCCCAATACTAAGTTCCTGTGAAAACCTAACTGAATACCTAACTCTATATTTGTCACATCTTCTGCTACATGCCCAACAAGTTAACAAACATAAACTTCCCTTTCTTCTTTCGTTTGCCCCCATCCCTCTCCCCCCTCTACGGCCATCGTTCTGCAGGGAGAGGAGAAGAGCGAGATGGAGGATCCTCATGGCGTCCAGAACTCAGAGACCGTGGACGCCGAGCCGCGCCGTTGGAAAGCTGCCAAGTCGTCCGCCGCCTCGGGAGGGCGCGAGAGAAACTTATGGTGGAAGGACGCGGAGGCGAAGAGGAAGAAGAGGTTGGCCAAATACAATCTCTACAGTGTGGAGGGCAAGCTCAAGGCTTCTTTCAAATCCGGCCTCCACTGGCTCAAGAAAAGGTGTTCTAAATTCGTCGGTCTCCGGTAAATCATCCTGTTGTGAGGCGAGATGCGTGGATGGAAGAAGTTCGTATTGAAGCGACACGAAATTTGGTTCATGAAATTAAAGACGGATCGAAAAAACCGACGATCGGGTTGATATAGTGTGATTTCTAACTGGAACTGATTTCTTTTTTCTTCATTTCTTTTGCGAATTTTCTTGGCCCTCTCTGGTCTTCTCTCTTGTATGATTGATCAATTTCTTCCTTGGGAAAAAGGGAAAGTCTGGATCGGCAAGTAGAGAGTTTGATGTACTTTTCAAATATTGTTCAAATAAATTCTTAATTTCTCGTTATTCTTCTTCTACGCTCCTCTATTTCCCCCACTGTTTTTAATTTCTTTAGCTTCTTAAGGGTCGTAGCTTGGAATCAATCGTCTCAGCTGGATATTGCTGATTTAGGGTTTGGGGGTCTCACCAGAAAAAATCCGGATAGCTATCCCCGGAGGTAGGGACGAGTCCGTAATCGAATGCTTGTGGGACAAGTTTAATATGAATAATCTCGTATTATTGATCAACAATCACATGATATTTAGACCCAAAAAAAAAAATCACATGATATGAAGTTAAATGATGTACTAATAACTAGCTACTTTAAGGGCCTAATACCCAAAAAAATTTCAACTTTAGCATTTGTGATAACTATATTCAAAACTTTCTTTTGTCTCATAAAAAATCTCAAATTTTTATTTTTGTCCCAATTCTAACGGCCTAATATCAAAAAAATCCTCAACTTTAATATATGTTCAAATTACATCCAAAAGTTTTTTTGTCTAAAAAAATCATTAATTTTTTACTTTTATCCCAATTTTACCACCGTCGGTCTTCCGTCCATAATCACTGTTAGTTAATCCTACGTGGCTCAAGTTTTCTCACGAACTTACCAATGAATCCTCGAAATTTAGAAGCAGTAGATTTTAGGAACGATAAGGTTTTAGATCGTTAATCCAAATATCTCTATATCTAGCTTTTTTTGGGATGTTGAGTGCCAAAGAGAATACGAAATGTGGCATCTTGAGTAACTTCATATCTCCCGACAATATGTAAGGAAGTAAACTATATAAGAGAAGTTCGGGAGGCTTTTCATGCCGCCTTTACTTGAGGTATAAGTCATTAACAACGTGAAAATGCCACACAATATCAACTAATGATGATTATGAACGGAAAACTAACTATGGTAGAATTGAGAAAAAAGTAACAGTTGGAGATTTTTTATGCGACAAATTTTTTTTTTTAATATAATTGGAACATGTGCTAAAGTTGAGGATTTTTTTGATACTAGGAATGTAGAATTGGGACAAAAGCAAAAATTTAAAGTAGAATTGAGACAAATGTAAAAGTTTGAGGTTTTTTATGGGATAATTTTTTTTTAGGTAGAATTGTCATAAATTCTAAAGTTGTAGATTTTTTTTGGATATTGGGCCCTATTTTAAGTTATTAGTTGTTTGTCTAGCATTAATTACTTCGCAGCTCGGAGAAAAATATCATTCTCTAAACATATTTCATGGTAGAGATAATAAATTTTCAAGGGGCAAAAATGAAAATTTTCAAAAGAGTGGGCCTACAGTATGAATGTTCACAAAGATTGGAGGGGGAGCCAATAATGTCAGACTTCACCTATTGCCGGAAAAAAGATCTAGAATCGAAAAACATCTTCCCAAAAACAATCGAAAAATTTCAAATAAGGACGTAAAGTGCATTCGTTTTCTCAAATAAAAATCTAAAGTCTATTCATTTTCTCAAAAAATGGCTTGAAGTGAACTTCATTTCAAATAAGAGTATAAAGTGGCCATAGAATTTCAAAAAAGAGTCCGATCTCAATGGCATTTTTGTTATTTCTCTTTATTTGATTTTTTGCTTTTTTCTTTGTTTTTTATTTTAAAAAAATTAAATAAAAACACACACAGGGGGAGGGCTGTGGCCATCGCCTGTGTGTGCCTCTCTTTTGTTTGTTTGTTTTTTTATAAATAAAATGAAAAAAGTGAGAAAAAATTAAAAAAGAGAAAATAGAAAAATGCCCTTTAGGTCAAATCCTTTTTTGAGACTTCATGGCCATTTCAGACTTTTATTTGAAATTGCTATACCATTTCGGGGCCTTATTAGAATCAATGTTTACTTCAAGCTTCATTTGAGAAAATGTGAGTTTTTTGGGTTTTTATTTGAAATTTTCCTAAAAATAATTACTCGTATCGCTCGAAATAATTAGTTGATAAGAAATATTTTCACACTTGTCTACACTCTATAGTTTATGTTTAATTATTTTTGTGGACGATGAGAATCATATTCCGTTCATTTAATTTATTTTCAAGTGCTACAATAGATTATTTTTTGGAATCGTTTATTTCTTGCGAAATAAATGAAGCCAAAGACGGCTTTGTTTCGTAAAACAAGAACGATTTTTTAAAAACTATATTTATGTAAGAAAATAAAACAAATTTGATTTGGCTTTTTTTTTCCCCTCACATTTGGTTTGGCTTTGCAAGGGGCTTTTATGCATATTATACTCTGCAAGAAAAAGGTAAAGTTCTGGATTTTATGCATATTACTTTGCTCCTCTACCTTTTTTTTTTTTTTTGGTCGGGCTCTACTCCTACCGACCGTCCGAAAAAGGGGTTTTTTAATTTGATTTTTTTAAAAAAATATTTACAAATTTCTTTTAAAAAATAATTTTCATTTTGGGTCTTGCTCGGCACTAGAGATGCCGAGCACCGAGGGGCGGGCCTCGCACCCCCTTCGCTCGGCAGTTCTATTGTTGAGCGAAGGAGGGGCCACCCCCCACGCCCTCTCCTTGCTCAACATCCGTTGAGTGAGGGAGGAGGGGCCGGGGTCTCCACCCCCTCCTTCTTTAGGAGGCCCTCCTTCTTTTTAGGTGTGAGGGTATGCCGAGCGAGGGCATACCCTCTTACAATCGATTTTTACGCGAAGAAATTTTCGTTCTCTCCCGCAAAGATCTTCTTCGCTTTCTCTCTTTCGCTTTCTCATCTTGATTTGTTTCTCATTTTTGATCCGAACGTTTTCTCACTCTCTTTTCCTTCGGACGGATATTATACATCGAGGAAAGCTTGATCCGAGTATTGTGTATAGACAAGTACAAAATCCGACAGGGCAATTAAGTATGAATTATTTTATATGTTGTTAGTACTACGTTTTTATGTTAATGTTTTCGTAATATTGAAATTAATTCGATATTTTCTCTTGATAGTTTCAGCTCCTCATTCGGTCCGCATGCTTCCTCGATAATTTGAGGTAAATTTCGTTGTAATTATTTTTTATAATTTCGTAAATGTAGATTTATTTATGTGGTTATTATTTATACCGAATCATGTATATTACCTATAGGTTGTTAGTAATTTATGTTAATTTTTTGTGAATGCTTTAATAATAGTTATAATATTTATGAATTTAGATATTGTTTAAAAAATATTTACTTGCTTTAGGATTTTAAAATGAATTTTTGGGAAAATAACAAAAAAAAAAAGAGTTTAATGAGAAGCGCGGGCTAAATTTGACCTGATTAAAAAAATTTAACGAGATTAGGGCGAATTTTTTTATTTGCCCTATCTCGAAGTATAATATCGTGTTCTCCTTCATGGCTTTCTCTAGCGGTTCTATTTAAAAAAATAAATTAGCATTGGAGCCGCTAGAAAAAGCCATGAAAAAGAACACGATAAGCGTACTTGGAGATATGATAAATAAAAAAATTCGCCCTAATCTCGTTAAGTTTTTTTTAGATTCATTTTCGCAATTATGTCGGTATTAATTTCTAGGTAATCGGATAGCTTCGAGAATCACTGGACCAAATTTGACTTGGTCTGAAAAATATTAGTTTAAAATAATTTCAAAATTCAAATAATAAAAAAAATCAAAAAATAGAAATTTCATTAAAAAAATATTTTAAAGTTAGAAAAAAATTCAAAAAAGTAGTAAATGGCCACAATTAATCGGCCATGGACTATTGTGAGTATTTGGCCCCGATTTTTCAAAAAAAAAAAATTTCCCTTCGGCAAAATCTCTCCCAAAAAATTTTGAAAAATAGGAAATGATCACAATCAATTGGCCAAATTCTAATTTGGGTAATTTGACTTTTCATGCTTTCGAAAATGATGATTTTTCCCCTTCGACAAATTAGCTTCAAAATTTTTTTCGATTTGCCCATGCACTTTAATCACACATTCTCTAAGTCCTTAGGCTATACCATACATTTTCATGATATATTGATTGTTATAATATTAATTTGTTAATAAACAGTTAATGTTTGTTAAATAATTTGTAATTTCTTTATTTAGCGGAATGTCATCTACATTATTTGCGGTTATATATTGGGGAGGTAGAATAGTGCAAAAAGAATATGGACATGATTACGAAGGCGGACATCTATCATATTCGAGTTTGCAAACATATCGACATTTGATGAGTTACGTGGTACGATAGAGCGCACGTTGAATATAGCACCCAACCAACATATTGATAAGCCGATATATAGATTCCCGATTTTAACACTGGATTGTGTCATGTATGACATTACGGAAGTGCATAATGATGGTACCGTTAGGATGATTAAGCAATTTGCACTTCGGACGAGGTGCTACGGGATTTTTACGGTTTTATGCAACTATAGCTGAACACCAAGTGATAGATGATTTAGCCGGGGAAGGTTCTAATGTTGGTGAAAATGATGTTGATGTGCATAATCAGACACGTGGATCCCTATCATAATGATAATAGCGATGAAGAAGACGATGATTGGATAAACACCGATGACGGTGATGAGGAAGATGTCGAAGGTGATAATATGGAGGCTTAGCAATCCCATCTTACCATTGGTACATCCGTCGCCTTATTCGGAGATCGACTTTGATATGATGCAAGTCGATACAAGAGCCAAGCCGGGCGTATGTTATTTGATCCATCAAAAGAATTTGATGTTGGCATGTTATTTCCATCACGGGATACGTTATAATTGGCTGCAAAAGAGAACTCTCTAATAAGAAATCGTCACTTTCGCAATGGTGTCACAAATAAGTCACAATATGTGATAAAGTGTGGTAATCGGAATGGACCTTGTGATTGGAGGCTCCGCGCATTTAATAAAGCGGGTACCCTATTTTGAAAAATAATTAAGTACAATGGACCACACACATGTACTAATCCTCAAATGTCACGGGATCATCGGCAACTTGATCGGTAGATACATATGCAGCCGGATAAAAGCAATGGTGACCGCCCAACTAGATATCGAATCAAGGCACTGATGGCGAGATTCAAGACAAGCCGCACTTCGAACCTATTTACCGTAAAACCCGGGCAGCTAAACAAATGACGATTACCAAAGCTTTTGGAGGATGGGATGAGTTATACGGTATGTTGAGAAAGTTCATGAACGAAATGGCGGTAAGGAATCTAGGTTCTCATTTTGTGATCGATGATCACATGAACGTAGATCGTAGCCGCACCGTTTTCAATCGGATGTTTTGGACTTTCAAGCGGACGATTGAAGGCTTCGCAAGTTGTTGACCTGTGATATTTGTTGATGGTACTCATTTGTACAAGAAATACCGAGGAACACTCCTTGTAGCGACCTCACTTGATGGCGACAATCATATATTCTCATTTGCGTTTGTTGTGATCGATCGGGAAGATATTGATAATTGGACTTGATTTATGACTACTGTTGTGGAGATATGTCACTAATGGGGACAATATTTGTGTAATATTAGACAGACATATTGGGATTAAAAGAGCAATGGAGACAGTATGGTGGCGTCCTCCATATGATTACCATAGATATTGCGTTCGGCATCTTGTAGGCAACTACAATAAACATTTCAAAAATGCCGAAGACAAAATACTTATTGAGGCGGCAGGTAAATTTTGAAATTTGAGAAAAATACATGTTCATAAATTTGATAACAAAGTACTAATTATTTTGTAATGTACGACTTACGCTAATCAACAAATGAAAGTTTGATCGCATCATGAACGAAATTAAAGGTATGGATGCACACACGTTTGCATGGTGTGACGAGATTCCAAGGGACAAATGGACGAAGGCTTATGATGGAGGGAGGAGATATGGATCGATGACAACAAATTTAGTTGAATCGGTCAATAGCATGCTAAAGGGTTACCGTGGTCCGCCAATAACGGCTATGGTGGAGAAGTTATTCTATTAGTTGGTTCACTATTTTGATATGAGAAGAACGATGTACGGGATGCGAAGGACCAATGACATGCATTTACACATTTTGCGGGTCGACGCTCGGGAAAAAAATCAACGTGCAAATAGGCACAAAGTGACATGTTTCGACTACGATAGATGAATATTTGAAGTAAAAACTGGATATGACGGATTCGGAGGATCGGGGGGCAAAAAACAGATAGTGCGCCTAGACTTGAGAACGTGCACATGTGAAAAATTCGATGAGATTAAAATTTCATGTTTCCACGTAATAGCGGCATGTAAATCATATGGAATTAATTACGAGCCGTACATAGATGAGTGATACACGCCTGGATAAAACCCTTCAATGCTATCAAGTATATGTTTTATCCGTTGGGGCATATTGAGTACTAATCCGAACCCGACGTGTTGTCATTAGTGCCAAATTCGAGCCGCATTAGGATGAAAGGAAGACCCGTGCATCACGGATACGTATGAGATGGACTGGAGGACGCCAGGCAAGAGCACTTCCCGTATCCATTGCGCGATATGTGGAAAATCAGGGCACAACAAGAGTACTTGTGTACACGAGATCGACCCAAGAATATATTACATATCGACAAACTTGTGTGAATTATGTAAATTAGATGTAATATTTTTTTGTGAACAATGCAAAATTGTTTGATATTTATTAAGTTCCTCCGAATAATGTGTACCTTTTTTATATATTAATTTATTGTGATGTTATAATATCACGGTTGCGATATATTTATTTTGTTCATCTATTCCATATCTACATTAAATATGTCAACTACATTAGATATGTCAATTTAATGATGGAGATAATGTCACAATTGTAGATATGGCACATAGAACTCACATTCAGCCGGGACCTCATGATGATTCACTACTTACACGACATGCCCGACATAGATCGAGACCGTATGGAATGCTCGGGTAATTGAGAAATTTAGCGGTTCATCTATCATTCGTAATAAAGACTATCAAAATTGCTACTAACAGTTCATATAACATTTCGCAGCCAGATCAAAATGCACTCCTTAGATGCCAGCGATCGATGGTGCACGTAGATGAGCTTGATCCGCGTATACTTCCGTATCTTCAAGTTTCAAGAATTTACGGAGTTTATATGATGGGATATTTTCAGCTAGATTGGCACTTGATTACTACGCCGGTCGAGCGATGGAGACCCGAGACCCACATATTTCATATGCCGAAAGGTGAATGTACGATCACGCTTCATGATATAGCAGTGCTCATGGGGCTTCCTATCGATGGACGTGCGATTCTTGGGCCCACCGATTTCAATTGGAGCACTCTTTGCAATAATTTACTTGTTGCTCACCCACTTAATTTACATGGCAAGCAAATAAACTTAAAGTAGTTGGTCGAGAGAACATTTTGATGATCTTCCTCCGGGATGCCGATGACGTCACTATAGTACAAAGATGCTAGAGCATTCATTCTCCGCTTGATTGGAGGAAGTATTTTTGCGGATAAATCAAGGGCACGGGTTAGTTTGTTATTTCTTCCATCTGTTTGGCGAACCTCAACAACCCTAGACGGTGCGGTTGGGTTTCAGCGGCGCTTGCGTGGTTGTATATGGAGTTATGCAGGTGCAACCGATCCATCAAAATATCAAATTGGGGGTGCCCTGCATGTATTATAGATTTGGGCATGTGGGCGCTTCAGATGTGTCTCTCCATCCCTAGCAGACCGTGATCCTTTAGAAGATGCACCTCTCGGTAGTCGGTATGTGATATATTACTTTTTTAGTTCGTGAGTCATTGATTCTTTCAAGTGCGTATAATATATGAAAATCTTTTTTTTATGCAACGTGAGTCTAGGCCTACTAACAACGAGAGGTCCCCACACATACGTTGTCCCATTTGTGTTACCAACTCGATAGAATGGGATCGGAAGACGTAAGTAATGATAGTAACTAAAGAGTTTAATATAATGTTAGCTTATAAATTAATTCTTGAAGGTAATTGATATGTTTTATTACGATACCGGATTATTTGGGAGCCATGCCTCAATGACATTCTCGAGACTCTACCATATTACTGCCGACAGGGGACAAGACAGGTTGGAGGGCTCGTGTTCCACTCATACGTTATTGGATAGTTGAGTGGCATTATCCGGATCGAGTATTTCGTCGGTTTAGTCTGCGGCAACCAATACCGCTTCGTCCGCGTGATCATACGGCCTTGCATGATATTGAATTAAGAACGTTGGAAAGGATTGGGCGAGGTAAGCACGGAAGGTGGATTGATATGTGGGACCGTTGTATCCATTATACGATCGATGGTGATCCAGTAACATAGGCACTTCATTATCATTTAGGATATATGTAGTGATATCGTAGACATATCCGGAGGTGGATTTCTATTCGGGGGCCGCAATGGGTGTGACGATTCGTGCAAACACTTTCAATTTAATTCATTCATTATTTTTTAGTAACATAACTTATTGTCATTTTATAACTTTTTTTAATTTTCATATCATTACTAGGGTGATGGGGTCGAGCAAATTTTATATATTATAGATAACTTCAATCCATCTCGTTGTCTTGGCAATTGTGGGGAATATAGTTAGGGCAATGCTATACGCTCGGAATGAGGAGAGAAGGTTAACAATGATACTTTTGCCCCAACCAAGAATTCAAAGAAGCACCCGTTGGGCCGCAGAATGATGACCCACCCGAGATTGTTCGGCCGACCGGGAGGACTACTCGAGCTCATCCAGATGGTGATGTCGTCCCATACCCTTTAGAGTATCATACGACGATTTCACTCCGGGGTTTGTTTCGGGGTTGACAGGTCGGGTTTCACACGGTTTGCAGGCCCATCTCACGGGGGATCCGCTTTTAAATTTCCTAACAATCTACTATTACGGACTCCAATCGATTCTACTCATACATATGGATCCCATTTCTCTCCTTTTTTCAATACCCTCCTAATGTAGCGGCCCGGGCACGGTATATTTTCATAAGATATGCCTCGTCATATATACATCCTACTCATTCGGATCCTCGTCCTCCTCGTCGGTGCAATACTTAAACTTGCTCGAACAAAGAGACAACATCTTTGCGGAATAGGAGGTCATATAGAAGAAAGACATCATTAGTAGATGTAATTGTAATTGTAATTGTCAATTATTATATATTATGACAATTTCTTTTTTTTATATATCTTATCAATTTTATTTTATGAATATTTTTAATTATTTACATAATTATAACATTATTTATTAATTATAGATCGACTAATTTTTTACATTAATTATTGCTAATTATGTTATAAAGATAAGTTTCAAAAAAAAATTATAAATAAAATAAATATTTTATCAATAATTAAAAAAACGAAATTAAAAAAAAAATTAAAAATCGCCCGCTCGGCAGCCATCTTTGTCGAGCAGGCTTCGCCCTGCTTAGCAGCCCAATTCTTGAGCGGGTCTCGCTCGGCACCCAAACTGCCGAGCGAGACCCAAATTGGGAATTACATTTTTTTAAAAAAATGAATTTGTAAATATTTTTTTAAAAAAATCAAATTGGAAAAAAACCCCGGAAAAAGTTGTAGACAAAATCCCCAAAATTCTCAATTGGCTATGTTGTCAGCTGTAAATTAGGGTTCGTCATCGTCCCCCCGGCTTTGCAGGCTTCCCATAGCCAAAATCCGCATCCTCAGAGGCAGCTTTCTCATCACCCTCGAGGAAACGGACGCCCGATTTCGTGACGATTCTTCTGAAGTCCAGGCCGAGCCGAGCTGTTCGCAGCCATGGTCAATACCAGCAACAATGTAAGTTCGCGATTAGTTGGAATCTTCTGCTTCGTTTTAGGCAGGTGATTAAGGGATTGTGTTTGTTGGAATTCGGGCGATATGAGCTGTGGATTTTGATTCCGGGATCCTTCGGCTGTTCCTGTAGGCTGTTGGGGTCGACAACACTTTCCGGAGGAAGTTCGATCGCGAAGAGTATTTGGAACGAGCTCGGGAACGTGAAAAGCAGGTTAGTTCCTCGCGATACATCCTCGTTTTTGCTCGTTTGAAAAACTTTCTTTTGCTTTTGAGCTCTTCAAGCATTGTGGTACTGGGTTTTTTTTTTTTCAGGAGACAGAGTCGCGGCACAAATCAAAATGTGAGCTTCATTTTATCTTTTGTTTGATTAGTTAATTTGTGCATGTCCAGCTGCAATTTGAGCTCCCCCTGAAAGTTGAATACAGTACAGTGGTAGCCGGTGCTGCTGTGTGTGAAAGGAGTGTAGATGTTGGAGGAGTAACGTGGATATTTCTGTGCAGCGAAAGCTCCACCTGTGCAAAGGAAGCCATTGAAGCACAGGGATTATGAAGTGGACCTCGAATCTCGCTTAGGAAAGACTCAGGTGAGTTAACTGTTGGCATTATGTACTCTTTTTGCCTGGGCCTAGATCATGATTCTGTGTGTGGAAGCATGTAACGACTTGCCAGCTTTATGGCATTGTGAACTTACATTTAACTTTCACTATCTCTTTAGTGAGAGTGACCTGATTCCTACCAGGTTGATCTCTCCCATGAACTAGCTGGTAACTCATGGTGCATCCAACTGGCTGTTTTCCGTGTATTTGAGTGGAATGAATATCGACAAGCATACCTATTCTGCTAGTGAGAACTCCTTTATTTGCTGGTATTGAATGGGTTGCGTTCGCTGTAAGGGTGTTCCTTCTAAAAGTAAAACTCTGTCAATCTAATTTTTCTCTTCCAAGCAACTACCATCATAGAGAGAGAGAAATGCTTGGGCACTAACTTATTGGCATTACTTACAGAAGCGACTTGAATACTCTTGTGTAGTCTAGCAATTTGCATGGGCCTACAGTTTACAAGCAAGACTATTGTCTCTGTTCCGATTCACCCTGGTTTCTTTTATTTCTAGTTTCTTTGTTTATGAAGTCAATTCTAGGTACTGTGTTATCATTTCAAGCTTGTGCAGTTGCAAAATTGCCAGCAATGAACTTTGGTGGGTGATTCCCTACCACAAAAAAATAAAATAAAAAATTGGTAGGTAATTTTTCTGGGTCAATTGTAAACGTATGGGGAAACTAAATTATATAGATATTGTGAGAGTATAAATCTTAAGAGTTCGTTTATGTAATTATCGTCAAATCTCTTGTCAGTACTTATTTGACATTTCCCCTACTCATTTGTGCTTTGCAGGTTGTCACTCCAATAGCACCTCTAAGCCAGCAGGTAATCTCTCATTATCTCGGCATTGGTTGTTAAGGGTTGTGTTTGACTTTAGGTTTACCTTTAAGGGTCGTATCTGTTGAATATTATTTGACCCATCTGTTTTTTTCACCCTTTCATATCCAGTGCGAGATCAGAATATAAGTTTTTCTTGCTGGAATTTCATAGTTCTTCATTTGGGGGTCCGGATCTTTTGTGTGCTCTATTGGCTATCAAGTTCTATCACCACCAATGAGACTGATATTTCCCCCCTTTCCTACTGTGCTTTGCTTTTGCTTTTGCTTAGTAAATGGCTGCTTCATTCTTTTAGCACAGTGCTTTGGCATCTGAGTGGATTGAATTGACTTTTCGTGTTGCTATTCGTGCATGCTCTTTTCAAATACTCTTGCTCAGGGTTTAGGATAAATTCCATGTGGAGTGTTGTTTAGGCCATGTAGCTAGTTTTTGCGGACAGATTGTTTTAGTGCCGAGTATGTTCATGGTTATGATTTACTACTTTAGCATAAGTATTTTGTGATCACATCTTCCTTATTTTACAGGCTGGGTACTACTGTTCAGTATGTGAATGCGTGGTGAAGGATTCAGCAAATTACTTGGATCATATAAATGGAAAGAAACGTATGTGTTCACCAATAGCTTTCCTTCAGTCAATTTTTTACAAGTGTCTCAAATTAGTTTTCATCCTCTTCTGATCGCTTGTTTCATTTTTTTCATTCAGATCAAAGGGCCTTGGGTATGTCTATGCGGGTAGAACGGGCATCTCTTGAACAGGTGATTCTCTCCTTTATTTTGCAGTGTGATTAAACTCTCTCTACTGCTTACTCTGGGGATCAAGACATTGTTTTCTTGGGGCATGATGTATGCTTTGCCAAATGACATGGTTGAGATTAGGAATGGAAGGCTCATCTGCTGAAGGTCTTTTTGTGGCCTGCAGGTCCAAGGGCGTTTTGAACAACTTAAGAAGAGAAAGCCTCCTGGTACCTTTACAGAGCAAGGTAACCCTTCGAAGGATGCAAACGTGTAAGGAGTTGAGTTTATTGATGCCTCATTTAATCAGATGGCTAATGGGAAGTTTGTCTTCTTCTCTACTGTACAGATCTCGACGACCGAATATTAAAACAACAGGAGGAAGAGGAGGAACGAAAACGCCAAAGAAGAGAAAAGAAGAAAGAGAAGAAGGTTAGTAATTTTACTTGTTTTTGGTGTGGATCACAATACAAGTAGGAACATGCAACTGCCCATGGCGCTGGTCCCGCTGTACTTGCTTTGGTTTTCTTTGTCATTCACTCATTTGTTCTGTGGATCAGAAGGAGAAGGCGCTAGAAGAGGAACCCGAAATGGATCCGGAGGTTGCAGCTATGATGGGATTCAGGGGTTTTGGCTCATCCAAAAAGTGATCACTCACCATCATACCTTCCAATCATTGGTGATATTCCCAATGTCATTCTGAACTTCAAGATGGAAACGTCATCTTGATCCACAGCGGTCCTTCACGAAGATGATTTTCAAGGTCATCTCGAATTTGTAGCTGATTCATGTGGTGTCTTTTCATCTTTATTTCAGGTTAAATGGAAGCTAACTTCATTTAGATTGGTATTCTGTTATCAAGCTGTATCTGTAGGTATTCTCTGGCTTAAACTCCAACTGGAACTTGAAAAATAGAGTCTTCTGACTTCCAATTACATTTTATCATTATGGTAGATATGAGAATTTGGATTGTCTTGACATCCCCTGTAAGTATGTTCTTGCTTGACAAGACGAATGACTTTCATATTTCTATGTCAACGATCTAGTTGGTTCTAGCCGTGAATGAATTCTGCACGATCATCTCCAAATGGGAATTTTGTTGGGCGGTTTGGGCCAATTAACTTATGGTTGAACCAAAAACACGAAAGCAACAAAAAGGGTAAACATGATTCGGACATGGTGTGGTGGTAAAAGTTCAATTTGATCCGAAAGCTCTGGCTTGGGCTTTATCTTTTGAAGTGATATCGAATTGACTTCGCTCTAGTGAGCTGGTTGCTCAATTCAACTTAACAAACTCAGAACTGGGTGGAGGCAATGTTTTTGTAACAAGTTATGTGCTGATCTTACGGTGATAGTATAGTTTTCTTGACACGATTTGATCTCCTAAGCCAGAAGCAAAAGTTTGAGTTGTCGATAGGTTCTGATTTTGTTTGCAAACCATCAAACGAATTTTTGCTCCAAGAGAGGAAACCAAATTGAACAATGATATGTTCGCCTTGGTTTTGTCTGTTTGAATGGAATGATGAACGCCCCTAAAAGCAAAGCAGAATAAATAGTGGTAATTTTGCCCCCACCCATGGCCCTGGCATACATTTAACCGACACAATCATGTTGTGCAATTTTTTTTGTTTCTCTTTTTAGATTTTCTCTACTCATTTATCTTTAAAGACAGTATTTGGTTACCAGGATAGATATGATATTTTTTATCCTATTCGGTGTTTAGCAGCTATCTAAGGTAGGATAAAGGGCAAATAGCTAGGATAAAAAAATTCAGGGCTGTGAATAAATTGGTATTCTATTATAGATCAGTATAGAATTTCTCAAGAGAACAGACATGAGAAAAATCGATTTTTTCCACAGCCGTCGCCAAATCAAGACCCTTGATTTAGGGCTGGTCATTTTTAAATGATTTGCCTTCAAATCAAGACATCCGTTTCAACGGGGTCTGCTTCGTCGATTTTATTGGCTCAAATCTCCTCTCAATAATAACTCACTTTTCAAAACTCATTATTGAATAATTTTTAGAGCATCTTAATGTTTCAACAAAATAGAATCTATTTTAACCGCGCTTTGCTTATACTTATTCGACCTTTGAATCGTATTTTGCAAAATAGTAGATAGGATATAATTCTTTGAATTTTTTATTTTATTTTATCCAACCTTATCCGACTAAAAATCCGGATAACGGATAACATCAGACAAAAGGCACGGATGCTTGGACTAAAAAAAAGTAGTATCATGCAGATGCTCGAGATGAGAGTGGAAAGGCACTGACAGGAACTGGCCTGCATATGTATTAAATGGCAGCTGCTTATTGGGCAACTTTGAACACATCCAATGGCTGACCAAGCTTAACATGACATGTCAATCTTTCCAAATCCGAAAACTGGTTCGAGGCAATGCGTTCCGGGAACAGCCCACCGTCTTCAAGAATCAAAACCACCGCGCTGTGGATGAACCCATCAGCCTCACCACCACCAAACCGCTAAACGGCCAACAGTTTTCTCTCTCTCTCTCTGTCTCTCTCTCACACGCCTACTCACCAACACAAAAAGCAAAGAAGGAAGTCCCGCTGACGCTATAAAATTCACTGCAACCTCCACTTTGCAAACAAACCCAGTTCTCAAAGAAGCTTATTTCTCTCAAAACGTTCGATCAATCCGAGTATCTTGAAATTTTGTTTACCGGAGCGATAGTGATGGCTGAAGTGGGAGCAGAAGAGCGAAGATTACTGGTGGCTGTCGACGAGAGCGAGGAGAGCATGCACGCCTTGTCTTGGTGTCTCAAGAATATCGTTTCCGACAAGTTCATAGACACCCTTTTGCTCCTCTATGTGAAACCTCCTCGAGCTGTGTCCACAGCTCTCGATGGCACAGGTAAAAGATGTTACGCAGAAGGTACTTCTTTCCTTTTTCCTTTTCTAGTTCAAATAGTTTCATTATCTTTGGTTTCCTGAATCCCGGAAGTGAAAAGATTGATTTTTTTCTCTCTTCTTTTTCTTGGGTCGTGTTCTTTGTTTCTGTTTCAGCTTACTTGTTTTCATCTGAAGTGACGCTTGCCATCGAGAGGTACGGCAATGAAGTGGCCGATTGTGTGATGGAGAAGGCCAAGAGATTGTGCAGTGAGTTTGGTGATGTGAGTTTGATGTTGTTGCTGTCAGTGCTTAAAGTTTGTACCCTTTTGCAGAAAATACTCGGACACTTCTAGCATTTTAGAATTTTACCCTGAGACCAAATGAGAAATTACAAAGGGAGCTAGGAATGCACTTGCGACAATCTAATGAAATGATTCTAAAAAATGGACTTCTTTCAAAGCGTAGTGATTAAAAAGTGAATTTAAATGGATGAGCTGCTGACTGAGGACAGACAACGAGGGTTTTACTGTTGAGTTTTGAAACATGATTGATGATGCCGGGCATGGGGGTTGGGTGTCAGGTTAAGGTGGAGACACGGATAGAGAATGGGGATGCAAGGGATGTGATCTGCCAGATGACAGACAAATTGGGGGCTGATCTGCTGGTGATGGGAAGCCATGGCTATGGCCTGATCAAGAGGTATTCATGATTGATCAGTATTTTGTAATTATCATGACAAATTAAACGGATTTTCATTTTTCCTTTTCTAAGTTTGGGATGGAAATTGAGTTTGACTTTGTTTTGGGTTGGGAATGGCAGGGCTTTTCTGGGGAGTGTGAGCAATCACTGTGCACAGAATGCAAAGTGTCCTGTTATGATAGTGAAGAAGCCCAAGTCCACTCCCAACGGCCACTAGCTAAACCCAACTGGCCCTTTGCTCTGATTAGGCCTTTTTTTTCTTGTGAAACTTCTGTCTCTTGGGCTGTGTGACCACCCACTGCTGTTGCCTCATTTGGTCAGGTTCAGGCCGACCGACAAACATGTAAATTCTGTTCTCTCATTCACGTTTCCTGTGAGATCGAGCCGAAGGGTATATGATACATCTCTGTATTTCCCCTTTCTAAACACTCGTACATCATGGGATGTGTTAACGTGATGTACTATAATCAGTCGCGATATGGTCATTTATAGTGCTGTCATTTTGCTCCCCACCATAAGCGATGAAGATCAACTTGTGCTCAAAACTCTTTTGGTGGGCTCTATGTTTCATCATGATCCTTGTACACCCCATTCACTGCTTTTCAAAATCGTGATCATTCTCCTACCCTGGCTTTTTTTTTTGGGTAAAGATCTTCTTCTCTGGTTTTTTATGTGTTGTTATGCCAATTTTTCTCCCTTCATTTTGCAGTTTCTCTCTAGTTTAGACAGTTTGAATGAGATGAGTTTTGTCCGCTCCCCTCCCCACCCCCCCAAAAAAAAAAAAAAGAAGCTAAAATCTAAATCTCAACAGTATCGTAGGTCAATTTTACTCCAATTGATGCCCATAAGTTATAGCCTACTTTTATTAAGAAACAAGTTCCCTTACCTCTGCTTTGAATGGATTTTTTTTTTTAAGTCAATCATATTATGGATGAAATTTATTGTTGCGGAAGAACGCCAAGCGATACACGAACTCAGAGCACAAATATTAAGGGGTAATGAAAGACAAAATGCACGAAACGAGACAAGACATATTTGGTAAACCTAAAATGTGTAAAAATCATGGGGAGGAATGGTTAAAATAAAGTATGACTCAGTATAATCAAACATCTAAAGGTCTAACAAGAAGAAAGTGAAGTAACAAAAGTTGGCTTTAGAACTAGTGAAATTGCAAGTGCTATAATATATTATGCAATATATCCATTTTATACTCATTTCTAAAAACCTTAAAATAAAAGTGTATGGTTGTCATAACGTACTCTCATGACTAATTTGAAAGTCAATAAACTCATAACCACATCAATGATAATAACTTTAAATAATGTAGTTGAATGTAGGCATGGTCTTTAAAAAGAAAAGCCCTTTGGATCGACTTTATCAATAATTATTTTAGTTTTGGCTGATGATAAATACTGCGGAGGAAGGATGAAAACGATTCTATCAAAAAAAAAAATAAAAAATTGTCGTTGCAATTAAATCAGTGGAACAGAGAACTAATTTTAGGGGTTGAATGAAATATGGTTACAAATTGTTCTTTTATCTTTTCAAATTTTGTCTTATTGACACCGACGTGGCCAATTTATCTTTTCAAATTTCTTATTTATTTTTTATTTCCTTTGTTGTCTTTATTTTTTTCCTTCCTCCTGGGGCTTGGCGGCAAGCCATGAGGAAAAAGGGAAAAAAATAAAGAGAAAGAAAAAATTAATTAATTAATTAGTGAATAATTCAAAAAAATTAAAATACTATTGAAAATTAGTCACGTCGTGCCTATCGGCCAAAATTGGTTGATATGACTAAATTGGTATAAATTAAAAATGTTTAGGATTGAATTGGAACAAATTTAAAAAAAATTAAGGCTAAATTGGCAAAAAAAGGTTTAAGACCGAATTGACACGATCATAATAAATTTTAAACTTTTGGTAATTTTTTAATCAGATATGTCATCGATTTTTTACTTATATTAATGATATGTAGTTCTCATTTGACTTGGTAAACTACAAATTGTCCGTGAAATAATGCATGCTTGCCTTTTATTTGTAATGAAGCATGCTTGCTTGCCATTTGTCAACATTCTTTTTGTAATGAAAATAATGTCTTGCCAGTTGAACCCCATGCTTATCAGGTGTGTGGGGTTTCACTAAACTACAAAGAGCGGCCACTGGAAAAAAAAATTGTTGTTTATAAATAGACATAACCTAAACACTATCTATGCAACATCATTTCGAAACTCCAAAAATCCATTATACAAGTGAGAATGAAACTTGCATTACTATTTTGATTTTTTTTGTTTTTACTATGATATGGCAAGCATCTCTGAAGGTGATGATGATGATCGAGATTTGGAAAGACAAGTTCGGATGATGACCAAGTCACCCATGAAGACATTCGTGGTAATTAATCTTTCAAAATTTTTAGTGATTTTCGGATTGTATGTTACACTTTGCGGTCTATCTTGTTCAAAAGCAGTGTTTTTATTACAAATGACTGATTATATTTGTGTATTTTCACGAAGACCAAAGAAGGAGACACCATTGACTGTGTTGAAATTGACAAGCAACCAGCACTTGATCATCCCCGGTTGAAAAACCTCAAAATTCAGGTAATGATTTAACCTATTTTTTCCCTTTATCCTGCCAAGGAAGAAAATTGTGTTTAGTCGAACTATTATCACTCTTGCATTAACTTGCTATGCTCGATGATATTGGAGAAAATTATCTAAAAAGTCTTAAAGCTATTGCACTTTTACTAATTCATTCGTAAACCTTTTAATTTTGACATTTGAATTATAATCATTTTCACGTTTTGCCAATTGAGTCCCTCCAATTAATTTTAATTGGAAATAATAGTATGTAGATGCAAAGCGGTTTTATGTGGTACGGTCGGTATTAACGTATATAATTTTTAAAAAAATTTAATAATTTTTTTAATATACTATTAGTTTATTGTTATTTTGAGAATATTTTTATTTTATATTTTCTTTTCCCTTTTCTTCTTCCTTTTTTTTTTTTTTTTTTTTGTAAGGCCGGTGGGCTGTAGCCTACCAGGTTGGGGCCTGTTGCCACATAGGATAGTCGGTATCCAGGTCAAAGAAATCGGTCCACAATTAGCCGGATGAACTCAATTATCAAAACGTGAAAAATTTTATAACTCAATTAACAAAACTCAAAAATTTAGGATCGAATTCATAAAAGTACAATAAGTTTGGGACTTTTTAAACAATTTTCCCGATGATATCGTGACTGGCCTTTTTGCAGATTGAGCCGAACTTAAGCTTTGTTCCATTTCATAGTCCATCAAAGGTTAAATTTGTACAATTTGAATCGAGAGAACCTTGTCCTCTCAGAACAGTACCAATTCGGCGAGTGAGAAAGGAAGACTTGACAAGGGCAAAGTCCGTAGCCAAGATGCCATCCTCCAACAGTCAGAATACTCTTTCTCAACATGTGCTCTCTCTCTCTCTCTCTCTCGACATGTGTTATGCTGTAGCGCACACAGACATATGCACCTTTACATACATTAAGGTTTATGAGATTTTTTTATTGAAAACCTGTAGATAATCTATGAAAAGATTAACGTTAACGTGTCGTATTAATGCATGAGTTATGTTCTTCTTATGCCAAAAATTTCTTGAAATAATATAAAATAAGTCCAGCACTATGAGAAAAACAAACATACAAATTGATCTTTTCATAAGCAGTACAAAGAAAAGATCCAAATGCCCCTCAAACTAAAATGAACATAATTGAAAAAAAAAAATTATACTATCAACTTTCAGAAACTAATTTCCTGATCCAAATTGCATTTGTGATTTTGAAGCAAAATTACTGCTGCAGAGTGAGGCGTTAGCAAACAAAAATTTATCTTTTGTTAACCCATCTACAAGTTGATGCAGGTAGTTTCTCTAAGAGACGACATGACAGAAAATATCAAATAAGGAGGTTGTGGAGTAATTAGTGTGTACAATTTAACCGTATCTCATGACCAGGCTAGCTCACACAACATGTGGATTGAAACTAGTCCTCTGAATCATATTAACATGATTGTTGCAGGCTGGTAGGTACTTCAATTTATAGGCAAATATCGAGCATGCATTGAGATGAAAGATATAATATCTTTTGCTTTGACTAGGTTTTTCCACAACTATATGGTGATTCTCGTCATCGGTTGTTTACATATTGGACGGTTAGTATGAAGCTCGTTGATAGACTCTTCCAATGGATTTTGAATTTCCAACAATGAAATTGGATCGTTGGCTTATTTTGTTGACTTAAAGCATCATTTTTATAGGGAAATGGCCAGCGTAATGGCTGTTACAACATGCTATGTCCAGGTTTTGTCCAGGTTCATAGGTCAATAACTCCCGGCCATTTAATAGATGCATCTTCCATTTATGGCGGACCTCAAATTGTGGTTTTTATCCAAATCCACCAGGTAAACTTGATTTTGATGTAATTAAGACACTGCAATCTGTTCTTAAAGAAACCAATTCAAACCCAAGGTGCTATCTTCTTCACAATTTAATCACATATGGTAAGAACAAGATTAACGGATTTCAGCTTCGGCGAATAATTTTGAACTGCACACATGTTGGGTGACTAACACTAGCACATACTAAATATTCACAGGATTGAAAGTTCCAATCTATCTCTCTGTCAAAATAGGTCGGGGCAGCCGGAAATTATGTGGATATGTCCATTTACTTTTGAGACATAATATGCATTTATCAAATATGAACAATTAGATCTAATTTTTCTTCGGAATCAATTCTGCGATAGATTTGTGTTGGGATGTATCCAGGAAGAAAGTTTTTGAGGTACATAAGTTAGGTAAACGCATACATAAAATTATTATCATTAATAATAATATTATTATTATTGTTATTATTATTATTAGTAGTAGTAGTAGTAGTATTGGTGGTAGTAAATATTTTACTAGTCATACACACACACAAAAATTAATGGAACGTGCAATTGTTTCATACTCCATTGCCGAATATTCGAAGCTACTTGTATTAAAATTGTAGCTTATCTGCAACTCACAGTTATTCCAATATTACCTAAATATTTTCATAATATATAATAAGTACACCTCAAACTAAAATAGCTGTGAAAAACTTATAAGTTTCCAAATCTCTTCTCGCCTTCTCTATTAAAGTCATATGCTTAAGAAAAAAAGAGGCCCGTATATGATAAGCCATAAAAATTACCACCACGTTCCTTCTGCTGTAACATTTGGTTTAGTTAAAGGATGATCTTTATGTGAAATTGAGATTTTACGTGTCTAAACAAATATAAAAATTTTAATATAACCGACGCCGCGCATGCAGCTATTTTATGGTAAGAGCTAATGATCCAACTACTCGATACAACGATCTTGTCGCATATTAGCAGCTATATTGAAGTAGAAGAGAGTGATACGTTCTTTTGTGTCGAGGCCAATGTATGCTCGTAAGGGAGAATTCGGAGATACTCGAGCAGCGAGAGATTTGCCGATCGAACATTGTGCAATTTATATTTTGAAAATTTCCAGAACTGATGGCATTAATCTCAAATATGTGTAAGAACTTATGGACATTTGTTGCATGTATGCATGCAGGATTCAAGTACAAGAAATTGGTGGCTGACTGTTGGTCATCAAATTATAATTGGTTATTGGCCGAGTGAACTGTTCTTATATTTACGCAACGGGTCGCTGCATACGGCTTGGGGAGGAGTGGGCATGGCTGGGAGAGACGGAGTTTGCCCTCCGATGGGGAGTGGTCTTAAGCCTGATGGCCATTTTAAGCACGCCACGTACTTTTGAGCTCTTCATTGGATAGATGCGACTGGCGGTTTTCAAGGTCTTTCGAAAAAGACGGTGAAGTGGGTGGATAAACCCAATGTCTACGATTTGAAGTACTATGGCGATAGAGGTTGCCGAGATGGGTACTGTATTAGTTTTGGTGGACCGGGAGGTTATTGCGATGGAGGGATGGATGGTTAGTAATGAGGAGCTATTTTGAGCAACTCAACAAATGAGGCTTTTGACTTTGTCAACTTTGAGTTTGAGCTTCTAATTAGCGCTGATCTTTTATCTCCCTTTTTTTTTTCTTGAGGCTGCGGGTGAAATATCAGTGGAGAATTCCTACATGCAATGGTAGAACAGTCCAATGTGTGAGTCTTGATTATAGAGCCCCAAAACTAAGATTCCTAATGAGCTAAATGGGAACTTAAGTATGCATAAAATTACTGTGATTGAGTGGAACTTCTTTAAATAATTCTAATCTGTACAAAACTGATCATTTATCAAATGCCAAAACAGCACTAAATTAGGAGAATGACTGGGGACAGTTTCAAGAACGTCGTTATTGGCACTTGATTTTTGGTCATTTTATTTTAGAAAGTTAATTAAAAATATCAAAATAATTCATAAAATTATAAAATCAACTTTGAAAGCCTTGACCTAGCCTTAGGAAACCATTTTGAACAAAAAATATTTTTCTTAATTTTTGACATTTTTCGGATTTATTTTTATTATAAAAAGAGCCGAAAATCAAGAAAAATAGCATTTGTGGTCAGAAAAATGTGCAAAAATAGTCTATATTTTTATTTTAATTCCATTTTCATTTTTCCCTATTAAATTTTGAAAAATTCAGTTTGGGACCAATGCCTCTTCAACGCCCCAAACACAGTCTTGAAACTTACGTACTGTTTTAATCTTTCATTATAAGTTTGTCGCATGCGAAAGTACTATTCAAATCAATAGTCACCCTTACTTAACAAATGCATTTAAATCTTCAAACACCAACAGTAGGCACGCCTAACCAAGGGCATGGCCTTATATGGTTCACTAACCGGAATTCACACAATAATCGCCAATCATTTATTTCATCAAACTTATATGTAAGGAGTTGGATTCGGTTACAACCACGTCAACAACATTGGGAAGCGGGATCAAAAGACATCCATCCAGGGCGTCAACGACTATCAACAATAAAAAATAGTTAATTGCTCATAACCACAACTCCATTATATACATGAGCAAACCATCCCGTTTCTCTCACTACTATTTCCTTTCCTTACTTACCCATCATTAGGACCATCATCATC
Organism: Rhodamnia rubescens; assembly: GCA_021437795.1. NCBI lineage: Eukaryota > Viridiplantae > Streptophyta > Magnoliopsida > Myrtales > Myrtaceae > Rhodamnia > Rhodamnia rubescens. Next base: position 1,541,061 of record JAILYA010000058.1, read on the forward strand.
CTTAACGAACGGAGAGGACCCAACATTACATCGTCCTCACCAACCATGTACAATGCTATGAAAAGATACAGAACTGGGGTAGACATCGGTCTTACTTCAAGTAGATAGGGTGCTACTCAACTTCTTAAACTTCACATCGGGGTGATCCGTATCCACATAGTCCTCCCATGATGAAATACATTCCCGGGAACCCCATAACATAGCACCGGCGAAGCCGCGCTAACTTGTGGCATTCTTACTATCCGAAAAACCACAATTCAACGACAGCAAGCTTTCATCCCACAATTGAACATCTAACATAATGGAATACAAGCATTGAAATCGGAATGCCATCTCAATAATTTGTAAATTCAATGCAATCATATCGAGGCATAGGCATTTCCTTTAAAAAAAACTCGTGAAATATATACAATATCTTCGGTTCTTTCACGAGATAAACCTTGCTGCGGGTGTGCCATCCTCGGGATAAACGTCACCTAGCATCTCCAATCGAAAAGCATCTCCTTTCAAGAATATATAGCGGAGGCATCCCCGACCTATGGAAAGCGCCGAGGGACATCCTAATTTCCGTCGGACTCCCACTGGGCATCGTCGAGATAAACCTCATGGCGGTATAACGTCGGATAAATGTTGACGCCTAAATTTTGACTAATATATTTTTTTGCATAAAAATTAGAACTAATTTTAGTTCTAAACAAAAATCATCTCACATATTCATTTAGCATTGGCATATAATTTGAGCTTAATTTAACAGGGGTCCTGGACTAGGCATGGGGTGGAAAATGCACCAAGAAGATTTGGGCTTGAAAGAAATATTTTCTCGGGGATTGTATTGCAAATACTCAAAACTTCGGGACTGTATTGCAAATACTTGAAACTTCGTGGGACTGGATTGCAAATACCAAAAGAAGATGGGGAAAGGAAGATGGTGAAGAGAAGATAATGAAAGGAAGATGAAGAAGAGAAGATGAAAATGGAAGATGAAGAAAGGAAGATGAAGATAATGAAAGGAAGATGAAGAAGAGAAGATGAAAATGGAAGATGAAGAAAGGAAGATGAAGATGAAGAAGAGAAGATGAAAATGGAAGATGGAGAAATGAAGGTGAAGAAGAGAAGATGAAGAAGAGAAGATGAAAATGGAAGGTGGGGAAATGAAGATGAAGAAGAGAAGATGAAGATGAAGAAAAGAAGATGAAAATGGAATGTGAGGAAATGAAGATGAAGAATGAAGGATGAAGAACTTTGCCTATAAAAGAAGAAGAGTTCTTGAAGAGATAGAGTGTTTTTTGGAGTGGAAGAGAATTGAAAGAGTTTTTTTGGAGTAGGAGAGAATTGAGAGAGTTCTTGAAAAAAAATTTGAAAAGAGTTTTGAGAGGAGTACGAGTGTTTTGAAGCTCGGTGCTACCATTGCCAATTTTTGCACCCATCAATACAAGCCACAAGTTCATCACCATCGTTCAAGCTTGCCGCAGCAAAAGAAAGTTAAGTGATTCCCTAACTTTCTTTAATTTCGAATACAAATTAACTCAGATTTTTTACATCGATTTTTCTCTCTACGTTTTTATGTTAAATAACATTTGCATATCAACGATGAGACATCAATGGTACAAGAATAGAAGGAGAGCAAAGGGAAAAAATATCAACGCCCGGTTGCAGTCTCATGAAATTCTAGAGATATGAGAAAAAGCGTGAAGGAGAGATAGGACCAAGAGATTTCTCGGTCTAACGAGTCACCAAATCGGTCCAATGGTCAAGACAAGCCCGAAGCACGGGTTTGGTGCACGAGTTCAAATTAGGGAGTAACCTTGAACCTATTTCATCCTAATTTCATGTAATTTCTTTATTTCAAAAAATGTCATGGGAAGAAAAATCCAAAAAAATTGATTCTTTGATCTTCAAGTAGAATTCATCAAATTTGTCAAATCCATTATTTGTTTCATGAATTTTAAGGTACCGAAAGGGCATTAGTTGTAATTAATGTAACCAAGTCCCCGGACTCTTAATCTACAGTTCGCAGAAATAAGATAGTTTTCTCCCGCTATTTTATTTAGGTTTCTAATCGACCTACCGAAAATGATTAGTGGCGACTTCAAATTCAAATTACATTGCATGTTAATCATTCGAACCTTAAGTTGCGATTTGGTATGGACTTGGGAGAGTCCGAGTTAGGTTAGTTAATTAATTAACCCGATAATCCATTAGCCCGAAAAAAGATGACTTTGTTTATTTTTTTTTTAGGTCGCGATGACTTAGCGACTCACTGGGGACCCAAAGAGGACTTAAGCCGGATAAGTTTATGAAAAGGAAAATTACTTGATTTGGCAATCTTGGTTGAATTTTAATCCCTAAGTGTTAAATGGTTTTGCGGGAAAGGGAGTTATAAGGGGAGGAGTCTCGTGGCTAACCTCTGTTTTTGGCTTGGTGATGAGAATTTTATTTTTTGAACTATCGGAGTCTCGATTGCCCTTAAAATGTCGTGCATGCCGCTAATATAATTGCACTACACCACCTTGACTTGTGACCGAACCCGGGTCACCCGATAGTTTCAGGATGGTATTTATGTGGTTCTTTAACCTTAGCGGTAAAGGCTTCGCTAAAGGTTATCCCACTTGGATCCCGAGTTCTTCAAAAAATGGCTCAAGGGTTGTTCTCATGCGCGTGAGGCTATGATGCATGAGAGTTGCCCTTGTCGACCGAAACCAAGCCGAGATGATTGGACCCGACTAATCATGACTATGTATGCGAGGCGGCAACTAGTCATGATGAACATGCGCGAGGCTGCGACATGTCGTTCGTCCTTCATTTCATTTTGCTAAAAGAACTAAAATTTGAATCCACGATTCATGCGCATGTCTTTGTGATTGACATTTTCTTCCTATGAGCGGTAATTTCCTGTCTCTCACGCCATGTTATCTCATTTTTATTTTGGGCTGGTCCATGGTTTAGGTTGATTGTTTATGAATCTCATTGTCTTGTTTCCAATTTCACACTTTGCTTCCGTAGTTTTTACAATTTCATCGTTGTCCCTCATAATCCGATTTGGCTTGTTCCTATTGTACGATTTTTACTAAATTCTATGATCGAGTTTTGAGTAAGTGCCAAACATGAAAGTTGTAGATCTATGTTTCAACTAATATCCTACAAAATTTCAGAATTAAATTCATAGTTTAAGATGGCTTTTCGTTTTTTCAACTACCTGCGGTTATAACAGTTTTTTGAATGCGATTTTTCGAAAAGACACATTAAACTGATTTGATCCGCTCATTTCTAGTCCGATTGGCCAACATAAAAGTTGTTCATCATCTTCTCAACTATAAGCTCGTAAAATTTGGACGTATTTTGACCAACGTACGAATTAATACGGATTTTTTTCGTAAAAAAATCGACGAAACTGAAAATTGCCCGATGCGATCTTTTGGTCATGTCTAGTTCGTTCATTGAGTCTAGAAGGAAGTCATGGACCGGCTCTCTATCCTCGCTCGTTGTACTTACTCTTGACTTGTCGCTTTTCAGAAAATTTATCACGGATCCTCCGCATATTACTCGATTGGTGGTGAAGACAATGGCCGACATTAACGCCGCTGTCCATGAGATTTTGAATGAACAGCTCGGTGCTCTAATCGAGCGATTTGAAGGGATGATGTCTCACAAGATGATGGATAACTTCATAGCCAAGCTTCAGCCGTCCAGCTCAAGCCCTCCGCCGGTTGTGCCAGCTCTAATTCCCTCGGGCAGCAATTCCAAAGAAGGCCACGGAAGGTGTTCCCTATCGTGCTACACCTGGAAGATATTATTATAACAGCCCGGGTTCGAGCATACCACCCTCGATTCCAGCTCCCCAAACCAACCCGATGACGATAACCAACGACCAACAAGTTTGTCATCATGGGGGATACATGAGGAGGGAAACCTAGTGGATTCGAAGTATACGACCAAGATGAGTTCAGTCCAGATTATGAGGAAGTTCGTCAAGATTTCGAATGACATGAAGAGATTAAGCCCTTGACCGGTGAACAAATTATCTCGGTCAGCCTAAGGCGATGCGGAAAACCCTAAAGAAGTTAAGATCGGGAAAACCTTTTCTCGGAAATGTCTCGAGCGCTTGATCGAGACTCTTGAAAGATTACCGGGACGTTTTACTTGGTCCTATGCAATATGCCCGGTCTTGACCGCTCCATTGTCGAGCATTGTTTGCCGATCGATCCTTCGGCTAAGCCAGTGGTGCAAAAGTCAAGGAGGGCCGGACCCGAATTAGTGCAAAAGATCAAAGAGGAGGTCATGAAGCTTCTTGATGTAGGATTCATTGAGACTACGAGAATATTCGATTGGGTCGCTAACATAGTCCCTGTCATGAAGAAAGACGACCGCATTCGGGTTTGTGTCGATTATCGAGACTTGAACAAGGCCATCCTAAAGATGATTTTCCCCTTCCGTATATCGACGTACTTGTTGACAAGATCTGTAGGGTTTGATTTGTTTTCATTCATGGATGATTTCTCCGGTACAATCGGATCCCGATGAATGTCAATGACAAGTTGAAAACCACTTTCACCACACCATGGGGAATGTTCCATTACCGGGTAATGCCGTTCGGTCTCGTAAAAGCTGGAGCCACTTACCAACGAGCCATGGTTGCCCTTTTCCACGACATGATGAGGTTTACGCCGATGACATGATAGCAAAAACAAGGCATGGAGAAGATCACGTCGAAAGCTGAAGAAATTATTCGACAGACTCCGAAAGTACAAGTTACGCCTTAACCCCGCCAAGTGTGTCTTTGGGAGCAGCTCGGGCAAGCTACTCGGGATTCGTGGTAGCGGTAAGGGCATTGAAGTCAACCCTTCGAAATCAAGGCTATTCGTGAGCTTAAGCCGCCGACGACGGTTAAAGAAGTTCGAAGTTTGATGGGTAGGCTAAACTATATTGCTCGATTCATCTCTCAATTATCGAAACCGCTAAGCCATTCCTCAAGCTGTTAAAGAAGAATGCGCTAGTCCAATGGGATAGCGAATGTGAAGAAGCTTTTGGGAAACTGAGGCAAGATCTCATGAATCCACCCGTGCTTGTTCCTCCGTAACCGGGGCAACCTTTAATCCTCTACCTCACAATCCTTAGTGAGTCTTTGGGTGCTATGTTAGCCCAAGAGAGAGGCGGGAGGATGGAAAAGAACGAGCCATTTATTATATGAGCAAGAAATTCACAGCTTCGGAAATGAAATACTCCAGCAGAGAAAACGTGTGCGGCGTTAGCCGGGTACGCACGTGCTTCGGCAATATACCTTGCATTACCAGGTGCTTCGGGTGACAGAGTGCGATCCTGTCAAACACTTGCTTAATCAACCCGCCTTGATTGGTAGACTTGCCAAATGGCAAATCCTCATCTCCGAGTTTGATGTTCAATATTTGTCCCAAAAGTCAATCAAGGGACGGGCTATAGCAGATGTCCTAGCTGAAAATCCAATGCGAGATGATGATGCCTATCATTCTGAAAATCGAATCATGTCGGTGGAGGATTACATCCGGACTATGTATTTTGACGGAGCTGTCAATTTATCGGGATCGTGCACGGGTGCGGTTTCGATATCTCCGGGTGGTCGAGTATTATCCCGTGGCAAGCAAAATTGGTATTCCCTTGCACAAATAACGTAGCAGAATATGAGGCATGCATCCCTCGGTATACGCGTGCGATTGAAATGGGGATAGCCCGACTCAAGGTGTTCGGAGATTCCGCTTTGATTATCCTTAAGATTGTTGGAAAGTGGAAGACGAGAGATGCTAAATTGCTACCCTACCATGAGTATCCGGATGAATTGGTAGAGGAATTTGAAGATATCTCATTTGAGTATCTCGTCCCGGGACTCATAATCGATTCGGCGATGCATTGGCTACCTTGTCTTTAATGTTACAAGTCGCCAATGAACTTGAGGTTGACCCACCGAAGATCGAGGTACTAAAAAAGCCGGCATATCGTATTGACCGTGATCAATGAACCCGATGGTAAGCCATGGTACCATGACATCAAGACTTATATTCGAAGGGGGAGTTCCTCGAAAAAAGTACCGTATCGATCAAAAGTACATAAGGAAGATGGCCTCAAGTTCTTCTTGAATGGAGAGAATTTGTACAAGCGGTCATTCGATTCTCGTCCTACTAAGATGCATTGGCTCAACCGAAGCGCTTCGTTTGATGATGGAAGTACATGAAGGGATCCGTGGTCCACACATGAACGGCCACTTGTTAGCTAAGAAGATTATGAGGTTGGGTTATTATTGGCTCACACTCGAAAGAGATTGTATTCAACATGTCCGGAGTTGTCACAAATGTCAAATTCATGGTGACAAGATTAATGTCCCTCCAAATGAGTTGCATCGCTTATCCGAACCATGGCCGTTTTCTATGTGGGGCATTGATGTTATCGGTCCTATCAACCCTAAAGCATCCAATGGGTATCGATTCATCTTGGTGGCGATTGGCTATTTCTCTAAATGGATCGAAGCCGCATCCTATTTAGCGGTCACGGCACGAAATATCGCGAAATTTATCCGCGGGATATCATTGCTCGATACGGTTCACCTGAAGCCATAATCACCGACAATGGCTCGAACTTAAACAACAAACTAATGGACGAATTGTTTAAGGAATTCAAGATCAAGCATCCGAACTCTTCCCCATATCGTCCCTCGGATGAATGGAGCAAGAGAAGCCGCCAATAAGAACATTAAGAAAATTTTAGCGAAGACGGCTGAAAATTATCGCGATTGGCATGAGAGATTGCCATTTGCACTTATGGCGTATCGGACCTCGATCCGGACATCTACCGGGGCAACCCCGTATTCTCTTGTATATGGAATGGAGGCCATTCTACCGGTTGAAGTGGAAATTCCTTCCTTACGTATCTTGTCTCAAGCTAAGCCGACTAAGCCGAATGGATCCAAGAGAGAGCCAATCAATTGAATCGATCGACGAAAAAAGACTTAAGGCCGTATGTCATGGCGTTGTTATCACAGAGAGTTGCTAAATCATTCAACAAAAAAGTTCGGCCCCGATATTTTCCGATCAATGACCTGGTCTTGAGAAAATTATTACCAATAGTCCCACTCCCGTAAGGGAAATTCGCTCCAAACTATGGTGGTCCATATATAGTAAAGAAGGTGCTTCCTGGTGGTGCTTTGATTCCGGCCGAGATGGATGGTCGTGTCTTTATCAATCCAAATAATCTCGATTATTCGTAAAGAAATATTATGCTCGATTCACTCGATGTTTTCATAATCGAGTTATAATATTAATACAGTTCACGAGTTGTTCACATTTGAACATTCGTTTGTTTCCTCGCTACTAATCTTTGTTGAGAGATTGTTTCGAATGGGGAGCTCTCTCGCCCAATTGGATTGACCATTAGGAGCGTGAGATTTACATATTCGCAGAGTAAAAGGGGTTATCTTGCGAAAAAAAAATATGACGACCAAGATGAAATGAGTAAAAACTTGCATTCATTTCATTCATCGTAAAGCCTTACAAATAGATCAACGGGGTGGGAACGTAAAGCCAAACCGAGCTCTAATGAGCATCACAAAGGAGTTTAATCGACTCTCCATACAAGTTGATGCTCCGCCTACACCGATTGCTCCGAGGATCGAGATCCGCCAATTAAAAGAGGAGGAGCTCACATTTCTCTTTGAGGTCGGCTACCTTGTCCTCGTGATGCTCAAGCAGCGATTCCGTGTCATGGATCAAGCATTCTCCCGCGGGCTATATCCAGTGGTCGATCGTCCAGCCTTTCTTCCATCCATATGCATTGAAATTTTAAAACAATATTGAACGGATCGCGCTCGAAAATGGTCCGGGACATGGCCAAACATCCCACCAAGTTTCCCCTCTCACGAATCGGCGGGGAGACTTGTTCGTTACCAGTAGTCGAGGGCCTTCTTATAATTGTCGGCTACAAGACCGGCCAACACTAAGCCGTCCGACCGATCCCGATAGCGTGCCTTCACAAGATGGGCCAAAGTAACATTTTGATGAGCAACATGGTAAGCCTCCGGGAAGTTAGTGAAAAGGGTGGGGAAGATCCCGTATTCCTCCTCTAACTTGGTACCTTCAATGGAAGCGGTGCCCATATCCCTAAACATAAGACGAATCTCGGTTTCGCCTCCGGATGGTTGGCTATATAAGAGTAGCCCTGGCCTAGGAGATTATAAAGTTTCTCCCATTTGGCCAAAACTTCACCGAGAAGGCGTGCGTAGGAGGGGAAGCCATTCTTATTGAAGTCGACGCTAAAAAGTGCTTAGAAGGTTGGAGATGAAGATATGAAAGCGATAATTGTCTCGGCGTTAAATCCTAATTTAAAGGGCAAGAAAAGCTATAGCAATAATTATTGTGGATGCCGAGTTAATTATCTGGGTAAAACTACGGACGTTTCATCCGTGAATCACTGGATCTACAATCTCGAGCCTCATAAATCCGAAAAAGTTACGAAAAGATTTGAGGACGCCACCATGTTGAAAACTCGAGTGGGAGACAAGCATACTTTTCGAGAAAAAAGACAAGAATTCTTGCGAGCCACGGGTGAAACTACAGACGTTTCGTCCAGGTGCGAATGGATTCGGGGTCCCATCACGTTGAAAAAAATAAGACAATGCGGGAAACACGAAATCTTGGGAAAAACGTCGGCTTAGTGATTTTCATCCACGTTTAAAGGGAGGCTTTTTGAACATACTCGATTACTCGAAAGAATTTGGAGAGAGTAAGCATACAATGGAGAATAGAGTGAACAAAAGACGGTAAAGAGGTATTTCAATCCAACATGTTTAGAGGCCATCAGCACTTACCTGGAGGCAACCAACCTAGACATCCCCGAAAGCGAATCGCTGGATTTCGAGACCGGATCCAACGCCGGAGCCGTAAAACCCAACTCTCTTGGCGGTGAAATTCAAGATCTCGACAAAGAACAACAATGGCAACGGCAGCCAGCAATCCCGATTAAAAGAAAATATCAAATCAAAGTGCTTGAAGTCGCTTTCAAGGAGTGCTCTTACGTGAATAAGAGACGCAAAAATGAATTGAACCGGATGATAGGAATGGAGCCCTTGAAGGTCAAGTTTTGGTTTCAAAACAAGCGGACCCGATTGAAGGTTAAAAATGAAAGTCATGAACTTACGTTTCGAAGGAAGAAAGTGAAAAGTTTCGAGCAGAGAACAAGAGGTATAGGGATGCTATTAACACTATTGTTTTGCCATGTCCGTAGCGGCCCCATCTCCTTTGGTGACATGTCCCTCGATGAGCCACATCTCGAGCATTGAAAATGCTTATTCATCGCTTCATCCCCCGGAGCAAGTTCTCGTACAATCCGATCTCGTTGGAGATACATCCCAGAAAGTCGGTCTTGCAGAGCGTAACCGATACCCTTCGAGGGAAGAAACATGCATCACTACAATTGGAGTTTCCTTGATATCACCAGCCAATTCAACGCCGATGGAACTCCGAATGTGTAGCCTACATGAAGTTTTAGTTTTTTATTATGGACTCTCAAAATATCTCTTTTTGAGCATCACTAGCCAACCCTTACGAATCCTCAAGAGAAGTAGTGGCATGTATGAATGAATGTACTGTTTGTTACAAAATCTCCATGTGAGACATTCTTCTTTTAATGCCTAGAGTTAATCCAAGGGCAAAGAACAAGACTATCCACGAACATCATCATGCTTAAATGCGTGAATTCCTCGCCAGATTTGACTAAGCATTGAAAGCCTTCACGTAAGTAAATGCGAAAAGATTTGAGGAGGGAAATAACCGCCTCGTTCGTAGGAGGAACCGAAAAGATTTGAGGAGGGAAATAATCGCCGTTCGTAGGAGGAACCGAAAAGATTTGAGGAGGGAAATAACTGTCTCTGTTCGTAGAGAAAGTGAAAAGATTTGAGGGCTCCTCCATGTCGAAAAGTAAAAAAAGAACGACGGATTGAGTGAGAGGTAAGAGTTATTACGAAATGGATCCAAGGCACTAAGACCGAAAAGGAGAGAAAAGGCTGTCGCGAGACCAACGGATCCGAAAAAGTTTATAAAGAACTTGAAGTCTCCATGCACCTCCGTAACTCGTCACGAAAGGCCATCATCGCTTTTGTGATTTTCTCGGCAATTTATCTTTGCAAGTCCAAAGAACATCTAAAGCCCGCCTCTAGTCGAAACACCCATTTTTCGGTCTACATATGGAAGGTTTTGAAAGGAAAATAAGTATGCGTACATTCCAGGCGGAAGTATGGGAAGCCTCCTATCCCGAGGATCTGCGAGTCATGGCCATTGATGGCAACCCCGTTTCCCTCTCGATTCTCGTTGCCATGCCGAGAAAGTGCATGTACGTGGATTTCAACTTATGTGAAAGCAACGGAAGCCTTAGAGAAGCCGAGGCAATACAAATATGATTTCGACATCGTCGTCATGCCTATGGTAGGGATCGATATGGACGGTCTCGTCTTTTAAAGATCATTGATTCTCGAGTTGGATATACCGGTGATCATAACATCAGCAAGTGATGATCGCAGCTCATAACGAGGGCCATATTGCATGGTGCTCGGGGCATCCTAAAGAAGCCGGTCTCACGTTCGAGTGCTCCAAAACATTTGGCAAAGATCTTGTAAGGAAGCAATTACTCGAACAAAAGAACTATGGCCAAACTTACTATGACGATTTTGTCGGAAAGAAAAGGCCCCTTTGGTCGGCCGAGCCTTCATTCTATATTCATCGAGGCGGTTCGACAGCTAGGAATCAATTCAAAGACGACCAATGGCCGTACTCAAAATAATGAATATAGACGGACTCACCCTACGAAGTGTCACAAATCACCTTCACGCATTTAGAGATAAGTCGAAGAAGCACGATGTAACTTGGAACCAAGGCGACCGGAGCAAAGTTGGATCGGAAGATTAATCCCGGGAAAACCTACGGAGCAAAAAGTACCCGACCACTTCCCAATCAAGAATACCGGCCATACCGACCTTCCTCTCGGTGGTTCTAGCAATGGACCAGTTGATCATCCCTACGAGTTCCCGAGCGACGGCGGAGGCTCAAGCTCAAGGAGTCGACCGCTCACGGCAAAAACAAAGTGGAAAATTGTCGCCGGTGTTAGCAAGTAACAATGCCCAATTCGAGTATCAATTGCCCGAAAGATCAAAAGGTTACTTTGATGATGAGCTCACCGCCTTGGTCGCCCGGTCGGAGCCGAAAGACCTCTAGAGTTGTGATCCGAAGCAAGTGATTATGGATCCTCAAACAACGATCGTTGGTGTATGATCCAAGACAAAATCAGCCAATCATTGGAATAGCCAAAGAAAAGAGGTGGAACCAATCTCGCATGAATATTCCTTTAATTCCATGTATAGTTCCCTTGCGTGGGATACTTTTACTTTCTAGTTATCTAGAATTTGCCTAGAGTTAAAAGGCGAATTTTTCTCCTCTCTTATCAAATGCGTAAGTTCCTTATTAAGCTAGGCCCGTAGCAAATCAATTTGTGGACGACGCCCCGAACGCCCATAAAGAGAGATTCCGAATAACCTTACTTGGGAGAATGCAAGGAAAAAACCAAGCAAGGCTCAAAGATGGGTAACTCCGTATCGTCCCAATTCGCTCTCAATGTTTCAAATTCTAAGTTAAGCTTATTTTATTCTCCACAGGAGGTTGCCAACCGCTTTGAGAACAATATAACAAAAGCGAACCACCCGTGGACGCCAACAACACCGCAAAGATAGTGGTTGGGGAATGACAGTGGTCCGAGGCGTCCGGGGTCGATCCTGGGATTTGGCATCAATGTACAAAGATTAATAAAAAAATTTTTGCTTCTCGGACCGAAGCTCATTTGAACGGTCATAGAACCCGGAGAGATAACATTCCGGACATACAATCCGATCTAGATGAATCGATCTTTTCAATTCAAAGTTCGCAAGGAATACGTACATGAGTAAAGTGGTATCGTTTCAACTCTTTTAGAACATGAGGACGTACATTGATGCTTTCCCTTTTGATTTTTACTGGGTCACCGTCCTGTCCAAATAGAGAAGCATCCGTTCTCCCTGAAAAATTAATGAAATGAGAAATTCCCTGGAGCCTTTGACAATCTCATGTCTCGAAGCGAGATAATGAAGTTTTGCAATACATTTGCATGAGCAGGGGCAACTCACGATCCACGCCCTAAGAAATTTTTTATGTATTTGCGAACTTTGTCCGCCAAGATAAAAAGTTGTTGCATTTTATATGCTCGAAAACACTCATACACTCGTATAGTTTGCACATGATTGTTCCTCATGTTTAATTTACCAACTCGAATAAGGAACATGAACTACATAAGATACATCGAATGTACGAAGGGGCATTGACAGAATGATGAAAGGCAATCCTTTCCCAAACACGTCCAATTTTTTTCCGGCGAGATGAACTGTGGCAAAATTCCGCATTCCCCGAGGTAAAAAGTTTTCTCGCGAAAGGTACGATAACCGAAGTGATGGAGGCATTCATTTCTCTACCCTAAATACTCGCAAGTTATCCGTTGATCAACCCATTTGAGCGGAGATTTCACTTCCACGACCCTCGCCAAGAACCACCCCACATTGGGGCAAAAACAGAGGTAATTCCATCAAGATCACGAGACAAATGGTTAGAAATCTTCTTGCTTGGACTAACATCAATCTTCGGGTGGTTCTTTGCATTGTACTTGCGCTTTAATTCAAGTGCCTTAGGGTGACGAAGAGCATTTCTTTTCTATCCCACACATCCGTATCCATTTGCACAACCCATTTGAGCCCGCAAATTCATTTCTAAAAGCCCTTATTGGTGATCATTGTTGTCCTAAAGCAAATATGGCCTATCTTTGAGTAGAAGGACCGAAAAGTTGGATCAATAGAAAATCTCCCAATGAACTCATCAAGATGCAATAGTAAAAGAGAGTTGGGAGTAGAAAAAAAAAAGGAGAAGAAAGAGGAAAGGCTGATTCCACAAAAAATTCCTAGGCATTTAAAAAGCAAAGTGCCTACCAAAAGCAAGGCCAATGCCCTTTCAATTCATTATTCATTTGTAGAATATTTCTGAATTTAAATGCACAATTTTTCCGCATATCCTAAAAGGGTTGAGAGAAAAATCTCCATGAAGTATCAAATTGCAAATGCAATCTTCGGTTCATACCATCCTCGAGCAATGATGGTATCCTAGAATGCCACGATCGGTGACAAGATTGTAATGATCGCCAACATCAAGCCCCTTCTCAAACATATTCTCGAGCCAAAACGAACCCTTTCGTTTCTCAATCCCCAAATCATTACCTCCATTACAACCCTTTAAAAGCCTTTTCCGACTAAGGCACTTGAATTAATGTGGAGTTCCATGATTTTAAGCATCACTCGAAGAAGTTTGAGCAAGATTACTTCTCTCTCATTTTGCGAGGTTCTTGACTTGTAAACCTAGAGAGATGACGAAGGAATTCATTTCGGTAGCCTTGACTCAACTAGAGTTCCCTTTGTAAACCTTTGACCTAGCTCTCATTACGGTCCCGATCAAGACCTCCAGATCGGCTCGGTCGTATCAATTGCGAGATTACTCGGATCCTTATTGAATGCGATGATGGAAAGATTGAGTGATTTCTTTTGGATCCCTGAGACATGATAAATAACTTTTCTTGAGAGTGAGAGAAAACCCTCCTGACCGAAGTCCCCCATTCAGCTCACATTCGAGGTATTCATAATGTGAGAACATCCCTGGACGGGGGTTGGTAATGCAAACTTGATAGAATGGTTATGCATAAACCATGGTATGAGTGATTGCATTATATACATCATTGCAAGCTCGGTAGGATAGTTTTGCATGAACTCATTGTTGAATATGTTTGCGCATGTTACCTCTACCATTCTATGATGGGTAATACATTCCCGATGTTCGATGTCCCTCCCAAGGTCTCGAAATTCATCCAAGGATTATTGAATGAGCAAGTTCTCCTGGCAAATGCCTACCATGTATGATACGAAGCGATCTGTTTCGTTCTTTGATTAATCGTTCGGAGAACCCAGGTAAGTTTTTCGAACCCATTTTCAAATTAACAACTCCTCGATGATAGTTGTTACGATTCAATTCGGGCAATATGCCTCTCCCCGTCGTGTAGCATATACGCACTGGCGATCTTGACATCTTATCAAATCATGACGACGCAGCTCTTATGATTTCGGTCTCGATCACGAAGACATATGCACCGGTGATCTTGACCTTTAGTCGGCTCATAATGACATAGCTCTTATGATTCTCGGCTCCTTTATCAAATCACGAAGACATAAGCACCCGTGATTTTGATCCAAACCAAATCATAACGACGTAGCTCTTAAGATTTTGGTTCCCCTTTGTCCGATCACGAAGACATATGCAATCGGCGATTTTGACATTTAATCAACTCATAATGACATAGCTCTTATGATTCTCGGCTCCTTTATCAAATCACGAAGACATAAGCACCCGTGATTTTGATCCAAACCAAATCATAACGACGTAGCTCTTAAGATTTTGGTTCCCCTTTGTCGAATCGTGAAGACATATGCACGGCGATTTCAACATTTAATCAACTCACAACGACGTAGCTCTTGTGAACTTGATTCTACTTCTTTCGACTCACAACGACGTAGCTCTTGTGATCCGGAAGGATACTCATATCTTTGCATTGTCTCGCATTAGGGAGAAGTCTCGATAACGAGATAGCCGAATACCTTAAGGTCCTCGTGTTTGTAAGAAACTTGGAAATTAAGGGAATCACCAGCTTATGAGGTATTTGGTAAAACAGGTATTCTCGTATGCGATCCATGTGCGAGTTTCTCTAACATGGAAAAGAGAAATTATGACACATGTTATTTATGTCTTGCATATCATGCGTCACTTCATTACATAAAAAATGGGACTAAAACTCCCGCCAAAAAGTTCATCTATCATTTGCACTATCAAAATTTAGGGTTCAATTTTATCTTTGAGCGGAACCTCTACGAGCCTCCACTCAAAGAGGGGCAGCTGTTGACGCCTAAATTTTGACTAATATATTTTTTTGCATAAAAATTAGAACTAATTTTAGTTCTAAACAAAAATCATCTCACATATTCATTTAGCATTGGCATATAATTTGAGCTTAATTTAACATGGGTCTGGACTAGGCATGGGGTGGAAAAATGCACCAAGAAAATTTGGGCTTGAAAGAAATATTTTCTCAGGGATCTGATTGCAAATACTCAAAACTTCAGGGATCGTATTGCAAATACTTGAAACTTCAGGGACTAGATTGCAAATACCAAAAGAAGATGGTGAAGAGAAGATAATGAAAGGAAGATGAAGAAGAGAAGATGAAAATGGAAGATGAAGATGAAGAAGAGAAGATGAAAATGGAAGATGGAGAAATGAAGGTGAAGAAGAGAAGATGAAGATGAAGAAAAGAAGATGAAAATGGAAGGTGAAGAAATGAAGATGAAGAATGAAGGATGAAGAACTTTGCCTATAAAAGAAGAAGAGTTCTTGAAGAGATAGAGTGTTTTTTGGAGTGGAAGAGAATTGAAAGAGTTTTTTTGGAGTAGGAGAGAATTGAGAGAGTTTTTGAAAAAAAATTTGAAAAGAGTTTTGAGAGGGTACGAGTGTTTTGAAGCTCGGTGCTACCATTGTCAATTTCTCGCACCCATCAACACAAGCCACAAGTTCATCACCATCGTTCAAGCTCGCTGCAGCAAAAGAAAGTTAAGTGATTCCCTAACTTTCTTTAATTTCGAATACAAATTAGCTCCGATTTTCTACACTGATTTTTCTCTCTACGTTTTTATGTTAAATAACATTGCATATCAACGATGAGATATCAATGGTACAAGAATAGAAGGAGAGCAAAAGGGAAAAAATATCAACGCCCAGGATTGCAGTCTCATGAAATTCTAGCGATATGAGAAAAAAGCGTGAAGGAGAGATAGGACCAAGAGATTTCTCGGTCTAACGAGTCACCAAATCGGTCCAATGGTCAAGACAAGCCCGAAGCACGGGTTTGGTGCACGAGTTCAAATTGGGGAGTAACCTTGAACCTATTTCATCCTAATTTCATGTAATTTCTTTATTTCAAAAATGTCATGGGAAGAAAAATCCAAAAAAAATTGATTCTTTGATCTTCAAGTAGAATTCATCAAATTTGTCAAATCCATTATTTGTTTCATGAATTTTAAGGTCCGAAAGGGCATTAGTTGTAATTAATGTAACCAAGTCCCCTGGACTCTTAATCTTTGGTTCGCAGAAATAAGATAGTTTTCTCCCGCTATTTTATTTAGGTTTCTAATCGACCTACCGAAAATGATTAGTGGCGACTCCAAATTCAAATCACATTGCATGTTAATCATTCGAACCTTAAGTTGCGATTTGGTATGGACTTGGGAGAGTCCGAGTTAGGTTAGTTAATTAATTAACCCGATAATCCATTAGCCTTGAAAAAGATGACTTTTTTTTTTTTTTTTTTTTAGGTCGCGACAATAAACCTCATGACGAGCGCTACACATGTTTCATCATGAAATGCCATGTCATGTACACACAGCAAAATCTTGCCATCATTGGCGTTCGAGAATTTCATAAAATGCATGAATCATTCGTAATCATGATCATATTCTTTTAGAAAAGTCCAAGCAATGCGAGCGGGCGTATCAAGCATAATTTTCAATAATACGATCCAGATTTTTTTTTCAAATTACCGACGAATGATTCTAACGTCAATCCAAACAAACCATAAATGTTAGAAATCCACTTACCTGGATTTAAGAAATCTTGATTTCCGGATCAACGAACGAACGACGGGTGACAAACGATGGGTGGCGGCGCATGGCTTCACGTACGGCAACGGCTAGGGGAGGCGCCGGAACACGGTAGTGGGAGTTCGGCTTTAGGCGGTGGATGGTCGACGGCGTGAGGATGTGGTCCGTCGGTTCCGGCAGAGTGTCGACGAGATTTCTAACTAAAGCTGCTGAATTAACTAACAATAGTTTCTATTTATAATGGTTTAGTCAACTTGGTTCGGTCGGCTTGCGTCGTCGTCGGCTTGTGATTTGTCGTGCTTGTTGCATTAGCAGGTTGACTTGCTTGTAGCATTCACCCCACCGTGATACGTGTCAAGCATGTGCCACGCGTGGCTCACGGACGGCCGTCACTTGTCATGAGATGACAAGTGGCACCGCCTCTCGCTACCTCACCATAAACGGCCACGTGGCCACCTCGTCCACATGTGCACGTCCATTCCCAATTTCATATGTATAAATTATACAATGTCGCCCCATCATCTTAATTTCGGCCCATAATCAATTAAACACATTCCTTGTCTCATTTCACTTCATAGTTGTCCAACAATATTTCTGGACAATTTCGAGTCATCATATTTTCATTGATTGTAGTCCTAAATTGACCCAAAAATTACATTTTAAATCATTTTACCCATTTGTTTTTTACTTTTTAGAGTTCTCATGCTTGGAAAAATTACACAATTAGACTAAAGTGACCTAAACGCACAAATATTTTTCATTTTAGTTCCCGTTTCACTCAAAGTGGAATTACTATTTTTCTACGGGTGCCCATGAAAATCCAAGATCGTTACCCTATAGTTTTCATCATTTTGAATCCATTGGTGGGGGTAGTTTAGCTTGATTTGGCTGTTTATGGTTTACATCATTTCTAGATTGAACTTTGGATATGGGTTAATCCCAAAATACCTTGTTTACACGAAATGCATGCTGAGGAATCCAATTTTGGCACCAATTTCGTGAAAAAGGGTCAATTTGAGGCCCAATTTAATGAAAAAGAGGAGTCGGGTCGAACCCGGCCCGGCCCGGCCCAATTCGGGTATGCAAGCACAAGAAAAGGACCTGTTTTTTCATGTCCACGCAGGGGAAAACGTCAAAGAACCACCGCTTGCTCCACGTCCTTAGAGGTGGCAAAATGGATCTAGAACCCATATTTGATGGTAGTAGGTCAAAAATGGGTTAGGTAAGACAATTAGAGAGTTAGAAATAAATTTTTATGAATATCTAAGAAAAAAATTTGAATTTTTTTATTTTAATATTTTATTATTTTGTTACAACATTAATTTTTTTTTCTTTTCTTTTATGTTTTCTTTTTTCTCCCGCCTTGGCCGCTATTGCCTGATGACCGGCTATTGGCTAGCCTAGGGTGAGTTCGGCTCACCGAGATGCGGCGAGCCTCGAGATCGCCCTAGTACCCGGCGAGCTCGAGGCTCGATCGATCCCAGGCGAGCCTCGAGCTTGCTAGTCGGGATTGGGCGAGCCTCGAGCTTGTAGGCCTCCGGGCAAGCTAGGGGCTCGTCATGATCTAGCCTCCCGGCTCGCCGGCTAGGATCGGTCGACCCGGAGCTCGCCTCGATCGGCCCGGTTCTCGACCTTTCCGCCTTCGCCGAGGCCTTGAATACCTACGGACGGAGGTTTCGGTGGAGTTGCAGAGTCGCGAGACGGAGGAGGGAGGTTGCCGGGATGGAGAAGGGAGGAAAAAAGAAAAAAAAGGAGAAAAATTGAAAAATAAAATAAAAAAACATTCATAAAATTTTTATTGTATGATTTGGTTAAATATCATTTTTAGTGATATCCTTTTTTATTAAATTATAATAAACAATTATTGTATGATTTGGTTAAATATAAAAATATTTAAGAAATACGGGTTGGGTATGGGTCGGATATGGGTCATTGAATTTGCATTGAATGAATATGGGTTAAAATGTGTTAAATGTGTCAATATGAGTCAAATTATATTCGGCCCGATCCAAACCCGACTTAACCCACTCATTTGACACCTCTACGTCCTTGCCCCCAAGATGATATTTTCCAGAATATTTTCCCTGAGCTTTGGCGTTTTGTGGGTACTGAAGTTGTACGATTGCAAGCTGGCGTCGGGGGAAAAAGGAACATTACGGTTCTTGGTCCTTCTTTTCTCAACCGAGGAATCTGAGCGCAGCGAGAGAACACAGAGAGGGAAGGTGAGCATGGAGAGGTTTTTTGAGCGCAGAGAGAGAGGCTTCTTTGAAAAGAGCCAAAAAAACGAAAGAGAAATAGAGAGACCAGCGAGAAGGAGAGGGCTGCTCTTGGTGGGCTTGTTCCAGCGAGAGGGAGGCTGGTGGAGAGCTCTTTGTTTTGGAGCGCGAGGGGGCTCTGGGGAAGAAGCCCAAAAAAAAAAAAAGGGCGTAAGAGGAGAAGGCTGAGAGAGCTTGTGTAGCGATGGGCGAGCAGACCCGACAGCGCCGACGCACGAGCAGACCCACGGAGCCCGTCCCTCCTCTCCTTGCCGCGCGACTCCTGGCCGATCGCCTTTCTCCAACTAGGCAAGCTTGCCCCCGTTTGTCCCTATTTTGCTTGAACTCGTAGATTCGTGTTTGCCTTTCCTCAGTTCACGTATCATCCGGGCTCGATCGTTTGGCCATTATGTATGGTTTTGCTTGCTGTTTTTTTGTACGGCCCGACGAAGGTCGAGCGTGTTTGACCGTGGTGTCGCCGACTGTGATGGTCAGCCGAGTATAGATCGTTAGAATGGTGCTTGGTTTTTTTTTTTTTAAGTGAAGAACTGAGGCAGTTTCGTTTCGATGGAGGGATCGAGAGAGAGGGTTATGAGCACGAGGGAGAGCGAGGAGGTCGTTCGTCCCCGGCCACCATGCATTCGTAGCCCATTGTTTTTCAGTTAGTCCATCGGGCTGCTTAAGACATGGTCGCAGCGATGGAGGCTCGGGGTCGAAAGGTTGTTGGGTGGTAGGTGGACGGCGTCATTCATGTCCGGCTCTCGACGTTGTGTTGGAAGATATGCTTGAGATATGGAAATCAGTCCGGATCTAAATTGATATTACAAATCAATCAAGGATTAGAGTAAATCAATTTAGGATTAGAATTGATTCCATTTATTGTTCATACTCTATACTATATTTACATAACATTTTACATGATAAAGATAAGTTGAGGAAATACAAGAATTCGTACAAAAATTTTCTTTCTTTTCGTTTCTTTCTTGGTATCGAGAGCTTCTTTTGAAATCCCTGGCCTAGCTTCCGCACAAACCATTGATTGCCTGCCGAAGTTTTCTTTCCTCGCTGATGCAAAGAGGGAACAATAACCTGCAAAACAAGGTTAGCGCTCCGGCATAGGAATCATTTTTTTTAAACACTAGAAAACAATCGAATTTTTTTTTCTCTTACTAGTACCATGACAAAAAAACCTACCATCAGCTTCTGAGAGACACACTTCAGAGAAGTTGCCACCAGTAATATCGCAAGGAGAGGATACTACCTTAAATCCACCTGCTGCAGTTGCCATTAGTCAGGAGCAGCCCATCTCGGGCCAACCCATTGCGGGTCAACCTTTCCCGTGGCTGCCTTTCCAGGTACGGCCTTATCCTTGGTATTACGGGCCATCTCAAAATGTTCCATGGCCAGAAAATCAGGCCCATGGAAATAATGCCAGCCTGATGGAAGCCCACATACGTAAACAGGGAAACCCAACCACTGGGCTCGGATGGTTCAATGCGTATCATGCATCCGAATCGGGTAATTCGGGTTTGGGAGCAAATCCCTACCTGATTCTTCAACCTGGATTTCTGTCGTGCTCGTTCGCGGCTGCCAGTGGACGCTCAGAGCTCGGCGATCCACTGTACGTTTCCACTGCTGATGGACCAGAACTGCAGCTCGTCACACATCAACTTTCAGGACCAGAGAACTATTCGACGTGGGCACAAGAATTTCGGCGAGCACTGGTCACGAAGGATAAGGATAGTTTTCTCGATAGAACAATTCCGATTTCGACCGAGGATTGATTGATACGACAATGGAAAAAAATGTAATCAACTAGTCTGCACATGGATTGGTAATTGTATAGCACATGACATCGTAACCGGATTACCGCCGACAGAAGACTCGAAAATCATGTGGGACAACATTAAAGAAATGTATGGCAAACTAGATCGGGCGAGAATTTTTTCACTTACCCAGGCACTCTCAAAGCTGAAGCAAGGAAACATGTTCATCATGGCATGCTTCAACAAACTATCGGCACTCTGGAATGAGCTGGAAGCGGCCGAGGAAAAACTCGAAGGGCTAGAATCCACCTTAAAACAATATTAGGCCATAAAAGAACGAGAAAAGGTAACATGATTCCTCTTAATTTTGAAAGATATTTACCTCCCGTTGGGCCATGGATCCTGCGCCATCGCTCGGTCGAATTTACCAATTGGCTGTGCAAGAAGAAAGTCGAAGACTTACCTCGTCGGAATATACAAGAGGAGCAGAGAGTATTCTGCTCGTGGCTCACGGCAAGCAGCAACATTTGGGAAGCAAACCTCACGGTACAAACTGGAGAGGAACGGCGTTAGGTCTCGAGGGAGATTCATGAACCCTAAGAGGACAAGGAACCGATGGCCCAGATCATATGCAGCGATCAGACGGCTTGAGAATGATCAATCACGCATCTCAATCAGATGATGGATGTGAGGACGCGATTATGGGCAAAATTCCAAAGGCAAAGGTAAATTGTTTTACGATTACTGTAAACGTTCGCACCATACAATTGACAATTGCTGGAAATTACAAGGGAAACCCGGTGAAAAAGGAAAAAGGGAGAAGGAATTCTCAGCAGCTTATCAAATCTCTTGCCCAACTGGTCCTAATGCTGATAAGAATAATCAGCCCATCACTTATGAACAATACCAGCAACTCATGAAGGCCCTACAAAAATTGGATACTTTTGACAAGGCAGGAAGTTTTTCAGGTATTTTTTATTGTTTGATGAATTCTATTTCGAGCAATGCGGTAGAAAATTGATTCAAGTGCTAGTGATCACATCATCTGCGATGAAATTTTTTTTTATACTCATATAAAATTGAGCCATCCCACATCAATGCGATTGCCAAATGGAAACGTCACTATAACCGGCACCGTGAAACTTAGCCCTCTCATTACTCTTCATAATGTCCTTTACGAACTGGATTTTCAGTTCAATCTCATTTTGGTGTCCAAAGTCTGTAAGGAAAACTCCTATTGTGTTTTTTTCAATTTTGATAGTTGCTTCTGTCGGGCCCTTTCGACTGGCAAACCGATGGGCTTGGGTAATATCTTCGAAGGACTCTATTTTTGGACCAGGTTTCCAAATGATTTCGATTTGTCTTGTATTCCCTTCAATAAACAATCTTTGTGTAAGATAACAACCAATGATAAACAATTTCTTTCACATCAGAGAATGGGTTATAGTGCTTTCTTTCCTTACCCTCAATGTCATATTTGTCCCATAGCAAAACAATCTCAAACTCCCTTTCCATCTAGTACAACTCGCGCTAGCAGTTTTTTCCTTAATTTATGTTGATGTTTGGGGACCATACCACACTCCACATCATGATAGCTCTCGATTCTTCCTTACAATCGTAGACGATCATTCTTGTGCTACATGGGTCTTCTTGATGCAATCAAAGAGTCAAGTACTTTTTGAAAATGTTCTTCTCTTGATCAAAAAGTCAATTTGGGAAATTCATTCAGCGCATTCGTATTGATAATGGTAAGGAATTATTCAATAATGAGTGTACTTCCTTTCTTTCTTCCCATGGCACTTTACATGAAAGTTTTCGCACCTACACCCCACAACAAAATGGGGTCGTGGAACGCAAACATTGTCATCTTTTGGAAGTTGCACGTGCACTTAAATTTCAGGCCTCTATTCCAAAAACTTTTTGGGGAGATTATGTGGTCATGGGAGTTTATCGATCAATCGTAAATACATATTTCCATTCCATGATGACCATTCATCAAATGAAGAATATGGCACTATGTCTAACTCTCATCGATTCCTCTTTGAAAAAGAAATACCTATGGTGCTCAATATTTTCTAGCTGCACCTCCGGCACATCCGACATCATATTCACTATCTACTTTGGAACAAACGACTGAACATCTAGTCACGATAACTAAAGAAGCATCTAGCCCTTCATCGAACAGATCTACATCGGCACCCATTGTTGAGGAACCGTTATCTTCTATGCCCACAAATGATCTACCTCGACGCTCAGGCCGCACCGCATGTCCACCTACATGGACTAAAGATTATGTCTGTGCTGCTCTCAATTCCCAAGGTACTCATTATCCAATCTCATCCTATGTTTCCTTTCATTGACTCTCACCGGAACATATGTGCTACATTCGTCATATCTCGGAAGAACGTGAACCATCTTGCTATGATGAGCCGATAATTGATCCACGCCGGCAAAGGGCAATGGAAACGAGTTACAAGCTTTAATTGAAAATCAAACTTGGGAGATTGTGTCGCTACCTCCTCATCGCAAGCCGATTGGTTGCAAGTGGGTATATAAAATTAAATATAGGACATACGGTTCTATTGAAAGTTACAATGCTCGATTAGTAGCTAAGCGGTTTACACGAGAGAGAAGGTTTTGATTACCACGAAACCTTTTCCCCCGTAGCCAAAGATGTCACAGATTCGCTCCTTCTTGTCGGTTGCTGCATTTCATGACTAGAAGTTACATCAAATGGATGTGCATAATGCATTTCTTCATGGTGATTTAGATGAAGAAATTTATATGGATCTTCCTTTCGGGTTTACGGAGACAAGGGGAATCTAGGATATATCGTCTCCGCAAATCCCTTTATTGTCTCAAACAAGCTTCTAGACGGTGGAACGCCAAATTTTCCAACGCGTCTCACAACCGCAGGTTTTCAGCAGTCCAAACATGACTATGCCTTATTTACAAGGACGAAAGGTATGTCATCTATCTACTTGATGATATATGTTGACAACAA
The DNA here is from genome assembly GCA_021437795.1 of Rhodamnia rubescens. NCBI lineage: Eukaryota > Viridiplantae > Streptophyta > Magnoliopsida > Myrtales > Myrtaceae > Rhodamnia > Rhodamnia rubescens. The sequence goes on from JAILYA010000058.1 coordinate 1,564,863, forward strand.
ACCGATTATGGGAAATGATGAGACCGTCGCCGAGAACATTAAAGGATATTTGCACTCTACGTTTCACATTAAAGATTTGGAGTCACCTAAATATGTCCTTGAAATTGAAATTGCTCGATCGGACCAAGGAATCTCTCTCAGTCAACGTAAATTCGTACTAGAAATTTTATCGAAAACAGGTCTATCGGGATGCAAGCTAGCTTTTATTCCTATCGAGCATAATGTGAAATTAACCACCATTGATTACGATGCGGGAATGATTCAAAATGATCCTATACTTGAAGATCCCGAATGGTGTGATACGAATGATCCGCTCTGTCAGAGAACTTCAAAAGGGGTACGCCTGTCGAGAACCCGAGTTGGCATGCGATTGATCGGTAAGCTTCCGTGACCACACAATCTCTCCAAAACGTTTCATGAATAGATGCTTGGAATTTAAGAGCACGTGCAACTTCTAGAAGATAACGATGTTTATGCTCAACAATTCCATTTTGTTGAGGCGTGTAAGTGCACGAGCTTTCATGCAGAATTTCATGAGAAGAAAATAGGGATTTATAGTCATGACTAAAGAATTCTTTTCCATTATCTGTTCGAATGCATTGAACAGTTTTCTGAATTGATTTTATGTTAAGGTGAAAAAATTCTTTAAATGGGAAAGAGCTTGACTCTTTGATAGCATAAGAAAGACCCATGTAGCACAAGAATGATCATCTATAATGGTAAGAAAGAATCGCGATCCATCATGATGTGGGGTGTGATAAGGACCCCATATATTGACATGAATTAGAGAGACATTTTTTGTGGCTCGAGATGTACTTGTGGGAAAAGGCGTACGTGTATTGTTTCGCAAGAGGACAAATTTGACATTAAGAATGTGGAAAGGAAGCACTATGACCCGAACGTTAATGAGAAAGAATGACATTATCATTGATAGTAGTGTTACACAATGACTTTTTATTCATGGAAATACATGATAAGTCAAAATTCTTGGGAAAGCTAGTCGAAATATAATCCTTGCAAAAGACTACCCAAGCCCATCGGTTTGCCGGTTAAAAGGACTTGAAAAAGACGGTTATCGGGATTAAAAAGGACGTAACAAGAATTGACCTCACAAACTCTTGATATTAAGATAAGGTTGAATTGAAACTAAGGTACAATAAGCACATTTTGAAGGATTATGGAGGGACTAAGATTCATTGTCCCTACTGTGTGACGAATTTAGTGTTTCCATTCGGAAGTCACATAGATATGGGAAATTCTAGATTTTTGTGTGTATGGAAAAAGAAACTTTTGTAATAGATAATGTGGTCACTAGCACCCGAATCAAAGTTTCATAGCTCTGTCTCAATGCAATAAGAATTACTTGAGAAGCTTACTTTTTTGTCATAAGTTTCTAGCTATCTCAATGCTCTCATAATTTTCTGATATTGATCATGGGTAATCGACTAATTGTCGATTACTATGCCCAATGACTTGGTGAGCAGAATATTTTCTTTTTCCTTTCTCCGTGGGCTTTCCATGCAATTCCCAACATGTATCCATGGTATGATGTGGACTTTTGCAATAGTCATAGTACAATTTTCCCTTTCCTTTTGAATTTCCCTTTAGTAATGAGGTGGCCAAAGGGTACCCGCTGGATTTAAAAATTGGGGTTTGACGTGGCATTTTGCGGACCGTCCGATCTAGGCGCTGGATAGATGGGATGAGAGCCATTCAATTTCGCCTTCAAATCGAGGCCATCCATTCCTTCTTTGAGAAACCCTTGTTCTCATCTTTCTTCGAAAAAATGAGCGTCGTGTTCCCACCTTCGACGCTCCCTCTCCCGGCCGTTCCTTGCCATTGATGGCTCGATTGAGCCACAAGGAGAATGCTTTCTCGGACCTTCACATTTTCTAATGAAGCGAGCCACCGGCTCTTCTCTTGAATTGCGAGTTGAAAAATCCGGCCAAGCGACGGCATGGGTTCCATGGCCAAGATTTGTGACCTAAAGGGTAAGTACGAATCATTTAGAATCAATAAGCAATGCATCACCTTTTCTTGATCTCTAATGTTCTTGTACTTCTGCAATGTCGTCTCGGGTCCCTTCGACTTTTCTTCGACGACCTCTAATTCATTCCATAGGGTAGAAAGTTTATTGAAACATGTGGTAATGGACATATTTCCTTATTTCAATTCGGATAATGACTCGGGTAAGGGCAAAAATTTTTACTCGATCTAATTTCCCATACATTTCCTTTATGTTTTCCCACATAACCCTTGAATCCTCCATTGGAGGTAGTTCGGCCGTGACCTCTAGAACAATTCAGTTTCTAATCCATGTTTGGACTAACTTATTGCATTTCCTCCAATGGCATGCTAAACGGTCGTCAGTAGGAATAGGGATAGTTCTATTGAGGAAATCATCCTTATCCTTCATCATTGGAGCTCATCGAAATTCCCGAGACCATATTGAATAGTTCTTACAATCGGAGAGCTATTAGTTGATTAGTCGGAGTTCGGCCCGTCGGTACGTTGAGGTGTATAAAGGGTCCCTAGGCTCCAGCCAACTTCCTGCGGTGGAGATCTGGTAAAGAACCAATCCGAGTTGGAAAATCGAATAGGGATTCGTTCCCCGACTTGATGCATCCGATTCGTGAGATTGATCTAGGTAGAACCATTCCGATCTAGGAGTTGGGTTTGCCCCGACAACGACCGGAGGGCTCTCCTCCCTAGGCTGGGTATGTTCGTCATGAGCTTGATTCGTTGTCCTATGAGGAATAAACCATGGGTTAGCTTGAGCCGGTCCATATGTCCATGGATTAGGTCCCGTTTGAATAGGTAGCCATTGGGTGGACTGGCCGGAATGAGCTGCCCTTGATTAGGTTGCACCTAAAAGGGAACCCAAGAAATAGGTTGTGTCTGACCCCCGGAGCTCCGGTTCAAGTACACTTATGGGTTGTGTCTGCATTCTAGAACTTTGGTTCATCATACCTTCAACGAAGGCATTGAAGGTGAATTCTCTTCTAGGGCAAAGATTTTTAGAGTCTAGTTGTCTTCGGAAGATAAGGTATTCTTCGGCATGGTATCGGCAAGAAAGTGAATTGGTTTGTGTTTAGTGATTCAAAAATTGATTCTTACACCGCTAATCTTTTTTTGCTAGTTAGTATTTCCTACAACAACAAAGATGAAGAAGAACGAAGGGCAATCAAAAGAATGTGGAAGCTAGGTTAGGATCGGGGTACTTTGATACCATGACAGAAAATGAACAACAAGAAGAATTTGAGAGAATAATGTATATTTGTATTCTTCTTCCTTGTTTTCTTTATATTGTACAAGCTCCTATTTATAATACAATGAAAGGTAAACTAAGGAAGCAACAAACGAAGATACATGAAATCAACTCCAATCTTGGATTGATTAAATTTGATCAATTATAATCCTAAGAATCTCGGATTGATCAAACATGATCCTTAATTGATCCTCGCATATCTCCAACATGTGAGACTATGACCTTAATGTATGCCTCACTAAAAAGATAAAACAAAGATACAAAATGGATTAGCATTGGTCCCAATATATAAATTTTTTTTTTTACCATCATTAGCCTTTGGATCCCCTAATCATTGACATTGCAATGTTATGGGGTGACGACATTTGATTTATCGGGTCATCCAAATCAAAAATGGCTACTAGAATAACTTAAATGCTAAAATTAAATTAAATTTATTGTAGTTGAGAAAAATCGACCTGGTAGATTTAGGATCCATGTCATTTTTCTATGAGAAAATTTTAAAAATTTCCACCCCTTTTGAAAAGGTGACATTTGGATCAAATCAAACCGTCCATTTTGATTTGAGATAAATTTTTTTTGATCAATGTCACAAATCTAACGTTTTTGAATTGGCAAATGTTGGGGGATCCCTTAACATTTTCTAAATCAAAATGGCTGGCGATGTCACCAATTTTAAAAAATTCTCACCAACCTCGAGAGAGGTCGATCATTGATTGGCAATTTGGTCCCCTCTCTCTCGAGGGTGGTGGCCGACCCTCTATGAGGTCAACGTAGAGGAAGAAGGGAAGAAAAAGAAAGAAAGAAAAAGACTAAGAAAAAAAAAATCAATAAATAATTCGAAAAAAATTTCAAAAAATAATTTGAAAACGATTTTCCATAAATTGGGTTTAGATAACAACATGCTAATTATGGCATTTTCTTTTACAAAAAAAAAATTACGGAACTCACTTCCACATTTGACATGATTTTTCCTTGGACATAAATGAAGAGGTTTCCTCTAAATAACACTAATTTTATATTATCTTCAAAGAGTGCTATGTATAATGAACCGACAAATGAAAAAAAATGTCCCAACTAATAATTTTTATCTCAAGAAAATTCCCAAATTGATAACTCATAGATGTATTTTCTCCAAATTAATTTTCTTCTCCCACAAAATCTCCAACTTGTATCCCATAATACGTTTACCTTGAACTATTCAACCTGTATTCCGTGCAGAGTTTTTCCAATATTTTTTCCTAGCCGGCTATTTCAACCTCCAAATCTCCTTTCTTAACTCTTATGGGGATTGCTCCAAGTGGTCACTTTTCTTATTTGAGAAGAGGAAGTTGGACGGTTCGAATCTCCATCTTTGGGGAGAGTAGGTTGGGAACGAGTGAGGATGGAACATGGTTTCACGGATTCTCTAATAGAATAGAATAGAATAGAACCAGACAAAAAAAAACCTCTTATGAGGATTGGATTTTTACAATAAAAATAAATGGAAATAAATATTCCATTTTTTTTGTTGAAATAAATATTTCAATTAGAAAAATATAAAAATTACAACTAGGTCGGTGATAAATACCCGCTCTCGCATGCGAATTTTGAGGAGGTGCACGAATGGTTTCTCCGCATGGTTATTCATTTCAACAAGGGCGGCATGGTCAAATTTGTTATTACATGGCATAATCTGTGGTGTCATACACACACTTATTATTCCTCTGAGTTTAAATTAAGATGTGAAATCACATATTTTCCACCTTCATTAAACCAATCCCTCTCTCTCTCAACTGAAGTGTAGGGAGTGATACTAGGAAAAATCATACAAGGAGATAGTTACATGAAAATATCTCAGGAAATGTAAAAGGAAAATAGTCCATCTAATGTAAAATAGGCACTTCAACCTAACATTCCAATTTATGACTACCCAAAATGTAACAAAATAATTCACTTCTTAGGAAACTCATGTGTCTGATAAATCCAAACCCAAAAAACATTTTCAGTCACATAATAATAAAAATATTTTCTTCCATGTACTTTGCACGTGAGTTGCACACCTGTTGCACGTGATTTGCACAAGATGAAAAAAATATCTATGTAAAAAGAAATAGTCCATCTACATTTGTTTCGCCAGATTTCTCTACGACAAAATATCCATCATCGAAATTCATTCTTCGGCTTTTAAATGTGATAAAGGGCCCTATGATGATTTTGGACCGGAGAGCTTATGAATCACGTCATTGGGGGAAGAAGACGCCGATGACTTGAATCACGTTGCATGGACAAGCGTCCTACAACATCCATGGGAGGGCAAGTTGGTCATCGAAGGAGAGACACCTCTCTGGCCGGTGAGTCTCTGTTTGATTTTTTGTGATCTCTCCATCATGTTTTCATGTGGGCAGAGTCATTATCTTTTTATGCCCCCAAATTGAATTATTTCTCGGGAAAATTTAAAAAAAGGGCCCCTAAGTGCCCTCATTTTCTCAAATAAGAGCTGAATCGGACTTTGTTTCAAATAAGGACCCAAGTACTTTCATTGTCTCAAAGAAGGGCGTGAAGTGCACATTATTTCAAATAAGAGTATGAAATGACTATATTAGTCCCAAAAAGGGCTTGAAGTGCACATTATTTCAAATAAGGGCATGAAATCACTATATTAATCTAAAAAAAGGTCTAGTTACTTTAATTAGGGGCATTTTGGTAATTTACTATGTTATTTTATTTTTCCTTTTTCTATTTTTTAAGATATTTTGAAAAAAAATAAAAAAAAACACTAGTGGGCCGGCTACTATGGCCTTCGGGGTCGCAGGCACGTCGGCGAGGGCCGGTGACCTCATCAATTAGCGAGGTAAGGCCATGACCCTCTCCCGGATACGGGCGACGATCGGCGACCCTCGCCCAAGTCGACCGAGGGTAGCGGCCATCGATGGGGGCGGGACCGAACCGGGGTAGACGGTTGACCCACCCTCGGCCAAACTTGGACGAGGGGCCGCCGATCCTCCCCTAGATCTAGGAGAGGGTCGCGGCCCTCTCCTGCTCAAGGCGAGGGCCGCCGAGCCCTAGCCTGCCGGTCTCTGCGGGATCGCTAACCCTCGCTAAGGCCCCGGTTACCTTGAAGGCCATAGCCGCCACTCCACAACCGGTTGGGCGGCGGGCATAAGCGGGAGGTCGGTTCTCTTGCCTGTTTTCTTCTTTTCTTAAAAAAAAATTCTATTTTAATTTAATTTAACAAAAAATTAGTTTACATTTATAACTTTACGATTGGAAAATTTGGTCGGCCGGTTGATGATGTTAAGCCCTTGAAACAATCCTAGCCACTTCAAGCCCTTCTTTGAGACAATAATGGCATTTCGAGGCTTTTCTTCCAAACAAAATTCATTTCAGGCCTTATTTGGAAAATGAGTGCACTTGGGGCCCTTTTTTTGAAAATTTCCCTTATTTCTCCCTTTTGCTTGTTCCCTCTTGCCGTAAAGGGAAGAAAAAAAATTATTTCGTTGGTTTAAAAATCAACCTAAATGTGATGGCAGCTTTATTCAGTTTTCTTCTGTATTCGTGAAAAAAAAATCACAAATATCTCTTTCGAAAACAAACAAGGGAACACAATAAATAACAGGATGAGTAAATAGGTTTAACACTGATTTGCGTGCCAGTGAAATTCACTAGATTGCAGCCACACTCAAGTTATTTAGATGACTTTTAGTTTTCCCAGCCTCCTCTGCTTCTAAAAAATCACATGTCTGCTTGGTGTTTGCCACACTTTTTTGAGAAACAATTTATCAATCAAACGTTTGAAAAAACACACAAAATTTACCACAATATTAGTTGGCTTGAACACCAAAAGCTCCCCCGGATGCAATTCACTATGGAGACTTACTTCTAATATAGAAAATAATATAGAAAAGATAGATGAAAAATAGGAATCCTTTATTAGGAAACCTACTTGAATTAGGAAATAGCTCGATCTGAAAAATCACTCAGATTAGAAGATCTGCTCAAACTAGAAAACCTATTTGGGTCGGGCTTTCTTTACAAACTCAAACTCGAGGCCTATTTGTATGTAATTTAAGCCTTTTTGTATAATATGGATATTTCTCTTAAGTGCAGAATAAGTCTATCACAATAAATATAATAACGGAACGCCCTCCATTATGATTAAATTACGAACCTCGCTTAATTAAGTTAAATCATATCAAGCTGAGGTTTTACTATATTTGGGCGCGACAAACAACATATAGTATTCATCCAGACCATTATGTCTCAATACCAATCTGCACTCATATATGCTGCTTTTCTTTTCATGTTGCAGTAAACAAATAACTTCATTTCGCATCTTATTAGTAAACTACTCTATTCAAATAAATGAAGATCGCTATATGAGAGAGGTTTATTAAAGCGTAAAGGATGTGTATTTTCAGTCGTTAAAGATTAACGAATTATGTTATGTGCACGCTGCGCTTAACAGTTTTCCATAAATTGGGTTTAGATCACGACGTGCTAATTATGGAATTTTCTTTTACCAAAAACAAATTATGGAACTTACTTCCACATTTGACATGATTTTTCCTTGGACCTAAATGAAGAGGTTCGTCTAAATAACACTAATTTTATATTATCTTCAAAGACTGCGATGTACAATGAACCGATAGATGAAGAAAATTTCCCAACAAATAATTTTTATCACAAGAAAATTCCCAAATCGATAGCTCATAGATGTATTTTCTCCAAATTAATTTTCTTCTCCCGCAAAATCTCCAACCTGTATCCCATGATACACATGCCTTGAACTATTCAACATGTATTCCGTGCTGGTTTGTTCCTATATTTTTTTCTAGTAGGCTATTTCAACCTCCGAATCCCTTTTCTTTAACTTTTTGGGGATTACCTTAGTAACCACTCTTCTCATTTGGAAAGAGCGAGGTGGGGTTCGAATCCCCATATTTAGGGAAAGTGAGGAGAAAGCGAGGTTTTGCGGCTTATATAATAGAATATGATGTAATAGAACCAGCAAAAAAAGAAAATCTTATGGGGACTGAATTTTTAGAATTAAAATAAATGGCAATAAATATTGCCATTTTTTTGGTAGAAATAAATATTTCCATTAAAAAAAACCAGAATAATTACAACTAGGGCGGTGATAAATACCCACTCCCCATGTCCGGGGGAGGTGCACGAATGGTTTTTCCGCGTGGCTAATCATTTTCAACAAGGGCGGCATGGTCAAATTTGTTATTTCATGGCGTAATTTATGGTGTCATGCACACACTTATTATTCCTCTGAGTTTAAATTAAGATGTGGAATCACATATTTTCCACCTTCATCAAGCCAATCTCTCTCTCAACTCATTCTGAAGTGTAGGGAGTGATACTAGGATTAATCATTCAAGGAGATAGTTACCTGAAAATATCTTAGGAAACGTAAAAGGAAAATAGTCCATTTAATGTAAAATAGGCACTTAACCTAAAATTCGAATTTATGACTACTCATAACGTAACAAAACAATTCACTCCTTAGAAAACTCAAGTGTATGACAAATCCGAATACCAAAAAAACGTTTTCAGTCACATAATAATAAAAATGTGTTCTTCCACGTACTTTGCACGTGAATGGCACATCTATTGCACTCGATTTGCACGAGATAAAAAAATCTTTATGTAAAAAGAAAATAGTCCATCTACTGTCGCTTCTTCAGATTTCTCCGTAACAAGATATGTTTCACCAAAATTCGTTCTTCGACTTTTAAATGATATAAAGGGTCCTGTGATGATTTTGGACAGGAGAGCTCTTGAATCACGTTATCGGGAGAAGAACACGCAAACGATCGGAATCACGTTGCATGGATGAGCATCTGGCAACACCGGTTGGAGGGCGAAGGAGAGATACCTCTCTGGTTGGTGAGTCTGTGTTTGATTTTTTATGATCTCCCCATAATTTTTTCGCATGCATGTGGTCGGAGTCATTATCTTTTTACGTCCCCAAACTGACTTATTTCTCCCGTTTGCTTGTTCCCTCTTGCTGTAAAGGGAAGAAAACAAATTATTTCGTTCGTTTAAAAATCAACCTAAATATGATGGCAGCTTTATTCAATTTTCTTCTGTATTAGTGAAAAAAAAATCACAAATATCTCTTTTGAAAACAAACAATGGAACACAATAAGTAACAGAATGAGTAAATAGATTTAACACTGATTTGCGTGCCAGTGAAATTCACTAGATTGCAACCACACGCAATTCATTTATATATTTTTATTTTTCCCAGCCTCATCTTCTTCTAAAAACTCACATGTATGCTTAGTGTATGACATACACTTTTTTGCGAAACAATCTATCAATCCAACATATGAAAATACACAAAAAATTTACCACAATATTAGTTGGCTTGAACAGCAAAAGCTCCTCCCGGATGCAATTCACGAAGGAGACTTACTTCTAATATAGAAAAGATAGATGAAAAATAGGAATCCTTTATTAGGAAACCTACTTGAATTAGGAAATAGCTCGATCTAAAAAATCACTCAGATTAGAAGATCTGCTCAAACTAGAAAACCTATTTGGGTCGGGCTTTCTTTATGAACTCAAACTCGAGGCCTATTCGTTTGTAATTTAAGCCGTTTTATATAATATGGATATTTCTCCTTAAGTGCAGAATAAGCCTATCACAATAAATATAATAATGGAAGGCCCTCCATTATGATTAAATTACGAACCTTGCTTAATTAAGTTAAATCATATCAACAACATATAGTATTCATCCAGGCCATTATGTCTCGATACCAATATGTACTCACATATGCTGCTTCTCTTTTCTTTTTGAGCAGGGGTATAAAATGTTTTTGATAAATAGATGCCAGCCTAGGACTAAGAAAGGGGACTCCGGCACACAAACTCAGCACATCGATGCCTCCTTGACCCCCGACCCTAAGCCTCAGGAGCTCGGGGCTCGGACCTGGGACGGCCAAAGATCTTGTGCGTAGACCTGAAACATTGCTTAACTCGAGAACCCATCCCATAAAGTCAAATGTATATTTCCGAATCATACTACAACATAAATATATATATATATATATGAAAAACGAAACAGGAAAATAATACTTTTCATTTTTCAAAAGTGGGTTTTTTCTTTTCTCGTGCTACTAAAATTTTAGAGTTAATAAACGTAAAATAAATTCCTAAAAAATGTTACCGATAACATGATAAACTTATTAATTATTTGGAGATACTTTTGTGAAGTTACCAGCTCATTTTAAACAATATGCAAACTACCAACTTTTATGATCTTTTATTTGTCTTTTTTACCAACGCCTTAAATTTACCTCTCTTGTATAAACTTACCAATGTCTATTTGAGTGACTAGCCAACTTTTTACAATTAAATTACGAATTATTTTTTGGTCAGCTCCCTAGTCTGTTCAAGAATTGATTACCGTTTCACTGTGGATGATTGACAAGTGAAAGAATTTTGTTACATTTTTATTGTCAAGTATACATGTCAATAATCCGAATGTGAGTGTACAAAAGTTCTGCTACACTTATCCATAAAAAAAAATCTATAATTTTCTCCTTTTTCTAAGTAAAGTTAATCACCTTATTTAGTGTTAATTTAGGTCTTGAGTTTGAGCTAGAATACGGAAACCCGACTTGGTAGAAGAATCGCCTTAATTTTGAATGTCTTGTGAGTGGGACATTATCTCCAAGCATATCTAGTCGAGTACAAAATTTGGTAAAGTTTGATCTTGAATAAATTATGCAATAAAGAAAATTCAAATTTCCTAGTGTGAGTCTGGAAGTCATTAAGAAAAGACAAACGAAAATTTTCTCGGTTAGTACACATTAGTAGAGGTGAGCAAATCGGACCGACCGAATTGAGAAGCGCCCGATCGGACTAGACCTATGGTCCGGTTCCCGTTCCGGGGCGGTGGTCCAGTTCCCAATCCTTAAAAAGGGAATTGATAGCCGGGCGGTCCGGTTCCGATTCCAGGGGGTATAGGACTAGATCGGACCGATCAATTTTAATTATTTTGTTTTATCCTCCTGCCAACTGCCACATTAGCTCAAGAAATCTCATATTGAAGGCCAGCCTTAACAGTAGCCAACCTAGCCTTTCTCATCTCAGCTTCTTGATCGTCAGTTCTCCACCAGCTCGCAATTCGTGTCTGTCAATTGTCAACACAATGTACATTTATCAGTTCAACGGCCTTGAACTTACCGTAAGGAATGAAGCAAGAACGGAGCAATTATCCACACTTCAGTTAATAGAAAAATACCTTTCCTAATCTTGGCACGAACTTGGCCACCTGCTTCCTCAATTTTTGAATTCCACTCAGTCTGCACAAACACTACTGCAATCAATTTTACATCCAACGCAACTATAAGTTGGTTCAAAATGCTATTATGTATATTTCCATGGTTGTTCTATGAAAAGCATGGAGAACAAAAATCATACAATTGGACCACCCCAAAATCGATCCGGTCCCCGAAATTGTGAATCAGGACCACTAGTCCGATTCCCAGCTCTTGAGGGGATTGGACCGGACCGGAAATCGCTCACCCCTACATATTAGAGCAAAGAATAGGAATGTTAATGTTCTCTCTCTATGACTTTTTTGGATGAGTTCTTCATAAGAGATTACGAGATAACAATTGCAGGTTTGCTTTGAGTGTTATTTGGATTGGACTAGAAACTCTTTAGAGCGATGGGATAATGGCACAAATTATCCCTAAACTTTGATCCAATATATAATATAGTCTCGAACTTTTAATTTGACTAATATGATCCTTGAACTTTAACCTAATGTGCAAAGTGGTCCCTTGGCTTTTAATTTAACTAATACAGTCCCTCGAACTTTTGGAACAAGTTTCACTTAGTTCCTAAACTATATGAAGATGTTCAATATAGTTCTTCCATTAATTCAAATTTAGGGATTAAGTCGAATATGTTCCAAAAGATCAAGGACTATATTGGTCAAGTTAAAAGTCCAAAGTGACCACATTGCATATTAGGTTAAAATTCATGGACTATATTAGTCAAATTAAAAGTTGAAGGACTACATTGCATATTTGATCAAAGTTTAGAGATCATTTATGTCATTTTTCCTTTTCTCTACTCGTTTATCCTTATCACGAAGATGCTCGAGATGAGAGTGGAAAGGCACCGGCGGGAAGTGGCCTACATGTGTATTAAAGGAAGTCGCTACTTGACACGGTCGACCCTATTGCCATTATTTTTGGAAAAATTTTTTAAAAAAGGGCCCCAAGTGCCCTCATTTTCTCAAATAAGGACTGAAGTGGATCTTATTTTAAATAAGGGCCCAAAATATTCTCATTGTCTCAAAAAAGGGCCAGGAAGTGCACACTGTTTCAAATAAGAGCCTGAAATGACTATATTAGTATAAAAAAAGGGCTTGAGTTAATTTAGTTATGAGCATTTTGGTAATTTACTATTTTATTTTATTTTTCCCTTTTTTCTATTTTAAAGATATTTTGAAAAAAACTGGGGAAAAAAAAAACAAAGAACACATGCAGGAGGTCAACTGACCTCTCCCCATGCGGCCGGTGGGGCAGTGGCTATGGCGGTCGAGGTCACCGGACTCGCCGGGAGGTGGCCATAGGCGGGAGGTCGGACCTCCCGCATGTTTCCTTCTTCTTCTTTTTAATTTTTTTTTTGCTTTTTGTTTTAATTTAATTTAACAGAAAATTACATTAAATTTATATTTTTACAAAAACGCTCTTGATCGGCCGGTGAAGTCAAGCTCGTATTTGAAACAACCATAGACACTTGAGGCCCTTCTTTGAGACAATAATGACACTTGTGCCATTTTTTGAAACAAAATCTAATTCATATTTTTACTTGAGAAAATAAAAGGCACTTGGAGCCTTTTATTTTATTTTTGACTTCACGATGTTCCTATTAATGAGTAATTTATATAAAACATGCGGTGATGATGTATAGATCTATGATCGAAATAACCGACAGTATTATCCAATTATTATGAAAGTATTTTCCTGTATTAAATGGTAGCCGCTTATTAGGCAACTCTGAACACGTCCAATGGCGGAGCAACTTTGACATGTCAACCTTTCCAAATCCGAAAACTGGTACGAGGCAATGCTATCCGAAACAGCCCACCGTCTTCAAGAATCAAAACCACTGCATTGTGGATGAACCCATCACCACCACCAAACCGCTAAACTGCCAACAGATTCTCTCTCTCTCATGCGCACTCCTACTCACCGACACAAAAAGCAAAGAAGGAAGTCCATCGTCGCTATAAAATTCACTGCAGCCTCCACTTTGCAAACCAACCCAGTTCTCAAAGAAGCTGATTTCTTTCAAACGTTCGATCAATCCGAGTCCATCTTGAAATTTTGTTTACCGGAGCGAGAGTGATGGCTGAAGCGGAAGCGGAAGAGCGAAGAGTACTGGTGGCCATCGACGAGAGCGAGGAGAGCATGCACGCCTTGTCTTGGTGCCTCGAGAATGTCATTTCCGGCAAGTTCAGAGATACCCTGTTGCTCCTCTACGTGAAACCTCCTCGAGCTGTGTCCACAGCTCTCGATGGCACAGGTAAAAGATGTTATGCAGAAGGTGTTTTTCTTTCTCCTTTTCCCTTTTCTAGTTCATATAGTTTCATGATCTTTGGTTTCCTAAATTCCGGAAGTGAAAAGATCGATTTTTTTTTTTCTTGGGTCATGTTCTTTGTTTCTGTTTCAGCTTACTTGTTTTCATCTGAAGTGATGCTTGCCATCGAGAGGTACGGCAATGAAGTGGCCGATTGTGTGATGGAGAAAGCCAAGAGATTGTGCAGTGAGCTTGTTGATGTGAGTTCATGTTGTTGCTGTCAGTGCTTAAAGTTTGTACCCTTTTGAAGAAAATACTCGGACACCTCTTGCATTTCAGAATTTTACTCTGAGACCAAATGAGAAATTAAAAAGGAAGCTAGGAATGCACTTGCAACCATTTAATTAGATGATTCTGAAAATTGGGCCAGGTTAAGGTGGAGACAAGGATAGAGAATGGGGATGCAAGGGACGTGATCTGCCAGGTGACAGAGAAATTGGGGGCTGATCTGCTGGTGATGGGAAGCCATGGCTATGGCCTGATTAAGAGGTAGTAATGATTGATCAGTACCCTATAATTATCATGTTTATTCATGACAAATTAAATGGATTTTCATTTTCCATTTCTAAGTTTGTGTTGGAAATTGAGTTTGACTTTGCTTTGGGCTGGGAATGGCAGGACTTTTCTGGGGAGTGTGAGCAATCACTGTGCACAGAATGCAAAGTGTCCTGTAATGATAGTGAAGAAGCCCAAGTCCAATCCCAACAGCCACTAGCTAAACCCAAGTGGCTCTCTGCTCTGTTTAGGCTTCTAATTTCTCTCTCTCTCTCTCTCTCTTCAGTTGCGTGACTACCTACTGGTTTCGCCTCATTTGGTCAGGTTCAGGCTGACCAACAAACATGTAAATTCTGTTTTCTCATTCATATTTTCTGTGAGATCGAGCTGAAGGGTACATCTCTGTATTTCCCCTTTCAATACACTCATTCATCATGGGATGCGTTAACATGATGTACTATAGTCAATCGTGACGTGGTCATTTGGATATAGTTTTTGATCCTAGAATTTGCTTAGGGAAACATTAACAATCTCACTGGCCCCATAAAGGAGCAATGATAGCCAAGAAAGAGATTTTTTTCCTTTCCTTTTCGCCTTAAGATGAAATGATTTGACTGCCATCTGCTTAGCTAAAAACAAGTTCATCATTGTGGAGAGTTGCCGAATGGATCAGTAGTAAGAATCACATGGAGGGCAACTTCATTCTTGAATTGAGAAGATGATTAATGGTAATTCAAGTCCTGTTGTTCTGCATCTTGTTCTTAATTCTGTCTCTAATAAAGATAAGGTTGGTGTCGGCACTCCTTGTGTTACTTGAGATTCTTGGTCAGATATTTCGCAAACACTAGTACCGGCATGCTAGACATACAGAGACTGAGGAAAATGATTGCGATGACTCGCCTAGTGCTGCTCCTTGTGTTCAAAATTGACATCTGTGATTCGATAACTGCAATCTAGGAGGTGAAGGCATTAGCCTCGAATCATACTTGTGCAATGGATGTACTATACGTTTATTCTGACGATGCTAATTTGGTTTCTCAAAAGTTAGAAGCCCTACTTGCTTCGGATGAATTTGGAGCTAGAAGAACCAAACTGTGCCTTTATCAAGTATAGATCTTAGAAGTGGCCAAACGAAAAATGTATGGACCTTAGGAGCAGAGCTCATGTGCTCTCTCACTCCCTCTGCCTCTCATGTTTTCTGCATTGAGAGAGAGAGATAATCATCTCCTAAATCTTCTCCGAACTTCGCGTTCATGCAGTCAGGATGATTGGCAATCACCTCAATCTGATGGAATTGTCCCCAAGGTCGACCGGGTCTGCTGGGTCAGGAGTTTTCTAGACCTGTCTTAGTATATCTGGCCTAGCCATACCTTTAACATGCCTTAGCTCAAAGACGGAAGAGTATAATCAGCAGGTTTCGTCGCAACATATCCCTTTTTTTCTCTCTCTCTCCCTGCTATTTTAAAGCATCCGCGGCTACCGGGGTTCCAATCGGTATGAAGATGCAACTTGACGTGAACACGATGACGCAGCACGAATTGCGGCCCCTTTTCCCCCTATACTCTGTTTCTTCCATTACCAAGTTGAACTCATGACAGGGTGCATCAATGCATTCTGTTGCTGGTTACAAACACATACTGGGAAAAACTGCCTCCATGGATGACGACTTGCTTACGTTCACGACACCTGTTTCTCCAAATTTTCTGAAAAATACGCAAATCGGTTTTTGCAAGTTTAAAAGGGCTATGGATGCTGGCTCTCTTCATAAGTGAAGTCACAGCTTAAGTTGGCATACTCAAGAGGCCAAGGCCGAAAGGTTAGGAGGGAAGGCACAGAATTTTGTTGGATGAACCCACCATAAGCCATGAAGATCAACTTGGGATCACAACTCTTTTGGTGGCCACTATGTTTCATCATGATCCTTGTACACCCTTTCACTGCTTTTCAAAATCCTGATCATTCTTTTACTCTGACTCTTTATGTGTTGTTATGTTAATATTCCTCCCTTCATTTTTGCAGGTCCTCTCTTGTTTGACAGTTAAAAGATGGTGCCTCATGACAGAACAGATCCAACACGAGGTAGACTCCGAGGCTCGGGAATCATTCGGCAAGGCTTTAACTGAAATCAAGAAGATCGCGACTTTGCTACCCCCGCTTGGTTCATCGTCAACGAATTTGGCAAGGATGATAGGCTTGTACCTAGGTGGCTCTGAGCTCTCGTTCCAAGCTATTCAGATAAAGGTTTGACACAGTCCTAATGAGCATTGATGTGTACAAAGCAGCAGAAGAGACTTAACACTGTCTTTATCATGTTCTACTTGTCTTTTGATCTTCTTCAGGTAGCGCCAGTGCTGTTTCTAGCACTTTCCACGATCCCATATCTGTCGCAGGTCTCTTATATTGGCCCAGACGGTCTTCTGCTTTCATACCATGGCGACAAGGATCATGCTTTTGCGACATATTCCAACGCATCCTCTTCATCAGTCTGGTATCCTCAACCGGTCGACTGCCGAACAGGACAGCCGCTAGGACAGGCAGTTACTACACAATCTATGATCTCGGTCAACGACAGCTGGTTTCAAGAAGCCTTGAATGACACTAGAGGCTACCCGCTCCTAGGAAATGCCTGGAACAAAAATCAGGGCCTTCTGATTCATTATGTTACTGCCGTGAATGGACGAAGGGGCCTTGTTACCGCGACTATGCCAGCAAAAATCGTGGATGACTTGTTTGCCCCGTTTAGTTTTCAAGAGGGGGACTTTTTCTTGGCTTCAGCGGAGGGGAAAGTGATCATACCAACCGCACACCCTAACACGCAGGTAGTGATTAAGGAGGGCAGGGCCTTGGTGCAGACACTGCAGCCTAACGGCCACACAGAAACTCAAGTAGCTCAAGTCTCCTGTGAGCCCGGTAATGGCAAGCGAGAGTTCCTCAAGGGGGACATCGCGGGTGTGGAGTACGTCTTTCACTGTTCAACCATTGAGATCATGGGTATTCAATCGGTATGAGTTTTACATTCTTACGGTCTATATACAAGAACAAGATCACACTCCAATTGCAGAACAAAATCCAAACTTCTTTAACATCACGTCTGTGTTTTCGGCATTGACCAGCATAAGCATTTGCTGCTTCTTTCTCAGGTGTGTGTGCTGTCATATCCGAGCCCCAAGTTGGAAAGCCTTGCTGACAAAGGCCGAAACTCATTTGTCGTGCTTCTCACCTCCGTGCTCATCTACATAGGCGCCTTGAGTGCCTTGCTCATGTTACTAGCGAAAGCTGGGAAAGGAGAGACGTGCTCATGCGCTCCGCTCGGGCAGCAAACAGCAGCATCTCAGGGAGCGGATTGCTACGCGGTGAAGCCGCAGGCAAGACAATACATCTAGAATGGAGGGCATCAGTAATGAATAAACGACACAGCTCGCAATGTATCATGTTAATGCTTCTCTATCTGAGTATGTAATCAACAAAATTATTGGTAATATTGAGAGAAGGTAATAAACATCTCCCAAGGAAATTTAAAGTAGAAGAGTTACGAAAAATGTTCAAGATATTCTTTAATTGCTAATTTGTAACTTCTAAAACTCATTAAAGCTATACTCTTTTGTGGAGCAAAGCTCACTGTATGGAGTGAGGCCAACACAAATCCTAGTTGGATAAAAAAGAGTAGAGCACGCAAAAAAATGTATTCCTTGCGAGGAGAATGATCAATACATCACAAAATTCGATTCAAATTCGATTCTTATGTATCTTTTAGGGCATGTTTGGTAATAATTCTATTCTCAAGAGCCATTGCCGAGCAGAAATGATTTTTTCTAATTATGTTCCCAAGAACAGAGAAATAGATTTCTATTCCTTTTTGTTTCTATTACAATATGTTCCTTGACTACTGATCTATTCTCAAGAACAGAAAAATTACTTATTATTACCAAATAGATTTTTATTCTTTTTCTGTTTCCGGGAACAAAAGAACGGGAATCGGAGAAATATGAGCGTTACCAAATGGGCCCTTAGAGGCTATTCATAAGAGAAACTTTGTTATTTTATTTCAAATAAACGACGACGACAATGGAAAAAAAACACATATTTGTCAACGCATCATTCACCGTATTCAACCTTACAAGAATTGCTTTCTACGATTTTCAATACAATGGATGCGTTTATTTCATAAAAAATGAATAATTTGAAAACTATTTTTTTTATAAATAATCACTCATGTTACTTACAAAAAAGAATGAATATTTTTTATTGCCTACAAAAAATTTTAGATATAAAATGTTGTCGATGCTGAAATATTTTCCATTAATTAATTATTTCAAGCGATACATATAATTAATTTTTAGGAAAATATTTTCTAATTTATCAATTATTCGCAAAAAAAAATGGGAGCCTAAAATATAAAAGGATTGAGTAATAACGTGATAAACTTGAAATGATATTTAAACAAGTAGAAATTTATGGTATCACTTTTAAAATAATTTTGCATGTATGTTTCCACATGCCTCCACATTTCTATAAAGAATTCAGATAGTAAGGTATTCATCATCCAAAAATTGAATCGAACGTAAGGCGCGTAATCCTCCTGGTTATGTTGGTGTTTATTCTCTGTCACTTTTCATGAGGAAGCGAATTGGGAAAAATCCTCTTTAGCGGTTGCTTTATTTAAATTAAATCGTCGATAATTGAATATCAACTTAGTTTTTTTTCCAAAATGGTATTTACCATTCTCTGTATAAGACAATACTTTTAGTTTTAAAAAGACTTAATACCACGAAATTACCAAATCGGTATACTTGTGACAAATTTACCTAAAATTATTTTTTTAATCACAAAAAAACTCTAAACCGATACACTTGTGACAAATTTACCTTAAATTAATATATCTATGACAAATTTACTCTCCGTTAGTTTTCGTTAAATCTAACCGTTAAAGCGCTAAGTTGTATGACACATGACAATCGACGGGTGTATTAGCTTGAGATTTTTACCCTCTTTTTGTTGGGTTTCATAGTAATCATAAAACGATAGAACGAAATCCTAACGCAAGATCCATGTGTATATTGAAATCGAATTGGGAATTCGATGCGTACCTTTTGGAATCGTGAGCAGATTGATTGTCGATCGTGTTTAATCAACGCCCTAAGCGTTGCGCCTCTACCGGTATCCACACACACGAACAAAATTTTCGACGATCCGAGTGCTAGCTCGTCGATCTCGAGAAACTCTTGCAACCTCGTGAGCAGAACCGTTCTCCGTATTTTCCCGTCAAGATACTCGAAAATCGACGATTAGCTTAATCTTAGGGCATCTCTAGGGTTATTATTCATAACCCTAGAGTTCGTGTCCGGGCCCCACGATCGCGGTCCGGGCCCACGACGTCTATTAAACCGTCCACTTGATCATGCGTTTATTCGTTATCCGATAACGCGCACAATCGCATAGATATTAGGAAAATACAATTTACTTCTCAAGTAAATTCGGCGCGAGAAAATTTACTAATTCGGTTATTTATTGTGTGCGACCCTGTAGGTTCACTAGACATTAGCGGTGTGCTCAAAACTCTTTTGGCCCACAAATCATAGCGGTCTCTAGCAAGACATTATGACTACCTAAGTATAGTGAATGTCGATTTTCCGACACAACCTAAGTCACAACTAATATTAGAGTATCAACCATAATTGATTCTTAGGGCGGACCGCTAACATTTTTTGTCACAAATGTATCGGTTTGAAAATTTTCGTGGTATTAGCCCAATCTAATGGAGGATAAATTTGTCACAGTATACCAGGTTTGAGGTTTTTCATAATAAAAAAAATTAGTTTATTGCAAATTTATCACAGGTATACTAGTTTAGGATTTTTGGTGATCAAAAAATAGTTTTTGGTAAATTTATCACGATTGTACTAGTTTGAAATTTTTTTTGTCAAAAAATATTTTGAAATAAATTTATCACAAATGTATCGGTTTATGATTTTTGGTGATGAAAAATAATGTGGGGTAAAATTGTCACAACTATACAAGTTTGGAATTTTTCACAATCAAAAAAATAATTTAAGGTAAATTTATCACAAATGTACCAATTTGAGATATTTCATAGTATCAACCCTTTTAAAACACTTGTAATCTCTCAAATTTGGTGCAAATATTTAAATGAGTGTTTCGTAGCTTTTATTTTTAAAATTTGCTCTAAGTATGAGAGTTTAACGTCGAGTTTCATTCAATATATTAAATATCCCAAAATGATAAAATGGTATAGACGGTCCTTGAATTTTAATCAAATATGCAATGTGATTTATAAATTTTTAATTTGATCAATATGATCCTTGAACATTAGGCTCGATGTGTAACGTGGTCCACGAATTTCATTTTGCTCAATTTGTTCCTTGAATTTTTTGAATATGTTCAACGTAGTCCCGAACTATATATAAGTAAATATTCAAAGTCATCCCCGAATTTGAATTAATTGAATGACAATATTGAACATCTTTCTATAATTCGGGGACTAAGTTGAACATGTTTTAAAAGTTTATGAATTATATTGATCAAAATTAAAAGTTCGGGAATCACATTACACAAGTGAGGTAAATTTGTGTTGTTATCCCTCCCAAAATTAAAAGAAGAAGAAGGAGATGTAACAACACTTAAAATCACCTCGGCGTCATTCCTTTTTCTTTATGTATTTTTTGTATTGTGATATGTATTTTTGGGTTGTATTTTGCGGAGAAATTCGGCCTGAAATTCTTTCGGTATTATATTATGTTTCGACCGAAAAAAAAAAGAATTATATAACGACCTCATAAATCAAATACGAGGATCAAAAGCATAACCCAGCAGATCACTCCAGCATTTTCCCCCAAATCGCCTCCCTCTCTCTCCGGCAACCGCACAGCACCACCGGAGCAAGTCCACCGCCACAGCGCCGCTAACTCCGGTGAACCCCTCTCTCTCTCGCGTACTTTCCTCGCCTTACGCCATAGGCTTCAGTTGCTATCCCTCCAGAAACTTCTGTTTATTATACCTTCGGGCTGTTTCCCATTCGGCTGCCGAGAGATCGTTTGGACCTCGATTTTTCTTTGCTTAGATGGTTACATTCGGTGCTTCCGATAGTTCAACTAGGAATCCGGTTTCGCGGTTCTCGTAGTATCGGTTGGGTATGTCATTGTATAGTCTGTTGATGTCTTAAAGTTTCGCTCTGCTGACTGCGAGCTGAGTGATCGAATTTGGTATTCAATTATTACTGTTCCCCATCGATTTTTCGAAGTTTATGCTATCAAATCGGTGATTTACAGTGAGGTGTATGCATAGAGTTTTAGGTTGTTGGCCTCTCATTTGTTTGATTTTTGACCTAGACGAGACTATAGTTTCCTCTAGTTGCTTTTTGGTTTGTTCTAGGTTGTCTTATATAAATTTCTTGTAACACAAGCAGTGAAAGGAAGAGTTAATTATTATGAAAAGAAATGGGGAAGCTGCGGACGATGAAGGCTTTGTTGCCGAAGCAAAGAAGCAGAGGTTGCTTGAGCAATCATCCCCTTCTTCGCAGGCGTGGAGTACGTCTTTCACTGTTCAACCATTGAGATCATGGGCATTCAATCGGTATGAGTTTTACATTCTTACGGTCTATATACAAGAACAAGATCACACTCCAATTGCAGAACAAAATCCAAACTTCTTTAACATCACGTCTGTGTTTTCGGCTTTGACCGGCATAAGCATTTGCTGCTTCTTTCTCAGGTGTATGTGCTGTCATATCCGAGCCCCAAGTTGGAAAGCCTTGCTGACAAAGGCCGAAACTCATTTGTCGTGCTTCTCACCTCCGTGCTCATCTACATAGGCGCCTTGAGTGCCTTGCTCATGTTACTAGCGAAAGCTGGGAAAGGAGAGACGTGCTCATGCGCTCCGCTCGGGCAGCAAACAGCAGCATCTCAGGGAGCGGATTGCTACGCGGTGAAGCCGCAGGCAAGACAATACATCTAGAATGGAGGGCATCAGTAATGAATAAACGACACAGCTCGCAATGTATCATGTTAATGCTTCTCTATCTGAGTATGTAATCAACAAAATTATTGGTAATATTGAGAGAAGGTAATAAACATCTTCCAAGGAAATTTAAAGTAGAAGAGTTACGAAAAATGTTCAAGATATTCTTTAATTGCTAATTTGTAACTTCTAAAACTCATTAAAGCTATACTCTTTTGTGGAGCAAAGCTCACGGTATGGAGTGAGGCCAACACAAATCCTAGTTGGATAAAAATGAGTAGAGCAAGCAAAAAAATGTATTCCTTGCGAGGAGAATGATCAATACATCACAAAAATTGATTCAAATTCGATTCTTATGTATCTTTTAGGGCCTGTTTGATAATAATTCTGTTCTCAAGAGCCATTCTTGAGCATAAATGATTTTTTCTAATTATGTTCCCAAAAGCGAGAGAAATAGATTTTTATTCCTTCATGTTTCTATTACAATATGTTCATTGGCTACTGATCTATTCTCGAGAATAGAAAAATTACCCGTTATTACCAAATAGATTTTTATTCTTTTTTCGTTCCCGGGAACAAAAGAACAGGAATCGAGAGAAATATGAGCGTCATCAAATGGGCCCTCAGAGGCTATTCATAAGAGAAAGTCTGTTATTTTATTTCAAGACGACAACAATGAAACAAAACACATATTTGTCAACGCATCATTCACTCTATTCAACCTTACAAGAATTGCTTTCTACGATTTTCAATACGATGGGTGCGTTTATTTCATAAAAAATGAATAATTTGAAAATTATTATTTTTGTAAATAATCGCTCATGTTACTTACCAAAAAGAATGAATATTTTTTATTGTCTACAAAAAGTTTTAGATATAAAATGTTGTCGATGCTTGAAATATTTTCTATTGATTAATTATTTCAAGCGATACATATGATTAATTTTTAGGAAAATATTTTATAATTTATCAATTATTCGCAAAAAAAAAATGAGAGCCTAAAATATAAAAGGATTGAGTAATAACGTGATAAACTTGAAATGATATTTAAACAAGTAGAAATTTATGGTATCCCTTTTAAAATAATTTTGCATGTATGTTTCCACATGCCTCCACATTTCTATAAAGAATTCAGATAGTAAGGCATTCATCATCCAAAAAATTGAATCGAATGTAAGGCGCGTAATCCCCCTGGTTATGTTGGTGTTTATTCTCTGTCACTTTTCATGAGGAAGCTAATTGGGAAAAATCCTCTTTAGCGGTTGCTTTATTTAAATTAAATCGTTGATAATTGAATATCAACTTAGTTTTTTTCCAAAATGGTATTTACCATTCTCTGTATAAGGCAATACTTTTAGTTTTAAAAAGACTTAATACCATGGAAATTACCAAATCGGTATACTTGCGACAAATTTACCTAAAACTATTTTTTAATCACAAAAAACTTCAAATTGATATACTTGTGACAAATTTACCTTAAATTAATATATCTATGACAAATTTACTCTCCGTTAGTTTTCGTTAAATCTAACCGTTAAAGCGCTAAGTTGTATGACACGTGGCAATTGACGAATGTATTAGTTTGGGATTTTTACCCTCTTTTTGTCACAAATGTATCGGTTTGAAAATTTTCGTGGTATTAACCCAATTTAACGGAGGATAAATTTGTCACGGGTGTCTTAGTTTGGGGTTTTTCATAATAAACAAAATTAGTTTATTGCAAATTTATCACGGGTATACTAGTTTAGGATTTTTAGTGATCAAAAAATAGTTTTTGGTAAATTTATCACGATCGTACTAGTTTGAAATTTTTCTTTGTCAAAAAAAATATTTTAAAATAAATTTATCACAAATGTATCGGTTTATGATTTTTGGTGATGAAAAATAATTTGGGGTAAAATTGTCACAACTATACAAGTTTGGAATTTTTCACAATCAAAAAAATAATTTAAGGTAAATTTATCACAAATGTACCAATTTGAGATATTTCATAGTATCAACCCTTTTAAAACACTTGTAATCTCTCAAATTTGGTGCAAATATTTAAATGAGTGTTCCGTAGCTTTTATTTTTAAAATTTGCTCTAAGTATGAGAGTTTAACATCGAGTTTCATTCAATATATTAAATATCCCAAAATGATAAAATGGTATAGACGGTCCTTGAATTTTAATCAAATATGCAATGTGATTTATAAATTTTTAATTTGATCAATATGATCGCTGAACATTAAATTTCAATGTGTAACGTGGTCCATAAATTTCATTTTGCTCAATTTGTTCCTTGAATTTTTTGAATATGTTCAACGTAGTCCTGAACTATATAAGTAAATATTCAAAGTCATCCCCGAATTTGAATTAATTGAATGACTATATTGAACATCTTTCTATAATTCAGGGATTAAGTTGAACATGTTTTAAAAGTTTATGAATTATATTGATCAAAATTAAAAGTTCATGGAATCACATTATACAATGAGGTAAATTTGTATAGTTATCCCTCCCAAAATTAAAAGAAGAAGAAGGAGATGTAACAACACTTAAAATCACCTCGGCGTCATTCCTTTTTCTTTATGTATTTTTTGTATTGTGATATGTATTTTTGGGTTGTATTTTGCGGAGAAATTCGGCCTGAAATTCTTTCGGTATTATATTATGTTTCGACCGAAAAAAAAAAGAATTATATAACGACCTCATAAATCAAATACGAGGATCAAAAGCATAACCCAGCAGATCACTCCAGCATTTTCCCCCAAATCGCCGCCCTCTCTCTCCGGCAACCGCACAGCACCACCGGAGCAAGTCCACCGCCACAGCGCCGCTAACTCCGGTGAACCCCTCTCTCTCTCGCGTACTTTCCTCGCCTTACGCCATAGGCTTCAGTTGCTATCCCTCCAGAAACTTCTGTTTATTATACCTTCGGGCTGTTTCCCATTCGGCTGCCGAGAGATCGTTTGGACCTCGATTTTTCTTTGCTTAGATGGTTACATTCGGTGCTTCCGATAGTTCAACTAGGAATCCGGTTTCGCGGTTCTCGTAGTATCGGTTGGGTATGTCATTGTATAGTCTGTTGATGTCTTAAAGTTTCGCTCTGCTGACTGCGAGCTGAGTGATCGAATTTGGTATTCAATTATTACTGTTCCCCATCGATTTTTCGAAGTTTATGCTATCAAATCGGTGATTTACAGTGAGGTGTATGCATAGAGTTTTAGGTTGTTGGCCTCTCATTTGTTTGATTTTTGACCTAGACGAGACTATAGTTTCCTCTAGTTGCTTTTTGGTTTGTTCTAGGTTGTCTTATATAAATTTCTTGTAACACAAGCAGTGAAAGGAAGAGTTAATTATTATGAAAAGAAATGGGGAAGCCGTGGACGATGAAGGTTTTGTTGCCGAAGCAAAGAAGCAGAGGTTGCTTGAGCAATCATCCCCTTCTTCATCTTCATTAGTTGAAAATCCACTTCATCAGTTGACCGCTTATGATGATATTGATGACGAGGAAGATGTTACAAGGGGAAGACTGAGAAACGGTTACCAGGAGGGAGCCGATGGACGCGTGGCGGAGGAACAGAATGGACGCGTGGTTGATGAAAGAGGAAAAGAAGAGGATGATAGTGAGAGTGATGATGAACAAGACGAGGAGCATAATAAAGGGAGAAGAGGCCGCCTTGTTGAGATCCGGAGGGACTGCCCTTATCTTGATACAGTTAATCGCCAGGTACTCTAAACTGACTAGTTTGAACACAGTCTATGATGATATTTGTGGTGCTAATTTTTTTTTTTTCTGTGTCTATGTTAGCTTGTATAGGGTGCAGTAAATATGCACGGTGAGAGGAATATTTAAGTCGCAATACAGCAGCTAGAATTGCTAGGCACATGGAGCTTAGTTGTGGCTGTAAATCTTTAAACTTCATGTGCTGGTGGTTATATAGTCTATTTTGTGTTTTAGAACATTACCTGTTTCTACTTTCTCTTGCTATTGCACGACCCGTCATAAAGTGGAGTTTCTTGATACTTAAAATTATGTGGAGAGTGGCATTGCAGTTGCTTCTCAATATAGGTTTTGGTGCACTACCAGTAGATTAGTTTCCATTCTCAGGAGTCAGTCTATTGCCATTTCAGTCTAAGGATTAGTTTGCAGAAGCGTATCTTCTTGGTTTTTGTAACAGAGCATGCAAGAAAACCTAACATGCTGGATGCTGCTAAAGAAAATAGATCAAAGTTGTTTGCTAAATTTTGTGTGTTATAAGCATATAAGGGTCTTGTGATTAGTTCATAATGCTGTGTTGGTTTGCTAAGGTTACCTGTAAAAGTAAATTAGATGATTTGCAAGTTCCCAACATGAGAACATCAAGAATTTGACCAAAAAGGAGCCAAACTTTCTTAGAATGGGAAGTGTCATGGTTATTTTTCATAATTCCTTGAACAAGGGTCATAAAGATGAGTTAAGGATAGATGCAGTTACCGATATTAGTATTGATGCATGATATACCTATCGTTGAGAATATGTCATTACATCGATGATACACATTACAAGTTATTATTGTTTTTGGCCTATCATAATTTTTACATGCTGCTTTATCCATTCCAGGTTTTGGAGTTTGATTTTGAGAAGTTCTGCTCTGTATCTTTATCGAATTTGAATGTATACGCATGTTTAGTCTGTGGGAAATATTATCAAGGAAGAGGAAAGAAGTCTCATGCTTATACACACAGTGTTGAAGCAGGGCATCACGTCTTCATCAATCTCCAGAGTGAGAGGGTTTACTGCCTGCCTGATGGATATGAGATCAATGATCCCTCCTTGGATGACATTCGGCATGTGCTGAACCCAAGGTTGCTTCTTTTATGTCAACATTTGTATGCTATTAATATCCGTAATCGAGCATTCTTTTATGCTTGATTTTTCAATGTACTACCTTTCTTTGTGCATCATGGTCCCATTACTGTCTTGTCTGATTACTTCCTGTACGATGTGATCTGTCCTTCATGTGTTAGCAGCTAGGCCGTAATATAATGTCAGCTTGTAGCAATCCCAGCAACTTCTTTTTCAGGTTTTACTTGGTTATTCATTCATTCATTCTGTGAGTGCTTGTTCTTTATTTAGTTTGTATCTTATGTTAGGTTTACAAGGGAGCAAGTTGAACAGATTGACAGGAACAAACAATGGTCAAGGGCTCTTGATGGTTCTGATTACCTTCCTGGGATGGTAAGTGCAATATTTGATTATGCAACAATATTGCGCTGTTACTTTATATGCAAAGTTGGGGTTTTCTTTGCTCTTCTTTGTTGGCTATAAATTCTTGATTGTATAATTGTTCAGGTGGGACTCAATAACATCAAGGAGACTGATTTTGTCAATGTCACAATTCAATCTTTAATGAGAGTTACTCCTTTGAGGAACTTTTTCCTTATTCCAGAAAATTATCAGCATAGCAAATCTCCACTTGTTCATAGGTTCGGAGAACTCACCCGGAAAATTTGGCATGCGCGAAACTTTAAAGGACAGGTGTGTTAGTTGGAGAAATGGACTTAATTTCTAATTCCATATGCACAAAAATAGATTCTCACCATCAACTTTCTTTATTTATAGGTAAGTCCACATGAGTTTCTGCAGGCAGTTATGAAAGCCAGCAAAAAACGTTTCCGGATAGGTGCGCAGTCTGACCCAGTTGAATTCATGTCATGGCTTCTTAATACTTTGCATGCCGATCTCAAAACTTCAAAGAAAAGGAGCAGCATCATTCACGAGTGCTTTCAGGTATACTACCGGTGTCTAGCTCTTTTGTTTCATATATAGCTGCAGCTGCTATTTTCATGCACGAAGTACTCATCTAATGTTGATTTAACTTGAAGGGGGAGTTGGAGGTTATAAAAGAGATTCCTGGCAAAATTATGGCTGATAAGAAAGAAAGTAGTGACGACCAGGATGGCAGTGCGAATCTCACGGATAGTGGGACTGGACTTACTAATGTTGTGTCTGAGACATCTAGAATGCCCTTCTTAATGCTTGGACTTGATTTGCCACCACCACCTCTTTTCCAAGACGTAATGGAGAAAAACATTATACCCCAGGTTTGTTGTTCTTTATGTTAGCGTGATGAATATCTGGCAATAGCTGTAGTCATTCTCCTTTATATTTTTATAATGTGTCAAATCCTGTTCAATGTCTACTGTAAACTTTCTCCGAGGGATATAGATATGTAAGCATTATTGTTCATATTGAAACTATGAGTATTTGCCCCCACTAGTGGCAAACATCATCAATAGGCAGATTAAAAGATATTTTTCTTATGGAAAATTTGATAATTTGTCATCTAAGGTGGTAACAATTCTTATTGTTCAAGAGAAAGACTAGCACGATAAATAATGGCCCCTTTGTAGGTGGGATTTGAATAATGTTGACAGGATTGAGGATCAGTCTGGAGTAATCTCTACTCTTTAACTTCCACGTCGTGTAAATTTTGTGAGACCTACACGTTGATGTTTATTTGCCTGAAACATCTAAAACCTTTCAAAAGAAATTGTCCTTCTTGACTTGACTTATTATTATAAAAAGTACTGCTATCCAAATGAAAGACGATCGATTATCTATCCAAGAAGATAGAGAGTCCCCTATATGGGAAAAGGTCACATATAAGTGCTGAACCTAGTAGCATTGCAAAGGCATAATGATAGTATGGTCGGCATATCCCTGCTCTCCGAACTGGATGTGAGTATCTCCCCTCATTCGGCTCTCTATGTTGAAGTAGAAGTCGGATTCAAAATTATAATATTAAAAAATATCCCTTCGTCATTTCCTTTGTATTGAAGTTGGGCCAGGTCATTTCGGGGCAAGTGGATCATAGGATTTTTATTTTCATATTGTGGAGGGAAAGTGCAGGCAAACAGGCCCTGAATCTTCACCGGTTGAGTTGTGGACAAGTGGTTCTCCATCAACTTGATATTGGGGCAACTTAGGCATCATAGTTTATGCGCTATAAACATGCTAGATCCTTTGGCAAAATTTTTTTCTCCTTATCTGTTGTTAATCTATAATTTGGGGAGTATTTTATATGGACTGTATCTATGTGGACGAGTTATTTACTGATAAAGATATCTGTGCGGACATATTAAACAAGACACTCTTTTAAGAAAGAGATCTGATCTATGCCATTGTACGCCTAAGCACATCAGATGCCTCCCGTTCGGTCAGTCCTTTGCAACAGTTTGGTACCATTTATCGAAAGAATCAAGTCAAATAGTACACTCAAAGATAGTTGGGGATCGTGATCATAGCATGGATTATCTGAACGGGCTTGTATCTTGTGATGGGGAATATTCAATTTGACGTATATAGTTGAGAGAGATCCTAAAAAATTTCTGTGGCACTTCTGCACCATTGTAGTCCCAAGTTTTGGTTATTGTACGGTGTTTATTGATCTAACTTAATGCTTTCCTTCCTTTCAGGTACCGCTTTTCAACATATTGAAGAAATTTGATGGAGAGGCAGTAACAGAGGTTGTCCGTCCCCGCCTAGCGAGGATGAGATACCGTGTTACGAGATTGCCCCGGTATCTCATTCTCCATATGCGTAGATTTACCAAAAACAACTTTTTTGTGGAGAAGAACCCAACGTTAGGTAAGCCTTTTCAAACTGATGATTTTAGTTGAAAAAAATTGGGGAACTTTGATGATTCCAAACTGACATTTCGTAATGCTGTGATTTGATTTAGAAGAAAATATGAAGTGGCAAATGTGAAATGTTGATCAAATTAGTACTTTTAAGTGCCCGATTACTTATGATTGCTTCTGCAGTTAATTTTCCTGTCAAGAACTTGGAATTGAAGGACTACATTCCATTACCCACACCGGGAGATAAGGATAGGTTGCGATCAAAGTATGATTTGATCGCCAATGTTGTTCATGATGGCAAACCTGGTGAAGGTTCTTACAGGGTTTTTGTTCAACGGAAGTCTGAAGAACTTTGGTAAATCTCTCTCTGTGAGTTACGGGGAAATAAGAGTGTGGTTGTCATGTAGATTTACAAGTCCTGCTTTTATGCTTTAGGTATGAGATGCAGGATCTTCACGTTTCAGAAACGCTTCCTCAAATGGTTGCACTCTCGGAGGCATACATGCAGATATATGAGCAGCATCAGTAGGCCAATTTTGGTGGCGAATTTTTGCCAGTGTCTTCTGCTTTGCAACTTGAGACCCCATTGGTGCTGGACTTCTAATCTTCTTAACAGGAGTTCGATCTGTACGTGAGACTACCTGTCAGATCCGTCTCTTCTGAGCTGCCTGGGTTTTTGGATGAACCTTAAATATAGGTTATCTGGCTTTGCTCTGAGACGACTGATGGCGTAAACCTGTATTCTCTTGACTGTAAATGATCATCAGCTAAACCATAAGCTTAGGTTACCTTTGAGTTATGAAAGAGGGTGGTTGCGGCATGATCTCTGACAGTAATTTATATATTTCTCAGGTTCGTTTCTCTTTTTGCTTTTTTCAGTTGGCTGCCTTGTGCAATGACAAGGCAAACAGATTGGTGACTGATGTTTGCCTGTTCTTTTCTGCTCCTTTCACTGGCATGTACTTTCTAGTAACTGTGATTTCGGATAGACTATTCAGGCCAACTTGCATATCTGCTTGCTGGTCCATCAGATCCTTATGTACTCTGCGCTTGTCTACCTGTTAAGCACATCGTCGAAACAACATGACCCCTAAAGCCAAGGAAATGATCGAAGGCCTGGCGTGAAGTTAATATCGCCATGGGCGAGAACAACTTCCAACTCCAATTCCTTAAAGAAAGCTGAAAAACGATACCAACACAGAGCTGGAGGATTGGTCAATTTAAAAATAAGCTCCCTTCTTGAACAGCTTTTTCCACCCGATTTCAAAAGGTTCTATATCCACAAAGAACGAAATCACTATTGAGTAAGAGAAGAGGAGGCAGGCTAGGGCTGCACCGACGTATCGGCCATGTTTAATGCAAAACATTTGGAACTTGAGAATTCTGGACTGGGTACCCTGCATTTCTACTGACCATGTTCAGAAACTAAAGTAGCAGAGAAACTCACTAATCGTTCATAGCCGAGAAGAGTAAATGGGATGCGAGACAGACAATCCAAGAATTGGAAGGGACACCGAAATTAGAGGAATGAATGATACTTCGATTTTGATCCGTTACAGCACTAGCTATTGGGATCCTACGTAATTATACTTCAAAACTAGTCAAAGCCCCGACCGTCGCACGGATTCAAGAATTTACTTATTTAAATTTCATTTACCTAATATGAAGGTTTAATATCGTTAAAAAAAGATCATATTGTACCCATTTACCAAAACTAATTTCCATCTACAAAAAAATCCCAAAATGTTATCTCATGGCACATCTATTTTAAAACAAATTTTCGGTATTTCTATCAATTACATGCCTTTTTTTTTTAAAAATAAGTTGTAAATTTTATCCTTTGTGTATTTTATTGCATGGTCTAACATAAAAGGGATTGCAGAAGCAAGAAATAAACCTACACCGATCATAAAAGACCAAAAAAGTCTAATTTTAAAGTAAGACATGTCTATTGTGTAATTTCATCATAACATTCAAGTAAGGAAGGAGCAAAGAGACCTGCTAAGTTGCAGAGCTACATGAGATGAGGATGTGGACGATCTTGAACATGGGTTTGTCACAATCCCAAGAGCGGGGGATTTCGTGTCATTTCTGATTGGCTGATCTTGTGTTTATAATAAGTTGTTTAATAATTGGCATGTTGAATCGTTTACATAATAAATGGGGCTAATGTAGATCGATCCTAAAATTGTCTTTTCTTAATCCTAATGATATCAGTAGAACTTCTATAATTTAATAGAATTTTCAAATGGGCTAGGTAAAAAAAAAAAAAAAAGTCAAGAATTATGGCAACTTGTAATTGGTATAAATACAAAAAATATCGGATGAAGAAAGACGGATAAAGTATGGATAAGTGCAGAACCCAAAAGCTTAGAACAAAACAAACCACGGATCTAATAAAAAAAATTATAATTATTGATTAGTGCCAAATCTAATTCACTGTGCACTCACATCTTTTTGATGTGGGACAACGCACCTATAACAATCCTCTTGAGCTTTTGGCTGTGATCAATCTCAATCTCCATCTCAGTAGACTTATTAATCAAGTAATTTTGAACAACAACAGAAAAAAATAACTATTGACTCTTTTATGAACAGTCGCATTGTTTCGATAGGTCACAACAAATCATTATCATTATTTTTAATTATAACCCAAATTTTAATAAATAAAAATATTATAATTATTGATTAGTGCCAAATCTAATCTACTTCTTTAGAGGTTGTAAAAAAGAAAAAATAACTCTAACTATTTTTTGAACAATCGCATCGGTTATTTTATTATTAAGTTTGAAATTATAAAATAATAAAAAAATAACTGTAACTCCTTTGTCAAAAGTCGCCCTGCCTGAACACAATAGTTACTATTAGCATTACTGATTTCAAATTTTTAATAAATTATAAATAATTGAAGTCCACGTGCGCATGTCTTGGATCGGAATTGACCCACCACATAACTCGGAAGAACAAACTTGAAGTGCCATGGTCTCTAGGTTTTTTTTTTTTTAGTCCTCTAGAATTTTCTTAGGGGTGGGCGTTATTATAAATGTCCCATGTTTTAAAATTCTCGTTTTTAATGTCGGTAGTTGTTAGATGGGCAAATGCATTCTAAGCCTACAGTTGATCAACAATTGGAATGAGAGGTGCTCTTGTATATAGGTCTCCCTCTCATTTGGATCATCCACAAGCAATACAAAATACTCTTATCCTAGAACTTTCTTTCTCTCTCGGGTCCTTAGGGAAGGGCAATGAGAACATATGCAAATCATCAAAAGGTTTAGAACTCAATTGACATAATTGAAATGTTTAGAATTGAATTGACACAAGTGTAATATAATTTAATCTTTTGAATAATGAATGGAATGCAAAAGCAAAAGAAAAACCAAAGGAAAAAACAAAAACCTCATGATGGGAGCCGAAATCAACAGGCGAACCTTCGCCGTCCAGAGCCTCTGGCTTGGACCAAGCTTGCGCTGCTCCCTCATACACTTTCTTCTCCTCCCGTGCTTCGAGCTATGGCCCTCCTTCTCCTTCCTTCCTCTTCATCTTCTTGTTCTCATCGAACGCGCCATTGCTACTTGCTAAGAAGAAATGGCACGAGCGAAGAAGAGGCCGCCACGGGTTGTGGAAGCAGGAAGGGGCTCAGCAGTTAGCACTAGGTTTAAGCAAGAGAAGGAACAAGAGAAAGCTGCTCTGTGTCCGCGCCTGATGCCGTTTTTCGATGAAAGAGCGATGAACGAGCAAGCGCAAGGAATATATATGATGAAATGATGGAGAACTATTGATATGTGCAAGGTAATTGCTATAATATATATATACACACACACAAATGTCAAATAAGAACGACTCAAATCCGACACTCAGTCATGGAATTGAGTCCATTTGGGAGTGAGAAGTCTAATACACATATGGTATGGACGTCTATTTTAGATTAGGATTAGTTGAAGATGTTGGTGGCTTCTCTGTTTCTTTCCGCTTCTTTCCTTTTCACTGTCAAAACATTTTTGTTTCTGGACGATGATTGTAGCAACTCCGCCATTATGTTTAAAGAGGATAAGGAGGAGGGTGCGTTAGGCGTCTATAAAAAATTAGCTACCTTTATGAGATGAACCCTATTGATATTGTTGGAGCGTCCCTTCTTAGCGCGTTGCATCGGCGCCCAGCGAAAATGGGCAAGGGTCCTTGCACCAAGAAAGGAGGAGTCTTGGGCCATCATTCCCGAGTGATCGCCACATCGGTGCCGGGTGTGGTAGAAGTGAGCAGGTCCTCACACTTCTATGGGCGAGTGTGGGGGCAAGTAGGCCCGGGGTAAGGATTCGACTAGGGAGTTGGAATAGGAGTAAATTAGGATACTTTTGCTAGAAGAAAAGTGAATATTGCTTCAAGAGACTAAATGGGTTGGAGAAAGGCAAAGGAGGTGGAAGGCGGATTATCCAGCACAAGAAGAGTGTAAATGGAGTTGGGATTTTGATCGATAAAAGTTTCGGAGATAAGGTGGTTGTGTCAAAGATCGGAGATAGATTATTTTGGTTAAGCTAGTAGTGGGAGAGCTAATTGTGAATATCCTTAGTGTGTTTATTGCAAGTGATAATTTTTGGGAAGAGTTGGAGGAGATTTTGGGGGAAATACCACGCGAGGAGAAGGTATTCATAGGAGGAGATTTAAATGGACATGTCGACAAAGTAGTGGAGGTTTTGACGAGTTCATGGAGGTTTTGGCTATGGGACTAGAAATGAGGCTGGTGCGGACATCTTGAACGTCTTTAGCTTATGATTTGATGTTGGTAAAAAACCTTCTTCAAGAAAAGAGAGTCACATCGATCACTTTTCGGAAAATTAGGATTGACTTTTTTTGCTAGAAGGGATGATAGGGTCGTATGTAGATTGCAAAGTCTACCCTGAGAATGTTCTACGCAACATAAGTTGGTGGTTTTGGAGGTTAGGTATAACAAGCACGAACGCAAGAGGTGTCATTCCGAGAATAAGATGGTGGAAGCTAAAAGAGGAAAAACAAATAGATTTCAAGGAAAGAATGTTTCGGGAGGTGGTGGAGGCGGTTAATGTGATGTGGAACAGATGTCTAATTGCATCCAAAAAGTGGCGAGGGGTACTAGGGAAAGTAAAGGAACGGACATGCAAAGGAAACTTGGTGGTGGAATGATGAGTGCGCGGCATTAAACAAGAGGAGTGTTTTCATCGTTTGCATATTTGTCCTAATGAAGAGAATTTGGCAAAGTTTAGATTAGCAAGAAAATGCCAAGAAAGCGGGCTAGGCAGTTTTTTCCGACATGTACAAAAATTGGGGAGCAAAGAGGGAGAAAAGGTATCTATAGGCTTGCAAAGATAAGAGACAAGAAGTAAGACTTACACATGTTAGATGCATCAGGATGAAAATCAAAAAGCTGACGTCAGGAAGGTGGATGCAAGCTTTTTAATGGAAAGTGATATCATGGAGATTGATTTTGCGATGATTCAATAGAGTTTGTGCGTAAATTAGAGCGCACAGTTAAGGAGGCATTAAAGAAGATGAAGACTGTAGGCCTTGGACCCGATGGTGTCCTATTGAAGTGTGGAGATGCTTGGCTTTGGCAATACGTTGGTTGACTAACCTTTTTAACAGATCCTCCATACTAATAAGATGCGATGGATGGAAAGTTGTTCTTAAGAATAAGGATAGCTACTATGGTTGTGGGGTTTTGTCGTTTGAGTAGAGAAAGATATCTAAATCATTTGGTCTCCGTGGGCTATTTTCTTGATCTACTATGGAAGTATCAGAAAAGAAAGATCTCATATGGTGTTTATTGATCTTGAGAAGGTTGATAGGGTTAGAAAAAGTCGGTATGTAGGAGCGTCGAGGATTGTATATAGCTACTACATGTGTGAGGCTTGTAATGGAACATCAGCTATTTCCAATCACAATGGGCTTACACCAGGCTCGGCTTTAGTCCTTATTTTTTGCATGGTTTGAAATACAGATGATATTGTCTCATCGATGAGACAAGGGGAACGCTAAATTAGAATTATGGAGAAGTACGTGAGTCAAAGGGTTTACGTTAAGTCAAGACCGAATACATGATTCGACAAGGCAAGAGGAGATGACTTTGGTAGGAGTAGAAGATACTTTAATATTTAGGATCAAAAAGGGGAGAGATTGATGAAGATGTAAGCCATAGAATCGAGCGGTTGGGAAAGGCGCATGAGATTTTGTTCAAAATTCCTCTTAGGCTAAAAGGAAAATTGGCGGAAGGCAACATGAGCATAAGATGGAAGTAGCGAAATGAGAATGCTAAGTGGATTCCATACAAGAATGGATAAGATAAGAAATGAGATATCTGAAAAGATGAGAGACATGTTTGAGATGGTAAATGTCCGGTAAAAAGAGTGTGTTATAGGGAGAATGAATGATGTTTGTTGTCTTGGCAGTGGAGAAAGCGATTAACATTGTGGAGGGGCAAAATTCCTGAATCATCCTTTTTTTTCCTTATATTATTATAGCTTGTTATTTATTTTTTTTATTTTGCTTTTGGGTTAAAGTGATGTTATTTTGCGATGATTGTAGCCAAAATGTAGAGCGTTCATCTTTCTTTTCCCAAATTCGATTCGGATCGTAGCAACAAAGCAAGGACAAACAAAATCGGGAAGAGCGCATTGTCTTCTCCACCTTGCAATCTGTAATATGGTCCACAAACTTAATTTGTCATCAATTGAATCCTCCCGGACATGAGCAAGTTTCTTAAATTACTTGACTTTCGAATCGATATTAAATTCGGAGGTATTCCCTTGAGCCGAGGGGAAGAAAAAATATTTTCTCGTTTCTCTCACGGTGATGGGCCGGATTTGAGATTAAAGTTAAAGTTGATAATTTTTTAAAACAAAAAATTAGAGAAACACTTTTTCCCTGGTAATCGTCATCGAACCTAAAGTTAGTGTTTTTCTAGAGAATTAGCCCAGAAAATCATGAACAGTCACACCAACATCTCATTGTCGGTGCTGCCACTCTCCGCCGTACCCTCTACAACACTTGCGGTCGCTGAGGTCGAGCAACATCTCCTGCCCTCTGTCAAAGGCGACAATGGTAAAACGTTGAATGGTCATGAAGAAACTTTAAATTAAGGGTGTGTATGATCATTCCAAAAGAAAAAAAATAAAATCAACTATTTGAAAAACATTTATCTAAAGGAGATAACTCGTATTGCCTATACAAATGAATTAATGAAAAGTATTCTCATCATCAACAAAAACATCTGTAAGTAATTGTCATGGCAATATTCTTATCAATTAAATGTTCCACGCGATATAAAATAATTTGGGGGCGCGCTATATAAGTTTGACGCGTATGTTTCACCTGCAGAATTGGCAGGACATCCGCATATGCGTCTTTGCAGTTTACAGCTGACTCGGTCAGTCCTGTAGGGATCTCTTGAAAAAGACGAGCTTCTTTTTGCAGTTTGGAAATCTCCTGAATCAATTGCTTATTCAGTTGGACGTCTTCCATGTGTTTTCTCTGTCGAACAGGAGAGAATCAGCGTACACTCAAAGCATAAACAGAAAATTCAAGTAAGACGTACCAGACAGCAACCTTTTTTTTTTTTTTTTTAAAGTTGGTAAAGGCCAGACAGCAACCTTCACAAGATGGAAAGCAAACAACACCTATAAGTCTAACTGATATCTCTATAATAACTTTGGCAAGATACCATAATAGAGATGGACCATTGCTATCACAAGCAAATGCTTTAAGTATTATCATGCTAATCACCCCAACAAATTAATGAGTCCTGACTTCCCGATAACATGGTGTGAGGTCCTAAACACTCATTTCACAGAATCATCAAAATATGACAGAGCCCGGCTACTGATTGTGGATGATATCCACACATTGCAAAAGGAATCAATTTCTGGATAGGGTAACTTTCAGCAGTGACCGAATGTGTTCATGTACTTTAATCTTGCAAGCCGCCACCTCCCACCCCACTAAAAATAAAGGAAAAAGCCCAAAGTTTGGACTGACCAATAGCAAGTCAGTTCTAGTTCCATTGGCAGCATGACATGATCACATCAAGTCACCCCAAAGAGGCTGAAGACAGTTCTGCCAGTCAGCCTAACAGGTACGCGACAATTTGAATGAATCAACATACATCTTATTCTGGCAAATCAACAGGTGGCGAACGTATGCTTAAAATGTTTCTGGACAGCTGCACAGAGCGCATAAATAGGGATGAGCATAAACACTTTTCTCACAAACAGAACTCAATGCGCTAATGACTATTTTCTAGTCTAGTCCGGGATACAAATCTTAGTAATTAGTCATTTCCAGCAAGCATCTGATCATTATCTCAAACTTAATACCTCGCCGCAGAACAAAGGCAATTTGCGGAATGATACGGATGGAGGAGTGGAAGTATGGCATCCACATCCCGATTGACGGCGACGATAGACAAGAACGCGAAGAATTCTTATCTCGCGGGGATGGACGCAAGCTGCTGCGGAGAAACAAGTTGATGGATCCATGCTTCAATCAATGGAACATGATTTGATGTGTGTGCGAGCTAGAGTTACTACATTTGGAAAGACCAGACGGTTGCATCTAGCCGTCGATAAACATATGCCGTCATCATTTAAAAGAGTCCATTGTGGGATTAAACTAGTAAGGGTAACGAATTGACACATTACTATTTCCAATTTTCATAATTAAAAATAGTTTCGTGCTCTCGACTATTCTGGCCGTTTCTGACCAATTTGCTCTTATGGGAATCTTAATGAGAACGGATATAGATGCCTAGATAAGAGATGTTTGACTGTTTTGGTACGCACAACGCAAAAACTGAGCCTGTTGCGGAGGCATAGGAGGAGGAGGAGGAGGGCGAGGGCGACAAGTCTAGAACTTGCTTGAAGGAACATGGTCACGTCACTGAGTTACCCACGTAACATATCCAAATGC
This sequence comes from Rhodamnia rubescens, assembly GCA_021437795.1. Taxonomy (NCBI): domain Eukaryota; kingdom Viridiplantae; phylum Streptophyta; class Magnoliopsida; order Myrtales; family Myrtaceae; genus Rhodamnia; species Rhodamnia rubescens. Next base: position 1,603,741 of record JAILYA010000058.1, read on the forward strand.
CTAATGCTTACGGACTCGATTCTCAGATCTAGTTATGAACATCAACTTAGTGCTCGAACCCTTGAAAAAAAGCATGTGTCGCTGAGAGAGCCTGTTGCGGATTTCATGCCAAAGCTATGCTGATTGTACCAAACTTTCGGATTGCGAGGGTTGCGGGGCTCTCTATAGCCAGGGACGTCACTTCAAATAGATATATGCTAAGGCAGAGAGAGCTTAACGGTGAGGGAAAATAGCAAAAGAGGCAACATATGTTTTCTCTTCCTCCTCCCCAATCCTCGGAATCGGATTTTGACATTTGATGCAATCAGCCATGCACTTTCGCATTACATGTTTCACTATCCATCTCTCTCTCTCTTCCTCTCCCAAGGAAAATTCCTACAACTGAACAAGAAAAAAGAAAAAGAAAAAAGTCAAGAATTTTGGAGCACCTCGTTACTCCAATTTTGCCGATGCCTACAGCTCATCCTGCAAAGAGAGAAGATGGGAGAGAAATTTCATCAGTAGATGAAGAGACAAAAACAAGCCAAACAGTAACACCTCCCCCTCTTTCTTTGTTTCCTCTTTTTATTTCTTTTGGTTTGGAGGAACCCCCTACCTTTACATCTTCACTCTCGACATCGTCCTTGGATTCGGCACTGTCATCTATTTTGGTTTCTGCATCGGAATCGTCTGCTTCCGCATCATCAGCCTCACCATCATCTTCATCCTCAACCTAGAAACAACAGATTTACCCCATGAAAAAACACATGGACACACAAAATGAGATCTAACTGCATTTGTACAAGGTTCATAGACTTACATCGGAATCAACAGGATTGTCCTTAGCTTCCTGATAAAGCATTGAACTAGGAGTTAGTGGTACTGAATTGCAAAAATATGCTGAAAAAAAGCGGCAGTGCATCGAACTTTCAGCAGTCCCATGTGGGTATCCACTTACAAAAGCTATATAGTAATAACTAAATATAGCAACAAGTAAAATCAAGGATGTCCAAGTTTTTTAACCAACTAAAATGAGCCAGATGTGCATTAGTAACAATGATAAAGCCTCGTGAAAGCAATATATTACCTCTTCCTCTCTCTTCTTCTCTGCCTCATCAAATGCTGCCTTTTCAGCCTGAAAAGTCATAGAAGTTGGACAATCTCAGAGATGAATAAGGGCAATTAATCACTCGAAAAAAAAAATTAAGGGCAATCCTCCATACATCCTTGTTCTTGCCCCATGTTTCTTCGGCAAGCTTCTTTGCATATTCGGCATCATCGCAAACCAAGACATTGTCAAACAAGGTTCCAGATTTGACCTGAAGCACACCAACACTACCCATAAATATTTATGCCATGTGAAGAGAAGAATAGTAGAGAAGGAAAACACATTACCTGCCACAGTTCTACACCAACATACTTCAAGTTGGGGTAGACATATAGCTCTGGGTCATCCTTGAAATCTGTTGAGTGTTTGAATTTTAGTTACAACAAAGATCACAAGAACAAAATCAAGAAACAACGTTACTGAACAAACGAACCTGGGTTGTCAATCATCGGAGCCTTCCACTTCCCCTTGTAGTTGGGATTCTTAATTTTCTACAGGAATAGAGAGATTCTTAAGAACTCTGATCCAACAGTCTCATTAAACACGATCAAGAACATTCTCGTACCTTTGGCTTCCATGGTCCCTTGTACTCGGGGTTAGCAATAGTTGGGGCTGCCCATTCACCATCCTCCTCGTCATCCCAATCCTCAGGCTGCAAACCATCACCGATCAAACTCCATTAAGTAGCTGAACCTCCAACGGAGCAGAGCTATAAATCAAATCACAAAATGGAGAATAGTTGCACAAACAACTTGAAAATAATCACATTCACCTTCTTGGCATCAGGATCTGGTATCTCTTTAGGTATATCATCGTATCCCTGCAGGCACATGGAGACTGTCAGCTCATCCCATACTCACAAGAGATCAACTTCCTAAATGAACGAACTCAATGGACATAACGGTGCCTTTACCTCTGGCTTCTTATCTTCTGGATCAGGGATATATTCTTTGTCATCCCAGTCTTCTGGCTGCCACCCAAGCAAGGGAATCAGCATGATAAACTATCACATACAGAGGAGAAGCTAGATGAATGGCTCAGTAACTTACTTTTTGGCCTCCGGATCCTTGATCTTCTTAGGTGGGAGCAGATCCCAGTCAGAGTGCAAGCTACCAGTTTGCTTCTCAGCATTATCAATGAGAATACTGTAGGTGGCATCGGGGCGGAGGATGAAAGTATAAACATGAGTAAGCTGATCGGTCTCACAGGGAACTTCCTTCTTGATCAAGTGGTTGGTACCATTGTGGTTGAGTATAGCATGAACTTTCTTCGTGCTGTAGCCACAGATATCAGGTCCAAACATAATACTGCAGCAATCCCAACATTCATCAAATGAGCATGTGTTTGCAAATAAAATAATTGAGCAGAGAGGTAATATCTTGTAGTCGGAGGAAGTGACCTGTATGGGGTGTCACCACCGAATTTCTTCTGATCAATTTCACCACTGAGTAGCTTCATGTAGCCACCACCACAGTCAAGCTTCTGCTCATGCTTGACGGAGAATTGGAAGACAAGGCTCTTGTCTTTGTTGCTGAACTCAGGGAATTGTGCTGATATAGCATAGAACCTATAGTCTTCACTCGTTTGAATACCTGCCAAAGGAGATCGATGATAAATCTGAAGCGAGCCGGCACAGATATCAGATTCTCGAATGTTAAAGAACAAAATTCAACCAACCTAACTATTTTCACAACACATATGCTCACTCTTGAGAGAAAAGTATACCTTTGTCATTAGGGTCTCCATTCCATTTACCAGATGTGTAGTTCCACTCTCCAGCGGTGTTTTCATCACTTTTCCAATCGGACTGGACCCACCGGTTCTCCCATCCGTCTAATCCAATCAGAATTCGAAAATGAGAAAACAAAGCACAATACAATGACCACAAATTTTTCATAAACAGAAGTCAGTGCCCTAATGACTTTTTTCTAGTCTGGGATACAATCTTAGTAATAAGTCATTTCCAGTGAGCATTATACCATTATATCACACACAGCAAAGGCAATATGCTTGTACAGCCGCACTCTCAACATATACATAACTAGAACATACAAGCACGCTCACACAACAGGCAGCAGCTTTCATCCAGTCACCAAGACAAATCCACTGGTGATTCTAATTTGAGTGACAATGCTTGTGTCATTTACGCAGTAAAGACGTTACTCCTCGCTTAAGTTAAGCTTGGAGCACACATTTCAGCATTCATAAACTTAAGGTGCAAGTTTTGACAATTTATGGCATTACAAGAACCCGCAAAATGAACGTGCACATGAAAATGACTGCCTAGTTAGATGACCACAAAACTCAGAATTTATAACTTTTAAACAAGGATAGAAATCGTGTGCCTCCTCCGTCACGGCCAAAACAGGTCAGCCACCGCCTGAGGCAACTGGTTTCAGATTTAAGAAAGCACGATCAAAAGCAGACTGCAAATCCTTCTAGAACCGATCTAAAACTCGAAAAGCACGATTCAGAAACACCTCGCAGTGTTCAGCGCAACTTCAGCATAGAGCTATGAGATCCACGCACAAACAGGTCAATTCTGTAAACGAACTTCACAAACTACGATCAACATAACCAAAATCTGATATCTCGGACAAAACAGTCAAATGAAAGTGGAAGCGACGATGAAAGAACAGAAAAGCTTGGCATCAAACACAAGGAACGTGCGATTGAGCTCCGAAGCATGTCAATGGACCCAAACCAAGCAAGAGAAGCGAAATGTACCCTCGAATCGCTCTTCGAAGAAGACTTCGGCGGACGCGATCGCCACGATAGAGCAGAGAGCGAGTAGCAGGAGGCACCTCCTAGGGTTCTTCAGCCGCTCGATCGCCATCGCTCTCAAGAGATTGAGAGTGAGAGACAGCTCGAGAGGGGGAGAAGGAGACTTCGGCGAGAGAAAGAGTCGCGGTGACGAGGCTGGTGGGCGGAGTGAGGTCCAGGCAGCGATATATAGTGGTCGTCGCTATCGGTCCTGACGTGGCGCGTCGACTTCCCGCGTGGACGTGACATGATGACGTGGACCAATGGCAGGAGGACATGTGGTTGACCCTCGTCATTGGCGTGATGTGGCGGAGAGAGATTGGTAATTACACACGAGGTGTACGGATTTTCAGTGCCACGAACTACGTGGGCCTGTGGAGTGGGAGCTGCCCGTTCTTAGGTGGATTTTCCTGGGGATGGATTTCGCACACTTGCAAAAGTTGGCACGTGCGAAACATATTCCAACACAAGCCCATTTTTGTGTTCATAGGTTTCTAATGAGTGGACGTGAGCCGTCTGATTAGACAAGCCCACGCAAGAAGGCAACCTATTTCGTATTTGGTCGTTAGAAAATAATTAATCTTATCAAACATTTTAAAAAAAATTTAGGACGCGAATGACAATTATTATTTTTTCGAGCTCTATGTCTAGTTAGAAATAGATTTTTCTATTTTTATTCCTTAGAAGAGTTTCGAGTAAAGACACGCACTTGAAAACGACACAAATTTTCTATTCTCGAAATAGAAATTCATTTGATAACGGCATGATATTTCTACGGTGGCCGATCGGCTGGGCCTCGACCAAAGAATCGACGGAGGGCAATCGACCGATGACGAAGGGGCAATGGGAGCTAGGGACCAGGAGACCGACGGAGGGCGGTTGGCAAACCGGAGATCGACAAAGGGTGGTCAATGGATGATGAACTGCGAAGGGAAAATGGGAGTCTTGGACTGGCGGCGAGTGACCCGTGAATGGCGAACAATGAGGAGAAAGGCGAACAAGAGCTAGCAACTCGGAGGCCGGCGGTGGGGTAACCGGCAGCCAATGATCGGCAAATGGCCATCGTGGACGGTGGTAGGGAGGCAAGAAAGACAACCGACTGACATGACGACAATTGGTAGATAACAATCGGTAGTCGGCCAACACTAGTGGGCGGCAACCAAAGAATCGAGGACTAGAGACCGGCAATGGGCGACCGGAGAGTAACAGTGGGCTACAATTGACGGCGGGGATGCGAAAGAAAGGGAGTGAGCAATGAGAAAAATTCTTAACTCTGTTTCTATTCCAAAAACGAAAAAGTAGAAAATTTCTACTTCTCATTTTTGTTCCAAACCTATTTTTGGGCCAAAAATTTATCCCTAAAATAGAAAAATGAAATTTCGTTATTAAACGAATTTCTAATCCAAATCTGTTCCTCGAAACAGAAAAATAGAAAAATAGAGAAATAGAATTATTGTTGTGCGCGCTCTTATTACCTAGCAAAATTAAACATCATTAAGGCTTGATTTATTTTGCAAAAAATAAATGATTTGAAAAAGAATTTGAAAATAATTGCATGTACTTCTCCGAATAATTAGTTAATAAAAAATATTTTTATTACCGACAATAATTTGTGTCTAAACATTTCCGTAGATGATGAAAATATTTTTTGATCATTCATGTTTATCAGCAATATCGGTGATCATTACCCATTTTCCATGTAAGGCTTCATTTGTTTTGCGAAAAATGAGTAACTCGAAAAATATTTTTCTAAAGAACGCTCGCCCATATCACCTATAAAAATAAATAAACAAAAAGTATTTTCATTATTTTAAAAAAAATATTTGAACATAAATCTTTATAACTAATGATAAGACATTTTACTAATCCTATAGGGCATTTGCTTGCACATAAAAAATTTTAGGGTGTGCATGGTGACCCTTCGAAAGTGAATTTTTGCTCCATAAATACTTTCAAAGGTTGGGGAGTAAATCCGTTTGGTAAAAAGTATTACTTCTAAAAGAAATTTCTTCTTCTAAAGTTATTTTTCCTCAAATTTGACAAGTCAAAAAAATTTGCTTTTCAACTTAAGAAGTGCTCATCGCCTCACTTTCTTTTCATTACACCCACACCCTCTTTTTATTACACCTCTCTCGCCCCAATCGGCCTCCCACCATCGCCGCCCATCGCCGCCCACCACCGATCCCCACCGATGCCGCCGTCCCTTGCCGATCCCTCGCCTTGCCACCTCCCACCGCACCCTTGACCTCGTCGTTTGCCGCCGCCCATCGGACCACTGCCCGCCGCCAATAGCCGCCAACCATCAAACGCCGTTGCTCCACCAACCACACCCCCCCCCCACAACCACAGTCCGCCGCCCACCGCCTCCTATCGCCCTCCGCCAACCATTCTCGATCACCATCGCCGTCGCAGTCGCCATCTCCTGCCATTGAAGTAAAAAATAAATAATAATTTTTTATTTTTAAAAAATTAAAAAATATTTAATAATAAAAATTATTTTTGAAGAAAGTTAAAGAAAATTAAAAATGAAGTAGAAATTTTTCAATCTCCAATAATAGTTCTTCGTAGAAGATTTTGTGTTGATAATATTCCGTAAGCATAAATTTTCAATCGCTTCTTCAAATAAATTTCTCTAATGAGAAATTAAATTTTAAACGAGAAGCAAAAAAATTAACTTCCGATAATTTTTGAAGCAGAGTGTAGCCATGCGCGCCCCTAACAATTTGGAAAAGTAGGATAAGTGCAAAGATAAGACAAAGTTTCTGAGAGTCGGACAGTCGAGGGACTCGAGGCTTTATTTGATCGATGGAGTATTTAAGATTTCCTGATAAACTTATGGAAGACCTTAGGTGTTCATTTGACCGTAATAATAAAACTTAATTCCTCAATTGACCACCGAGCAAAATTGATTTGCAGCATAGATGCATATGAGGGAGCTGACGATGCTAAAATATAAGAGCTCCAATGTATAAGCGAGTTCGATTTCTCAAATCCTTTTGTATTGTAAAAGCGACCTGTTATTTAGATACGAGCTCTCGATAATATTAATTGCAAATAACTTTTTCCACCTATTATAGCTTGAGCTTTTTTTTATGACGATTGGGGCGATTCACACAGAGCTGGTGTGTCATTTAATTATAAAATATCGGGCTGCAGATTGCATGAAATCGGGTAACTAAGCTAGGAATTACTCGATATTGAAAACGTGCGGCGTCGATTGAAAGGAAACCGTCATGGGTACAACGGAGGAGTCCTAATTACAGCAGATGCTCTGTTAAAGGAGGAGCGGGGCGCCGTCGGCCCGGTTCGAGCGGCCGGCGGAGTTCAAAACAGCTTAAACAGCAAGCCGCCGTGAGCAGCGAAGAACGGGGCGAACACCAACGACTCGACTGCCATGAGCTTGATGAGGATGTTGAGTGAAGGGCCGGATGTGTCCTTGAGGGGGTCCCCGATGGTATCGCCTATGACGGCCGCCTTGTGAGCATCCGAGCCCTTAGGCCCTAGTGTTCTGGCGTGCTCGGAAGCGCCAGCCTGCACAACACAAACCCGGATCAATTCAGACTTAGAGCCGATTCACATGACACGATCAAAGCACAAGGCACGCGAGTGGACTCACCTCTATGTACTTCTTTGCATTGTCCCATGCCCCGCCGGTGTTAGAGGCCGAAATGGCAACCTAAACCAGAAACCAAAACCAGATTCATCAATTCAGTTATGTTAGAACCGAAAAATGTCGATACTTGTGATTTGAAGAAGGTAAGGTAATAGCTAGATACCTGCACGCCGGAAACAAGCGAACCGGCGAGAACTCCTGCAAGAGTTTCCACTCCAAATAAGGTACCGGCGACTAGTGGGGTGAACATGACCAAGGCGCCAGGCGGTATCATTTCCCTCAGCGAAGCGTCGGTCGAGATTTTGACGCAATTTGCATAGTCAGGCTTGGCCGTTCCTTCCATGAGACCTGGAATGGTGTTGAACTGACGCCTGACCTCTTCGACCATTTTTAGCGCTGCACTCCCGACGCTCTTCATCGTCATGGCGGAAAACCAGTAGGGAAGCATGGCGCCAACAATCAAGCCTATGAACACCTTGGGGGTCAATACGTCGACGATCGTGATGCCTGCCCGGCTCACAAAGGCGCCGAACAAGGCGAGAGAGACGAGCGCTGCTGATCCAATAGCGAAACCCTGAAGAGAAAAAGGCGGATGGTGTAACGAGGTTCTTCAAATCACACACATTAGCTGACGGTAAATGATCGTGCGAAATTTAGATAGACCATTACCTTGCCGATGGCAGCAGTGGTGTTTCCAGCAGCATCCAAAGCGTCGGTCCTCTCGCGTATTTTGTGGCTCATTCCGGCCATTTCGGCAATCCCACCAGCATTGTCGCTGATAGGTCCATAGGCATCAATAGCGAGACCGGTAGCTATAGTACTTAGCATCCCCAACGCAGCCATAGCGATTCCATACATGGCGGCCAAGCTGAAGCTAACGAAAATAGCAATTGCTATGGCAAATATCGGGACAATGACTGATTTGTAGCCCAGAGCCAATCCGAAAATCACGTTGGTCGCAGCGCCAGTCCTGCACGAATCCGCCACGTCCTGCACCGGACTGATACGATCACTAGTCAGCTGTCCTGGACTTACATGTGTCCTTGGTGACCACTGACCACCAATGCTACCTGATCTGATATATTCACAAGATGAAGAGTCACAATCCTGAAGCAAAAACTCACCTGTAAGCATTGCTCGTGTAGTACTCCGTAGTATAGCCAATAACAAGTCCAGCCCACAAGCCGGTGGCGGCGCAGAAGAATAGGTGCCTGTGAGCATATTAATCACATCACCGAAAATCTTCTAGGAGGCGTAAGAGTAAAGAAGAATCCGAAATGATGATGGTAGAGCAGGAAGCGTACCAGTTCTTCACAATTTTGTCGGTCCCAAAATTGTACATAGTGAATTCCGATGGAAGAGCGAAGAAGCTGACCATGGCAATGCCGGCAGTCATCAGGGACGGTCGAGATAAGAAGCTGGCGCTTCAAGGATGGTTCGATTTCACTCACGTGCTTGATCTCAGAAAGATCTGTCGCGAATAGTGTTGTTATCAAGCAGACGACAATCCCCATCGAGCTGATGATGAGTGGATAGGACATGGCTGAGAAGTCATGGCTTGTGCCGAAAGAAGAGATCGAGGCGACAAAGAGCGCAGCGCACGATGATTCGGCATAAGAACCAAAGAGGTCAGAGCCCATTCCCGCAATGTCCCCGACATTGTCGCCCACATTGTCTGCAATTACCTGCAAAACAAGCACTTCATTGAGCATATCCATTCCTATATTACTCGCAACAATTTCATCTCTAGACTGATGTAGAAGGAAGTGAAAAAAAAAAGTTACAGCTGGGTTCCGTGGATCGTCTTCAGGGATATTTTTCTCGACTTTCCCAACGAGGTCTGCGCCGACATCAGCTGCTTTGGTATATATACCTCCACCAACTCTTCCAAAGAGCGCCATCGAAGAACCGCCAAGTCCATAACCAGTAATAGATTCATACAGCCCCTCCCAGTCATCTCCGTAGTAAATCTTGAACAGATTGATGGACACATATAGAACAAGAAGGCCATTGGCAGCGAGAAGGAAGCCCATCACAGCGCCGGACCGGAAGGCCACAATAAATGCCTTCCCAACACCCTTCCTGGCTTCTAGAGTTGTCCTAGCATTGGCATACGTCGCGATCTTCATCCCTAGAAAGCCCGAGAGCACAGAAGTAACAGCGCCGAGCAAGAAGGCCACTGTGCTAAAGACAGCATTGGCCAGAGCCGGTTTGCAGAGATTTCCCGGGTTGTAAGTGCAAGGTTCGCTTTCGGTGCTAAAGCCCTTAACTGAACCGAGGAAGAGGAAAATGATGGCGCCGAATGCACCCACAAAGATGCTGAGGTACTTGTACTCGGTAAATAGGAAAGATGTCGCCCCTGGAACAAAAATGGTCAAGTATCGATATAGTTAGGATCAATTTCCAAGTTCAAGCAATGCTGCAGAAAAAGAATCTAATGGTATAATCCATTTGGTTTCTCTTCTGCCAAGTTTCACACTAGTACTAAGAATCATAGCACTCAGTAAAATTCTGGAGAAATGGTTCTTCGGCGGCAGATGGAGCTAGACTAATCCTGAAACAAGCACAAGCAATTATTTTCTGGTTGTTCGGGCGGCCAAGCCTAAGATTGAAAATCTAGATTACAACCAGTTGTTTCCAGAAAGTCACCTCAATTATTAAACTCTACCCAACAGTAATCAGTTGAATTTAGATATGAATTACATAAATCATACTTTCGTATCTGTTCATTCGGATGGTACCAGGCCGTCCGACTAGTAGCAACGAGGTTTCTCACCGGGCAGAGCCTTTCCTTGGCTAAAGATCAGCTTTTGGTTTTTTCAGCACATCAGTTTGGTCCTATTCTATATTCCCCTGCTTGTATAATAATGGAGAACATTGTGATGATGATGCTGGGTAATACATAAGGTGCCTGCCCAGAGTGAGTCTTGTCTGATGCATATGATCTTTAGCAGCAAAAGATGACAGAACAAGAGAGTGATAAAAAAAGAAAATACATGACAACAGCAAGGTCTCCAAAGGCAAACACAACACCTATATATACATCATTCATAATCTACACAGCAAACACAATTCACTATCTCCAGAGCCATCACAGACAAGTCACAGAAAAACAGAGCCTTGAGATTCTCTTAAAAGATTGAATCGACTTTACCAACAGCGATGGCATTCTGAATCTCAGAGCACTTGATGACAGCATCAAGCTGATCAACACCCTCCTCCTGATCTTCATTCTCGATCAGGCTGTCATGGTAGCCATTGACATCCTCGGAGACCTTGACTCTGGACACCAGGAACCATTGGAGCAGAGCAAACCCCATGCCCACCAGAGCAGACCCAGGAATCAGAACCTGGGTCACGACATCACCCCACAACATCCTCAAGCAACCTAGGAATCACTGCACTTTAGCCTGAACAAGTTCGTCACTGGTCTTTTGAGTGCTGCTACAGATTTTGAGCCTCCAGAGATGCGCGAAAGTGCATTATACGTAGGAGGATATATTCTGAGTGGCCATGCAAAACGGGGCCAAGAAGATGTTGGAGAACCGGTAGTTTTGATCGACGGACGGGACAAAAAGAAGGGTACTCTGCATTTTCCAAAGTTGGGAGGGATTTCCCTTCCTTTCCTGTGTTCCATCTTTTTGTGGTTTCTTGTTGGATTAAAACTTGGTGCTATACCAGTAGGTTTGAATGGCAGCTTTAGGATCCTCGATCCATATCCGAGATTTCCAGGTTACTTAATTACAATGTGTCAGGATATGGATGAAGTTGGCCAAGTCAGCATGGCATGGTAGGTTCGAGACAAGAAAACGTTTAAGTCTTTGCATATGCATTAGTGGGTCAAAAGTTTTTTCATTTGTCTATATGTTAGCCCATACAATCATGTATCATTGGCTATCACCTCTAGTTGGAAGCCTGATTCATGCTATCCACCGACACAAAAGCATGAGGCTTCACTCTCCGGTAAGCGAGCGGGGTTCCGAGGATCACTTCGACAGGGATCGCAAGGGGCAGCTCTCTTGGACCGCCAGAGAGCTTTTACCATTTAAATTCATATTTTATCGGTAGTTTAGATATTGATCCGCGAATAGCTATTAAGTGACTATATGATATCATTTTCTCGTGGAACATTTTCATTATTATAAAATTTTCTATTTTGTTAGATATAACTCTAGTTTATGAATGAATAAATATATTTATAGGGTTAGTTAACGTGACGGTTTGTCAGTATGACGGTAGAATGTTAGGCATACGATTTAGAAATGGATCTTGCCATGATTGATAAATATTTTTGTTATTTATAATATTTACGATTGAAATTGCGATCGTTATCTTATCGCACTGTCAACTTCTCAAATTCTATTTATATCTCAATTTTTTCTTTTTTATCTTTTTATTTTATTTTATTATATTTGTGCGCATAATCCGCAGTTGCTTTCAGGATTTTACCCTAATCCCATCTCCTTTCTTATCTGCTAAAGACAAAGAAATTCATCATGCCACGATCAGGTTCGGTGACAAGATAAGCTTCTCTGTGAATTTTTCAAAGGCCCGCCATGGTCGAGAGCTGGAAATTTCCAACCGCAATGATAAGAATAAGGACGAGGAGCATCACGAATTCACATGTGTCAACCGGTGATGCTCCTCAGAGTCACATCAACAGATGGTAATGAGAGGAATCGCCATCGGAGTCCTGCCCAAAAACCAATGGCGTTTGTCCATCTCGCGATGTGCTTTGGGTCAAGCATTCTGAAAGCAGCCGCGCCTCGGACTGATCTCCTTGTATTGGAACCATCCTGAGAAGGGAAAAGACAAACCTTATCCATGCATTTCGCTGATGTGAATGGTCACAATGGGCTGCCCCAGAGACTTTTGTTATAAAAAAAAATACTTATCCATACCATAGAAGGGGTGGATAGCATCGAATCCAATGCACAATCTTTTCTATGTCGCGCATTGCATGTCGAGTTCTTAAAAAGGCTCAATTTCAGAATAAAGAATCGAGTTTTGTAGTTTTTGGGAAGGAGCCGTTCCTATCCTTTTAGGTGAGCTACTTTAATTTTCTAAAGCATTGATTTTTTTTATGTCACTAGAAAAGTTAGTGCATGACTAATTATACAATTTTATAATGATGTTATTTAAAGAGTGTTCACCGGCACATATTGATAGAGTTCATTTAAACTTAGAAGGATCGGTAGATTTTTAATGTCTTGGTAGGCGACCTTTTTATCAGAAATCAAGTTACTGCAGTAATTATTATTTTCTACTATTATTTTTTGACAAAAAAAAACTAATATTTGTAAATTTCCATGTCCGGAAAAGTAAATTACGTAAAAAGATAAGAGTAGTTCTTTTTTTTTTCTCATGTGACTAGTAAGTTATCAAGAGAAAAAGTAATTCAACTTGTGAACAATTAAATAATTCGCTTTGGTTACTCTAGTAAGGGTATGTGATTAAATAATTGATAATTATTCATTTGATTAGTATCTTTCTAATAGGAAAAGTAATTTTTCAATAAATAAGCTATTAGGGCTCTCCACTTTGATTGTCACTTTCCATTTAGGATAGTAAGTTCGGTTGTACACGTAATCAGGAATAGATTTCTCATCTGCAAAATAACAGGTGATCTTCGCGTACCTAATGTTGAGCATTTTCTACACGTTAATTATTAACTTTTGTAAACTTTCATATATTTGTAGTTTTTAGTTTTTTACTTATGCTAATTGAAAGAGCTAAGGCTCCATTTATTTCGTGAAAGTAAGTGATTTGGAAAATATTTTCCTAAAAATGATTATGTGTATCACTTGAAATAATTAGCCAATAAAAATATTTTCATTATCAACAACAATTTGTGTCTAAACAATATAGATGATCTTTTTTTGAAAAATGTTTTTCAACTCACTTATTTTCCACAAAACAAACGGAGCATTGGTCGTAGCTTACAATTACAGAGAAGTGTTAAACAATCTCACAAATATGTCACGTCTTAAATTTGAGTTTAAATCTCCCTAATCTCGTGATTACGTAAATTTATTGAAACTTGAAATTAGGGGTGAGCATAGTTTAGATGTGCAGTTCCCACCGTGGGTCCTGGAACTGCCTATTATGCATTCATCAATTAATATCATGGTGAACCTAATTTATATGTGGGTACTTCTTTGCAAGGAAAAGGTAAGAATAATAACAAAATCTGGGTCAAGGCCTTGCTTACTGTGATTTTAGGATGAATTCTCTCATTTGGACATTTTGTTCTTTTGCTTATCATTTGACAGAAAGCCAAATAAACTTTGAAGAACCATTTGTTTGAGCTTAAAATTTTCATTACAATCTCAATTGTTGTGCATATTCTTGTTTCAAAATATCATATTGAGTCAACCAAAATAAAATATACACATCAATGCTCAGTAACTATGACTGGATGTTCAAAGAGATGCATTTGTGAATAAGTGGCGAGGGATAAAAATAGATAGACGCTCACATCTAGAAAAGCAGCATCCAAGTAAGAGACGTTAATCTCGACGGAGCGCCTGTGAGGGGGCGAGAAAGACTGTAGGGTAAAGGGAAGCATCTTCATGTGTGCTCTATTTTAAGGACCGCGAGATACGAGTATGATTATCAGGAAAAGGGCAAAAAGCAAGCAAGAAAAACTCATTGTCACTTAAAGTTAGCTGGAAATTTTTAAACTATATATGCCAGTTCACTCCGAATGGGCGGATGTGGGGTTACACGCCTAGAATCGAGAAACGGACGAAATTTCGCAATCTTCCATATGTATCTTTGAAGACCACGGCTACCTTGGAACGAATGATAGAAAGGAATGTCATGTGGGCTTGCGCCGTAAAGAAGAGTTATTGTTGAGATAGAGATTTGTCCTCGAAGAGGATGCCCAGATAGAGATCTATCTCTTTCTATTGATAGATATATTGAGACATGGATATTGATCTGGTTTCAAGATCTATGAAGAAGAGAGATCCCTAAATATCTTTTGGAAAAAAAAAAGATGAATAGAGTTGATAGGGCGGAGTTAGCTGAAGGAAGGTCGCTAACGCAACCCTTATAACTCTATCTGTCTTCTTATGATGTTTGATGTTGACAGCTTTAGAGGCGAGAAAGCATTAACTGAATGTCCAAATCCAAAAGAAAGAAAGAAACTTTGTATATTGGTAATTCTCTAAGTAGCTTATCCAATAGTCATGATAACAATCCCTGACAGCCGATCAAAACAGTCCCGATTCCTTTGCACACCCTAACTTGGAATATCTCATTTTTCTTCATACAAATTAACCTTTTTTAGTTTTTTTTACAACATTTGCTCTTTTAGATATTAATTCAATGAACAATAAGAGATCATAGACGTTTGAATAATAAGAGCCTGTTTGGTAACGTTTTTACTCCAAAAAAGTGATTTTGATTAGAATGACTTTTTTTTATTTTGTTCCTTAGAAGAGTTTTAGAGTTTTAGAAAAACTAATTTTGATTAAAATGACTTTTCTAATTCTTTATAAAATTCGAACGCATTTGATAATCGACCAAAGTTTCAAAAATAGAATCGCGTTTGATAACTGTACAAAATTTTGTTTCTCTTTCTAATTTTTTTCATTTAAGTCAAATAACTATGTAGTCACTTTGTAATAATTTTATCCTAAATTGAAGACTAATTGTCATTTAAATCCTAAAATAATTTAATATACATTACATTTTATATAATAAATGAATCACAAATTTTAATATATGACGTTTGAAGTTAATTAAAGCATTGCATATTAAGAACTCATTTTTTTCTTTAAATGTTTTGTACCAAAATGACATCATTTTTGACCAAATAAAAAAAAAAAAAATCAAATTATCCTCCTTGATACAAGTACAAGTCCTTATTGATTTGTTCTTTGGAAAGATAATACACTAAAATTGTTTTTTTCCGCGAGTGCATGGTAGATGCCTTCATCTTTTGCGATATGTTTTGCAAAAGAGTCAAATATATGAAATATAGGAAATTTAGGCCCAAATTTATGAAAATGAGGTCAAACTAGCATAATCTAAGCTTCTTCTATTTTTAGGGATTTTTTAAAAAATTTGTGATTTTTTTTTAAATTTATAATTTTTTTTATTAGGTTGAGGGAAAGTGGCTCATTTATTAAGGGATGTGAGTTCATTCTATTTTATGATTCTAAAAAATGATTCTTTTTTAACTAATTTTTTTTATACAATTTTGCTTTAAAATTGATTTTGATTCTCTAAAACTGATAATCAATTAGAATTAGAATCATTTATGTTATCAAACATCGTTTTTTTTTTGTTTTAGGGAAAGGCAATTAATCAACAAAAATAGGGTTCATGGGCCCTTAAAAATTGAATGCTTTGATAACTATATACAATTTCTTAAACTTTTGTAGATTTATAAAATTTCGGGGAAATAATTTTTTTTTCAACTGTCATTTAAAGCAAATAATCACGTAATCACAAAATTATCATTTGAGAGAAATCGAATTGTAAAATCATCTTTTTACTAAAATAGAGATGCTTTTGATTTGTTCCTTGGAAAAATAATACGTAAAAATTGTTGCTCTTTCTCTTAATTTTTGAGTTTTTATTTTATTTTTAGAATGGATAAACTTATTTTCCATTACTTTTTTAAAAGAAATTTTATGAATTTTCCATTTTATGAAATTTTCATCTCCTAATTTTTCAATTTTTTTTCTATTTTTTATTAAATTTTTCTGAATTTTCCAATTTTGATTTTTATATTTTTTATTTTTAATTAATTTCTGAATTTTTTATTTAAAAAAAATTATCCGGATTGTCAACCCGGCCACCCTCACGGACTTTCGACAAAAGTGAAAGAAGATTATCGTTACCTTTTTTATTTTCAAAAGTATTCTTTTTTTGGAGAACCAAATTTTTTTTTTGTTATTTTTTGTCCAAAATTATTCGGTAACAGTAATTAAAATCGGAATTATTTACGTTATTAAACATATTTCTGATTTTTTTTTTATAGGAAATAGAATGAAAAAAACAGAAACGCTTATCAAGCACGCCCCAAGAGATCACAGGCGCATGTGATTTCGTCGGAAAAAAAAAACAATGAAACATGGGGTCATATTGAAAATCTCTTTTCGCATGGGAATTCTTCAAATTTTGATTTGTTTTATTTTAGACCCATCAAGCTCGAGCTATTTTTGATTGGGTCCCTCCCATAAACCCTACACTCTCAAAACCCCCAAAAGTTATGAACAGAGTTCATTTGATTTGCTCAAGCGAAGAGTACGAACCTCGTCTTCCCCAATTGTTGCTTCGATTTCACCAATTCTACTCAACCGCCTCCATTCGATGCAAAACATGCCTGCAATTTTCCTGAGATCGCGCATCAGATCTTCTTCGCATTCTCCAAATTGCGCATTGCGAACCTTCTCCATTCGCTCTCTGTTCAGTCCCGCCACTCCATCGAAATCCCAGTATGAAGTCCCGAAACCCTCTCGCATTCGCAGCTCTGGCTTCGTCGCTGGTTCCTGTTCACGGTTCGGTGCAGGTTGGGTGCGTCATTTGGAGGAGACATTGGGGAGAAGCAGCTGCCCGGTGCGTTTCGGGGGCTTGCGACTGTTCGCTGCACAAGCCGCCATCGAACCCGCGACCTCCGATGGCCTGACGGTGGAGGGAATCATTTCCAATCAGTGGACGATCCTCGAAGAGAGCGAAAGCGATTGGAAGAGCCATGCCGCCGCCATCGCTCAGTCCATAAGCTTAATCAAGCGGCGCTTGCAGGTAGAACAATGTCTTTTTTATTTTAATTTATCATTGAGTTGCCAATTAGTGATCGGAGTAGATTACTCAGACACGTTCATTTTAAATGGGGGAAGTTGCATTTTCATTCGTGTCGCAGTCCACAAAGTCCTAGGGAATTCCTAGAATTTAGTGCCTAAAGTTCACATTTTGAATATTCTTGGTGCCGTAACTGGGCTTTGAGAGCGAAGGTCAATCATCAAAGTGCGTTTTTGATGCTTTTAGTTAAAAAAATGTTGGTGTTTCCAGTGCGTCATAAGTTATTTGCGTGAGCGGTAATACTACTTCTGATGTAGGTAAAACTTTAACGAGGGACTCTTGATACCAATTTGATGTAGTCCGACTTGGAGGAGCAAAAGATAGCAAAAAGAATAACAAAGTGGGCTAAAATGGAGTTGGATTGAAGCTCGAATAGCAAAATATATATTCTAGGGTTTATAGAAACTAACTACATATATTGAATCAAGAGAAACTGATGACAAGGAAAACACTTAAAGCACTAGAACTAGGATTCTGCTCCTGCATCAACTTCTCTTTGGTCCAAATTGTAGCTTTCTCATATGTTCTTCAAGTTGAGCTACCGAAAATCTGCCATAAAAAAAAAATCAGTGGTTAGATTTCGACTTTTGATGATGATTTTGTGCACTTTTGACAGTGGAAGAAAATGCTGGTGAGGTTGGAGCTGTTGTCAACACAATTAGATAAGCCGGACCTTTGGGATGATCCTCAACATGCTGGAAAAATAAGCCGTGAACATGGTAACCTCATGGGTAAGATGAAGGAGGTGATGGAATTTGAACAGGAGTTGCTTGAGCATATTGACATGATAAAGCTTGCTCGGGAAGATAATGATGCCGACTTGGAATCGGTGGGCCCCTGGTTTCCTCACTAGGCATGTATTGTCCCTGTTTCATGTTGTGTCCTGTGCTGTGCTACTCTTCCAGTCTATATTAAGTCAGGACAAGTTATCCATGGAAAGGTTTGGCAGGAGAAAAAGACGATGGCGACACACCCCATACAAGAGGGAGGGGGTCCAAACAGCCTTGTCTACGGTCTCGGCAGCCTTCTTAAACACCCTCTAAACGAGCCAAACTTTGTGTTTCGAGATTACTAGTGTGTTTATTTAACTCACATATTAAAAGATCATGGTGTGAAGAGTATAGGGAGTAACTGAGAAACAATTGCACCCTGCCACTGGAGCAGCAGTTGTAAGTAGGATTTGTTATCCATCAGACCAAGTTTCACAATTACCTAAATCCCAGATATCTACTTACTGGCATATCGGCATTATTATACTTCTTAGTTAGCATGATACACTTTACACGTGTAATGTGTACTATAATTTAGATTGAACAATGCAATACTAGGATCCCTATCCCATGTTCATGTCTTGTCACTTTTGAATTTTCTCCCTGGTATCTGTATGGTTCTCATTCATTTTCTTTTGTCCCTTTATAGTCAAATTACTGTTTGTCCTTTTGAATTATTGGGTTGCAAATTGCTGGTGCTTTGCTTCCTTGCTGCATTTACAAGTGTGTTGGCATCATTTCTTCTTTCTGTTAGTGCAGGAATCATTGAAAGCTTTGCTCAGGATGAGAAGATTTTCAAAGGAGAAAGAGCTTGAAGCTTTGTTAGCTGGAGAGCATGATTCTTGCTCTTGTTTCATAGAGGTCCGAATCATGCATTCTTAACTCGTAATTGTCATGTGCTTGTTATGAGCACTTATATGTGCTGCATATTTTTACATTTTGGGCGAGCCTCTTATAGTATGCATAAGTGAGTTTGAGCTTACCCCCACCCAACATTATTTTCTTTAGTGCCTGGACAATCTAAGAATTCAGTTCTTTGCTCATATACGTATAAAGGTGCAAGCAGGAGCTGGGGGCACTGAGAGCATGGATTGGGCTGCAATGGTTATGAATATGTACAAAATGTGGGCTCAACACCAAGGATACGGAGTAACTGTGGTGGATGAAATGCCTGGTGAGATTGCGGGAATCAAGGTTCACCTCCTTACCATTGTTTCACATGTTACTAAATTCCTTGTTGTATTTTTTTCCCCTACAAGAAGCCTATTTAAGTATAATATTTGAAAGTGCGAAGTGTATTTAGCTATATGCATTTAGCTCTTCCTTCTTTTTACTTTTCCCTAGATTATTCTGTTTCTGTAGCTGAGTTGCTAATCGTGCTGACCTAGCATGTGTGTTTTAGCGAGCAACAATTAAAGTGGATGGTGAATATGCATTTGGATACGCCAAGGCTGAAGTAGGTGTGCATAGGTTGGTACGAATCTCACCATTCGACAGTAACAAACGGCGACATACTTCATTTGCTGCTGTTGCTGTAATTCCAATCTTGGGTGAGGGGTTTTCCCATGTGCAAATAAATGAATCTGATCTTCGAATTGAGAGATTTCGAGCTGGGGGAGCTGGTGGACAGCATGTTAACACAACTGAGAGTGCTGTGAGAATAGTTCACATTCCTACTGGAGTAACAGCGACTTGCCAAAATGAGAGGTAGACGGAATCAACCTATTTTAAGTTTTTGCACTGTTGACTCATTGCTGCACCATAATGAAATTTGGAAATTTGGATTTACCCTACAGGCTGCCCATTCATTCCTTTTTTGAGGCGCTGAGTTCTGTTGTCACCTTTTTCTGATATTGCAGATCACAACATCAAAACAAGGCTTCAGCAATGGCAGTGCTCCAGTCTCGGTTGGACCAGCTTGAGATGGCCCGACAGGCTCAGATGAATGCACAGCATACACAATCTCTTACAGAGATAAGTTGGGGCAACCAAATTCGTTCCTATGTCCTTCATGTATGCCGTAGCATCTGCTCCTCTCCCCTTAAAAACCATTTTATTTCGGTTATGTAGAAAGCTCTTCCTGACTGTGATTTTCTTCCGTCCAGCCTTACCGGATGGTCAAGGATCTCCGGACTAACCATGAGGTTTCTGACCCTGATTCCGTCCTAGAGGGAGATCTGGATGGGTTCATCTTGAGCTACTTGTCAGACTTGATGGACAAAGATGAAGCCAGCCCATGAATCTATCTGATTGGTTCTCGCTCGAGTTTTGGTCCTGCAGCAGAGATGACTACATCCTACATCCCTAGCAAGAACAAATTCATGATTGGCACTAGGGGGTGGGAAAATGGGCCTCAGCTGCATCTTAAGTTGTGGTGCATGCTGAAAGATTCTAGCTTCTTATACACTATCTTCGGATGGCTAATTTTTTGTCAACAGCCATGGTAGTTGAAGCGGTTCTCGACTCGACGACCAGATTAGCATATATTTTTCTGAGTAATGGCAGCAAATGGGTGAAGAAAACTAGCAGAATCGGACCTGCGCATATGATGTCACATAGCTGGGTAGTGATGAAGATATGTTAGGCGCCTTTTGATGGAGCAGGATTCGCTTCTCCTCGTCTTCTTCGTCGTCTTCTTCCTCTTTTCCAGTTTGCCTTACGGAATCCATCTTTTCCAAGTGGGTAGAGATTTGATCTTTGATGACCCAAGAATGTCGGACGTCCTTGGGTTTATGAGCTCTTGTATGAACAAATGACTTAGCTGCTTAACTTGTGAAGTTTCTCGCCCACACGATCCTTGTACTCGTTCATGTGCAATGTGCTGGAGACTTTAGTTACTCTCAAAAGGCTAAATTTCATTCCACAACAGCGTTGTCATGTGCTTGGTCAGCATCTTACATAAGCCTACGTTATGTACCTATATACTTTTTTTTTTTTTGGCGTTTTCTACATCTTATTAGTCAGAGTTTGTTATGGATACAATCTCAAAACATCAAAATTCCCTCGTGTCCTTTTTGTGCACAATTTCCATCCTTAAAATTACGGAATTCCACTCATATCCTTTTTGTTTCATCAACTTAATTTAATTTTGAAAATAAGAAGAAAGGACCGTCGATTTTTTTTTTTTTTGCAAAGTCAATTTAAGTGTTTCTTTTACAATTTGTCTACATATAACGAATAATGGATAAACCAAAATTTTGTTCGCACATTGCATATTCATTTATGTTACTTCTTTTTTGTCCGCATTCGTCTATGTTAGTTTATGTTGGGAAAAAGGTGTGTTCTTGTGCGGGAGAGAGAGAGAGAGAGGGGAAAAAAGAGAAAAAGAAAAGAATCTAATGTCGAGCAAGATATCTTACTAACTTTCACGAATTGCACTTTATTCTTAAATTTATTATGTCAAAGATTCAAAAATTTCACACAATTTTTGAAAATGACTTGAATTTCACGACTCTTTTCTTTCGAAAAATATTGCTCAAAAAATCCATCGGAAATCTTCATGGAGATGAGGTAGTTTTCCTTTTTACGATCGTTTCTCTTTCTCTCACCACAATCTAATTAAATATAGATTTGGAAATCTTCTTTTATTTCTAACACGATTATACATTGTAGCCCTCTCTCTCTCTCCCCAAATTTTCAAATTGAATTCCAAATTATCTTGTATGTCCTTTTGGAGATTCTGTTGCATTATGATAATTAACATTCATCCAAATTTTTTTAAAGAAATCATGCTTGTTATTTTTAATTCTCGTGCATAGATTTGTAAATCTTGACAATTTTCTATTCTTGATTTTGTATTTTTTTGTTTTGGCATGTGGCCCATTGTTTCCCGTATCGGAGCCGCGGTCTCCGACCGATAACAAAAGCAGCGACTTTTGCAGGGAGCGAGGCTCTCGGCTCAAGCAAGATCTGCGAGGAAGAGGAGGGAAACAGGTTGCGCCAATGGCGTCTTCTTCTTCCTCTCCAGCTTCGGTGATTACCCCAGAAGACGTCTTGGAGTCGCTCATGAACGACGGCACCATCGACGCTCTCCGGTTGAAGATCATCAATCAGCTCAAAGCCAACGTAAGCTCCTTCTCCCTTTTTCTGTGAAGTTCTGTTGCCCTTTTGGATGATTCGAGTTGTGGGGTTCGTGGGGTTGGCGCGGCTACGAGTTTTCGCCGATCCCTGGAGAGATTCCATGGAGGCCAGATTGTTCTTAGCTACTTAGCAGCTATTGCATCGTGCGTGGCTTTTTTTTCGGATTAATTGGTTCGTTTTAGTGGCCTCTCGTGATAATTTAGGGAGGGGGAGAATCTATACGTGATCGCCAGCTCTTGGCTTTTATTCGTTTAATCGTGTTTCTTAGCATAGGAAAGGAGGACTTGCTGCTCTTATACTCGTTGTTGCGCAATTGTTGACTTTCTGCTTTGGCTTCTCTTTGCATTTACTCTTTAGCTGCTTAAAGTTTCTTGTTTTTCTCTCTTATCTGGATGACGGTATGCAGGAAGAGCTGAAGAGCACCACAATTAAAATGGCAGAGCAGAGCAAAGTTCTTAATACCCCGGGAGCCGAAAAACAGACCAAGAGAGAGCTATTCGATGCCCTGCGCCAGGAGCTAGAGTAAGAATATACTCTTTTTTCAGTTCGAGTTATTTCATCACATAGCTGGTTGTGCACGTTAGCATTTCATTCACGCTTCAAACTTGTTAACTCCCTCCCCGTTGCTAGGGTAGTAAATGCATTTTCTCAATCAGCTATAGGGACAACAGTTTTGAGGTGCAATCTAGTGCTTATTAATGTGGCTTTCGGCCCTCTTGATCTTTGTGTCATCCATGTATTCCTAGTCTCTCACTGAAAGGGTTGACTGTCAAAAGGAAAGAGAGGGAGAGGGGGGGTCGATGTTGCACTAGTAGTTACGGTGCTAAACTGTAAGAGTACCCTTGGTGCTACCAGTGAGTCTTCTCCCTTTAAAATGCAGGAGCAAGGGAATGGCCGGTGGTTGTCCACCCTTACCAAGAATCGAGAAGTCTAGATTTTGATACCTACCTTCCCGAACATGCCTATTTGAGATGGTGGGGAAGGACATAAAAGAATTGAAAAATACTCCCTAGATAATAAGGTTGATACAGTTTCTACTCTTGCTGCCTCATGCCAAAATGCTGTTGCCTTTGCCGCTATAAAGAGCCGTAGGAGCTATGAGATCACCCCAAGGACGCCTTCAGCATCCAGGGGTCACGGACCAACCATAGATGCCAAAGGGGGAGTGTGGCCTAAGACAGCCTTTTAGATGGTCATGTAGCTTCGTTGGCATTGAGAAACCAATGCCTTGGGATCTAAAATTCAAAACCAGCAGTTATCTACACGGTGCAGTTGCCATGTACTAGAATTTAGTTGACTTTGGCTTTTTTGGGTCGACATGGAAGTTCACAGTAGGTGAGACTGAAAATCTGACCTCATTGTTGATTTCATGTAAAGTTTTAAATATAATGTTGGCAAATAATAAATGGGTGGTATGGGTTCAGAAGGCATTGGTTCTGTGGAAACATGCTCGTTTGCATCTTGGTAGCAAGATAACATAGTTGTCAAAATAAGATTCGGATCTTGAATTTTAACTCCCCCTTTTCCTAGCATGAAATTGATCAATGGGAATTGTGACTTGTAAACCTTGGAAACAAATTGGAAAGACCTTAAAAGGGAAGCATAGCTCACTTAATCTTCTGTATCAACTTCACAAATTCCAAGTATCTTGGTAATACATGTCGACTGCTGTTAGAGTTAAATATTTAATTTTGTCCTATCATAAGTGGAGCTCACAGACCTAAGACAGATAAAATGCGATTCTTTCATTCCTCAAGCATCCTTCCTCTCTCTCTCTCTCTCTCAGAGGGAAGGGCAGGTTGAGTGGCTGTAGGGGTTGGTGAATGAGCAGACTTGTCCTCCTAGCATCTTTTGTGGTTATAGTTGTAAGTTAGCGTCATCTTTAATTTTCTTGAACCCCAGTTGAGAAAAGATGGTGGAGAAATGGCTGTCTCTCCCTGAGAAGATGTTAGAGGGGGTTGAGGGACTTAAGAAATTAATTTGAAAGAGATGAGTTAATTTTTCAAGCTAACAAAGATGTGAATAGATTGAATTAGTCTCCTCTCCTGGCTGCTCTGCATGGGCAAATTGTAACTAAGTGTGTGTCTGATAATGATCGAAGTACGACTCTTGCTGAATCTGATTTATGCATGTGGGTTAGTTTGATCTTATGAATCACACGGTTTTAACGAACGTGCGACAAGCTGTTTGCGGCTAAATTTTGTTTCGTCAAGGAAGTTTATTCTTAGGGAAAGATCCTGTGTAAAGTCATACTGGTTGTATGGGCCACAATTAGTTTTATTCAGATAATTCAGATCCTTAAATTACCATGTTCTTCCCTATTTATTTGCTGTGCAGCTATACAGAAACATTTTAAGTATATGTTCGTCACCTTTTGATTTCCAAAGGTATGACATTTACTAGAAGAAGAAGTATGTTGATTCATTCAATTGTTGGCACACCTGTTAGGCTGACTGGCAGAACTATCACTTCTGGAGGAAGCTAATTTATTGGTGTGCATTGCTGGTGGACATTAGATGTTTATCAATTTGCTTGTGTTCATTTTTGTGCAGGGCCCCAGTGCTTGAGAAGGCCTCCAAATCAGTTTGGGAGTTAATTCTCGACAGTAACGGGTTGGGGAAGGAAATAAGTGAGACAGTAGAAAGAGTTTTCTGTCGATTAAGTGGAAGAGAAGCGCCACTATTTGTCGAAGCACAACCAGATAGAGCAAAAGATGAGTCCAGATGCAAAGAGAAGCATGCTAATGCCGACAATGGAACAGATGAATTCCACTCTGCTTCAAAGAAGAGAAGTTTTGGTGATATGAACCGAGAGTAGATGCATTTGTAAAGGAATCAGGCAATTCTTGCAGTCCTACATTATTAAGCACTTTAAGGACACGATCCACTCAGCTGAAATTATATGAAATGTGGGAGAGAGTCCTCTATGAGACCTTTAAGCAAAACTTTTTATCAGTCCTTTCTGGATGTGAAGCAGCATGTCAATTGTCAAGCAGCATCTTTGCGAAGATGTCATTGTCAGTTTTGTGACAGGACTTGCAGTTTTGAATATAACCATAGTTTCTATGCTCTGGTTGGTAGATCATGTTGAGGGCTATGAAGAGTGTGTATTTCACTTTTACTTTGTATCTCTAGTCTTAGTACCAGTAGTAGTAATGCTAGATAGTTGCTAATGAGGCTATTAACTTGGAGCTTTGAACATATTTTTGTATGCATTGGCTTCTGTAAAGGTTTAGGTGATCCATGTTCCTTTTATAGTGAATGTCAGGGGTTTCGGACATATTCTTAAATGCTTTTCAATGTTAAGCTTACAGTGCATCCCAACTGTGTAGGCATCCAACAAATTAAGTTTGTGAACCACATTACAGACTGCAAGGTGGAGAAGAAAGTGCTCTCATCCCGATTTTGTTTGTCCTCGGAAAAGCAATATGAACACTCTACTTTTTGGCTACAATCATCGTCCAGAAATAAAAATGGCCATTACTGTTAGCATCTAAGAAAAGTTGCTCTAAGTTGAATTGCCCTTTACTGTCAGCATCCATCATGTTCCTGTGTCTCACCCATTGCAGCTGCAAGGCATGAAGGCGGGAGGGCTTCAAACCGATATAGGTTGTTGGATACTTGAGTCACTTGTGAACTCTTGAAACCAGAGCGTTGCAACGTGCAGAATGTCTTTTTGCACTGCTTGGACAGTCTCTCTGGCTCAACGCAAGCAACCGGTGGTCGCTGCTTAGAAGCTTCGTGTAGTTTCTGTTGAGAACTGCTGAGCTGCTGAAGGAAATTCAGGATAGTGCCTCCTGAGAAGAGACGAAGAGTAAGCATCACTTCATGTTAGATGGATCAGATTATCAGTTTCTACTATATGACTAAACCTGGAAGTCATTTGTGTACACTGTAGTTCATCATCATATTGTGACAGGAAAGACTGGAATATGTGGCTAATTTATCCAACAAGATAATGAAGTACCGGCACAGAAGAGCTTGGCCGTCGGTGAAATCATCCGTCGGGATCCAAATCAGGTGATGATGGGGCTGCGGATCAATCTCCTTGTGGAAGGTGGGCGGCTGGTGTAACTGCACGGTGGTGACAGTGACTGGATTGCATTAGTTTAATGGTAACAAAATTTCGATTTCGAGTCAGATAATATATCATGTGCCACCTCTATTTCCAGGATTCCTGGCTTTGTTTCTTCAAGAGTGGCTCTCACAGCGAAAATGCCTGATCATTTTATCTCCATCTTATTCTTCAGACAGTTCAGGAGCACTTTCCTGACTAATTTCCTCGTTGCGAGGTAGAACTTTCCTACCAAATCTGCTTCATGTACTGAAGCAAACTGCACATACATATATTGTTGATGCAAAGAAGTGCGAACACTTGATTCAATAAATTGAAAGAACGAAAAATATAGCACCATTGAAGGGGAAAACAAAAACAGAGAGTACACATGAATATTTTTCAGTGCTAATGCTCCCAAAAAAGAAAAAAAATCCCAAATAGACACATATAGAAGTCTGTCACATGGACTCAATTCCATAACTAAATGTTGGGTTTGAGGAAGATATATGAAATCATCAACATATATCACCTTTTAATTGGGGTCCGGTCTGAACCAAAGCAAGACCAAGAGCTTAATAAAACAAAATACATAACAATGCTATAATAATATAAGGAAAACAAGCTATACGGCATAACATTTTTCCCTTATAATCACATCCAATCAACTTTTTTTTGTTTGTTGGCATATTTCGATCTACTTTTTAATGTTCTTTTAGTTGCTTTGTTTTGTGTTGGTCAATTTGTTTTTATAGGTGCGTTTAATTTGATCCATCTATAATCTGTCAGCACCATATGAGGAAATTTCAAGCTAATGCTGACAATGGAACAGAGGAATTTCACTCTGCATTAAAGAAGAGAAATTTTGGTAATATGAACTCAGAGTAGATGGATTTGTAAAGGAATTGTTGAGGACGTAATTTACTCAGCTGAACTTAAGCACAACTTTTCATCAGTGCTTTCAGGATTGGAAGCTATTGTCAAGCAGCATCTTCGGAAGATGTCAATCAGTTCTATTACAGAACTCTCAGCCTTGAATATAACTGTAGTTTCTATGCTCTAGTTGGAGGCTATTAAATTGTAGTTTTGCACATATTTTTGTATGCGTGGGCTTCAGTAAAGGTTGAGATAGAAGTGCGCTCATCCCCATTCTGTTTTCCTTTGTTTTGTTGCTGAAACGAAATGGTGAACGCTCTAATATGCAAAACTGTGAAAGAACAGATGAAAATGTGACAATGAAAAGAACAGAAAAGAAAAAGAGAAGCCACCAACATCTTCAACTCATCTTAATCCTAATATGCAAGCAAAACAGTTACTGCCCTCCTGATACATTCCTTAGCTCAACCCAGTTTTCATTTCTTGAATCTTGAATCAGGGTTTGGCACACGACATTAGTTCCAAGGTGATTCATTGAGCGGTCTTTGCTCATAAGCTTGATGGCTAATCAAAGATGCAAGTTGCTCATTAGTTTTTCCTTGAGACGCAGAGGAACCAAAGTTGAATTGGCTGTTACCCATTGCGCCGCCATTGCTAGCAGATCCTCCTGCACTCGACGAGCCTATTGGTGGTGTGAAAATCTCATTCTGCTCTGAGGGACCAATGAATTTCCTGCTACTATTAGCATATCCATCATGTTCCTGTCTTAACTCCCATTGCATCGTCATTGCATGCAGAACCTACTGCACTTGACAAACCTATCAGTGATGTGGAAGTGCTGTTAATTGCAGGCGGAAGCCTTGGGTGATACCAACTGATTGGATCGGGATCCAAGACTAACTACTGCTGTGCATTTCTCACATTTGTTGGAGTTTGCAGGGTCTCGACCCCTGCTTCTCCAACATAGGGTGATTTTGAATGTTCTCTATGATAGAGAGCTGATTCGGCTGCAGCACGTATAGGTGGAAGGGGTTCGAACTGAGAGAGGTTGTTGGATACTTCAGTCAATTGTGAGTTCTCGAATCCAGAGTTTCCAGAGTTGCTAAAGGAAGTTCAAGATAGTACCTCCTGAGAAGAAACGAAGATAAGCATCATCAGTTTCTATTATATGCCAAAACCTGTGAAGTCTTGTGTCTACACTGTAGTTCATCATCATACAATGACAGGAAATACTGGAATATGTGGCTAATTTGTCCAACAAGATAATAAAGCACCAGCGCGTAAGGGCTTGGCCGTCAGTGAAATCATCCGCCGGGATCCAAATTGGGTGATACCGGGGCTGCGGATCAATCCCCGGTGTAACTGCCCGATTATGACAGTGATTGGATCCCTTTAGTATTGTGGTAAAAAATGTCAGGTTTGAAGTCCGATAAATTTCCAGCGTCAAATTATGTCATTTGCAAGATTCCCAGCTTGTTTTTCAATTGTGGTTCTTATAGCAGAAATGTCCGACCATTCTATCTCCTTCAGACCGTTTGCGAGCCCTTCCCAGACTTATTTGCTCGTTGCGAAGTTGAACTTACCTACCAAATCTACTTCATGTTCCGAAGCAAACAGCACATAAATATAGTGTGAATTTGTAAACGGAAGGAAATAAACGAAAACAAAAATTCTTCTCTTCTTCATCAATTGTAAATTACGTACAACTGACATTGAATCTTAGTTACCTGCCACGAACCGATTTTGATCAATGTAGCCGGAACTCGCCCGGCTTTTAACTTCTCTTTGTGGCGAAGATTCCCTAGAGGGTTATCGCCTTGTGCAGAGGACCAAAGGGATTTAATTTCTCGGACAGAGCAGTCTGCACTTGGTTCGCGAAAGAGTCGTCCTTATCGAGCCATAGCCCAAGCGGATCCAAGTTCTTGAGAGTCTCAGCGGGTTCCTTAGCCTACAAAAAGACAATAATAGATCATGAACATCCGAAAAAGTGTCGGAGATCTTTTCGTGCATGCCGAGAAAGTTTCTAACTTGTCTCAGTAGTTCAAGAATCTGTTAACCCAAGAAGAGGCCTACATGATACATTGGCATTATTGTTACTATTATGATAAATTTCATCTTTTTAGCTTTTTTATCATCATCTTAAGAATCTGAAGAAGAAGGAGAACCTAGTCGCTAGACTCTGGTGGAGATTTTGATGGTTCCATGACAATGCTTCGGTCGCCTGAAACTGTTTGATGAAATTGCGACCGAGCAGTCCGCAATTGGTTCATAAAAGAGTTGACGAACCTTATCCCGCGCAGAGCCAAGTTCGTGAGAGTCACGGCGAGTTCCTTGGCCTGCAAGAAAGATAATAGTAGATGATGAACATTGGAAAGCTTGGCAACCAACATGGAAGTGGGCAAACCGAAGAAGGAGTTCGCGAGGAGCAAGTTGCGGTCCAAGAACCGAGTGGCCGTCAAGACAAGAAGTCAAAGGAGAAGGAGCGACCGCCCGAAGAAATCATCCAACAACCCGAGCTGGGAGCACCGAGGACGGCACTCGAATGGTGGGGGAGAATGTCAAGGACCGAGGTTGACAACCGGCCGATCATATGGCCCAGAAGAACCTTAAAACGACAAGACACTTCACATCTAGGTTTTTTCTAGGGTTTTCTAACATTTTTTAGAATATTCTGAAGGGTGGACAATATGATAATTATCCTGTACTCTTGACTTTTCCTATCTAATGTTGGTAGCTAAGTAGATCGGAAGATGCGATCTTAGTCTTTGGATCGAGATACGATCAACGGTTATAACGAGAGCCCTCTATTATATAAGGAGATATCCTCCTCTCATTTTGATCATCCAAGAAATACAAAAAGCATTCTTCTCCAGCACCATCATTTTGATCATCCAAAAAATACAAAAAGCATTCTTCTGCTTCTCTCTCTAGAACACAAGCTGCTTCTCTCTATAGAACACAAGCTGATAATAGACGAGGGAGGGCTAGACTCCTCGCCTGAGCAACTCTTGCCCAAGACTCGATTTTCTATTAATTCTATCCAATTTGACTAACGAAAAATACTCATGTTTTTTTTTTATAAATATTCTCTCTTTTACGTGGTGTCCTAGGTGGGTTAACTAAAGCACTAAAATGACGTCGTTTCGATCCAAATCCTAATTTTTACACAAAATTTTATTATAATTAGCTTTAAAAATCCAAAAAAAAATCATAGAAAAGAAAAATTAAAAAAGATTTAAAAAAAGAAAAAAAAATAGGCGGGAGGCTTGGGACCATAGACCCACCGCCGGTGGATTGCGATGGCCAATGACTCTTGCTTAATAAATTTGAGAGAGGGTCACAACCCTCTCCCGGTTCTATGCTGGCCCGCACTGGTCGATGGCCGACAACTCTTGCTTAAATCTGAGAGAGGATCACAACCCTCGTGGGCTTCTATGCTGGCCCTTGCCAAGACATCAACAATCCGATCGTCCATAACCGACGCCCCAATCTTCAACAATTCAAGGAGGCCTAAGTCGCTACATGGATTAACCCTCAAGAGTCTGCATGCATGGTGGGACCCTACTTATCCAACATAGGGAGAGTTTAAATGTTCTCTAAGATAGAGAGTGGAATCGGCTGCAACTGCAGGAGTGGAATCGGCTGCAACTGCAGGGCAGAGGCAGAAGGCTTCGAACAGAGAGGTTGTTGAATACTTCAGTCATTTGTGAATTCTCGAATGCAGATTGTTGTGGCGTGAAAGATGTTGGTTTTGCACTGTTCGGAAAGCCGCTCTTGCTCAACTAAAGCAATCGATGGTGGCTGCTCAGAAGATTGATATAGTTTCTGTTGAGGACTCTGAAGGAAATTCTAGATAGTGCCCCTGGGAAGAGACTAGGAATAAGCACTACTTCCTATGAATGGATCGAATTGCCAGTTTCTACTTTATGAGTACGCCTGTGAAGTCAGGAAGGAGTCGTCCTTGGCCTGAGCAGAGACAGAGTCTCATCGGATTCTTGAGCATGCAAAATAATAACAGTAAGATCATATCCATCGTGCATGGCAAAAGGAAAAAAGGAAGAAGAAGGTTTATCTTGTCCATGCAGTTCAAGAACCTGTCAACCCAAGAAGTGACCTAGATGGCACATTGGAGTTAGCATTACTATCATGATGGAAGCAGGAGAAGAACATGAAGAATAAGAAAAAGATCAAGAAGAAGAAGAAGCTCGTCGCCAGATTTTAGTGGATGTTTGAATAGCAGAGAAGCGAGAGAGAGCAACTGCACTCAACTGTACTTTTATTTGTAGATGCAAAAAAAAAAAAAGGTGCCAGCACAAGAAATTCACAAAATTTGAAGAATAAAAGAATAGCACTATAGCAAAAAAAAAAAAAACCTGAAATGAATATGTCAAAATTATGCATGAGCAAATTTAAAATAGATGTCAAAATTATGCATGAGCTAATCTAAAATAGAAGTACATACCTTTTTATGAAGATATCCGAGGCTAGTTTGATAGATAAAATCAACACCGTCTACTTTTTTTTTTTTTTTTGGTCGGTATATTTCAGCCTTCATTTTTGTGTTCTTTCAGTTGCTTTATTTTGTGTCAATCGATCTATTTTTTTTAAGGCTAATTAATTTTATCAATTAATAGTGATTATAATCTCTCCTAGCCATGCAAAAGAGTATCCCTCCCAAACAATTACTTTTTGCCAAATTTAAGTACTGTGTCTTTGTTGGGGACGATGAAGCAAACCTCTCTTTATTATGGAATTAACTTAGTCAAGAAAAAACTAAAACAGAATTAACCCGAAAACCAAAAAAAAAAAAAAAAATCCCTCGGTTCGCTTAAATTCATAGAAGGCGGCTTGTATGGTTAAAAATGACAGATAATGACTAACAAATCGGAATCAAAGTTTTCCAACTTGTACGAGTTTTGTGGACAACATTACAGACTGCAACTCATCCTAATCTCACTTGCAAAACTGTGACTGCCCTACTGATGAGTTCCTCTCAGCTCAACCCAAGTCTGTCATTCCTCTTGAAAAATCAGAGTTTGAGCAGAGAACATCATTTCCAAGGTGATCCACCGCGCGGCATTTGCTCATGAGCTTGATGGCGCATCAAGGTTTCGAGTTGCTCATAAATTTGTTCTTCAGACACGGGGGGTACCAAAGTCGAATTGCCCGCTACCGCCAGCATATCCATTATGTTCCTGTCCGATGCCCATTGCTTCGCCATGGCTTGAAGAACCTACTGCGAACGAACCTACCGGTGATGGGAAAGTGCCGTTCTGCTCCGAGGGACAGAACATGAGTTGCCCGTTACTGTTACAAAATCCATCCATTGCATTGCCATTGCTTGTAGAACCTGCTGCACTCGGCGAACCTATCTGTGATGTGAAAGCGCCATACTGCTCCGAGGGATAGATGATGAATTGCCCGCTACTGTTCACAAATACTTCATGTTCCTGTTTGACACCCATTGCAACGCCATTGCCTTCAGAACCTACTGAGCTCGGCATACCTAGCAGCGATGTGAAAGTGCCGTTCTGCTCCCGGGGACCGATGATGAATTCCCTGCTGCTGTTAGCATATCCATTATTTTCCTGTCCGACACCCATTGCATCGCCATTGCTTGCAGAATCTATTGCAATCGGCGAACCTATGTGTGATGGGAAAGCCCTGTGAATCGCTGGCGGGTTATACGAACTGATTGGATCAGAGAACAGCCGCCGTTGTGTATTCCTCATGATTGCAGGAGTTTGCAAGGTATGGACCCCTGCTTCTCCAACATAAGGCGAGTACAAAACTTCTCCAGGATAAAGGGCGGGACTGGCTGCGGCCGCGGGGCTTGGAGGCGGAAGGGCTTGACCCCATGGAGTCATTTGTGGATTCTCCAATCTGTAGTTTTCGAGTAGTCGAGAATCCGATACTGTGTTACACCAACAATTGAGAGAAAGAAAGTGAGCCTGTGATTGTTTTGAGACAAAATTTCAAGTTTTCATACATACAACCTTAGTGAAAAAGAAAGTCTCAAGGTGACAAACTTTCTTGCCGAGAACCACGACAAGGACGCTCCATACCTGACATTGGCGGAGCAGAATCTTTGCATAGAAGGGCTTGTCGTATCGCTGCTTCATATGATCGTCTCCGCTGGGGGGTCAACGCCGGCGTATACGCGCTTTGAAGAAGGACCTGATGCGCTTGTGGCGTCGCGATTACTCCTCTTGGAGGATGTTCTATATTGAAGTGTTGCAGCGTGCAGAATGACGTTTCTGTGCTGCTTGGGAAGCAGCTATGGCTCAACTCAAGCAAACGGCGGTCACTGTTCAGAAGGTTGACGTAGCTCTTGTCGATGGCTGCTGGAGGAAATTCGAGGTAGTGCCTCCTGAGAAGCACGTTCTGAGGTTCGTCATCATAGAATCACATGAAAAACTGGAATATGCGGCTAATGCATCCAACGAGATAATAAAGTACCGGCACTTAAGCGCTTCGCCGTTGGTGAAATCATCAGTCGAGACCCAAATCGAGTGATGCCGGGGCTGCGGATCAATCTCTTTGTAGAAGGTGGGCGGCTGGTGTAACTGCGTGATGGCGACATTGACCGGCTCGCATTAGTAAAATGGTGAAAAAATTGTTGGATTTGAAGTAGATAAATTTTCATGGTAAAGAAACATATGATGTGCAACCTCTATTTCGAGGATTCCCGGCTTGTTTTCTTCAATAATGGCTCTCATAGCTGAAATGTCCGACCATGATATCTCCATCTTGTTCTTCAGACCGTTCTCGAGCACTTCCCAGACTAATTTCTTCGACGCGAAGTAGAATTTTCCCACCAAATCTGCTTCATGTGCAGAATCAAACTGCACGCATATACACCATTGTTAGTAAACAGAAAGAAAGGAAGTAAGAAAAAGAAAATTTCTGCTCTTCCTCGTCAATAGTAACTTATCAAGAAGTTGCTAAAATATTCAAAAACCAAATCAAATTTCACGTTGGTCCGACTATAAATTTTTTCGAACGTTGGACCAAAATCATCTAGCCGGAAGTATTAGGATATTTAAATATTAAACCATACCGTCATCTAACGTCATCTAACGTCATCTAACGACATAACAGTTGGAAACGGTCTCACAGACTGCTACAGAATCAATACCAAAACTTAATTACCTGCCACGAACCGATTCTGATTAACGTAGCCGGAATGTGTGTGGCTTTTAACTTCTCTTTGTGTTCAAGATCCGCTTGGGAGTTACTGACTTGTGCAGGAGGACGAAAGGGCTTTGATTTCGGCAATGGGAAACTTCTTGTTTGGTACACGTAAGGGCAGGTCTTATTGAGCCTCAGCCCGAGCAAAGGAAAGTTCTGGAGAGCAGCAGCGGATCCCTTAGCCTGCAAAAAGAAAAGTAAACAGGAGGTCATGAACATCCAAAAAAAAATTCAAACTTGTCTGCACGGTACAACAATCTGTCAAACCCAGAAGAAACCCAGATGACGCATTGACGCTATCATCACGGTTATGAGTTCATATTTTCGCTTCTTGATGATTCTTGACACCATAACCAATCTGGGAAGAAGAAGAAGAAGAACCTGATTCCTGGATTCTGGTGGAGGCTTTGATGGTGACGCCATGGAGATGCTTCGGTTGACTGAAACCGCGAGACGAGATTGGGAGCCAAATAAGGATGAAGAGCAGAGAAGAGAAGAGAAGAGGGAGAGAAGAGAGAGAGAGAGAGAGAGAGTGGGTGTGATGATGACGAGAGGGAAACCAGTTGCAGAGAGGAGTGAGAGCATTGCACGCAACTCTGCTTCTCCTTATAGTTGCAGAAAAGCGCCAACACCAGATACACAAAATCTGAAGAAGAAAATAAAAATAAAAATAAAAACAGAGAGAAAGCCACATGAATATGTCCCAACCATGCATGGGCTAATCTAATATATGTAAAATACCCAAAAGAAATCCGAATAGAAATACATGTATTAGACTTCTCTCTCTTACCCGAATCGGTTTTTTTTTTTTTTCGGATCAAAGGATTGGAGTCGATTTTATTTCGCCGTTGTTAAGAAAACACATAGAGTCGATATACATCTCTCTCTAGAGGGTGAGTCTCGTGGCTAGTTTAGTACGTAAAACCGATCACATATCATAACGATTCAACTTCTTTTCTGTGTTGGTATATGCTTATATATGCTTCTAATTATTCTTTTGGTTCCTTTATTTGGTGCGATCGAGTTGATCCATTTGATTATAAGCAATATCTCTCTGAAGAAGTCCTAAACGGATGATGCTCTGCGCATAGGATTGTTCTCTAATATTTGATTTTCCAAGATAAGTAAGAGAGAGAATCTTGACTGAACTTAAGAGTCCTACAAGATCTGACTACGGTCTGTTTGCTGGATACGATCAGGGCCAAATCTATTTTGAATTTTTATTCACTTGTCCAACCGAACGGAATTAACTTAGCAACGAAACCTCCCCCACAAAAAAAAAAAAAACAGCTGGCAATTCAATTATTTTGCATTTTTTCCCAAAAAAAAATTATGTTGATAGCTTAGTATTTATCGAGCTCATGTTTGACTGAGGTTGAGAGAAGCATAGGAGACAAGACATCTAGCTAGTGTGACTTTTATTAGCATGGGACTTTTATTTCATTCTTCTCACTTTCAGATTCAGCATTCTTTGTAATGTCGAATGTCAACTAGTTAGGATTAGAGCATAAATCAGAACCAGAAGCTGATCCCCCTTATATTAGCCTCTTCAGATTGTAATTTGGGCATGTGAGTGGAAACATGCACACATAACTTTTCTGGATTACTAAGAAATCTTCATGCAGAAATGCCGCTGCTTTAAATATATTTTACGTCGCGGTGTAGTTATTTTTCCGTGACCCCAAAAAAGTTTATTCTCCAGCGTCTTAATTATTTATCCGTACATTTAGTAGGAATAGCGGTTGAACCTTCCATGGAAAAATCCACATGTGAAATGAGAAAACAATTCATAATTAAATTTCGCTACATGCAACGAATTTGCGAATTTCCCCACGATAGAGGGCTTGGAGGAGCTTCAAGTCGAAAGCATGAGAGTGGTCATGTCACTTAAAAGGCATTGTCAAATCTAAAAGTTTAGCTCATCAGATTCGACGATTCAAACATACCAAATGATGCACCCGGCGCACAACAATTATTCCTCAAGCCAAGCTCGATCTCGAACAATGCTCAATTGCCATTCACCTGGGAGGGAAAATGACATGTCATGAAGACCAAAGAACTAAAAGTGGGACCTTTTTCCTTTCTAAAGTGGAAAAAGATCGGATTGCACATCAACTATGGAAATTTGATGCCAAAAAGGTCACGTAAATTTTCAATAGTGGCCGCCGTCCCAATAGGCAATAGCAAGCACTTGGAAATGGAATGGACTCAATGTGGCATTGGCTCTAGTCTCCATATGATTGATGAGTCCTCTCATGCAAGTCTTCTTCTATATTTACTTCAAATTCAGTTCAAATCCACAATGGGATGGAAGAGAAACTAAAAGGTAACCTTCCAAGGAAATATCCATTCCAAAATTTACCGCCTACTAAAGTTCTAATTACTCTTGAGGAGAAAATTACCAAAGAATCATAAATTTATTGTGATTGTGCCAATTCAGTCCTAATTTTTCTTTGCCAATTCGGCCATAACCTTTCGCATTTGTGCCAATTCAATCCGCCCGGCCAATTTTTTGCTTGAAATCGCTAACGTGGACAATTTGTAATAATATTTTAATATTTTTTTTTGAATATTTTATAATTTTTCTTCTTGTTCTTTTCTTTACTTCTTTTCTCTAAACGTAGGGCCGGCGAGGGTCGGCCGTCAACGCCACATCAGCAATTTTTGGCAAAACTAGTCAAATGGCTGAAATGACACGAAATAAAAAAGGCCTAAAACCGAATTGGCAACCATGCACGGAGACAATAATGTTATGTGTTTGAGCATATTCTCTTGTCATATAACGAGGAGTTTCTTGCATGTGGGAGCACTTGGGAACATTCAAGTTCCTCGTCACGATGCAAGATTGTCATAATCACTAAAGTAATGGGATTATTCAGCCAAATACTTTATCTTATAATATGAAAACTTGGGCACGTGTAACTCATTTTTGCATTTAAAGATATCTGGCAGGAGGCAACTCAGGAAATCTCTCACCTTTGTGTAACTTTTTGAGTTGATCCACCAGTTCAGTTAAAGTGAAAGAGGATCCAGAGCAACTTCTAGGCAGATGGATAAACATTGATTGAAGCCATCATTCATATGACCGTGGTTATGCATTAATTTGATATTATGTTCTTGTCTAATAAATAAGTGGAAGGAAGCCTGTTGGTGTGATGCTCTATTTGCTAAAGATTGAAACTCATTGGGCGTGTAACTTAGATGCAAATTTATAAGTAGGCTATTCTATGAATCAATGTTTCTATTTTTTTTTATTATTTTTAGCATTTTTGTCTAATCGGGAAAAATTTGGAGACCCGAGATCCGTTGGTTTGCTAAATATCTCGCTGATGTTTGTCGCGCCGCCTCCGCACACCGGTTAAAGTTGGGGATGCGATAGGAGTGCGAGATGGACGATTGCTTTAGTTTCCAACGGCATCTCTGGCACCCAAAATCGATCATCACATGCCAAGTATTTCGATACTCGGCTATTGGTTTCGAGTCGACAGAAATACGGAACTCTTGATGTACTTAGAAAATCTCTCTGTTCCAATTTCCGGCTGTTTCTGACCAAAAAAAGAAAATTTCCGGCGGTTATTTAAGTAAAATTAGTGCTTTCCACTATTTCTTCCCTTGGGATAGAGCTTAGAAGTGGATTCCAATCAAGCGATTAAACAGTATACGGGTCAGCATCTCCAACGAACTTTATTATCCAACTACTCGATTACTTACTTTGGCTAGTGACCCCAACGACCTAGAAAATTCAATTAGGTATGCAATCTCTTTTTGCCATCAAATTATTGCGCAATTAACTGAAAGTGATTGGTGAGTTTAATGGATTCCGCTAGATTATATTCAATAAACCCTAAAGAAATACTCAATATTTGAGTGTATGTCTCTTCTCAGTGTTGCATATCGTGTTGATTTTGGAAATTATAAGATCTGTGCCAATTCACTTCTAAATTTTTTTTTTTATCAAATGAGTATTAAACCTTTTGTATTTATACTAATTCAGTCTATTTGACTAACTTTGATAGGCCGATGCTGATGTGGCAATTTGAAATAATATTTTAATATTTTTTTTAAAAATTTATTTTTTCTTTTATTTCTTTTATTTCTTCTCCTTCTTCTCTCGGCCCGGCCGCCGGTGATCGGCCGAGGCGAGCGCCGATGAGGTCGAGCCGGCCGCTTGCGAGGCTCGACCTCGCCCATTGAGAGCCGGCAACTAGCTCGAGGAAGAAAGAGAAGAAAATAAAAAAAATAAAAAATGAAAAAACGAGATAATTTGAAAAAATAGTAAAATATTATCTAAAATTGCCACATCGATATCGCCCAAATGAACTAAATTGACACAAATACAAAACATATAGGACTCAATTAAAAAATATTAAAATTAAATTGATATAATTATAATAACTTTAAAAAAATTAAATGATTTTCTCATTTTCTATCGACCCCACAAATTTTTTTAAGCCCTGGGGTTGATGGACGACCCTTTCGCGGGGGCTGCTCAAAAACCTTCAAATGGATAAGAGAGAAAGCTAAGCACACCAAAGGGAAATGATTGGGAAAAACTAGATTAGAAGATTTTGCACATCACTCTCGCTCTTTCCACGCAACTTTTCCCAAAGTCTCCGTCGATCTCGAGAAGGCGGGCCACGACCCTTTTGACTCGAGTAGATGACCCAACCATTTTCTAGGGAAAGCAGAAGTTTGGGTTTGATGGGGAATCGATTTTAGATTTCGCAGTCGTCACATGCCACTCCCAACGTCGATTAAATTTCGAGCATGAGGCGAAATTCGCAACCGACACGGTGGAAGGATGAGATGTACTTTGAAAGTGTGGCACTGGCACTAGCTTGGTGGTTGGTCCACACCCATTTTTGTTTAACCTATTTTGATCCATTTTCATATAATGTAAATCTACTAACTTATACTCCTATTCGATTTATATTTTTAAAACAATTTCATTTTTAACATAATGTAGAGTTAATTATAAATCTATTTATGACTTATTTAACTCATATATTATATTTGAATCCACTTATTGAAAATAATCAATACATATATAACGACTCACTCAATCCATTACATAGAGATTAAAAATGAATTTATGATCGATTTCGATAGATTTATGCATGGTCCACGTCATGCTCTCTTCAATACGCACTAAAGAGATGCGTAAAGCTAAGATACTGCCCAGGATCTTTGGTGGGATCCATTTCATCTCGAGGATGAAGGAAGGAAGCCCATGCGTGGAGCTTGGGAATCAAAGTCGCACGTCTCGGCATCCATCTGTTACCACCCCTTTTGGATTTGTACGTTGAAGCATCGAAAAGTCCACGTTGGCGTGCTCATGAGTGGGAGTGCTTTTGCCCTAGCTGAGCTTTCGGGTCTTGAATTGATGTTGCGGTTCGTTATTTTGCCCTAGTTGAACTTCTATACCCTTCTGATTTGATGTGCTCATCATTCCATTGAAACGTCCACGACCCACTTTCCAAAATGTACATATTCAGGTCGGCCAAGTTCTCTCTTCATCCTTCAACCAAGGTGCGAGGGCCAATTCCTGCGGTGGATTTTCACTTGAAACCCTAGTGAGCTGAGCTGTCTATGCCAAAAGTTACTAAACACATTCATAAATTATTGTTATTATATTATTACGTTTCCGTGCTATGGTAGATCGATTGAATGGCTACAGGCATACGATGTAACTTTCGTTCTTTGCATGACTAATTACGTACAAGGATTGCTAGCGTTGGATTTTTTGCTCGAGCTTTACTTTGATCCGTGAGGTTAGCGGCATGGTCGCGGGTTCGGAATTTCT
Source organism: Rhodamnia rubescens (assembly GCA_021437795.1). Classification (NCBI taxonomy): domain Eukaryota; kingdom Viridiplantae; phylum Streptophyta; class Magnoliopsida; order Myrtales; family Myrtaceae; genus Rhodamnia; species Rhodamnia rubescens. The sequence continues at coordinate 1,643,793 of JAILYA010000058.1, forward strand.
AATTTAAGGTGGGAAAATTTGCTAGCTAAAAGATGCTAATCTCCGGCGATTCTGAAGTGCTTCAAATATTGAAAGGCTACTACGGACAGCAGATTTGAGGGAGTTGGCACCAACACTGACATGACATCACTTGCCATTTTCTTTTCCTCAGCGTGCGTCGGCCGCGGAAGATTCATCCTTTCACACTGAAACTTCGGTCAAGGGGACCCGCTCGATGATCATCAAGTCGTTGAGCTCGTCGCCTCAAAAGTCGAAAGCCTTCGCTGAATGGTCATCACACAGAAAGAAGACCTCTTCCAACTTTCTAGCTCAATTTATTTTACAAAAAATGAATAATTTAAAATATAATCATTTCCATTGATTGAAAAATTAGACTGTAAAAATTATTTTCAACACGCAAAAAATTTATATTAACATCTTTGTAGATTATACATTATTTATTGTTCATTTTTTCTTGGGGTTTCCTTTCACAAATCTATTGCTTGTACATTTATTGATTTATATATTTTCCATTTGGGTTGTTTGCGTGCGCAGAATTAGGAATTTTGTAAAATGGCCTAATTTCTAAAAAATGAATAATTTAAAAAATATTATTTGAAAAATAATCATTTCCATCGATTGAAAAATTAGACTGCAAAAAATATTTTCAACATCGCAAACAATTTATGCTGAACATCTTTGTAAATTATAACATTATTTATTTGTTCATTCATTTTCTTACAAGGACTTTAAATCATAACCTACTTGTACCATATTATTGATTTATATGAATACTCCATTTTGAAGGTTAGGGAGTTCGCTGTCCGTTGCCACTGCGCTAGTAATTAGGAGAAGATTGTAGTAAAAATAGGCTTAATTCTTCAAAACACTCCCAAATTCAAGTCAAGTTTCAAACCTGTCCTGAACCTTTTTTTCTCAAGAAAAAACTCACAATTTTAGATTCAATTTTAAATCTGCCACGAACTTTTTTTTTTTTTTTCGAGAAGAAATCGCCATTTTTTACTCTAATTTCAAATATGCTCCATTAGTCCTCTGTCCAAAAATCCCCATTAATCATCCCTAATTTTCATATCCTAGAACAATTTCATTTTGAAGAATTTCTTTATTGGGGTGGATTTTATATCCACACGAAAAATGCCACGTCAATCCATACCTCTTACCTCATTGCTATGCTAAAGTGTGTTTTTTATCGACGTAGAAATACCAATCAAGTTGGGACTGAACCCACGGGATATATTTGATAATATACTAAATATTTATGATTTTTTTAGACAAAACGAAATTCGACGTAGATTTGAGACTATACCTAAAGTTTTTATTTTTTTGACAAAAAAAGTTCAAGGAGATTTGGGACTTGACCTATAGTTGGGGGTTTGTCCGAGACAAAAAAAAAAGTTCGGGCAAATTTAGAATGAATCTAAAGTTTATGATTTTTTTAAGGAATTAAGCCAGTAAAAATAAGATATACGTAATGTTGTCGTTGACCGGCGTAGAAGCGAAGATTGCTTCGCAATGAATCCATGCTTCAAAATCGACGACGCAGATTCGTATTATATTACACATTTCTATCCATCGAAATTTTTTAAAAAAAAAAAAAAAAATTTTTTTTTGTTGGCATTTTTGACATCTTAGAGTACGCTATCAACCTGATCAGGTGTCATCACGTTCTCAATGCCCCAACCGCGACCTGGGAACTTGGGGCGAGGGACCCAAACGGATAGTTCCGACATTGTTTCCGGAGCTGGGGTCTCGGGCCGTGGCTAGAATTCATGAACGCGAAGGGATGTCGAGTCTCTTTTTTTTTTTTCCGGGTAGGAAAAGCGATGTCGAGTCCTTACCAACTTGGCTAACCAACTTTTTGGTTGTTCGAAGAACCTTGAAAGGGTCCTCAAATCATTGAATTTCAATGGGCAATTACCTCGTTGATGGGCCGGACTACGTGAGCTCGGCCCACAATCTGTCCTTCAAAGTGTTGACTTTGATCCCAACCTTCATAGGCTTTGAAAGAACAATCGCGCGTTTGATCGAATCGCCCGGTTGGTTGCCACTTACCACCCCTCCCTACTTCGTTCAACTCCGCACACACTCCACGTGGGCGCTCTAGATATAGAAATTTTCCCCTTTTGATGTGGTCCCTAACCTCGAGATCTGACCGGATTGGGGCTAAATCTGAATTAGGGTTCTTGAGTCGGCGCATTAGTGCTGGGAAGCGATGGATATCCAGAAGAAGAGAGTCCAGCTACTGGTCTGCGTCGCCGGCATCATAGCTCTCAGCATCACAGGTACTGTAATTTCATCGATCTGCTCCCTCATTCCCGCTGTAATGTCGTTTCCCTCTTTCCCCGTATCTGCAAATTTCGGAAGCTTAGATCTTGGTAGGAACTTGGTCTGGGGAATTGGAGCGATTATGCAGTTTGGTTTCAGTGATATGCGAGTTCGAATCTTGGACTGGAATTCTTTGTTCGGAATACAGAACTAGGTGATCAGCGTTCCCGCTAGTCGAATCATGGTGCTTGCGTTTGTGCGTTCTGTTTAGAATCTCCTTTTCCTAATTTTGGAAACGTGATGTCGAGGTAAATCGATGAGGGGGTAGTTCATGAGGTATCGTATTTGATGTAAAATTCATGTCTTTACGTGATCTTTGCATCCTACGTTGTTAGGTCATGAAGATTTCATGCAACCTCCTGAAGATCAAGTCGTTTTCATGTCGCCTGTCAAATCTGGCCGAAGTCTTAATAGTAGATAGTTTCTTGCCGAAATAAATGTAAAATTTTGCGTTAATGCACTTTCCATTTGCTTAGAGCATCTAAAGGGAATTGAATTTGTGACGGCCTAGATGGTAGCATCCACTTGAAACATTTGATTTTCAGACTGCTTGTACCCTGTTATTCCATAAGCGGCTTAGTTAGATTCAACGTCAGTCACACGATTTGACCTCTAGAATCCAAGCAGATGTGAAAGAGAGTTGCCAGAGCTTGCTTATCATCATCCACCAAGCTGGAGGAATTGTGTGATGAAATTGGTTTCTTTTGTGGTTTTTTGAGGTCTCTGTGTTTAAGCCTTATGATGACCTGTGGATTTTCTTTTTCAATATTTTGGCATCAATGAGAGCTGATATGTTTAGTAATATTTGGACTTTTGCAGCTGAAAAATGCCGGCAATTCGTGGGAGAAGAGGCGTCATCACAGAGCGGCAAGTTTACATTGTTGAATTGCTTCGACATGGGCTCTGGAACCCTAGCATGCTCTGTGAAGGAGGGCGTGAAACTCTATTTCTACAACATAAGGGCTGCCCATGTCGAAAAGGCTAGGCACCTTGCAATTGAGACTGAGCTTGTCAACGCATTGTCACAAGGGTTAACTGCCAAGGATGCGGCCAAGCAGGCGCAGAAAGAAGGGGCGAGAGCAGCGAAACTCGCGACTCGGCAGGCCAAACGCATAATAGGACCCATCATATCTTCAGGGTGGGATTTTTTTGAAGCTATTTACTATGGTGGTACGATCACCGAGGGTTTTCTCAGGGGATCTGGGACCCTGGTTGGTGCTTATGCTGGAGGGTTCCTCGGCGAGCAGAGACTTGGGAAGTTTGGATATCTAGTGGGAAGCCATCTGGGCAGTTGGGTTGGAGGTAGGATCGGGCTTATGGTGTATGATGTCGTCACTGGAGTGCAGTTCTTTCTTCAGTTTGTTCAGCCTGAAGAAGGGGAAGCGGGAGTCAATGAATCCCCTGTTTACAAAAGTTTCGAAGGTTCTGAAGAGTCTTATGAGACTCCTCCGGGCAAGAGCTCCGATGCTTCTGAAGATTACGAAGCTCACGAGTCAACTACTTACTCCGAGGCTTCTGAAAATTACGATGCTCGCGAGTCAACTACTTACTCCGAATCATACGAAGAGTTATAAGTTTAGAATGCAGGCTTTGGACTTGAAAATTTTTAAGATTTTTTTGTACGATTAGAGTAGCTAAAACACGATTAAACTGCTCTGTGGTTGATCAACATTATTGTGTATATTACTGTTATATGTGCATTATAGAGCAGATTATAGTAATATCGTTTTATTAAATGTAGTGGTCCGGTTCCATGAGGGTGGGTAGTGGTCTGAAGTTAGAGGACTTGAACAATGAGCGACGCCTAACAGGGCTTTTAGGATGACAAAAGGGATAGGAATAAACCGAATTGCATATTGAATAAGGAAAGAATGTACTTGCGAAACGTGTGTGTGTGTGTGGAGAAAAGTGTAAACAAATTCATAAATCTATTGTATTTGTGTCGATTCGATTCTAAATCTTTCTTGCGATTGGTTTAGTCGATTTTGATCGAAAATTAATTTGACATTTTTTTAATATTTGTATAATTTTTTATTTTTTCTGTACACTTTTTTTATTGAGGGGTCGTCGACCGACGTTGCAACGCACTTGCGGTTGACAATGGTCATCATCACCCTCAATAAAAGGAAAAAACACAAAATAAAACAACAATGGTGTCGCTTCCCTCAATAAAAAAAAAATAACATAAAGAGAAAATAAAAAATTATTAAAAACTAAAAAAAATCACGTCAGATCCGTCGTGCCACATGAATAGATTGACATCACGTCGGTACTTCCGGCCAAAATTGAATTAATTCATGAAGGCTGCAAAACTTTGGAACTCTAAAGTTAAACGTGCTCCCCTGCTCAGGTGGGAGCACTATCAAAATGGGTGATCTCTTGGAAAAGTGTCTATCTATACACCAAAGAACAAGGCCATGCTCATATGAGACAGATCAAAACAAGACAATATCTCGAGTGAGTTAATCCAGGTGCATCACATTAACGATACGAGTATTTGCAAAAAATAAATATTTTGAAAGCCATATGAAATATGGTTCCCAATTCCATGCATGGATTCACCCACCCGGACGGTTATATATTACAAAAGTAAGAAAAACTAATTAATATTCTTAGTAGCTATTCTTCTCACAAAAGTAAAAAAATATGACCAAAATAATCAAAGGTATAAGAAACAAGAAATTCGGAATGAGACAAAGGTATGACTAAAGTACTCACGGCCGATTTCTAGACCCATCAAGGTACTAGACTTTTGACCTTTCTTAGCCCGTTCTCATTTTCAGGATGGGAATCGGCACACCCTGAAAGTGATTACCCCTGTCTAGATATTTTCGTTCAAGAAGAACATATTTTTCCAATCCTCGCTTTTTGGAAAACAAACGCATTCTAAAACACTAAAAAGCATTCCATGCTCCAGGGAAACATGCACTAAAAGCAGGTGGGAGCTTAAGGGGGCCTCAAGGCAAGAAATCGAAAAGGTCCGACCAGGTGTTATGGTGATTTGGGAGTTCCAAGCATCTTACAAAAGTTCATTCACCGTTATGATCAAAGGGAAACGCTGTTTTTAATTGTATGTGTGTCTGTCAGACCTATAAAAGAAAAAGCTCTCACCATTCGAATGAATTTTTTTTTTTTGTTGGCTTTTTCATAACATGGGTTTGGTTCGACTATGAGAATGAGTCTTCATGACAAGTACGATAGGCTATCCATTTTGATTTTATGAGCACATTTCAATACACAGTCAAAGATAAAAAGGGAAATTCCCCGATAGCGTCTCTTTACTACATCGTCCCGTAACGGTGGAGGATTTCAATCCATTAGGATCTAAGGATCGTTCGGGAAGATGGTGATTGATGATCTATGATTTTTGCGTACACCGACTTTAGGTTAGAATTGGGCATCGGGTTGGGGATTCGAAACCCTTTTGTCGAAACTCGATTTTCTTTAAAACCGATGAGACGATTGCAAGCGCGTCGCGATAATTTAACGATATTTTCAGGCATATATTTCCGGGCATCTGAATATGTTTGTGACTGATTTGGTGGGTTACATTTCCTTTTCAATGGAGAGAGGGAGCCAAAATCACATGGTCGCACTCAAATTAATGGAGACGATTAGCTAGCTTCCACATGGAGAGTCCCAATCAACACGGATACGGTGTCGTGAGGCAGCCATGTTCTCCCCACTTGACTCATCTCAGTCACAATCGCAATGCTCTTAACCATAATAAATTGCATTGGAAAATCTGTATATGAGCACTTCAGCAACATATTGCAGTAGGAACAAATCGCAATAATAAAATATCGGATTAATCCCCTAATTCCGGGGAAATTTTGTCAAAAAGGTCTTAAACCTATTGTATTTTTTGCAAATTGAGTCTTAAATATTTTTACGTTTTGTCAATTGAGTCATTTTTTATCAATTTTGGTCAATATCACCGACGTGGCCGCTAATCATTCTTCGTGGCTTTGCCGGCGATCGCGTGGACGCCGGCCATGGTGGAGAAGGGCATGGAGATTGACAATGGAAGAGGCAATAGGAGCGCCATACACATAAAGTTCATACATAAGGTTTTCCATTAAGGCTAAAATAAGCTATCAAAGGCATGAAAATGTCAATGAGATTAGTTCTTAGATTGTTGATCCCGCATTGCACAAAAAGTGGCCATTTTCATAGAGCGAGGAAGGGGAGATTCTAGCGAGTGATGTTTGGGCAGGACAAGCATGCATGTTGATGCAAGACTAAGGACAAAACAGCTTTCAAGTTCATTCATCAATTCTCGAAAGAAAAGAAGTATCCAAACAGAATCTCAGTGTTCACACCAGACCATAGAGCAACCTCAGGAAATAGGTTTCTCATCACAACTAGATCCGTCAAATTGGGTCATCAATTCACTTCTTGACTCATACTTGATGGGTTGAGTTATTATATGGTTTTATTATATTGAATAAATGAGTCCGAATGTTTTTTTTTTCAAACATAATATTAGTATTAAATGAGTCATAAATGCTTTTATAACTTATTTAAATTCCAATCCATCTCTATAACTCTCTTTTCACTCTCTCTCACCCTCACTCAATCTCGTGCCCACTGATTCCGCACTCTCGCTTCGTTTTATTAGGAGATCGGCGGCAATCTTAACAATATCGAATTAGCACAGCAGAATAAAACAATCTCTCCTCTTGTGCAAACCTAATACGAAACAATATAATGGAGCATTATATTTGGCAAAATAAATAAACACCAAGCATCCAAGAACACGAGAGAATTTTTTTTACGTGGAAAATCTCCCCGATGTGAGGAGATAAAAAACCACGGGACCGGGATCCACCCAAAAACTTCACTATCAACGAATTGGGCAGACAATATTCTTCTCGTAGTTAATACTAGAAGTACATAGCAACAAATACATCAAGAACACAATTCTTGGTTCTACCCTAACGCGGGTTTAGTTCTACCCACGAAAAACCTTATGAGAGAAGATCCAGTTGAAAATCAAATCGATCAAATTCGAGAGCAATGCATCGCGAGCAATCGTACCACGAATCGACCTCCGATGTTAGCTTGATGAAAACCAAATGACATCCTCTTTTTAGATTTTCTTTTCTCTTTCTCTCTTGCTACTCTGTCTCAAAAGAACGTTTTTTGCGATTACGATATATAAAAGATAGTGAGAAACCCTATCTCTCCATATGTATCATCATACGGGCTCAAGCCTATGAGCTTGCACTTCACTGGGCTTCCTTCATATGGGAGTGAACCCAGCCAACAAATCTCCCCCTCAAGAAGATGTGGAGAGATTCACCATCCCTGGTAGAGTTTTCGCCATCATATAAGAACCATTATGGTTCATAAGGATTTTTTCAAGTTCCAACAACTTTTCATCAAGAATATAATTATCCGGTGATATCTAACAGCAATATGTTTCGATCTAGAATGAAAATTTGAGTTCTTACCAAGATGAATCGCACTTTGGTTATCACAAAATAACACATATCTTTTTTTTGGAACCCAAGTTCTTCCAAGAACTTCTTCAACCACAACAACTCTTTACTAGCTTCGGTCGATGCAATAAATTTTGCTTGTGCAATACACTTTTGCAACCTTGACTTCCATGACATAGCCCCACCGGCAAAAGAAATCAAATAACCAGAAATAGATTTATGTGTATTAATATTTCAAGCCAAGTCGAATATGTGTATCCTACTAACTCTAGTTTCCCGGTTCCGAAACTAAGTTTCAAATTTGAAGTTCCCCGAAAATACCTCATGATCCACTTTACCGCATTTCAATGCTCTCTTCTTGGATTTGACAAATAGCGACTAACAATGCCAACTGCATGCTCCAAGTCTGGCAGTGTACCTACCATCGCATACATTAAGCTTTCCACAGTTGAGGTATGAAACACTTTTCATATCTTTCTTCTCTTTATCGGTGGTAGGATTTTGTTTTGTACTCAACTTAAAGTGGGCAAGTAAAAGGAGCGCTAACCACTTTAACCTTGTCCATTTGAAATTTCTAAAGAACTTTCTCAATATACTTCTCTTGCTACAAGAATAACTTCTTAGAATTTCGTCCCGAGTAATTTTAATACCAAGAATTTGCTACGCCGGGCCCAAGTCTTTCATGGCAAAGGACTTGCTCAACTGTTTCTTCAACAACTCAATTCGTGAAGCATTACCGCTAATAATTAACATATCATCAACATAAAGCAAGAGAATAATAAAGTCATCATCGGAAAATTTTTGGACAAACACGCAGTTGTTCGAGAAGGTCGTCTTATAACCCCGCTCAATCATAACTAACATAAACTCTTTGTACCACTTGTCTTCGTGCTTCCTTAAGGCCGTAAAGACTCTTCTTTAGCTTACACACATAATCCTCTTTTCCTTTCACTTCGAAACCTTCTTGTTGTTCCATGTATATCTCTTTCTCCAAGTTACCAATAAGGAAGGCTGTTTGGACATTCATTTGTTCTATTTTCATGTCCGGGCTAGTTGCCAAGCCTAAAACCACACGGATTAAAGACATTTTTACCACAGGAGGAAATATATCATCAAAGTCGATACTCTTTCTCCGACGAAATCCCTTAACAACTAACCTAGCTTTGTATCGTGGTTGTAAAGTATTTTCATCTTGCTTCAATTTGTATACCCACTTGTTCTTCAATGCTCTTTTGCCTTTAGGCAACTTCACCAGCTCATAAGTATGATTATCATAAAGTGATTGCATTTCATCCTGCATGGCATCAAACCATTTGCTTTTGCACTCATCTTTTATTGCTTTCGCATAGCACTCGGCTCACCTGCATTAGTCCATAATATATACTCATCTGCGGAATATCTAGTGGAAGGTCATTGGTCTCCGACGGATCTCCGGATTGGAACATCTAGTGGATCCTCTAGTGGAGCTTCTTGTTCGGGAGCAATACCATCTATCTCAACATGTTCGGGACATGCGCATTGACTTGGAACATTCATTTTTGGTTGCTCATCATCAACCCGTACGGGAACATGTGTGAGAGGAACTGGATCCAAGTCAATCAAATCATCACTAACTTGTGGCATTGAAATTATTCTCGATTTCTCAATATCCTCTATATTATGATCTTCCATAAACACAACACCACTGCTTCTTATATCTTTCTTCTCAACTGGATCATAAAACTTGTAGCCAAGCATATCCCATTCAACTAGTGTCATGTTCATTCTCTCGGCTAAGCCATTTAATTGAGGTGTCTTTTGATGTCGAATACCCCGTTGTTTGCAATATTCATCAAAAGGTCCAATATACTCTCCCTATTATCAATTTTGATGCATTTCAACTTCTTTCCGGTCTGTCTCCCAACCGAAGCCCGAAACCGCTTAAAAGTATCTAATACTTGATCTTTAGATTTCAAGGTATAAATCCAAAGTTTTCTTAAATAATCATCTATGAAAGTAACAAAATAAATAGGGCCACCGAGCGATTTTGTCTTCATAATACCACAAACATCAAAATGCACTAATCAAGTATACCCGACTTTCTCGAAAGAGGGGAGCTTCGAATGCAACTCTATTCTATTTTCCTGCTAAACAGTGAGCACACTTCTTCAATGCTGAATTTTTAATTCCTAAAAGGTGCTTCTTCTTGGACAATATTGATAAACCTTTCTCACTAATGTGACTAAGCCTCTTGTGCTATAACTCAACTGTCTCTTCATTGTCTCTCGCATTAAGTTTGTCTTGTGGATAATTTTGCCTACATAATATACAATGAAGAACATTTGTTGCCTCTAACCACAACCATAGAACCTTTAGTGAGCTTCCACCGACCATCACTCGAATGTGTTACAATACCTCTCATCATCCAGCTTACCTGTGGAAATCAAATTCAATCAAATATCGGTATATGCTTAACATTATTCAATACTAACCTTGTGCCATTGTTGATCTCTAGGCTCACATCACCAATGCCAACAACTTCAACCAGTCCATTGTTTCCCATCTTCACATATCCAAAGTTGTCCGCCCTGTAAGATGTAAAGAAATCCCCACGAAATGTAGCATGAATAGATGCACCACTATCGATTACCCAACCGGTGTCATGACATACAAGATTTATTGCATCACCATAAAAGCCAATGAGAAAATCTTCGAAAGTACAAGAACACGATTGTCATCGATGTTATTATCACTTTTCATCTATTTACCTTTCTCTTTCTGTTTCTCTTTTCAACTAACGGCAATACCTCTGGATATGTCCCTTCCGATGGCAATAATGGCACTAAATATTTGCAAATTTATTAGATTTGCCCTTGCTTTTACCTCGATCCTTATCTCTGTTCCATGAACCTAGAGTTTCACTTTTTCCCCTTTTCTCAACAACGGGATATCTTTAGTTCTGTCTCAAAAAAAAAATCACACAAGATCGTGATGTCTTTTTACCGTATTGCAGGTCTTTTTATTAATTCTTATTTGTGGTGCACAATTTCGTGGAGTGTGAGTAGTGGCTGTGACCAACTCGATAGAAAAGAAGGAATAGTGTGTATTTTTCGTTGGGAATTTCCTGGAAAAAATCGTTGTATCTTCCTACGATTTCGTATGAAAGATATTCGAAGGCATCGAGTGTGAAGAGGATCCAAGTGTTTTCCTTCGCATCTCTTAATTCAAAATAGTACTCTTGGCCAAATCCATGGTAATCTTACCATCCGAGGTTGAATTAGACAAAGACGTTCGAAACGTTTCCCACTAGTCCGGCAAAGTATTAAGCAACCATAATGCTTGTATCTCATCGTCAAACGTGATTCTCATCGCAGCCAACTGATTTAGAATTCCTTGAAAAGAATTTAAATGGTCAGTCAAAGTAGTACCATCATGATATCTCAAAGCCATCATCTGTTTAATCGAAATAACTTATTATTCCCAATCTTTCGAGCATATAATTATTCGAGCCTATTCCATAAACTGCGTGTATGTGTTTCTTCAATGATATGGTTCAAAACGTTATCATCCACCCATTGCCTAATATAACCACACACTTGACGATGGCATATAAACCATTCCGCATCGATTTATTTTCTTGTTTCTCATCAGCAAACACGGGCAAATAATAATCATTCACATAAAAGGTCTTCCATTTTTCCTTTCCGGACATGATAATTTAAACCATTCAATGTAACCATTCTACTCGTATTCGTTTCTATCGTTTAACACAAGGCACAAAAATCCAGCAAGAACCAAAGCTCTCATATCACTTTGTTAGAAGATCAGCGACAATCTTAACAATATCGAATTAGCGCGGCAGAATAAAGCAATCTCTCATTTTGTGCAAACCTAATATGAAACGATATAATGGAGCAATATATTTGGCAAAATAAATAAACACCAAGCACCCATAAGCACGAGAGAATTTTTTACGTGGAAAATCTCCCCGATGTGAGGAGATAAAAAACCTTGGGACCGGAGTCTACTCAAAAACTTCACTATCAACGAATTGGGTAGATAATGTTCTTTTCTAGTTAATATTAGAGGTACATAGCAGCAAATACATCAAGAACACCATTTTTGGCAGTACATGTGAATTGGCAAGAGATCAAGGATAAATCTCATCAAAATGCTGGTTTAGTTCTACCCACGAAAAACCTAATGAAAGAAGATTCAGCTGAAAATAAAACCGATCGGATTCGAGATCAATGCGTCGCGAGCAATCGGACCATGAATCGACCTTTGATATTAGTTTGATGAAAACGAAATGGCATCCTCTTTTCAAATTTTCTTCTCTCTTTCTCTTGTGCTACTCTGTATCAAAAGAATGTCTTTTGCGGCTACGATACATAAAAGATAGTGAGAAACCCTATCTCTCTATATGTATCATCATACGAGCTTAAGCCTATGAGCTTGCACTTCATTAGGCTTCCTCCACATTGGAGTGAACTTAGCCAACAACTTTGGGTATAAATTTTTCTTGAGTGAATTAAACATAGAAGTGTTTTAGGAATATGGATCTAGTATGAGTTTGTATGGGTCGGCTCGGTTATGAGCCACTATATTTGCATTACAATGAATGTGTCATAAACCGATTAAATGGGTCACATAGTACTATCTTTGCTCCAACGGGGCCGGGGCTTCCCTTTTCGCTCAATTGTATATATATTAGAACCTATTATGCATTGCAACATTATCTTTACACATGATGCTTATTTTGCATCAATACTCCTTTGGTAAAAGAAGTTGGACTAGCGACAATCGACTACCATTCTTGTAATTACTCGCCAAATCATTGGGTGGTACTAAGTTAGCCTTCTCGCCCTCGAAATCACTTCGATAATCGGTCACCACGTGACTCGACCGAATATGACAAAAGGTGATATTTTTAGATAAGCAGTCGGTGTGAACAAAGAGATGATGATTATGACTAAATAATTAAGATTGAGTAGCTTAGGATGCGCATGGTAACACTTCGGATGCGGATTTCTCGCTCTAGAAGAGCTCATGGAGCAGAAATTCCTTTGGTAATGTAACTTCGAAGTAGAAATCCGTTTGATAAAAAAATTTATTTCTAAAAGAAATTTTTACTTCTAAAGTGAATTTTCACTTCGAAATTATTTTTCTTCTAATTTGAGAAGTTAAAAAAAGTTACTTCTCAACTAAAAGAAGTACTTCTCACATCATCCTCTTTTCATTATGCCCTCACCCTCTTTTCTACCGCGCGCCGACCTTCATTGTTGCCCATTGTTGACCACCGCCCGCTACTCGCAACCACCTCAACTCGTGGCCCCTGGGCCGACCACCTCGGCCGCAGCCCATTGCTACCCGAGACCACTCGTAAATCGTCGATTATCGCCCACCATAAAACTACGTTGGCCACCACCCACCGCAGCTCGAGACCGCCACGACCCGCCTACCGCCCCTCCCTACCAACCATCGCCCATAGCCACCCGCCAACCACCTTTGTCGCCGACCACCGTCGGCCCCTCGTCAGCCAACCGTCGTCCACCGCCGCTCCCCACCGCCCACCATCGATCACTTCTCCAATCTGCCGTCAACCACCACCGTCGCTTGTTGCCTAGTTGCCGTTTCCGGCCTCGGGAGTAGAAAATAGTTAATAATTTTTTTATTTTTGAAAATTTAAAATGTGTGAAAATGAAGTAGAAATTTTTTGGTCGCCGACAATAATTTTTCATAGAAGATTTTGTGCTAATAATTTTTTAAAAGTAGAAATTTTCAACCGTTACCAAACAAATTTCTCTCGATCGGAAATCAACCTCGCTTTCGAATGAAAGTAGAAAAATCAACTTCTTGCCAAAAGTTGATTTCGACTTGAAGATATTACCATGCACGCCCGAGTTTTTCAAAAGGCAAAAAACTATTTCCCCCTCTCTATCTCATCCAACTTCATTCCCGATTCACCTGTTAACGCCCTCTTGTTCAACATTCGATCTCCTCATGACCGGCAGTTCACTAACTCGAGCTCATCCACCACAACAAACTCACATTCTCAAGGCACAAATATAACAGACTTTCCTAGCAATTTCCAGGGATTTGGGCAGTCCAATACACTCGCCATACCTCCTGCGCGAGCTATTCACGAAGCGAAACACACAAGAAGAAAACGAACACTACTCAAACAAGCATTCATCAGGAACTTCGTCGTCGAGCACAGTGGTCATGACGTTGACAAAGTTCATGTCCTGGCGGGGCCCCCAATTGGTCCACATATCCTTTCCAAAGGGCAAATCGGTGAACAATGCGTTCTGGAACAGCGACCCTGACTTCAACGCCGCCGCCGAAGAAGCTAAAAAACCATGTATATTAATATAGATAGAATTGCTCCGGCCGCTGCTGTTGGAGAAGCTGCCCGCCGCAGCAGTAGAGGCGGCTCGGCACCGAAGAAGTTTCCCATCACATTCGGAGAGGCGGCCCGCCTCTAGAGACTGATGGGGCAATGGCGGAGAAGGGTGACTTGAGCATGCAATCTATGGTGTTATGGATAATAGAAATCCTATTAGACTCTATCACACGCTCCTCCTTAAGATAATTTTATTCCCCTCTATATCTCCTTTATCCTATTTTGGACAACTATCAAATACATAAAATATATCATATCTCGAGTTTTATCTGGACGATCAAAATACCAAACGCAGTCATATGGGTGTATTCTTATCATTCAGAGAGACAGAAAATACGTCCCTCGTCACATCCACCCATCAAGGTGTATTGATCTCTCACTCTTGACTCTTGGTTATGCAACCACATTAGGATCGGAAACTTGTAGAATAGTATCCGGAATGGTCTGATCAAGAAAAGACAAAAAAATGGCTTCGTTACCTCCTCCGGAGAATTGTTTATAACCTTTAAAAGAAACAGCATTAACACTCCTTCATTACTAAAATACAAAGCAAACAATGCCGACCCTCCGCAGCAAGTGGACCCCAGAGACGCCCATAAATAATAACGTTATCATAGAGCTCTGGAAATTCTTCGTTCTCAATTACGTTTCAGGAGAAACCTGCTTCTTCTAATTCGTAGGTTGTTTCTTGGGAGATTTTTTTTTTTTTTTTTTTTGGTATGTGTCTCCAGACAAGCTCGTAGTGTCGACATGGTTTGCCACGGAGACCCGTTGATCCGAAGAGTCTTCGAGCTGCACGAGAAGATCTCCAGTCTCGACACCCTCTCCACGCAGCTCGTCCTCATGTGCATGCCCCATGGCGCCGCCGCCGCCGCCGCCACATCGACGTCGCCAGATTATGCAAGAAGGCTCAAGAAATGAGGTCGGACCTCATGAGGCTGTGCGGAGAGATGGAGGGCCTCTTGGAGAGCCATTTCGCGACGGTCCTGGGGTGCTTCGATCGCCCGATTGAGAATCTTGAAATCTTCCCTAACTATTGAGGATTACCTCAAGTTGGCCCAGCTCGAGTTCACCCCCTTGACCCAACACTGCCCTCACGTCCCCAACAAGGTTGCCTTCGTGGGTTCTGGCCCCCTCCCTCTCACCTCCGTATTCCTAACCTCAAATCACTTGACGACCGCCTTTGTCCCCAACTAGGACGCCAACCCCTCGGCTAATTCCAAAGCGAGGCAGTTGGTCTCGTTCGACCCGGACTTGTCCAAGAGGCTGTCGTTCCACACTCACAATGTTCTTGAAGTTAGGAGAGAGTTGGAGGAGTGCGACGCCGTGTTTCTCGCGGTGCTTGTGGGCATCATCAAGGAAGGGAAGGCTAGGGTGATCGAGCACTTGGGGAGGTACATGAAGAGTGGGGCTATTTTGATGGCGAGGAGCGCGCACGGCGCTAGGGCTTTTTCTGTATCCGGTGTTGGATGTCCACTGACCTCGGAGGGTTTGAGGTTCTTTTGATGTTTCATCCCGAGGATGACGTTATCAATTCAGTTATCGTCACGCACAAGTATTGATCATGAATCGCGACACATGCCCACACAAGTAGGAACATACGGCTGAAGATTTGGCCCCGGAGAGGAGCGAATTCGAGCAAGTTCTCTCACCTTCACAGACAAGTTTGAGCACAATCTTCTTGCTCGTGTTATTATGCCGTAATTATCCTGCGTAAATATGCGTGCAGGTTCATTTCAAGAAACTGTGACGAGGTGTTTTAATTTGAATTTGCATGAGGATCAGAAACTGTGTCATGACTGGATCGATACGATCTGGTCAAGAATCTCTCTTGTTTATGGAGGTGGCCCTTCCTTTCACTCCAATGAATCTTCCAGTGGAGAGAAGGGTTTTCAAGAAATGTGTTGACCTAACTGAGTACGCATTTGAACGAGGAATTGGCCACCGAAAGGAGCATCACTCGGTGACTCTCTTATGAAAACCCTTTCACTCACTTGCTGCTCAAGCACTGACCCGGTGAATGTTCGGGCAGGTAATAGCACCGACCCAACAAATGTGCAGGCAGGTTTTACGTTTTCCCTCACATCATGATATAATGATCATGGATCGCGATTGCCATGGGCAACTCCATTTGTGTTTCTCCTAATTTTGCAAGATGTGTTGATGTTTTATTAAACAGTTCTTAGTGTTCAAAATAAGGTAGCCGCTATCCTAACAAGATCTTGTCATTATTTTTTACCTCGCGATTTTTTAATTAATGGATGTTTTATGCAAAACACGCGATGATGATGTGTAGATCTATGATCAGAAATAACTAACAATCTTGTCGGACTGTCATGAAAGCATTTTCCTTAAAATAATTAGCAGCGATCACGAAATTTTAAATTGGGACACATTGGACATTTCTTAACAATATCCAAAAGATATTCCTGAATTAACTTTTCTATCACAACAGAACTCGCATTAGAATATACAAAAATCGACGCGAGTTACAAGTCAAATCACTGTGCCAACACAGCTTCAATCCAACAACGGGTAAAAGCCGTGAAAGGCAATACAAGATCCACTAGGGATCATAGACAGATCCAACCTTTCAGGAGCCAGACCCAAGAACACTTTCCCCTAACAAATGACACGAAACTATTGGATAGACTCGTCCGTGAGACAGCATGACAATATGGATGAGATCAATCCTGGGACAGCAACTCAGGATGTCCCCTTGTTAGTGTTGATGTCATTGTTCCCTAAGCTGTTAATCGACTTGATCTGATTAAAGAGCCATGAGTGTCTTCTTACGAAAAAGCATACAAAGTTCATGTTTAGAAACCATAGAGAGAACTAGCTTTATGCCTCATCTATTCCTTCCATGAGATGAACAGATACTGACTTTTCATTTTGCTTGGAACTCGAACGCCAGAGCTAAAATATGTAAGACAGTTATAACTACAAGGAGTTGCATGTTCGAAGAGATTGCATACATCAAGAAACAACTTACACGGGCAAAGAATGAGTGGGCATCGTCGAGAGGAAGAACATAACATGAATCCAACCCAGAATCCGTCTGATCAATTTTAAGCATCGCTCTCGACCTCCACCTCCAGTATCGAAATATGTAGACGCTCAAATACCACTGCTGACACCCTCCATCAAGGCGAATCTCATGTCTTCGGATGGCTTCCAATGCCGCTTCCTCTGGTTAATAAACCAATTGTTAATTTGCTTTTGGTCTAGCCCCGTGACTTCAGATAGTTTCAATTTTTCCTCTTCCTGCAATCCATATCGCTCATCAGCCACGTCACACTGATGGAAAAAAAAAAATTGTGCACACCTCGATTTTTCTGAAGATCAACATCAAACCATGATAATCTCCAAAAATTTAGAAAAGATAGAATATTGGACGCAGCATGGCAGGAAAAACTGTGCATAGTGAGAACCAAACTTTTTCCTCCTGCAACCGAATTGCGAGCATCTCAAGCAGAGGAGATTCAGTCATATCGATACCAAAATAAACTTGAGGCCAAGACTCAACTACTGTGAAATTTAGGAAACAGAAACACGTCATGAAAGGTTATTCGCTAGTCAAGACTGAAATCATCAACTTTCCATTCCAGAAGGATAAGTCTAACATCAGTACAAAAGCCAGCCATCTAAAATCAGATGCCATACATAGTTCCTTGGAATTCAGGCCACAACCAGTTAGTGTTAATTAGCTTCCCTTGCAATTAGGACACTTAAAAAACAGATATGCGCGAGATGATGATAGTACCGTCGGATATGGCCATCGATAGTGGGAGTTCCACCAGTTGAGCAGTGTCATCCTCGCATCCTTCGGTAACTTCCCGTTTTTCCTCTTTTTCAAGAACTCCTTCCTCAAACTGCTGAGGTAGCCACTGTACTTGCGCAGGAGAACCTCCTTCAGGTTCTTGTCGCAAGGAGGCATCCCGAACAAATATTCTTGGCCTTCCGGTGCTTCCACTTCCCCGCAGCTGAGCTCCTCTTCTGAACTCCCGCCCGCTTCATCTGAAACAGGCCGAAAAGGCAATGTGTCCAGTCTACTTTATCAATGGCATATTAAGTATAACAGGTTTGACTTATATATGCAATCAACTGGCACATTCCCAAAGGGAAAGTGTCCCGACTTTCGCCAACAATGCGCCGCGTCTCTAGAGGTAAGGAATCCTTTAACCAAACATATAGTAATGTGAAATGTCGACGGATAGAGCTAGGATAATCTTTTCCAAAGGAAACTCAGGAAAGAAGAACTGCACTAAATAATTTTATTTTCATCCGAACGTGGAAAAAAGCCACAACATCACACAGTTCCCGAACTGCATCAACACTTCATTTAACACGGTCACGTCCTAAGCTTTTAAAGAGCACCTTTGCATTCGCTCATAGGTGGCCCTTTTTTCTTGAGAACTACTATTACATGTTGTCAAGTGCTTCTTCCAAGTAGTCTAGATTATAGCTTCAATTATCTCATAATAAACTAGCATGTCAAGATATTTCCAAGCAATCTTTCAAACTTTATAACACCATTTTCTGTGTTAGGGGATTAAGTGGAAAGATACAGGTTAGCCAGTATTTTGAATTGAGAAGGAGATATAAAAAGGTAAAGACCAGGAAATGAAAGACTTAGACGACAAGCAATGACAGATATGCGGAGAAACTCCTATTGCACTATCCTAAATGTCCTGTCAGATGGTCCAATCTATGCCTTCGTATTGGGCTTAAGATCCTATGCAATTTTTCACCTGAACTTTCACCTGCAAAAAAGAAAGGAGGATGGAGGATACTCGCTTTCATGAACAGCCAACTTTGTCGAACCATATGATCCCCCTTCTAAGAACTGACCAGTTTCTTCATCGTTTCTTCTTTTTTTTTCCCCCTTTTTTGTTGACCACAAAGGACTGATCAGCTCAATATTGGTTACGTAGCTCGATAGAAAGCATTCGTACACTAGGAATAACCATGGTGAACACAAAGAGAAATCCTTACGGACATTTTTTAGACTTCCGTACATTATTTGTCAGAAGACTGCCCGTGGCTCCTAAGTTTTTGGTAAACAACCATCAACACCTTAGTCACTAGCTTTGCACCTAACTCACCATGAATTTCCTCTTACCGAGAGCTATCCTTAGGCGTCAAGAACCGGAAAGATGTTTTCTCCTTCCAATTACAAATAACATAACCTAAAGAACTTCGCCTCACCAAAGCAGTCCACTTCATGCATAACACGAAAAATTGTTACTGTTGAATGAAGAGATCGAATAACCTAAGGAAAGGACTGCCTTAAAATTTTGGTGAAGCGTGAATTGAACACAGGCATTGATGTTTCTATTCTAACTCTTAAGGAATAAAAACTTCTGAGAGCACTTTCTCTACACATACAAACCTAGATGATGCTCTCCCTCTAATTTAAACATGACTCCTACCAGTGCACTGCTTCACTAACCAGCACTCCCACAAAGTCAGCGCACTTCTCGCCAAACATATTCTCATGTAACTTGAAAAATCTTGAATTCTCCATTAGGACTTTTTACAGGCTTCCAACTCATCAAAGTAAAGCCACCTGTATAGACTCTAAACCAATTCTAGCTTGCTTTTCACCGGAAAAATGCTGCTGCTAGCTTTAACTGCCTTTAATAGCCAGCTCCTATTTCACCATTTAATCTCAGTACAGAACTCCAAGTGGTCATTTTTACGCCATGGATTCTCGTATCGTCCTTAGTAGTTGTCCTTCTCACAATTCATCATCTTCACCTACTTATGTTCATGCATTAAGTTTATACACAAAAATGGGAGCCCCTCTCAACAGTACAAGTACTTGCATCTTTATTCAAATTCATATTGAAGGTTGAGACAAAAGGCAGGCAGTTTATCAACAAACGGAACATTTGGAATACCATAGACCTACACCATGGGGAGAAGCTGTTAGATTTATGATTTAATTGCAACACTTAAGTACATTCAGCGACTAAAAATCTTCACAGTTTGCCGGTCAAAGTATACAACATCAACTAAGCCTTAGGTCGGCTAAATGAATACTTTCACGCCATTTCACTTTATTACCTATCGAGTCCTTGTATGCTTAACGGTAAAGTACATGCTCGGAAAACATGCTATTCAAAGCCACAGCACTTTAACAGAGTAGTCTCATACGCCTACTGTCATTTCCAGTGAACTGTGAGGTTGAAGGATGAGTGAAGAACTCGGGCCAGCCTTTGAGTAGACAGATTGCATAACCAACTGATTCAAGTGTTATCTTTGCACGAAAATCACTATGAACAACATTCAGTTTCAAGGTAGAATATATATCGAGTCGGGATTGAAAAAACAATAGAGAGAACTTTTACATGGTAAACTATTATACATACTAAGTATGGCTAGGACATTCAGTTGCAAAATGACACATGAAACAAGGGTGGGGCCAAAAGTAAGATCAATCCTAAAAAAACATAACATAAGGGGAACGCCCATTATATAATAAGGGTTTCGAATGCGTCTGTAGAAAAAACAATTAATTTCTCAAAACACCAAGCACGGATAAAGATTGCACCCAATTACACGGATAAAGATTGCACCCAATTACAAGACTCTTTACACACCATACATGTCATTTCATGCACAGAACCAACATGACCCATCAAAGCAGACAGCACCCAGTTTTTAAGTGCAAGAAAAAGATGTCTGAATAAAAAGCACCGCACCCCCAAAAAAAGGAAAAAAAAATGGACATTACCTGAGATGCAATGCCCTGAACGAAAAGCTGTTGGAGCATCTATACAAAGGTTGCTAAGTTGTGACTCGATGCTGTTCAAGAAGATAGTGGCCTCATCAAAGGGCTTGGACAGCTCCTCCTTGTATGTGTGAAGGACCTCACAGTAGGATGCCTTCAAGAAAACACCCATCAAGATTGTCTCACCCAGTGACTCAGTGGGCAAAAGGGGTAACAATTCTTGATCCATCTAGTGAGAAAAAAACATTCTTAATGTTGGGCAAAATACCATGAACTCATCAAGTTCCGGATCGGCTCCGAATTCGGCGCAAGCACCGGTCAGGTGTTTTTCGTCTCGACCGATCTCTTCAAGAAGTGTGGCTAGTTCAGGAGGTGCTCCAACCTGCAACCAAAACCCAATAGAAGGTAAAGGCAAAGAATTCAAATTACACAAATCGACACACGATTTGACAGATGATTACTGCAACGTGAGCTTACAGCACCAAGCGTCCCAGTTAGAAAGGCAGATCAACCAAAGCAAGAAAGGGTTTGCTTTGTGCACTACCTTTTGGCATTCTATATAGGCAGACACAAGTTGAGGATACAAAGGGTGAGAGGCAATCTGGGTCTTCATCAGTTCAGACATCTCGGACCCTTCACCGGATTCCATGAATCTACCCGACCCGGACCGGACCAAGTCGTTCAAGGACCCTTGGAAATCATTGTCGTCATCTGCATCGGCAGTGCTAGAAGCACCAGCGATGCTCTCTACCCTAACCATATCATCCGAACACTGAACCAAAGCGTCGAGCCTGTAAAACTCCTCCATTCTTGTTCGCCGTTCACTCCCAAGTCATGAACGTTCCAAGTTCCTGAAACCGAAAAGCAAAGGGCCGGCACCCCCTAAAGACTCTTAAAACTTCTCCCAGATGCGAACTCTCTAGGAGGAACACGAAGGATCTGGAGGTAACATTAGAAACCCTGTTTTTTCGAAGCACCCAGAAAGCTCGAATTTTTATCTTCCTTTTTTCTCAAGATGGCAAGAAAAGCCGACTGCAAACTGAAGATGATCTTGAAGCAGCTTGTCAAACGATCAAGAACTAGACGACGACCCACGTGAAAGCAGACAGAGGAGTCACAACAGCGGATGCGGTCATCGCAAAACAACCCTCTAGAGAGAGAGAGATAGCTAGCTCGAGAAACACCTGAGGGAGGAGCAAAGCAGGTTTCTTGGTTCTTTAAATTGTTAACAGAAAGACCCCAAAGGAAAGCCAAGGTCCTTGAAAAGGACCAGACGCGGCTTACTTTCCCAAGAAGAGTAGAACAAGTGGAAAAACCGGAAAAAGAAAGGCAATGACTAGGAAGAGAGAGAGAGAGAGCTTTATTACATCGCACGTTCTTGCAACGCACAGCCACAGTGAAATCTTAGTGAAGTTGCGCAGTTAGATTTTTCTATTTTTTTTTTTCTTCCTCGGTGCTACATAGTAAAGAGAAGATTTTTCGGACACCCTCTGTGATCTGGTGCGTGAGGTGATTTTTGCATAGCCCGGGTTTGTAGAGGTCGCGTCTCTGTCTCTTTCTGCGAAGGGTGAAAACAGTGACGTGACATTCGATCCACGTATCGCGACGCCATTGGGGAACATCTGCGGGAAGTGGGTCCCAAAGAACATTGCCAGGAGTGGCATCCGATACACGTACTGTACCTCTATCCTCTGTTCATCCTCACTCTCTCTCTCTCTCTCTCTTCACGAGGAAGAAGTCTCCTTTTTTTTTTACCTTGTTTTTTTTTGGTTAATTTTAGGATATAATGTTGGTATATATTAACTCGTTTGACAAAATTATTACATCGAATAGTGTCCGAAGCTCTTATCGCGCGAACATCGATTTGCCTTGCTAAAAAATTGAATGATTTAAGAAAACATTCGTTCGTGTAACTTGAAATAATTTATCGATAAAAAAATATTCATTATTAACAGTAATTTATACATAAATATTTTTGTGGATGATTCATTTTTAAAAGTGATAAAAGTTATCATTTTTAAAAAAATATTTCACAAATTATTCATTTTCAGCGAAAAGCACCCTAAACGTTAAGTATAGGCGGTTTTAAGGTCGGTCAAGGTTCCACTTGGTCCTCCTAAAAAAAAAAAAGATCGCACTTGAAATCTGAAACCTATCATGTTGGAAAATATTCCTTAGGTTTTCGAAATAAAAACTTAGCATGCATATTCTGAAACTTAAAATTTGTCGTGTCGATCGGTTCATGATTGGTTCGGGGTCTATCCAGGAACCATCCAATTTTTTCATCTTTTTCTTAGGTTTTTTTTATTTCATTTTCAGTTAACAAATTGAAAGTGAACACAACAACAAAAATCCACATTTGTCAATACTAGTAATACATAAAAAATGAACACATGAAATAAAATAAACAATAAAAATTTCAAAACACATAATATAAAATCTAAACTATAGAACTTCATTCCTGAACCACCTATGAAAAATCGCTCCAAATTCTCACCACCTGAATCAAAAGAAACAACAAATATAATTAATTACTTAAAATAAATTTATATTTAAATTTATTATTAATTAAACTAAAATAATTACTAAAAAACATCACTATATATATTCATTCCACTTCAATTCAAAAAATTTATTTACATATAATAATCTACTCATTAAGAAGAGATTAAATAAAACATTCCCTCATTACATATGCAAAGGAATTAAAATATGAAAAGACATATTGCTTACAATATATAATCTCTGGTTTGTCGGTTCTTGGTTCTCCGTTCTTGATTCTTCGGTTCTCGATTTCCGACTTGGTTCTTACCTAGGAACAGGAAATTAAACCGCACAAGATCGGTTTCACATTTTTTGGAACCGGTAGTTGCAAGAACTTGGAACTATACCAGTTCTTATGGTCAATTTGGTCCGGTTCTCCCGTTTTACTCTGGATCCATGCTCACTCCTACTAAATATGAACACTTAGTTAAATACTTCAATTACGATTGTCATGGGAAAATTTATTCTGCAATCATATGAATATCACCCGCATTTTTTTTAGTGTATGGACAGTATCCATAATTTGTAACACATCTATTCATAAATACAATTGGAGGAAAAATCTTTTTTTTTTGTCACAGAGAAAAAATCTTTTAAATATAGGCCCCTATTTATCATGTAGTTCAACACTCCATTTGCAAGCTACGCAGCATTAGTCTGTAAATCTATGATCATTGTTTATTTAAAAAGAAAAATAAGAGAATCATTACTCTCTCTTTTAAGGATCACTGTGGCGAGCCGATTATCCCCATGATCTGATTTTCAAAGTATTAATTACAAATACTGAGAAAAAAGACAGTTTTATTATTGATTGTAACTTGTATGTGTTTGGTGATTAAGTACTCATTTACGAAATCTTGTTTTCTGAATACTAGGATGGGATAAGTAAAAGAGCTATTTACCTGGATTTGAGAATTTAGTTAGGATTAACTTTTCATGAAGTATTGAGGACGAAAAATCTTTTAAATAGTCTTGGAGACTTACCCGGTGGCATTGGCATACCCCCGCCACCCCTGAAGAATAGTCCATTGCACGTGGAAAACCTCGATTATTAAAAAAAAAATCTTTTAAATCGTATACACATAGTTATCAAACTCATGATAATTTGTTTTTTTAGGAAACATGAAATTGGAGTGGCGAGAATGAAGGAAGACCCCATCCAAGAGTAAGTAAGACGAATCGACCAAACCGGAAACCACCCGGATTGGATCGAATTGGCCGATTTGGTCCAGTTCCTCGGAAGTCCTGTCCGATTCCCCTGGTTCTATAAAATTGGAATCGACGATTTTCAATATCCGGCTCCCGATTCTAGGAGGGATCGAACCGATTATTTTTTATTCTTTAATATCTTAATTGTAAAATTAAAAATTCACCAACTATTTTTTATTTCTTAAATGCAAACCTAATTTTAATGAATATATCGAAATTAAAGTTCATGTTACTCACCCTTAGTAATAATTCACCGATTTCCAATCTTAGAAATCGAAAATCGAGCAGGATCGGGAACCAATCATCTCTAAGTTATCCCATGCTTTTGCCATAAATTATCAAAAGATTTTCAGTCCAAAAAACTTAAAGTATGGCAAAAGGGTATAAATTTCAACAATACTCAGCCATTTACGCTAATCATGCTGTCCATCCCGACATCTTCATTGGCCTAAACACATGATCAGGGAGGGTGCAATCATTGCTGTCTGAATTTCTAGTGATTATATCCTTTTTCTTCCAAAACTTAAAAGGCATTTGCCTTTTGTTAAATTATTGCTATCGAGGGCATATTGCTAATTCGGGAAGCATGACATCATAACCCTAATGGTAGTGGAGCGATCTTCAGCTTTAATATGCACTTAAATGAATGTAGCCCCCTCTCTTATACCAACTAGGGTTATCATTAAGCGTACACACAGTGGAACTTTTTTCTACGCTAGCCCATCTCCATCAAGTTTGATTGAATTTTATTTGACTCAAATGACGACAAAGATGATTCGTAAAAATGACCTGCCAAAGAAAAAATAAAACGGAGTGTAGTGTACACAGAACGTCCGACTTAACACAATATTCGGACATTATCCTGACAGGAAGGTACACGGTCGTTGAAAGAAGAAGTTTTTTGCATCGATACATGTGACTTTCGGCCTAGAATTTGCCAAAAAACATAAGTCGTCCTATCTATATTCATGTTGTAAGACCAAAAGTGCCAACTAAGGAGATTGAAAACGGGAGATTTCCAATGAGAAGCTTTTTGTTCATTTACATCATATAGTCCTTGTGATGACAAATTGATCTCCCCTTCAATGAGAAAAGCACTAAAAAAGTCATAAATGTATTACATTAATACCAATTCACTCATAAACCTTTCACTTGGCAATTTTAGTCATAAACATTTTCGCATTGTCAACGATTTAGTCCATACGAAAAATCATCTGACGTGGGTGCCGACGCTACCCTATGTGACACCTCAGCATTGATGAAGACATTTTTTTATAATCTCTTAGTGTTTTTGGATTTTTTTTTTCCTTTTTGTCCAACGAGAGTGGCGATGCCATACACAAAAAGGAAGAGACTCGGTCATAGATGTACCATACAAAATATTATGATGGGCATCCTACTAGCAGGCCTTTCGTGCCCCTTCTTATACTTCATTTAGTCGAAATTGGATTCCTAATCCATCCCATTTACTTTTCTCTTCTTCCTCTTTTTTTCCTCCTTATCCATTATTGTTTTTTTCTAAAATCTACTATCTTCCTTATACAATCATCTGATGACGTATCATTTGACTGCTCTTACATTTTCAATGGTTACAAATCCAAACAAACCATAGAAGTAAAATGAAAAAGAAGAAGTTAAGTACTTTTTTTACTGACATTTGTCCTATATATATATTTTTTTGGTCGAGATATTTATCCTATATGGGTAAATAAAAATCGGGCAGACTTTTTAACTTTGAATAGAGTGTAAACCTAATCTAGGCTCAAATCATTGGCTACTGGGTGAAAGAGGCTGCCTTTCTATAAGACTCAAACAAAAAGGAAATCACGGGTTAGTAAGTCCCTAAGAAAGAAGTGGTGCTTTCCTCTTTCTTCAGCGTTAGTCGTGTCATGAACGGCACCGACATCCACGTCAATGATTTTCAGCCTAAATTTACTAGATGGATTGAACTAATGCCGATATGAAAATATTTATAACTAAATTAGCCGAATTAAAAAGTTTATGACTCGAGAAAGCTGCTAATACAATAAATTTTTTATTTTTTTGATACTTTATCCCCTCTTCGATTGAGTAACCTTTTTGACCATGTTCGTTTTTCCTATGAAACTTTGAATGTTGATGTATAAAAAGTTCGTGCGTTCAATGACAATACTGTTCATGTCGATCTTGTTGGTATACGATCTATTTTTCTGCAAAAAAAAAAAAATGTCTCGTAAAAATTGTGATTTTTCCGCAAAGAGTTAAACTCACGTATGTGCAGTATTTGTGAAGTAGTGTTAAATTTCATCACCATTAGATATATATTTATATGTGTATTTATGCCGAAATCTCAATTTGTCACGCTTTTTGGATTTTGCACTCTCTCTGACATCGGATTCTATAAAATAATCAAACAAAACTGCCGCTCTTTCTTCACACATATTTCGCAATACCCGTTTACACCCACTCTATTAAATAACTCAAGTTTTTTTCGTAGACTTATTTCCTACTTTTCGTATAGATATCTCGTGAAAATTCTTCAAAAGGTTCTAACCCTATAGCATGGCGATCTATTTAGTCCTAAACTTTTCAATTGTGCCATTTTAGTTATTAATCTTTTGACAATCCTCTAATTTAGCCCTAAACATTTTAATCGTGTCAATTTAGTCCTATTTTTTTTATGATTTATCAATTTAGTCCTAAATATTTTGATGATTTGTCAACGTGGCCTTTTTTTCGCACAATAGGTTTAGGAATAAATTGGTAAAATTTCAAAAGGTTTAGGACCATACTAACACAATTGAAATGTTTAGAATTAAATTGACAAAATTGAAAGATCTGGAACTAAATTGGCGATCGTACAAATAATTTAGAACTTTTTGGACAATTATCCCTATATATCTCCTCGATGGTCATGGACATGCGTAGCGCCTGCCACGACGCTAGTAGAATATGGAGGCGAATCCAAATGTTCCATTCTTATTGGAGTACTTAAGCGTTAAATCGACCAATTTAAAACTTTTTAATGAGTTGATATCATTCCATCTTTCAATTAAATTAGTAAGTTTGAATTGGAGGATGGGCCCTACATTCATGAGTTTGTCCTCAATTAAGTAATTTGACAAGCTGTGATTGTCCAACAAAGTCCTGGTCTGGAAGTGACGCGATCATTCCCATAAGATTAGTTCTCTAGAATATGCTCTCTTCTACATCACTCCATTTTCTTTGGGGGAGCATCTCATCCTCTATTTGAGGTCATTCAAAACGAGAATTCATGGTGCTTCCCCACAAGAAAAACAAAAATATTTATACTTGTTGGATTTTTTGGGTTTTTAATCGCACGTTGTCCTTTAATAAGAATTTTCGATCTAGTCTTTTAATAAGAATTTTATTATATCCGAACTGGTTTGGGATACTAGTTATAGTTACAACAATCCGCATAAACAATATTCTGTGCATTGGGTTTGCAATATTAAAAAAAAAAAGGAGTAAGGTTCCGTTTATTTCACGGAAAATGAATAATTCAAAAACTATTTAAAAAATAATAATCACTTGTACCGCTCGAAATAATCAGTCGATGAAAGTTTTATCATCATCAACAGCAGTTTAAGCACGAGTATTTTCATGGACTATGAAAATATTTCCGGTTCATTTATTAATGTAAACGACACAAGTGATCGGTTTTAGGAAAATATTTTGGAAATAATTTATTTTTCGCGAAACAAACGGAGCCTAAATGTATTTGTTAATTTTGGTTCAACTTTGATCTGAAAAAAAAATTGGTTTAACATTTGTGAATGCCTATGTCATGAGAATATACCCTCCTATTAAAGGGCGAGAAAAAAGGGCAATCATCAATGAGCACAAGACTGCTTTAGACGCCATAGATTGCCAATAATCTCATTGAAATGATTGTTATCTCCAAAAGTTACAAAATCTCCTCGAACCAAATCTTTGACCTGAATCAAAATGGGTTTCCTTTTTGGCGACCAGGTGTTGTTGTTTTTTTTTTTGTTTTTTTAACTCTTCTTTTTAAATAAATAAAATGATTGCAGTGCTATCCTTCTTTTTATTTTTCTATTCTATAAAAAAAAAGGTTTTAGTTTGTGACACTTTAATCAAAGATTATTTTCTTTATTCATTTTTTTTTTTTGATGACCGAGGACTCCACCACGGGCCCTCCCGCGCCCGGTAGGCACCAGGAGCGCCGGGCCCCTATACCTCGGGGGGACTAAAGCACAGACCCCACCACCATGGCCCCCACTTAAGACGCTAAGCAATCGGGTTTTGAACTCTCGACCCTCTGCGCGAGGAGTTGTTCTCAACCAACGCAGCTACCCACCGGTGGGTTCTTCTTTATTCATTTTGTCTCTCTGTTTACCCTCAAATCGACAACCCTTCTCTTTGCATGAATTGGGCGTATCTTTCATGTTGGTTTGTTATTCATGTTCAAGCGGTGCATCGAAAGCGTCGTTTAAAGTGAGGAAGAGAACTTTAAAGCAGACTTGACGAGTATCACCATCGAGCAAAATATCACAAAAGGCACGTTAATCTTAAGGAGGTTATCTTGTGTGGATTCATTTGAAGAAAGAATGATTCCAGCCCAGGTCGCCATGTGCTGAGTTAACTCCTCTAGTGAATGGTGGTGGTTTTTCGAGTTTTGGAGACTATGGTGCTCCTGCTACTTTCAATGCTGATCTATCACCATATCATGAACAGCGGGAGCTTGATGCGGATGGCCTTGCGGGACAAATCTTCTTCGATCGAGAGAGAACGGCACAGTATACATTTTATTCATATGGCCAGTTAATACATGAGAGATTCAAAACATAGCAAATCCTAAACAGTAAAGCGAAACGAGAAAGCACAAATTGCTATGATGGACACACCCTCATCCCATAAAAACTGATCTATCTCGGTATCAAGACATAACAAATGGCGGGTGATCAGCAAATCTAGCATCGTCATCAATGAAGAGCACATACTGCAATCCCCTTCTCAACAATTACGATTTGCCCAATGGGTGGTGTGTGCCTAACACCACCACCGTAGAGAGAGACACCAAAAACAAATTGAACGAGCTCCCGGATCTAGATTTATATCGGGAGAGGTTGGACGAGCACAGAAACGCCTTTAAAGAACTCTTAGATCTATACTTAGATCGGGACATGAAAGCTTTCAAAAATTGAAGAAACCGTATAACCGCTTCTAGAGCAATAGGAACTCACTTGCATTTCTCCTCGATTTTGTCGGACTCCTTAGTGTGGAAGATTTGAAGGAGCAAGTTGATTCCTATGAAAGTGAAAAACATGCCGAAGAAGACCATCAGCGGCGAGCAAAGAAAAAAAAAAAAAAAAACATTAGGTGAAAACAATCCCAGTTCAAATCGGGAGACATAATCTCAACTCGAGTTGAGAAGGATCATCCCTCGAACAATTAGTTATTTCTCATTAAGGGAGCGGGAAGAGGAAGAGAAAATGGGTGTTGAGTTCGCTCCGAATAACTCTTAGGTCGCTCTTATCCGGATCGGATCAAGAATTCGATAACACCGCTATTATTTAAATTTCATAGTTTAGTTAGGTTATTTTTATTTATTTATTTGGAGGTTATTCTTAGAGATTAAATTCCTGGTTCGTTCATTATAGCATATCGTTAAATTGTTGGGTAAAAGTTTCATTCTTGGGAATCTCCTTATGTTTTCTTTGTCCCTTCAGTTGATTCTTAGGCTAAGTTTGGTCGTTTGAATTTCTAGCTAGGATAAGACCGAAAAGGATAAAATATGAAATCCAAATATTTTGCTATATCATTTTCACAGTTTTGTGAATCACAATAATAAAATCAAATATTTTCACATCATGTCATGCACATTGATTGATATAAACGGCATTTCAGTGTCAATGAACCAAAAAATTGCACAAATGGAGGCGTCGAGAATCTCTCACGACACTATTGCCTACTTTATTTTTATTCTCTTATTTTTTTCTTCCCCCTCTTTTTTTTTTTAATTCTTTTACCCCTTCCATCATTCTCTAATAAAATTTTATTAAATAGTAAACTATATTAATATGCCTAATATCTGTGATAAATATAAATTCTAATGATATATATTTTTATGTATATATTCTGTTAAAAGATAGAAAGGAATTCGAACATATAAATAAAAGTAGTAATAAGTAAAAACGAAATTGTATTTTATTTTTATATTATATTTTAAATATTATTTTAATTTTATTACAAAATAATTTTATTATTTTAAGAAGCTTATTTTTCAAGAAAAATATTTATTATATTATGGATATTAGAATTTCTATCCACCCTTATTCCACCTCCGCCATAACATAATATTCGGGCTACATCTTTCTTATATTCGACTTTAACTTGGCTTAAGCACCAATCACATGATAGGATAAATTTTATTTTATTTTGACTACCAAACATAGCTTCAAGGTTCACAAGTAATCAAGAGAATTCAGTATCCTTGGGTTGGCCTTCCAAAGTGTTGATTCGGTTAATGGAAATATAGATTATTTCAATCTCTTATGTCGGGAAAGTCGCCCGATCGGTCCCAAACTTATTGTACAAATGCAAATTCAGTCTTAAACTTTTCAATGTAATCCTAAATCTTTGCGTGAAATTTCAACATAGTCCTTTCGATTAGTTTTTGCAATCGTTGACATGGCGGTTTAGTCATCGCTCGTC
The DNA here is from genome assembly GCA_021437795.1 of Rhodamnia rubescens. Taxonomy (NCBI): domain Eukaryota; kingdom Viridiplantae; phylum Streptophyta; class Magnoliopsida; order Myrtales; family Myrtaceae; genus Rhodamnia; species Rhodamnia rubescens. The sequence goes on from JAILYA010000058.1 coordinate 1,675,117, forward strand.
GTTCGCGCGGCATATCACCACGTCGGTGATTTCAAGTGGAAAATTGATCGGAATGACTAGATTAGAATTCCCATATAAAGATATAAGACTAAAGTGATAAAAAGAAAATTAGAACTTAATTGATATCCGTACAATAATTTCAAAAATGACCGACAATTTCTGGCTTTTCTTTCCTATCCTCTATGGTGGGTAAATCAAGCTTGTCGGGATTGGAAAACCCCGTTATTTATTTATTTATTGGTTCAAGATATTCGACATCATTTGGCATCAAAGGCGCGCGCATGATAACACGAGTAATTTAGAATTTCAAGCTTTGGCGAATCCGTTTGATAAAGTAACTTCAAGTAGAAATCCGTTTGGTTCATAACTTTAAATTTCTATTTCCGAAACAACTTTTTACTTGAAGTGATTTTTGTAAGCACTTTTGAGAAGTAAAAAAACTTACTTCTCACCATCGAAGCTATTTTTTTCCTTTTCACGCCTCCCTCTTCATATTTTCTTATGTTTATGGGGCGCTCTCTCTCTCTCTTCGCTTGATGTGTACTCACTCTCGAGAGGTGCGGGCCGGGTTGGCCCGGTCCGAAAATTTTTTAATAATAAAAATTATTTAATAATAAAAAATTTAAATTAAAAAAGGAAAATTATAAAAAAAATCATTAAAAAGTATAAAAAATTCAGAAAAAATTTAAAAGTAATAAAAAATTCAGAAAAAATTCGTGAGCTCTTAAAAAAATCATAATAAAATAAAAAAAATTCATAAAAAATAATTAAAAATTATTTAAAATTTGAAAATTTTGAAAATTCTAAAAAAATCTCAAAAAATAGAAAATGGTCACAATCAACTCGGTCAAGACCTATTTTAGATTTTTTGACCCCCGATCTTTTTCAATTGACGATTTTTCCCTTCTTGACAAATTATCTTCAATTTCTCCCAAATCACCCATGAACTCTAATCACATATTCTATAAACCCTTAGGGCTATATTAGGGAAGCCTTGATTTGTATTGATATGCTTTATCTATGCATTTGATTGGGCATTTATTTTATTGAATGTGATTGGTAGAATTAGTCTTTCGACTTACATGAAAACCTGTCAATATTTGCATTTAACTTTTCTTGAATAAAATACACTTTGGATCGGGATCAATAATTTTTCGTAGAAATTTTTTCTTGTTATCAAACGCCTTTTTTTTATTATCGAAATCAACTTCGAAAGAGAAGTAGAAAAATCAACTTCGCTTCGAAGTTATTTCGGCGAAGTGTTGTCATGCGCACCCAAAGCTATCATTTTATTAGACGTCCCGGCCTTGAGGCTCCCATAGCCCACGCATTCCATCGAGCATGAACCCGTACGGCTCTTTGGCCATCCAACGGGCATTAACCATCCTCGTCAACTTAAGTCGTAAATACTGAAAAAGATTTATCGGTCAATGTAGCGAATGGCGACGCTCGTAATGATCGCGCAACTCGTTTCGTGCGAGTCGGACCGTCGGCAAGGATTGCTCCATCGGCCATACAAGACAATGACGGTTTGATGGAGGATCTCTCACGTGAATCCGATCATAAGTAAGGGTAAGCCGTTTTCGGTCTAGTTCGTTTTCCCTCAAGGATCGGAAACCGGATCGGTGATTCCGGTTCCCAATTTTGGAATCGGAGACCGGACCGATGGTTCGAAGCACCGGACCGGACGGAACCGATCGGTCGATTCGATTCCCGCGCGGTCCAATGGAATCGATAAAATGTCAAATAATCAGGAAAAAAGAACTCCAAATGAAGCAACAAGCCCAATTTTCATACAATCTCGTTTCATTTGGCCTCGCGATGTGGTGATTTATGAATGATGAAATCACAATGCGAGCAGAGAAATCATAAGAGCAACAATTGAATAAAAGGAAAGAACATCAGCGGAGCATGTCTTCATCGGGAACGCCAGCGTTGCCAAGCTCTGACTATGTTTTCTCTATAGCTAAAATAAAGCTTTGCATCCCCTGGTCAGGTACGTGAAATAACGCCCACGAGTAAGACCTGTTGTCTTATTTGACGAGAACCTACATGTTCTGTATTCCTCACCACAGACTCAAACTGTGAGAGAGGGGGCTGGAAAGAAGGAAGGAAATATTGGGGTTTATTCTTAAAAAAAAATTAAAAAGAATAAAATTGACCGATCCAGTCTAGTCCATACAGTTCGGTCCCGTGCCTCCGGAATCGGGAACCAGGACTGTCGGCCACCAGTTTCAATTTTAAGAACAGAAAATCGGACCGTCGGTCCAATCCTATCCAGGCCGGTCACGGCTCGATCGGTCTAACTTGCCCACCCTTAAATCACAAGGCATTGCCTTGCCCACTCGACGTGGGGCTTTGATGCCACAAGCTCCCTCACAACAAGGACCCTCGCCTTCCTTAGCTTTGACTTATGTCTCCTAGTCATACTCTTCTTCTTCGATGAGTAATCTGGTCCATTCTCGCTCTTTGGTCGTTTTGGAATCTTGCCGAGAACCGCACCTCATCCGAGTTCTTCGATCTTGACGATCACAACCCCTTACCCCCCATCCCTTCCCTCCCCTCTTCGGATCGACCGTATTATCAAGAGGATTAGATGTTAAATGTATCTATCCAGCAATAGATCCTTTAGATTCAACATCAACAATGCTCAAGAATACCTCTTCTTCCAAAAGAGCTTTTTGTTTTCTTTCTTTTCACGGCCTGGCCTGGTCAGTAACTAGCCAGGCCATTTTTTGTTCCATTCCAACTCATTAATATCCAGACTAATATTAATTCAACCAACTTCATGATAAAAAAAAATGTGACCAATTAACCAATCAACAAAATTACTTGTTACAAATAACATCTTGTTGTTTGCTTTATTTCTGTCCTAGTTGATCTCGATTCAACATTAAAAGTATATTGATTTTTCCCCGATAACCAAATACTTTTCATTTCATCCGAGAAAAGCCATTTTTTTTTCAACAATGTCTTTGTCATTTGATCCAATAATAGCCTTCCGTAACTCCAAATATCCGGATTCGTTATAGTCCCTCCTATAATACTCCAGCCGCACGATACACTTTGGATTGAAAGAATTTCACTAATTCCAACAAATTTCCCTTCAGGAGAATCTTTCGAATTACTATTGTTTAGCTTTCAATTCGCCTCTGATCATCAAATGAAATGTGAATAACCCGTCCTTTCTCTCTTTGAAACAAGGTGCCTTTTTTTGAGCACCACACATTGTACCGGAGGGACCCTACTCTGGTACCATCGGCAATGACCAGGTTCGGTCTTCAAGTACTCCGGCGACCGCGTGAAAGGCGGATCTTATTATGTGAAAAACATCACGAGATGCCGCCCATCCTAATGTGAGATTTGGAATGCCAAGAAGGCAGAGAGTTTGAGTGGGTCCATGTACTTACGCAGTACAAGAAACGAAATAGAGGTCATCGGCAGTGAGACCCACCGCATGTTGGCATCAGACATTTGACCCAGAAACTGCGAGTGGCTTGTTTGTGGCCGCACCATGATGAGCCATTCAAGAAAGTGGGGAGTGAAACTGCCTTGTGCGTGGGGCACATTGTTGTTTGACTCGGTTTGACCACACTTCAATAATGTCATATTCCTTCCATCCTCCTCTGGCAGATGATTTGGTCGAACCGGTGAAAACCTGTTAGGAAAGATCGGACGTTGAACCAGCCGGTCGGATCTGATTTCATGCAAGCCCTCCTGCTATAGCATGAGGAATGCTTCTCAATGTCTTTCACTGGTGGATTGGACAAAATCAATCCTTTTCATGGTTTCTCTACATGTTCTGAAAAGAATCGATTGAACTCCAGACAACAACGTATGGGTCGGGTCATCACATTTTCGCGCATCTCGGGTCTCTAGAGCCGAGAAGGGAGGGTTCAGAGAGATGAGAAGTGTACCTCTTTAGCAAAAATCCAGATGTATTGAACAGCCACCCAAGAAGAATTGTCATGGTTATGGCATCAATCGTCAAAGAGGAACTTGCGTCATGACTATCAGGAGAATCAGAAAACAATCAAGGGGACAATTTTGAAGAATCAGAACCGTAGCTCGTGTCGCTATACGAAACCAGATAATAGCATGCGAGGATGGTTCACAGGTCAACTAATTAATGGAAGAGAAATAATCATACAGATTAGTTACACCGCAACCTAGAACTAAGCATAGGTACATAGTACATACGAATCAGGGAGGACACCTACAAGACCGACTATTAAAACAAAGGTTGACTACTACTTCCCTGATTACTAAATAAAGAGGTTAGGCCACTGTTCCTGAAAACATGGCTTTGGCTTACAGGGAAATATCACACAAACAAATTAGTTAATTCCAACTCAGCATCCAGCTGCTTTGAGGAAGTTGTCAAAAGGGCTCGCCGGAGGCAGTTTCATCGTCAAGCATTGATCCGTCGGCATTATGTCTCCTTGAAGAGGGGCGTCGTTTCCGGTGATCTTGTGCATACACAAGAAAAAAGGGTTCGAGATGTGACAAAGTAGAATATAAAGCTACATCAGCAACTTTGAGTTGTAACTACACATTAATGTGAAGATGATAACCATTGAATACACAAAATGAAAAGATACTAGAATGTAATACCAACCTTCTTAATTGCTGCTCGCCCATCTGGTCCTGGTAAGAAGTGATCTGCCGCTGATCTGGCACAGTTGTTTTCATGGGCCAACCAATTGGAAAGCTTCCTCCTCGGACCCGTGCCAAGTGCTTCACATTGACTAGCCATGGTATTATATGGAAGGGGTGATGTTGAAACAGTTGTTCCAGCAACTTGACCAGCCACCTCAAGTGCCTGAGAATACGTTCAGCAAATTGTCCACAAGCATCACAATCAGAATTTGCTAATTTCAGAGTCGTTATCAAGAATGAAAAGGGAGGTGATAAGCATATATATACTGATAATTATGTCATTATCAAGAATGAAAAGGGAGGCAATAAACATATATATGCTGATAATTATGTTCGGAAGCAACTGGGTGGAAATAGATCACCGTTTCTAGAAGCTTCCCAACACTGATGACATCAGAGAAAGATGGAGTTGATGGCATTCCGGTCATGACAACAGATGCTTCACTCGTCGTGTCATCCTCAACAGACGAATTAGTTGAAAATTCCTGCAACATAAAATATTGGAATAGCTTCAATAAGCAACTAGTCTCATTTATATCGATCACACATTCTCAGTTACATCATCACATTCTCAATGCAGGCAATAAATTAATTATACTGCACGCATAAAGCCTATCTGCAACAAGCAACTCAGAATATAATCGAGGTTCAACAGCAAGAACATAACTGTGTGATGAAGTGCATACCTCATCAAATGATAGCGATTTTTTGGAGTGGACAACAATTTGATTATTGTCCAAACCAAGTATTAATTGAGGACCAAAAACAAATTCATCTTCTGGTTTATATGTCTCTGATAGCTGCTTAGCCAAATCTTCTCCATCGACCTTACCGAACAAAATTCATCACAATGTGGAGAGAGAGAGAGAGAGCACCAAAACATCAAATAGTGAAGCATACCTCGGTAATATTAGATAGGCTTTGGATCAAGATGTTCAGGAGGACCTTGTCAGACTCAAACATTTGGCTCCTCAAGTGGAGGAGAAAAGATGAGGCATTTTGATTATCCAAAGCAGATCCATACTCCCTAACATCAGCCTGAGGCCTAACAAATAATTGCAAGTCCTCGCTGATGCCCAAATATGGATCCATCTGAATTTCAGAGAAGAAAAAGATAAGCAACATTATCTCACCCCAAGACGCTACTAGCAACTTTAAGGAAAAGAAATGTACTCATGCATGCGAACACAACTGTTGAGATAAAGAACTCACGTTAGATGGATCAACCGATTTGAGCAGATCATTAAGTTCATGGATTTGATATATCTTGGCGGCAAACATCAACATACTAGTAGCTAGGGTAAAAATAGATCTGCGGCATGCTGGGAACAACATTCCTACAAGAGATGATCAATAGCATTCAAGGACAGTTCCACAAAATTTACAGAGGCAGTCCACAGAAACTCACACGGACATACCATTATTAGCATCCAGGGATATAATCCGCAGTGACAGGGGAAGATGGAAGAAGTGAATCACAAGGTTTTTACTATAGTTCTGCAAAAGTTTGAACCAAGGAGCAGTAAGAAAACAGCACAGAGAAGGTTTGAGTCAACTTGAATGGATAGGTACTTATTTTAGGCCATGACGATGTTCTCAGTCACCAGTTAACAAAGCAGCTACTGTAAAATAAGCACGCAACACCTAGCCTTTTAAGCAACATTAGTGCTTATGGATCATCAAAGACTGCATATTTAGCCAGAAGTCTCACCGTCAAACGTGAAGAAAGAAGGCTTAGGACGAAGGAGTGAGCTATAGCTTCAAAATTTGAAGGCAAATTATCGGGAAGGTTAGCTTGTATCCAAAGTGCAGATAGCAACTGGCCTATCTGATCTTCACTAAACTTTAGTATATACGGCTCCTGTAATGCATAGAAATTCAGATCAATAATTGAATATTTACAAGTAATCAGACTGCGTGTCATTGACAGATTAACCACTTGAGAACTTATTTACCACATCAGATAAGCCTGCAGATCCAGCTGTTTTTTCAATGATGGAGATCTTGCAAAAGTTGGGGGAATTCTTGCGAGCAAACCCCTGCTTTCCCTCTTCATTACTAATGTCCATCCCCTTAAAATCATCTTTATTAGCATTACCCTGCTTCTCTGGTGTAGCACCATTCTTCTCTCTCCTAAGCTTTTCAAGACGAGCAGTAATTGAAGCAAGTGCAGATGCAGTACTAGACTCCCATCTTCTTGAATCATAAGGACAGTTAGCTCGTACAGAAGACACTACGTGTCTGGGGCGGCCAGAATTTGGCACCAGAAGTATAGATAGTATTTGGTGTCCTCTCACTCGCACTTCAACATCTGGATATAACATTACATTCAGAAGTTGAACAAGAAGTGCCTCGGGAACACCTAGATGCCAATGGATAAGAAATTCTTAGTCATTTTTACTGTTAACAACAAACATGGAAAGGCCTCAGAAAAGGAAAATGATAGCATCCATATAAGTAACTCAAAATATCAAAAAGTTTCTGTGGATATCCATTTGAATGTATCTTAAAAATGATGACATATCAAGTTCCTCCCCGCTAAATTCTGAAAGAGAACAAAAAAAGGAAGCATGCGAATAATTCCCTCTGAGGACATTTGTCATACAAACGGAATGTCCAGAATTCTAAATGAGATGAAGTCTATTGGGAGATTCCATAGGAACTTGGAATTTTTCTAAAAGTGTCGCATTCTCTCACCTTTCGACGGGCTGAAGAGACTGATACTAATGCTATCATATGAGCCAGTATCATTGATCGAACCCATAGTTGCCCTAGCAACAGCTCCAGCAGTGGGCATCTTCTCAAGCGTTATAGCCATCAGGTCAAATAGTGGTTGTGCATCACAAACCTAGCATATTTATGTGAGGATTAACAAAGAGAGAACCAAAAAAAGAAAGCAGCAACCACAGTGGTAAAGGCATATTGCATTTACCCCCTTAGCTATCTCTACTAAGCAATCTTCAATGGCATTCTGAAGTGAATGATTCAAGTTCAACTCTTCTTCTCCCACTGCTTCAACCGTCGCTTGTAGGCTTTTCCTCAAATGCCTGCACAGATCACTTACAGATCCAATTTCAGTCAGCGCAGAACTGATTCTGATCTGCCTAGCCAAAGCAGTGGCAACTCGGATAACACAGGATTTGAGCTGGAGATCGTGAAAAATATTCTTGTGGTCCAGATGACGAATAACTGATGCCAAGATTAACTGCTGATTCCCTGGAGAGTTCAGAGAAAGAAGAAAATTGAACCAAGAATGCAATGGCAATAGAATAAAAACATACGCAGACAAGAATGCTGCAGGTACTTAGACCACTGTCTCATCTGTGCTTACAAATATGTAAGCATGGATGAGACCACACATAAAGTCCAAAAGATAATGGCTACCTGAACTCTCCAACCTGTAGCTCATATCAGACAGAATGATTAAGGACAACCCATCTCGAGGAACCCAGTGATGGCCAGAATCAAAGTATGCAAGCATCCGGTCCATCACCCTTCGCATAGTCGTAATACTCTCTTTGGCAAGATCAGCCATTCTCTGGAGACAGATTTGAGCCCATACCGTCGGTGTCTCAAGCTCCTCTCTGTCTCACAGAAAGCAAAAAAACAAAACAATTAGAGGTTATAATAAGTTTGTTTACACCATTAACACGATTTCAACTTCCATGCTCGAAAAACATAACAGGTTATTGAACCCAGATTACTTTGTTAATAGTGAAGGATCTTTAAACACGGGCCGCGGCCTCAAGATGATGCAGTTAGGACTAATCTCCCCTGCAGTTCTGCCTTCAGACCTTACAACTTCATCGACCCAATTGTGAAGTGATCCACCTCTTTCATCCTCTTCTTCATTACACATATCAGGCTCATAGTTGTCTAAAGTGACTTGGACAATCTGCAATTTGAACACAATACAGACACAGACAGTCAATTGCCAATAATACCATCTCAGATACTTAAACACTAGCAAAAAGAAACACGACATCAAATCAACGATATTTCTGCATCTGTCTCAAAAATTGCAGATTCTTATGTTCTAAAATGAAAAAAAGCAATGACGCACCTCGTCAAAACCATCAAATATGCTTGAAAACTCGACCATAAACCAAACCTGTCAGAAGCAAAGTTATCAGTAAAGCCCACTCCAACAGATTAAAAATCTTAACAAACAAGTTCAGATTCAGAATACCTGTGAAAGGAGAAATGGTATAGAAAGGCAAGCAGTCCAAAAGCAATTAAATCTAGGGAAAGAAAATCACCATGGCAGACAGACATTGCAAGCTTGAAGCCCTCAGAGCACACCGTTGGTGGCCTTCCCCACTCTTTTGTGCCAGTATACATACTTTATGTACAAACTTCTCAATGTTATGAGCATAAGTTGAATCTGACTGCATTGAACAAGATGACATGGAGAAAACGAGAAAATAAGCAAAGAATAAAGTTTTCCCTTACAGCTCAGAAATTTCTATCAAACAAAAATCAAAATGGGAAAACAAGAAGGAAATAGCATAGAAAAAAGTTTTCCCTTACAGCTCGGAAATTTCTATCAAACAAAAATCAAAATGGCAAACCAAGAAGTAAATAGCATACTCCACATATTATGAGGAGTTTGTACGAGAAAAACAAGCATCATTATCATCCACCAACCATCCCACAAGATGTCAGAAAACAACCAACTACCACAATACTAGCGCACATCATGGACGACATGTCGAGCATCTTTTCACAGCACCTAAATAACATCGAATTGAAGTTCATATATTAGAAGGAATCTAAACACTCTAGTAACGCAATACCCTCGGGACTTTGACTAGTCAGAGAGGAGTGTTGGCCAACAAGTACACAAATTAGATTGCCCAAAACAGAATATAGAATGAGCTCCAAACTCAATATATGCACAACACTAGCAGATTATTAGCATACAAACCCCACTGTCCTACATTAATTGCACCCAACAAATTAAACACCACAAATTCAATCTTATCCTTTATATCTAGCAGTATGGGAAGAACTAGGATCAAGATTAGACCCTAGTTTACCTGAGATCCTAGTTTACCTGGCTGTAGATGAATTTCGTCAAGATCTGGCAACCAAGTATCTGGAGAGAATCCTCCTTGCCATTATCCAAAAAGCTCGCTAACGACAGTCAACAAACTAACAGCAAAATATACCCTGCAAAACACAAATGATTAAAGTTGATGCACTGCTAATTAGAAGAGCACCTTCAACATTTTATAATTGAAACATGAGAAGCCAAGTCTATCAGAACGATTGTAGTGTCCCTTCTACTCTAGGTTCAACACAATCTTTCTCCTAAAAAGTGCAAAATGCATTGAGCACACTACAATGCCATCTGTGCAATGAAAGCAAAAATGATCCGAATTGATGATATATGATTTGATGAGGGAGAGAAAGGACACAGTCACTTACATCTGCTCCTTGCACATGCACAGCAACTTGTTATAGGCCTCGACAACAATACTTATGAACTTGATGTGCTCGCTTCGAAGCTCTTTGTAGCACCTCTCTTCGAGATACTTGACAATCTATAGTTGATAACCATTGCCGGAGAGATCCAGATTTAGAAAGCCATTTCCCATATAAAAAAGCACAAGTGACCAACAACCCTTAAGAAGTTCAACAAGAGCACCACCTTTGGAATTCGAAAAGGGTTTTTTGCAGCGTATTCGCATAATTTGCCAATTTTCCTGTCACTGGGTGAACCATCCTGTCGTCCAAATCACTAAAGTTAACTGTTTGAAACGATTGATCTGCCCACATGTAAAGGCCAGCGCACAATGCCATGAAACTTTGTAGGACACTCACAGGGGATTTGGGGAAAATGTCAGCAAGAAGCTTCTTGTATCTCTTGACGGGTTGACGAGATCTTGACCTCATAGCAGGGCAGCACACACACATGCTTCCACATGCTGGGAAGATCTTCCTGGAAATGAAGCCCATCTCCTGCCAAAGTTCCAGACGTTTCATTTGCCTCCAGGGACCAACAAAGGTCAGAGATCAAAGAGTACTCGCAAAAGATAACACGCTAACTAGAAATAGAGAGAGAAACACCCAGAAGCCAACGTACGCTACAGTTGGAGAAAAGAACAATCATTCAAAGCAAAAATATATATCATAAATTGAATCTCTGAAAACTGAAGCTTAAATGAAATTATAGTGGAAAGATCACCGACAAAGACCGCAAGTCTTACTAGAAATTGCGGCATTCATTGTTAGACACCGAAGGAGCAACAAAGACCTCTTTTTTCAGAAATATTGGGGTTAAAAACCGAAGGACCTGCTCATACCAAAGATCTGCAGATTCTGCACCGTGAAAATCGAAACACACCATGTAGAGCCCAAAATATAGTAGGCATGATCGCAACAAACCATCGTAAGGTTCAAAAACAATTCGGTAATGCTTAAAGTAAGCACATTTTGACAATAAGAGTAGCAAAAGAACATAACACTAATCAACCATGTCAAAAACTGTTCACAGACAAAGCAGCAAAGAGAGACTCGCACGAGCAATGTCTCGAACACCCAGAAGACCAGAGCTCAAGAGAAACGCGCAATGGAGAGAGAAGCGAGGGAGAAATAATGGCAATGATCAAACGAACAAATAAGCGCATAACGCACAGCAACAATAAAAAAAACGGCGACACTGTCGAGGAAAGGACGAACCTTTGCCCCTGCAGAGGCAGATCCAGGAAGGAGTTAGACCTCCCACAGGGTCTTGAGAAGCAAGAATGGCCGATTTTGAGAAGTGGGTGCAAAGAGAGAGTGGGAGGAAGCAAGAGAGCGATGGCCAGGAGGGAGAGAGAGAGAGAGAGAGCGAAACAGAGGAGAGTTTTAGCAGCGAGGGCTTAGGTAGGCACGTGATGTCCCAGTTTTTCAGTAGAGAGAGAGAGGACGGGGCTTCATCTTTGCTTTTGCTGTGTCTTGTCAGAACTTTGGAAGACTAAAGTCCCAGCCTTTCTGGGTCAAAAACACAAAAAAATAAAAAAATAAAACAGAACATCGACTCCTCCGGTGCCTAAATTCGATTGACTTTAGAATCACGACAGCTTATGCGTAATCAAGATCACGTTACAACTGAAGAATGACACCTCGAATGATGATGATAAAAGGCCCACTGCATCAAATGTTCTTTTTCTTTCATTCCACCATCAAGAACTTCAAACTTCGCCGCTTTCAAAACGACGGCAGATCTTTGAACCGAAGCAGCGCGCCATTGTTCTCGACACTATCGTGCAGTTCACGGCTCGACCCCGCCAAAATGTTCTTTAATTTGAAAAAACCGAAGGGTGTGACAAACACACCTCAATTAATGCCCAAAGCAGAAGACTTTCTGAAAGGATTGAAGAAAGTGCGCGACTGCAAGATGATTTTGCTGCTCACGAGAGAAAGTTTGGTACGGAAACAGAAAAAGCCTGCTTGACATTTGAATTAAAGGGAGTTTTTTGTCACTATATCAATCAATTTTCTCTAATCAGAGATTATAGGCTGGAGATGGGTAGATGAACTTGAGTAGGATCCAAGCAATGTACTTTTGAAATACAAAAGCTGGAAACTTTTTCTGGTTCTTTTCCTAAGTGTGCCTTTTAAGCTTCTAACCAGCATTTGCTGGTGAGATTTGTTAATGATCTGATGAATGCATCATTGATTTGATTACGCCAGCTTGTTCATCAACACACCCTTCGGAAGGAAGAGCTGCCTCTTGTTTGGTACCCACCAGATTTAATTCATTGTTTACCAACTTCAGCCGATTATTCCAATGCCTACCCACCATCATAATTGCACCATGGAAATGCCCCCGTCGAAGGACCTTTCGGCTCGCGTCGGAATCGAATTACTTCGGATGTGAGAAGCTCCGTCGTTTTGAGGCGTTGTGGCTCTCCTCGAACGGAGACTCCAGCATTCATTTGGGTACGATACCAAGGTGAACCGAATGATGCTTTGAGTATCGAATCGAATCAAATGCTAGGAATACCCAAATGACTCATGGAGTTAACTCCATGATACTTGATTCGTTCCACTTGCTAGCATGATCAAGTAGCTAACTCATTTACGTACATGTGAGAATAAACACGCAAAATGCCACGTTATCTATTAATTTTGATAGCCGTGTACAATTGATTTCAAGTTCGAAATTCCAATTTATGCCCATTAGCACTAATGCTTATGCATTTTTTATCATTAATTATTAAGTTTGAACCCAAGTAAAATCCTTAAACTACTTGGTCTGAATTCTAGGATGCTAAATTAGGGAGATTCCCTGGGATGAAAGGGGAAAAAAATTCTCTCAACTTAGGGGGCTAATGGTGGGTAAAGTCAACTTAAATTTAAGCATATCAAAACTACACTCATCAAATTGAGTCACAAATGCCGTGCCTTAATTTTTCCAAACAAATTAAGGATATGTTTACTATAAGTTTTAGAACTTATCACCAAAGTGTAATTAAGTCATAAAACTTGTCAAATTGATGCAATTAAGTTCTTCCATTAACTTTATCCATTTGGCTAACAAACAATGTTAATGTGGTGTTTTCTAATATATTATCTCTCCTGGTTAGTGATGATGTTACTAAACAAAGTGTCGTTTTGATTCAAATTTGATTTTTAATTTATTTTATTTAAATTAAAAATAGGGTAAAATTAAAAACAAGATCCCACCCAACAATGAGGGCCACCGTCGGGAAGAGCCGGTAATGGTGGGGAAGTGGCCACCGGCTACTAGGGGGATGGCAACCCTCGCAAACTAATAGCGAGGGCCGGTGATGTAAGGGTCGTCGACCCATGGCCGAGGCCCTAAGCAACCCCCGCCAATCCTTCCCCCACCATCACCAACCCTTCCAAGCGGCGGTGGGGCGATGGCGGAGAGGCTGCCTCGCCGCCGGTTCTATCTTGGTTCTATTTTCTTTTCTTTTTTTATTAGATTTACCTTATTTTAAAAAGTAATTTAAAATAATTAAACTAAAAATCATATTTGGATCAAAATGATATTGTTTTGGACACGTCACCGCCACATAGGAGAGAGATTTATATATATATATATATAGCCATGTCAACAATTTTTGTTAGTAAAATTTGACGTAGTTAACGGAATGGCTCGATTGCACTAATTTGCTAAGTTTTAGGACTCATTTGTATTTTTTGCAAGTTTTATAACTCAATTGTAATTTTGTGATAAATTTTAGATTTTTAATAAATATATCCCGACAAATTATGTTTGGATTGAAGCATGAATCAATTCAACTCATCTCATCTCTAATCATACTTTGATACAATCGAACCTTCAAAAGTGAATGAATATACTTCTCATCTTGTGTCCGCTTGTTTGGACTGAGGTCCCTGGATTATTAACTGCCACCATGGAGTTTGGAGAAATCGCACATGACTAGCGAAATCCAGGAAAATATTGTCCAAAAAATCACAAATTTATTATACATTGATCATTTCAATCGTTAACTTCTTAATTTGACCAACTTAATCCTAACTCTTTGACAATTTTTCAAGGTGATCCTTCCATTAAATTTAGAGTGTAAATTGCTTGACATGAACGATTTTTGCAATTTTCTCAAACTTTCTCTTCTTTTATATTTGTCTTTTTTCTTTTTTTCCTATTTTCCTCCGTCGGCCATCACAAAGAAAAAATTTAGAAATCGGAAGAAAACTCATAAATTAAAATAAAAAAAAAAAATGCACACGACACGGATGGTGCCACATGGGACGACTAGCGTCCACATTGATAATTTGTCAAAATTTGTTAAATTGGCCAAAAGGATTATATTGAAAATTTGTCAAAAATTTTAGAATAAAATTTGTTAAATCGAAAAGTTTATAACAAAATTGACAATCATTCAATAGGTTTAGGATCTTTAGGGCAATTTCCGCATAATCAAATGGTAATAAGCCCGGTTGACAAGTATTTTACCCAAGGCTAACAAATCGTGTCGAAATATGGATATAATATGAGTATAGTGAACCCGGACATGACATGTTTAGTAAAAAATTTGACTCGTATACAAACATACATTGGTTTACCAATATATACGATAAGCATTGGTATTATATTAATCATTTTTAGACAATATGGGTAATTTCACTTCACATTAATCTAAAGTGGATTGTTAAAACAGCATTGAGGAATTATGTTTGTATGTTTACCATTTGTTCTCTTTGACGCGGGGTTGTTTCAATAAACTTTTGAAGATGAAAATAGCTCCTAACTACGCATACTAAACGCGTTAAAATCTATCCAATTGTGCTATGTCGAAACATTCATATATAAACTCAAATACGTCGATTCTTATCTAAATAAATTAACCGTGACGTACCCGTTTACGGCACGGATTTGCGGATGCCGAACACAAACCTATTTAACTACGTGCGGTATCGTATTAACGGATAACGAAGAGAATTCTCCTTCCTAATTTAACCCTCTCGGGCTCCAACGAGAGAGAGACCTTGGCAGTTTGGGACATAGAATCATACGTAGAATCTATCTACTACTACTAACGACGAAGAACCGGACAAAAGACATCGCCCCGTTGAATTATTTCTATAATCTCTTGTCTACGGTGATGATTTCATTTCATACGCACCGTTGGATGAGACGAGTTAGACGAGTCCCCCTCGAAAAGTCACGTCATCCGACGGCGCACGTGAGCCGGGTTCACTATTTCTCCCCAAATAGTCATGAGCGCCTCCCTTTCGTATAATCCAGGCTCCCTAGTAGCCTAGGTAGGAGACTATGGAAACGCATTAAAGAAGACGATATGAACCACGATGGCGGCCATCAACAGCATAGGAGGGACCACTGAGGGAATACTAACGATTCAAAAAATAAATAATTAAAAAATTTTTTTTTCAAAAAAAAATTAATTATATATATTATTTATAAAAATGAATGAATGAATGAAAATATATATATTTATCACTTACAAATATATTTACTCATAAATCATTTTTAATAATGAAAATATTTTATATGGGTTAATTATTTTAAAAATGATATGCACACATTACATTCAGGAAAAATATTTTTAGATTCAATCATTTTTTCGTGAAATAAATGCTGCCCTTGTTCAATTTTCAGCTTTAATTAAACAATTCGGTAATTAACTTCAGTAATCCAGGACCCACGAGGGTGGCACGTGATGCCCAGGGTGAGATCGACGAGTCTAGCAACCTCCATTCGATAGAGACCTGGCAAATAGAAAGTCTAATTGTCTACCATACATTTCAATGATGTGGTCATTGATGTCAGAAGTTCCGTGATGGTTCTTAAAGCCCTTGGACAACCCGCCCCCACCACTTCGAAAATGACCATTCCATGAGGCTTCGGACATGGAGAGCTGCCTGCCTATTATCATCACCGATCTTGATGATGCATCGAGATTTAAACGGCCCTTTGAGAACTCTCGGCTCCGAGCCCGGGGGGCTAGCGAGGCCGTCGGCCTGTCGGGGCGCGACCTCGAATCAAGGGTTCTCATCGAAAGATGACCGGAGCCGCCCCTTTGGCGAAGTCGAGGTCTCGTGACGTTGTGGAGACATGGGAAGACTAGGTTGGGCCATGCGCGAGAATTCGGCCCGTGGGTCGATCTTGCCCGGCCCACCAAAGGGAGCCCATTGGGCCCGAACCATCCGCTAACCCTCAAGGTTTGTCCCTTCGGATTGGGAGTCGGCTTGTTCAATTGCATTACCAGAACAGTACGGGGCGAGTTAAGTGTTGATGCTGATGCATCAAATTCGAATGTCCGACCAAAATTAAGCGTTTACGTCGTGAACACGTCGACGGCGCACCGAGGCTCTTTTCTTGTTCTCATTGCAGGAATGATAATGAAACATTTAGGCTTCATTTGCTTGGCGGAAAATAGCATTCGAAAAAGTATTTTTCTGGATTTTTTAGCGTTTGGTTCGCGAAAAATAAAATAGTCAAAGAAAATATTTTTCATCCACGAAAAAATCTCATTTAAAAGTGAGGAAAATATTTTCCCCTTTTGGAAAAGAGGGAAACCTCTTTCCCTGTCTTTCCTTCTCCCTCTCTTTCACATATTCTTTCTTTTTAATTGATTTTTTACTTCCTTTTTATTTTTATTTTTTTACCAAAATTTGAAATTTTTTCTTTTTTTTTTTTTTAATTTTACTCTTTTTTTTTTCTTTTCCTTTTCTTCCTTCTCCGTCGACCGATCGCTATGCGACAAAGGCGAGCGAGGCCAAGTTTCACGCCCCGCGATGGCGAGCTAGGGTGTAAGGTAGTGAGGCGAGCCTCGAGCTCGACCTCACATGAGGCCGCCGAGTGCCGGCCCTTTGTCGGTTCCGTCACGTAACAAGAAAGGAAAAAGAAAAAATAAATAAATAAGAGAGAAAAAAGATAAAATAAAATAATTTACTTTTTTGATTTTTTAAAATAAATAATTTTTTAAAAAGCCTAGATTGTGGAAATTGATTTTCTTTTACCAATCGATCAAAAACACTTTTTAGTTCGTTTTTAGGTTTCACCAAACGCCGAAAATATCCTCATTTTTTCGGAAAACGACTTCATATAAAATATTTTTCGAAACGCCACATTTTGTATGAAAAATCGAAGCCTTAGAGCTCAAATGTGGATAAGAGATCCTATTCTTGCATCCCCGTCTCTTTATTAGCTTCTTCCGACACGTCACGTTTTGCACGAAACAATCGAAGTCTTAGAGCTCGGATGTAGATAAGATAAGAGATTGTATTCTCGCATCCCTATCTCTTTATCGGCTTCTTCCGACATATCACGACTTGAAATGATCGTTCCAAGCAAAAGGGTTGAATCCATTTTTTAGTATTCGAACTTATACTAAGCTAGATCCGCCATTGTTCAACTCGTTCAATCGAATCCCGTAAGTTGTCAACCTCACTTTACCAAATGCGTCACAAATTGACGCGAGCTGCTAACCGAGAGTAAAAACTTGAAGGTCATCTCCCGTAAATTATGATGGGTCGTATTTGATAATTTCGACATCTTGTGTTTGGATCTTACTTTAAAAGGATAATGACACAAATAATTTTCGAATTTTGATTCGATATGTAATGTGATCCCGAACGTTAAATTTATTTAATATGATTTTTGAACTTCAGCCCAATATACAATATGCTTCTAAGCTTTTAATTTATTTAATAAGATCTATTGACTTTTAATAATTATTCAATTTAATTCATGAACTATATGAAAATATCCAATTTCGTTTCTCCAAAAAGTAGATGAACCAAAGCATGTACAAAAAAATTAAAAGATATATTGAATAAATTAAAAATATATTTTTGATATTGTATTTATATCACATTAAATAAATTTGAAGTTTAAAAATCGCATTATATATTAAGCCAAACCACACAAATCTCGTTTACCCTTGCCCTGGATGAACTGGAAACAGGGGAATCTGATCGAGTGAAGCGAGGGACTGGCTGAGTGGTCGAGTCGGGAAGGGAGTACGTGGATGACGCAGACGGACGGAGACAGAGAGACAGAGAGACAGCGACCCGTTTTGACAAGTGTGACGTGTGACAATGGAAAGACCCCCTCGCTCTCCCTCTCCCTCGTTCACTTCAAATCTCAAAGACTGGGACAGAGACCAGTGCGACTGCGACCGCCCTACGGATGATAGAGAGAGAGAGAGAGAGAGAGAGAGAGAGAGAGATGGGGCTAATGGCTATTGCTCGGAGACAGGACAGCATCCCGCGAAATGCACGGGAGCTATTTCTCTGATTCCCCCTCACCACCCGTATTCTGTCCCCCGCACATCCAATCAATCTCCAAATCACCCACCCTTATCTCCCGCGCTCTGTTTTCCATTCCATTTTAGCATTTATTTCACAGAAGAACAGTGAGAGAAAAGAACAGAACAGAACAGAACAAGAAAAGAAAGAACAGGGGGATGCGCGCAACGCCTATGATCACATCACTTATGATGAGTTTCCTAAAAGATTAGATCAATCCCGGCAGCCTCTTCCCGTGTATTATAGTCCTCTTGTTATATTCAACCGGGTTTCCTGATGTGTTTATGGTTTTTGACAGCAGGAGGCCTAGCAATGGTCACCCTCCACATCCCCCGTCTCTCTGCTCTTGTGTGGCCATCCGCCGTCGAAACAAAGCACAAAAGAAGTGAAATCTCGTTTGGAATTTTGAGGGAAATATAGAGCACGCCTTCAAGAACTACATGGGCCCAAACGAGAGGAAAAGGCTTGGAGATTACACTTAGCATGCGGTACTTAATGAGTAGCACAAGGAATGAGTGTGTGCTCCATTCTTAAGCTTTCACATATTATGGAGAGGAGAGTGTTGGGTTAATCGCTAAAGCTTTAACTAATGACCGCTAGCCGGTCCTCCCAATGTCAGAACCACGCCTAGAAGATCACTCCTCTGCTTCGGCTCCTTGCCCAGCAGAGGAGAGGCTCTATCGACCTGAAGCGGCACCGGCCTCGTACCTTGCGCTTGCTGAGCATGCCTCGCGGTTTCCACATGGCCCGAGTTTTTTGGCGGGTGGGCAAGGGGAATCTGAGTTGGACGAGGCGGAGGATTTTGAGTGAGAATGCCGCCTCTGAACATGAAGCTCGGTGCCTGAGCCATAAAGATTCTTAGACTAGTGAAAACTATGATGCTCAATCAGACAATCTTATAATGTGGGGTTTGGATTCTACCATGCTTACCGGAGCAAATAAGACTCCTCTGAATATCTTTCCATTGACACTCGCGGTCACTAAGAAGCCCGAATCAAAAGCTCCATCAACTTTTCCACGAACTTCAGCTCCAATCTGCGCAAACGAATAGACAGTGATGGCTACAGGTTCCGTTTGTAAATTATTGCAAGAGACGAGTAGATCTGGCTAATTACCATATTCTGACCAGGCGCCGAACCACTTGGTGTCTGTTCGGGTCGTGGTTTGGGTCGGCAATGCAACCCTTGTCGATAATTGGGAGCAACGTGAGCAGATGGTTCTTGTCCAGTGATGACTTGTTGCCCCCTAGAACGAGATCCGGGAGACTTCCGTTATTGCCGATCGTGAGCATCTTCGGGCTGCTAAGAACATTGCCATCAGGTTGGCCATCACTGTGAATCTGATTGAAGTTCTTAAGGAAATGATATTCTTGAGATCCTCCGACTGAATCGGTGGCTTTGAAAACTTGAGTTTGCTCTTGATCGGACTGCGATGGGGACGAATGCTGAGACAGCGAGAGGGAATGCTCTTCTTGCTCTGAATCTACTTCCAAGACCCTTGAATCGGCAGTTCTTTCCCGCTTTAGGCGAAAAGCATCTGATAAACAAAATCCTTTCAGAAAGAAATCATAAATTAGCAATAGTCGTTGAGGTTTACGATATTGCACCAACCTGGACAGAGACGAGCGGATTCCTTCAATTCGGCTCCAGCTGCCGAAATTCCTCCACTGAAGATGTCTTTGCCACCGTAAAAGGTATCGTTCTGCATCGCAAGAAATGCGGTGGAGTATGAACAACAAATAAAGCTAAGACAGTGTGATGTCTTAATAGTCAGCACTTTTTTCAGTAACTCACCGTGCTACCGGTTCCTCTTGGCCGTCTTCTATTCTTTTTGTTCCATTGCTGCGGCAAGATGCTACAGAAAGGATTGTTCTGATGGGATTTAGGATCTTTTTCTTCAAGCTGCAAGATCAATAGCTCATTGAGCGGCCGCTCGTCCTCTCCACATCTGCGAATTCGGAACAGTGAATATGACGATTTCCTTATTACACAGAGCACAGAAGAGAAGGCGAAGATAAACAGGAGGATGTGAAGCACGTCGAGGGGGGTTCTTACCCGCCGTAGATGGCGATGTCAGTTCCTAGAGCGACAGCTGTATGCGAGAATCTGCCCCGAGGTTGTTGGCCGTGTGCACCAAGCCGTGTCCATAGATGATTGACCATGTCGAGCACCCAAATGTCGTTGTAATAATGCTTGTCTCCGACCCCTCCAAGGACATAGATCTGCATCTCATTTCACAAGGCGCTATATCAGTTCTAATTCGCATTTGGTTGCGTTGACACTGATACATCGGCCTCAACAACGCGAGTTGGAGTACTAAGAGCATAATGCATTTTTCCTAGGACCACTGGTAGTTATGCTCACTAGATCGAGATGGGCGCGCAAGTTACCTTGGTTCCAATGCTCACGGCGCCGTGACCAGCTCTGACGCCGGGTGAAAATCCTTGAACAGTCAACTGTCAAGCAAATGAAACAAGCCTAAGCAATGTTCTTATCGATGTAAAACTCCATGACAGGCAAAGGGTTTCCTTTTACCCTTCCATACCTTGGACCAGGTCATTGTGTCCGTATCGAGGACGTCGACATCGCCAAGATACCGATTGCCGCAGTCTCCACCATATACCACTAACTTGTTTTCCATGGCAACGGCACTGTGACTATCCCTAGGGACAGGAATCTCGCCTTCTACCTCGGGAGACATCCACCTCATTGTCTCTAGGTCCAAAACATGCAAGTCGTTCAAGTAGTTTGCTTCGCCTTGGCCACTACCCCCGAAAATGACCATCTTATCGTTCCCGACGAGCGTGGCAGAGTGGCTCTCACGAGGGCACGGCGGTCTCCCTCTGAAGTTCGGCTGAGTCCACTCTTTGGTCCTGAGATCCAGCACATGAAGGTCATTAACCTTTCTGGAGCCGTTCGTGCCCCCAAACACAACCATCCTGCGCCCCACAAGAACAGCACTGTGACTGTCCCTCGGGCCGGGTCCTTGGCCGGTGGTTGCAAGGGTTCTCCAAGCCATATTGTCCAGATCAAGAACAAGCACGTCGCCAAAATGCAAACCTCCGCAGCATCCCTGAAAATGGATTGCAAACAGGAAAATTTCATTACTACTTCCAATGGAATTCCAATTTTAAACCGTTTACCAGCTTTCAAAGTGTAGACAACGAAATACAGATTAACAGGAAGCAAAAGAAAGATCTACAAACAACTGGTCCGGCTGCGCGGATTCACCCCGTTTGCAATTTCATTCTCTTTTGCTAATCCTTGACTCTTTCTTGTCCTTTATCCTAAATCTATGGCGCTTTAAATCATGTGAACAGTTACAGAAAAGGAAGCTTCAGTCCGAGATTGACACTTTTGCAGAAACCAACTCAGATCAAAGCCATTATGGTCACACCAGGAAAAAGATGTGTCCTGGAAGACTGGATTATAGGGCCCTTTTGGGAGAAGAAGATAGCAGAGAATGCCATGTTCATGCAAAAGGCAGAGCTTTCTGGAACCAAAAAAAAAAAAGAAAAAAAGAAGAAAATAGACAGAACAATGTTTCTAGATTTAAGGAGGAGGATGATAATCGTCGTCCTGCCTTGTAACTTCTCTCCTAAATGGGGAAAAAACAGTGCAGAACAGAAAGAGAAAAGCCAGAAATCTTCCATCACAAAACAGAAATCAAAAGTGGCAAAGAACTAAGAAACTGCACAGAAAGTGGCCTTGTCTTTTGTCAAATATAAACACACAGCCCATACAAACCAAGAAGCAAATCGTTCCAGCTAAATATAATTCTCATAGACCACACTGCATGTTGAGACCAGTCAGAAAGAACAGATATCATGAGATAGCTGGTCTTGTATGTTAGAGATATTCAGGAAAAATACAAGAATTAAGCGCTCCTGAAATTCAAGAAGCTCTTACAGACACATACCCCAAAAATGTAAAGATGACCTTGAGAATAACAAGCAGTGTGTCCCCATCTCTCGGGAGGATTGAATCCCACAACCGTTGGATAGAGCCACATTGCCTTCTTCATTGCACTCTCTCCTCCTCCACACCACATTCTCTCTCTCTGTCTACTTTTCTCTCTCTGACTCTTTTTCCTTTGGCGCTTCCACTTAACTCAAGGAGCACAGGGCATTCACATGGATGTAGAAGCACAGGGGAAGAGAGAGAGAGAGAGAGAGATGAAAAAGCAAGAGTGTCAAAAGGAGGACATGAACCAGCCAAGTGACATATCAACTATCAATGTCAAATGGACATGAAAAGATGGGCGCTTTCAAGTCCAAATCACTGTGTCAACCAACATCAACAGAAATTCTGTGGTGAAAAGAACATATTTTCCCTACTACCCATCTTCAAAAAACAAAGCTACTAGCACATTAAAGCAAAAGGGTATAGGCAAACGTAGCTAGCTCAGCTGGATAGGCTCAACTCCAGCCATTCTATTCTACCAAGTAATTTCTCAATAAAGAAGACATTATTTGACAGAGGACTGCAATGGTCACTTTCTAAAGAGTTTTTATTTGCTTCCGTGCCTTCATAACTCTTGTCCAACCGATAATGATGGGAGGTGTGGGGGCTTTGGTTTGTGGGAAATGATGGGCAAAGACTAGCAGATTTTCATGTTTTCTGGTGAAGTGGGATCTTTTTGACCATACAGATACAGATTGATCCACAAAAGGAAGTATCTTTCTTCAATAAACAAATGCACGGAACTCACATTATGTTAGAGCTGAATGAATTTTGATGTGGGTTCTTTGCTAATGTGATGTTGGGATTTGATGTGTGAGAGAGAGAGAGCAAAAGATGAAACTTTCTTTCTCTCTCTACAACATACTCATGAATATATATAATATATATCCCAGTTTCCAAGGTGGGGTTTTTGATGGGGATCTAGAAATGGTCCCCTTTTCTCGAGGGTTGTTTGGGGAAGTGTGAGGGAGTTTTCTTGTGCAATGGGAAATTCTTTCTTTTTAAGTTTTTGGGAATTGGAGATGTGTGTTGGTGTTTGTGTCTGTCACAAAAGTCTTCCCAAAACAACACCACCGTACTAGTCATGGGGATATCACTTGGTTTTCCCTCTCGTGATACATTGATTAGCACTCTTGTCATTATTGCACGGATTTTCCTAACTTTAAAACAAAATAACATAAATAATCCTTAAATTTTAATTTATTTAATATAATTATTTATATTTTTGATATATATTCAAATGAATCTCGAACTATATATCAATATTTAATATTAAATATTTTCATATAAGATAAAGACTAGTTTGAATATCTATAAAAAATTCATGAGCCACGCAAAACAATTTAAAAAATTAAAGATCGCATTATAGATTGAGTTAAAATTTATGGACCATTTTTTTGTCATTGTCCGTTGTGCGATCATCTTTGACGCCCCAACAATCATGACGACGACCCTGCTGGTCATAAAATGTTCGACTTGAATCGTACCCATTTCGCATCAACAAACAGTTGAGGGTTCGGGCTTGGTAAGCCCGCCACAACATCCCGAACCGTTTCGAAATCGCGACCTCCTCAAAGATAAGGCGATCTCTTTTAGGGGCGATCTGTTCTCGCTCTTGGAATCGAAAGCCGCTCACCAGAGGCCGATTCTACAAAACAAAAATCGGGATTCGCCCACTGATTCCGTAAACCCACCCGACGTCCCCAAGTGTTTTCCGCACGCCTCTTTGACCAATTAAGGCCCGCAACCCACTACGCACAGAACGAGTGAAAATACAAAATAGCACAATGGCAACATTGTAATTTTCCCGTGATGTAGGAGAGAGAGAGAGAGAGAGAGAGAGAGAGGAGTGGAGTGCACGCGACAAACACGGGAGAGTTCGAGGAGATTCAAGTTCAGGTAATGGCGGTAGACCGTACTGTTCTTTCATTGATTCCCGAGACACATTTTATATATAAAAAAAATAAAGATATATAAATAAAATAATAAATAAAAAAGAAAATAGTCATTGTAACTTGAAACTCTTTGGAAAAAACAAAATGCAAAAAAATAAAATAAAATGATGGACTCGTTGAATGATGGGAAAGACATCCATCTTTTCAAGCACTCCTTTGATGTGCTCCATTAATTAAATGAAAAGTATCAATTATTCATTATTACCCTCAATTTAATGTTATTTTTCTCTCCTCCTTTTTATTTTATTTTTATATTTTTTCTCGACTTTAAATCTAAATAAAATCTTTAAACTGTTTCCCTCTTAACTCCAAAATATAAAATTTGAAGATGTTTTTTCGAATGATACGAAGAAAAATATTTTCTCTCAACTTAAAAAAGCATTAATAAAAAAAATAAAGTTTACGTCAATCTTCATATGACTACCGTCGGATAAGGTGATATAATAACGTTTTGCGTCCTGGAGTGAATCATTGGAGTTTCGACTCCTACATCGTCGATCGTGCTTGTACATTATTTTTGAACCGACTTGTTGGCGACGTATCCCCGATTTAAAAATACTGTGCGATCTCTCTTCTTTTTTCTTTCTTTATATTTCTTCGTGACTTATATGATGTTGACCATTGTTTTAGCTTTTGATTTTGCCATTTCTAACTAGTTTTTTTTTTTTTTTATGTTTAGATTGAACACTGTAAGTCCTTGCAGTATGTCAATATTAATTTTTAAAGTCATCTGATCTTTTGGTTATGCTTTTAATTAAAAAAAAATTGTTTTCTATCGTAGGGTTTGTTTCCTACCCCGACCCTAGTCATCCTCGTCGTCGTGCTGTGATTCTTATCTGAAAATGATTCCTCGAATAGTTATTGTAAAGTAAAAGGTGCATGAAGGAACACAAAATTAATAAGTTAAATTAAGCTTCCTTATCATCTAATGTTCATCGAAAAACCAAACGGCTATTAAGATAAGCGTTTTCATGACTGTCAGCATCCGAACGTGTATATGTCGTGATCTTAAAATTTAGACATGTGTGTATATATATAAATATTAATATCACGAAAAATCTCAAATTGATACACTCGTGATGACTTTATCCTAAACTTTTTTTTTACCATAAAAAATTTAAACCGATACATTTGTTACAAATTTACCATAATTTATTTTTTTGATCATTAAGAATTCTAAACTCGGTACAACCGTAATAAATTTATCTAAATTTTTTTATAATAAAAAATCATAAATTGGTACACATGTGATAAATTTATCATATGTTAATTTCCATTAAGTTGAGTTAATACCACGAAAAATCTCAAATTGATGCGCTTGTAACAAATAGAGATTAACATGTCTATCCGATAATTGCCACGTGTCATCGAACACATCAATTTGAAAGTAAAATCTAAAATAAATTAATAGAGAGTAAATTTGTCACACTGTATTTGCGGTAAATTTTTTATAGATGTACTAGTTTGAAATTATAGTTTGGAGTAAATTTATTATCGGTATATAAGTTTAGGGCTTTTGGTGTATTAAAAAAAAAAAGATGGGTTCAAACTTGATTCATGACAAAAAAAAAATTTGATTCATCCCAAATTTGGCACGTAGGGTCATGACATCTCGAAAGATAAACCAATCGGCGACGTCCGAGCATTGAAGTCCCTCGGTCATGGAGGAGGAGGAGGACGAAAGCGTGGCGGGTACGGACCGTTTGGCACGTACGGAATTCGATGCGGTGGGTGGGTATTTTCACAACACCACCTCCCACTAATTAGTAATTGCACTTTAGCCCCCATTTTTCACGAATTAAAAGCGAACGATGCCTTAAAAAAAAAGAAAATAGAAAATCCAAATAAATCATTTTTTATTCCAAAGACCATGTTTCGATAGGAAAGACAAGTGCCGTGAATTAATTTAATGGGCTAAGCTATGACCCATGAGCTTAGTCTTCTCATGAAAAGATCAGGTGGACAGCTCAAGCCCACTAAATTCAGTCATGGGCCTAACGTGAATAAGGGGAAATTCCAAGGATCTAGCATCGTTTCACTTCACGAAAAAATAAAGCTATTTGAAAATATTTTTCTAAGATTGATCGCTCATATCTGGAATGCCGAGGCCGGCCTGATCGAGCTCCAATCTCCGCATCGTGTCGCTTGGTTGTAGGTGTTGTGCCAAGAACTCCACGCAGGTCAAAAAGGTCTTGGAACTCTAAATGAACGGAGCAAATGTTAGACATTACTCAATCGGTCATAACACGAAGTACATGCGGTCGACAGATGTCTTGAAGTCCATACAAAATGAAAAATTGGCTACTCTTTACACCTTGAATCCGATATTTCTGGCTTTGAAACTTTCTCCATAAAGCGTGAAGATAGCGCTTTGATCAACTGCACCGCCGTCGCCCCATTCGATCACGGTGGCACTTGCTGAGTGCTCATGGAGGACTATGCATGGTTTGTCTGCAGGTATCGCAACTTTTTCTCTGCAGAAAATGTTCAACGCTACATTCGTTTTGTTTTTTTTAAGGTCACATGAAATATCACGTCTTCTTTTTTAAACCTACTGGGCATGATCAGGATGCGAGTCCAGACGCTGTTTTTCGCCGGCACGGAGTCGGTGGCTTGTTGCACCATGGTGAACTGTCCCCGGCCCGGCTGATCGACGACAATGTCCTCTGAATGTTGACCTTGATTGCTACAGACTTGGCTAAAGCTAGCCCTTGACAGGCTCAGCTAAGCCAGCAAGAAAGCAGCACTTAGGAACGAATACTGCATTGTGAAAGACACACGAAGCAAATCGAAGCTGTGCATGTGCAGCATTACATTCAAACTTTGGCAAGCAATATGCAATTACTTACAGCAAAAAAAAACCTATGATATATGAATAAATGACAAGATATTATCCTCGCTCATTTCTGATTTTGTACGAGTTATGCTGCGAATGCTTAATGACTACCTCCCAAATAAGGTCAAGAATGAATTCCAAACTCAGTAAGAACACGTGATCCCCGCACTTAATCCCAGTTGTATCGAAAAGAGAGTTGTTTTCGGCAGTGACAAGGGGACAATCTTTTCTAACCAAATTTAGACAACTAAGAGTATGTTGTCTGTCGAAGACCGCGGTTTCCGATCCCGTGATTGATAGATTTTCAAGAACTCATGATCCCCGCACTTAACTCTACTCTGTGTGTTTCATGGTCCACATAATTTCTTTTTCTTTTTTAACTGAGATATAAGATTTTCATGAGGCTGATCTAGCAGCAGTTGCCTTAAAAAAAACACACACAAGGGACTTGATACAAACAAAGAAAGAAGAAAAGGGCCACGATGATGATCCTATCTTAGTTTTCGCCCTGCCCCAATAATGCTCTCTTTGCTTGCGGAGCTACATACCGGAAAAGGAAAAAGACTCTCTCTAAACCTTTGATAAGAGAATCGTTGCTTTGATACGTGGGACTTGAACCGGGTCAATTCTTTTTTGAATTTCTATGCATGCAATTCTCTCCACAATAGATGATATTCTCATTTTTTTTTTTTTGATAAAATTTCAGATTTTTTTATCTTCGATCCTTTGTATGAACTACTCGTAATAACGAACTTGCAAAATGAATCTATTTATCACAAAGAGATTCGTTGTTTCGACCCCGCTTTTTAAACAAAGGCCGATCTCCTAACTCGACTAAAGAGGTTCGTTAGATGACGCATGGCAGTTGAAAAGTGTACCGGTTTGGGGTTTTTACCATCTACTTGTCATAAATATATCAGTTTGTGATTTTTCGTAGTATTAATCAATTTAACAAAAATTGATGAAAGGTAAATTTATCACATGTGTACCAATTTGATATTTTTTTTTGTGGTAAAAAAATTTAGTCTTGAGTAAGTTTGTCATGGGTGTATCGATTTGAGATTTTTGTGGTAAAAAAAAATTAGTTTGGAGTAAATTTATCACGGGATATGTCGATTCGGTATTTTTCATGATATTAACCCTTAAGATTACACATACACCAACCAAATTCGTTGGTTAGCTTCTTCTTTCTGAAAAGAAGAAGAAGAAGATATTTATACTCACAATTATTGGGGAAGTAGATTTCTAATACGTCATGCACTTGACCATTCACATATCACGGACTTTGTTTGGTTCGGGTCATACATGCTAATTCTCTATTGTTTACAAAATTGAAATGACCACTTTGCTACCTTGGACCTACTCCACTAATGTCATAAAAAAAAAAATCCAATTAATTGCATTTTATAGATGAGTAGGTATGGTCCTTATTAACCCCTACTAATTACATGAAATGAAATGCAGTTTCCAACACATACCACTTTTGAACCTTTTCATGTGGATCAATTTTCTCTCTTGGAAATGGCCCCCCAAAAGTAAATCATATTATGAGAAGAACAAAACGAGAGTTGCATAGTTTCCGCAACAGACCAAAAGGGTTGCTTCTCCAACCGGCCATCTTGATTTGTGAATGCGTTGACATCGGTCAACCTGTGTAATTCCCCGCTCGACAGAGTGTTTTCCGACTTGACTCGCCCGGACATGTCGGCTCTTGGCCCGGTGCCTTCATCTTCTGCGTAGGTTATCGTCCCTCTGCTCATCCATTTTGAAGAAAATTAAAGCGATTAACTGACGTTTTAACATATTAATCTAGTCATCATTGCTCTTGAGAGATCTCTGTCTTGTACAACACAACTCTCAAGCACCGCCGACACGCCCTTCCCAGGTAGACGGGGCCGTGCCCACCACGGAGCATCGGTTGAAGATGTACCCGGCTAGTGTCCGCCGCGCTGTCGCGGCCCCTGAGCCGTGATGTAGCCCGCCAATCCACCACCTAGGATGCCCGTGCTCGCGTTTATCTTGCAGCCCTGCGTATGATCTTGCTTTCATAAGTCCGAAAATGATTTAGTGGCCATGCGTATGGTTTTGTGGAGAAATGGCGTGTTTCGCTCATGTTATGTTCGTGTTCGACCCGATAGATGGATTGGGCGTTGCTCCAGATGAAATCCATTTACACCCTTGATGTAACATGACTCGAAGTAGTGACGCCCTTGGAAGTCCATCAGCGTGTCTTGCAGGCCGATGAACGCGCATTGATAGAACGAGGCTTTGTCCGACGTTATTTGGAACGCCGACACCCCGGTTTGATAGAATTCACATCTCCGCGCCGTGTCATTTTATTGTAGGTATTCTGCCAGGGAGTCCGTTAGTTTATCCACGAATTCTAAAAATTGGAGCAATGTTTTAAGCAGAATCAATCAAATTTGTGCACAACCAATCCTAAGGTGAAGTACTTGAGGTCCACAGATGTCTTGAAGTCCATACAAATCGATGTCGTTTTTTTGAATAAAGCAATAGAGTTGACCACATTAGCCATATATATAAGAAAAATTATCCAAAAAGTGATAAACCTATCGGATTTTTACCGGTTCAGAAAAAAATTAATAAAAAAATATTAAAAATATTTAAAAAATTATCCACGCCAATCTCGGTGTGCCACATAAGATGACCGTCATTCACCTTAGTGATTTCCGGTCAAAATTAGCTAAATAGACTCAATTGACAATGTTAAAAAATATCTAGCACTCGATTGATAAAATTAAAAGGTTTTATGATTGAATTAAAAAAAAGTGCAACAGGTTTAGAACATCGCAAATCTTACCTGGAATCCTATGTTTCTGGCTTTAAAATTGTCCGCAGAAAGCGTGAAGGCAGCGCTTTTAGTAACTGCACCGCGGTCGCCCCACTCAATCCACGGTGTCGGCTGCCGAGTTCCCTTCGAGGACGATGCATGGCTTGTTTGCTGGTATCGCAACCTTTTCTCTGCGGAAAACATTCAACACTACAAACATTTTTTTTTCTATTTTTTTCAAGGGCTAGCTTAAGTCACATGAAATATGACATCCTTGTTAACCTACTTATAATTCCCGGGCTTGACCAGGATGCGAGTCCAGACGCTGTTCTTCGCCCACACGGAGTCGCTGGCTCGTTGCACCGTAGTGTATTGTCGATGACCCGACTGGTCCATGACGATGGTCGCCGAATCTCAATTTTGATCGCTGCAGACTTGGCTGAAGCTAGCCTTTGACAGGCTCCACAGAGCCAGCACGAGAGCAGTTAAGAATGGAGACTGCAGATCGAGCTAAGGAAATGATTCAAGGACCAGAGAGAATTGAGGCAAATAGAAGCTGTGCCTGTGTAGCTTTACACTGCAACTTAGGCAAGCAAATATGGGAAAAATCACAAGATCTATTCTGTTCTATGTATCTGAAGGCACTCGTTGATGATCTTGCATCAGCTAAAGTGCAGACTCTTAAAAGAGAAAGCTTTCCCAGATTTGTTTGCAAAGGAGCCAGTTGCATTAAAGGAGAGGTTGTAATTTTTGGCAGTGGCAAGAGGACAATCTTCTCTAACCACGTTTAGCAAACTAGACTTTATAGTTTTGTTAAAAAGCCGTTCCCGACCGCATAATCCATT
The DNA here is from genome assembly GCA_021437795.1 of Rhodamnia rubescens. Lineage (NCBI taxonomy): Eukaryota > Viridiplantae > Streptophyta > Magnoliopsida > Myrtales > Myrtaceae > Rhodamnia > Rhodamnia rubescens. The sequence goes on from JAILYA010000058.1 coordinate 1,705,920, forward strand.
ATTAGCTAACCAAAACTCAAAGCTAATACTGCTCAAAGGCGGCATTCAATGAAAGGAAAACGTGGTCACTCCTGTAGATGGTTCGAGCATGAAATGGACCTTCTCACTCCGGAAGAAGAAGAAGAAGAAGAAGAAGAAGTCTCTATTCATTAACATTGAATAACATTGTAGGTGTTTTGCCGAGAATTCCGTCTGGGTCAAGTATCTCTCGGAACTTGGAATAAACGGAGTAAATGTTATGTATACGCAATCAAATTCGCACTCAATCAATCATAACATACGTATAAAGTAAAATGTTTGCGAAGTAAGTGAGGTTTCGAAAATATTTTTGAAATATTTGACGTGTTTGGCGCTGACATGGATGTCAGCTGGCACCGACTGTCCATCGACATAGTATTTTAACATATTTTTTGAACTTTTTTTATTTTCTTTTTTCTTTTGTTCTTTTCTTTGTCTTTTCTGCCTTATTCTTCTTCTTCCTCTAGCCAGGCATGGCAAAGGCAACGCCACTGGCGAGAGCGAGCCTGGCCATCACCGGGCCAGGCAACGCTGGGAGAGGCCATCCGAGGGACAAGAAACCTAGTGAGCGACGTGAGAAAGATTTGCGGTGAGAGATATAGCCCCAACTCGATGCCGGCGTCCCTCGCAGCGCCCGAGAGTTCCGTGACCACGTCGCTACAGGCTTGACCGCACGGAGTAGTCCGTGCACTCGCTCGGCCACAGGCAGAAGCAGTCGTGGTGCTTGGCGATGGGGATCACACGCGAGAATCCGGCTTGCTTCACTGGCCGACCCACTGGGCAGTATCGAGGCGCCTGGGGTGGAAGACGGAGGGATCCACGTGGCGGGAGGCCCACTCGGAGTCGGTGAAGGTGTCGGGTCCGAAGTGCAGGAAAAGGGCCATGGAGGAGGACTACCATTAAAGCTGCAGTGGTGGAGGTTTCGGGGTTGAGTCAGCGGATTGGACGTGACAATCTTAAAGAAGAAGAAGAAAGGAGAGAGATTGATAGTGTGAAGAGGCTCAAGAATGTTTATGGAGAAATGGGTCTCGCATATCGTGAGGTCATTGACTTCTTCTTCATTGTTCGCTGACGTCGTCGCTAGAGAGAGAGAGAGAGAGATATAAGAGGAGGCATTCACGTTAACGCAGAGAGTTTTAGAGGGAAAAACGTTATCTCTCAATTTTCTGTATATTTTCATCTGTATCTGTATCTATTACAATGATGTATAGAGAAAGGAAGGAAATACTCCTAAAAAGGCATAACATTTAATTCAACTAATTACAATCCATGCACGTATTCTACAGCTCATTCCCACAGTTCGGTCATGGCGAGTTGGGTACGAGTGCTGCTCAGCCATTGTCCCCACTCGATCCTCCATCGTGGAGACCAATTGGTGTTTGACTCCAGCGAAGTCAAGCCGATCAAGACGTTGCAAGGTAACCTTGCCTGGTGATTGTCCCTCTTGTGATTCAGATGAACCACCTCCCCCGGCGAGGTGAGCTTCGCCTGAGCCGACCGTCGCCTCTGGTAGGCCTGACTAGAGAAAGAACAAGTACAAGATAGAATAAAAAAAATAAAAAAAATAAAAAATTCAAAAATATTAAAATTTTACGTCACCGGACGGTCGACGTCCACGTCAAGGTTTAGGACCGTGAATTGGTACAATTGAAAGAGGTTTAGGATTTTTTTTTTTTGTGGTAATTTTCCCTAATTTGATGTCTATAGAGGACCCATAGCCTAACATTGAAGGAGAATAGCCAAGTGCATAAGCCATGAAAGGGTCAACAAAAAGAATATTATCGTGTCTCAAAATCTAATTCCATTTTTTTCCCGTTCATTCATTCATCATATTTCCCAATGATTATAAGAAATTGTGTTTGACTTTAATTAAAAAAACACTAACGTTGAATAGTGACAATTGTCTTCATTTGATGGGTAACTTTCCCATTACATGATATGCCAAAGTCGATGAATTCCCAATACGCATACACCTTCGGACACATTTTCACAGGGCTGGTCGATTTTTGTCACTTGGAAACCCCAAATAAGCTGATCAGATCATGCAGAAATAGAACGAGAGATGCATGGCTTCTGCTGAGACTAAAAGGGTTGCTTCTGCAGCCAACCATCTTGATTTATGAACGTGTTGACATCGGCCAACCTCTGCAACTCCTCACTTGACGGTGTCTTCTCCCACTTGACTCGCTGGGACTTGTCTGCCCCAGGCCCAGTGCATTGATCCTCTGCGTAGGTTATTGTCCCCCTGTTCATCAAATTTTCAAGAGAATAAAGCAGTTTAATTGCCATTTTGATTCATTAGTTCAAGCATCAGCATCTGTTGAGGAACTGAACTTCCTTACTCTTGACCAGCATATTTCCAGGAGTCCCATCCCTTTGGCACCACAACGTTTGAGAGATCTGTCTTGTAAAACACTACCCTTGAGTACCGCTTATACGCCCTTCCGAGGTAGACGGGCCCCGTACCCACCACGGAACCCTGGTTGAAGACGTACCCACTAGTGTCCGCCGCGCTGTCGCGGCCCTGAGCCGTGATGTACCCCGCCAATCCACCACCTAGGATGCTCGTGCTCGCGTTTATCTTGCAGCCCTGCATATAATCTTTGCTTTGCTAAGTTCTAAAATACTTTATGGCTGCAACCACAGTTTAAGGAGAAATGACGGGTTTCACTTATATTTTTTCTCGCTTGACCTGATAGATGGATTGGCCGCCGCCCCAGATGAAATCCGTCGCACCCTCAACGTAACAGGACTCGAAGTAGTGACGCCCTCGGAAGTCTGTCAGCGTGTCTTGCACACTTATAAACGCGCATTGGTAGAACGAGACTTTGTCCGACGTTACTTGAAGCGCCGGAGCCGGCTTGATCGAACTCCAATCCCCACGTTGTGTCATTTCGTTGTAGGTGTTCTGCCAAGAATTCCGCCCGGGTCAAATATTTCTCGGAACTTCAAATAAATGGAGTAAATGTTATGCATACTCAAATCGAATCTGTACTCAATCGATCATAACACGAGGTGCGAGAGGTTGTCGACAGATGTGCTGAAGTCCATACAGAATGAAAGATATGGACCAAAGAACAGGGAAATGCATGAGATTAGCTCATTTTAAGAATAAAACATAGAAAAAATTAATGAAGGGCCGCTGTTACCTTGAAGCCTATATTTCTAGCTTTGAAATTTTCTGCATAAAGCGAGAAGGTAGCGCTTTCATTAACCTCACCCCCGTCGCCCCACTCAATGATGGTGTTACTTGCCGAGTTCCCTTCGAGGACGATGCATGGCTTGTCTTCAGGAATTGCAACCTTTTCTCTGCAGAAAAAATTCAACACTTAAAACATTTTTTCCCCCTTTTCAAGGGCTAGCTTAAGTCACATGAAATATCACATCCTACTTATAATTCCCGGGCTTGACCAGGATGCGAGTCCAGACGCTGTTCTTCGCCGGCACGGAGTCGACGGCTTGTTGCACCGTGGTGTATTGTCCAAGGCCCGACTGATCGACGACGATGGTGGCCGAGTCTTGATTTTGACCGCTGCAGACTTGGCTGAAGCCAACCTTTGACAGGCTCCACAGAGCCAGCAAGAGAGTAGTGAAGAATGGGGACTGCATATTGAGTTAAAGAAATGATTCAAGGACCAGAGAGAATTGAGGCCAATCGAAGCTGTACATCTGTAGCTTTATATTGCAACTTAGGCAAGCAGATATGGGAAAGATCACAAAAATCTATTCTGTTCTATGTATCTTAAGGTACTCACTGATGATCTTGCATTAGTTAAAGAGCAGACTCTTAAAAGAGAAAGTTTTTCCGGATTTGTTTACAAAGGAGACAGTTGCATTAAAGCAGAGGTTGTATTTTTTTTTTGCAGTGGCAAGACAACAATCTTCTCTAACCAAATTTAGACAAACTTGACTTTATAGTCTGTTAAAAAAGGCCGTTCCCGACCTTGTAATCGGTTATTAACTGACCAAAACTGAAAGCTACTACTGCTCAAAGGCGGCATTCAACTAAAGGAAAGTGGAATCTCCTGTAGATGGTTCGAGCATGGAATGGGTTGTTTATCTCTCGAGATATAGACCTTCTCGCTCCGCAGGAAGAAGGAGAAGTTTCTCTCTTGTTGAGAAAAATCCTTAACTGATTTTGAAGTTAACAAAACAATACATGTTATCCAAAATATGAGTTAATACAATGTAATCTTGTAATTCGAGCTCTCCGTCAACTCAGATTCTGAGGGAGTGCTTTAGACCGAACATCTAGACTCGTATGAGATGAAATTAAGAAGTTGATTTAGAGATATTATACTATCACAACGGATAGCAAATAGAGTTGGATTCGTTTTCGAAGATTAGCAATTATGAAGATTATTCTATATCTATCAAAGACGTGGGTTCAGGAAGAATAGGATTTATTACCTAAAGAAGAATTTTATCTTTGGTAACCTATATCTCGATTGTATGGGCGATTGGATCAATTGGGAATTCTATTCTTATTTCTTAATGGTTGCAAAATTCTTTGTATACAATCTCGTCCAACGGGTTGATTACAGAGTGAACCTCTAAAGACCTTGCAACATTTAGATTGATGGTGGAGGAGTATAAAAGGATCATAATCAAAATTCGAAAGTTCAAGAAAGTTTCATTATTCTTGATCCAAACGTTGTAGTACTTAGAAGTTTTCATTCGAAGTGATTGAATCTTAGACAAATTGATTTATTAACTCAAGGATCATCATCGGGTTGTAACCTCCGAGCTATTCACTAATGGAATACAGCCGATTGGCTGCCGGTGTGTGAAGAATTGAATGTAGGCTTCATCAAAATCGAACCACTATAAACTTTGTGTGCATATTTTCTATCCCTTAAACTCTCTTTATATTACTATTGCTAGTTGATTTGTGCACAAATAGACTCTGAGGCCATCTCATATCCTACTCTCGATCAGACGATGAGCTAAGATCTGAACTTGTTTCTTTGAATTCCACATTATTTCTGAATTTCAAAACCATCTATTCACCCCCTCTAGGTGATAACGCCAGCTACAATATATTTTATGCTTGTCGTCAAAACAAGTGGGATTGAAATGAAAAGACAGCTCGTGGCACCCTAACGAATCTTCGGACTTGTCCCCGGCCAGAGTTATCGACAACAATTTTCACGAGATCTTGATTTTGATCACCTGAGGACATTGCTTAAGCTTGCATTTGATAAACTCGAGTTGACCATTAAGAGAGTACTTATGAATGAAGTCACGTTATACAACTGCATTTTTTGAGTTGCGGAAAGATTTGAAGTTCACAGAACATTGAAACAAATCCAAGCTGCATCTATTGATTGTTGCTTTTGGGCGGTATATTGAAAGTACAAGGGTCAAAGCCAGCGTAGCTTGACTGCACTATTAAGAAGACTAGAGAAAGGAAAAGAATCCAAAGACTGAAGCTTTCCTTGACGATGTTACAGTACAGGACTAGGCTGCTGCTCTCTCCATCCATCTCCATCGACGAAACTCGAGTCGATATAGTGAGACGGCTCTTGATCATCCAGTTTCTTCATCCAATTCACTCTCCTGGACATACTCGCTCCAGGTCCACCGCATTCTACTTCTGCATAGGTTATGGTACTCCTGAGAAAAAGATTACAGTTTCTGGAATTACTAACCCGAATCGGATTTATGGATGATCAATATGAATTGAGTACAGTCAGGGGGAGGACAATAGTCTTGCTCGTGGCCCTCGTGCTTCCACGAAGACCAACCTTCGGGAATGATAACATCGGCCATGGTTGTCTGGTAAAATATCACTGTCGAGTATGGCCTGTAAGCCCTTCCAAGGTATGATTTACCATTTCCTATTATGGTGCAGTTCTCGAACACGAAACCATTTGTTTGCGCAGCATCCGACCGGCCTTGAGTGGTGATGTAACCCAGAACGCCTCCTAGTTGAGCATCGATAGCATTAATAATGCAACGCTGCGTCAAATATACCTCTTTTTAACTTTCTTCATCCAATTCACTCAACCGAATAATCGACCAGCATAGCTGATGCAAGGACTTTCGGGTATCCCAACTAATGCCAAATGCAAGTAAAAACAACTATGATAATAACGATAATGAAGTAAAGGGAATGATCACGGCTTGGAACCTGGTATAAGGATTGCCCGCTACCCCAAATGAAGTCGGCTGCGCCTTCGATGTAGCAGGTATCAAAGAAGTGGCGACCTTGATAGTCGCTCAGCGTGTCCTGAATGCCCACAAAGGCACATTTGCGGAACGTCACCTTATCTCCCATTACCAAGGCCGCCGGTGCCCACGTAATGCTTCCAGTATTGTATGTATTCTGTCAATTAAGAAAATTCTCCAAAGTTAGAGCAATCAGAAGTTTAGGAGATTGATCCGGGCTGAGACATAACCAGCGATAATCAAATTACTCGAACAACACTCCTTTTACCTTAAAAGTTATATGTGCGGCGAGAAAATTATCTGCGAACAATGAGAAGGTGGAGCTCTTACTGACATCTCCAGCATCTCCCCACTGGATCACAGTATCCTTGCTGCCTTCTCCTTCAAGGTATATGAATTGTCTCTCTTTTGCTATTTGGACCTTTTCACTGCACAACAAGAGGAAACTAAACTAAGCTTAAAGCAAATTTACATACACTGCGGACTGATGCAAAGAGACATGGATCGGGGTGCGAAAACATACGTGTAAGTACCGGCCTTAATATGGATGCATATCCAGGCGCTGTTGCTCAGCGGAACAGAATCAATTGCTGCTTGAACCGAAGTGAAGTTTCCGCCGCCAGACTTGTCGACCGTGATCGTGCTGTATGCCACGAACGACTTCGGACTGAACTCAAAAGGGTGATTTCGCGCCTCCAAGGCCTCGAAACATACCAATAGAGCCATCGACAAGCACAGTAAAGATAGGACAGGACACATTGGTCAGCGATTATAGTGAACAATATAGAACCCCGAAAACCGCAGAGGAGTTGGAAATGCCGCAGAGAGAGTGCAGAACCTGTTTTCACTCCAAAGGGTCCTAGGAAGTAGGAATCACATCTTTTATAGGTGCATTACAAAGTGTTATCAGAGAGACCAAAGAGAAGAAAGACAGAGAGTCGCGGCAGGTTTTAGGAGCAAGCTGGATCCAAAATTTCCATCTTTTAGTTCTCTCTTATAGTAATATTAGATCGTTTAACAAAACTGATAGTTGCTGGTAAAAGTCGAATCCATTCCCTTAGAGGGAGTAGTTCGAATCAGACACGATTTAGATAGTTGCAGCATGGTAATATAGACAACGTTGTCCGATAGTTGCCGGTAAAAGTTTGGAGCCAAAAATGTCCCTAGTTCAAATCCTCCTGACCCTCCCCACACCCATCCAACGGCCCATGTTCATCCAACGACTCTTAACAACTTACTTCATGCACTAAAAATTATCACATGCACCGGATTTATGTAGATTAATATCATGATGGACCGACTTAAACAAGTAATTTATGAAGAGGAGGAAACTTAATAATCTCGAAAGGGAATATTCCTTAAATTTGTAATGGCATGGAGGATTGAATCCATAATGCTCTTCTAATGCACATATCATCTACTCATAGTGTTGAAGTAACATGAAAGTAATTTTTTTTTTTATCTATGTCTACTACCAATACAATCCTTTAAAGGATAAATTCATCTTCTTACTCTCCACTTAAATCCGCATGAAAAATCAAATGATTTTTGTCATTATCATATCCTTTGAGGGCCTAATACCCTAAAAAAATCTCCAATTTTAACTCTTGTCCCAATTCTACCTTTTTGTCTCATGAAAATTTTCAAACTTTAGGTATCTCAGTTCTACCCTAGGCTTTTTTCATAAAAATCTCATAACTTTAGATTCGATCTTAATTCTACTCGAACTTCTTTTGTCTTATAAAAAATCTTTAAGTTTATGTCTAGTATCGATTCTACCCCAATTTTTTTTGTCTCATAAAAAATCTCAGCTTTAGGTCCAATTTCAATTCTACCACATTTTTCCAAAAAAAAAAAAGCTATCATTTTTTCATCTCATAAAAGATTACCAACTCTTACTTGAGTCCTAGATATGTCTTTATTAGCTCTCCGCCAAAATTGTCCTTAGTGATTTTATGCTCGATCTTCAATCTCTCGTACTTGGAAGTGTTTCATCTCTCGCGGTCGGAGAGATTGCACTCGAGAAGCTTGAATAGCTCATACTTGATAGTTTTTCATTTATGAGACTATAAAAATTTTAGGGTAAATCGGGATGTACGGTAAAATTGGGACAAGACTTAAAGTTGGGAGTTCTTTATGAGATAAAAGTTGAGGGTAGAATTACAACATGACCTAAAGTTGAGGTTTTATATGGGGCAAAAAAGGTTTATGATAGAATTAAAACTAGATGTAAAGTTGGAGATTTTCTTATGAGATAAAAGGTAGAATTGAGACAAGAGTTAAAATTCAATTTTTTTTTACCGTGTTTGGCCATTCCTTGAGGGGGAAAATTACAAAGTAGGGCCCATCGTACTTAATTTACATTCATAGTTTTTTTTTTAAATATGTTCACTAAATGTCTTAAAACTTATCATGAAAGTGCAAAAAGTGCAATCAAATCCTAAAACTTGTCAAATTTATATAATCAAGTCCATTAGCTAAGTCCGTCCAACTTGACAAGTGAAAATTACTGATGTGAATTTTTTAAATATTTGTTCTCTCCTACGTGGTGATAATGTGGCTGAAATGATATTTCTTTAGTCCAAATTTAATTTTTAATATACTTTTCATTTGAGTTTAATAAAAAATAAGATAAAATTAAATAATAAAAAAGGGAAGCAGCGGCGGCGAGGGAGCAGATTCAGCCTGTTGTTACTGCTTTTTTATTTTATTTTTTTAAAATTAAATGTAAATGAAAATATATTATAAATTAGATTTGGACCAAAATAACGTCGTCTTAAGCACATCATCCCAAGAGAAATAAAATATTAAAAAAGCTAACCTAATTATTTTTCGTTAGTTAGGTGGGACTCAAATGCATTATTTTGATAAATTTTAAAATTTGATTGTAATGTTTATAAATTTTAAAATTCAATTGCCACTTTCGTCAGAGGTGGCATGCTTTCAGAATTGGTTTTTTTTTTTTTTGGACAAGCTCATCCTACTTTATTCAAGGATAAAAGCTATTGAAGCTCCCATGCCTTCAGCCGCTTCGCTTCGCTGATGATCCAAGCATGCAAGCAGAAAGCAACCCAAATGCGTCTCCGGGAGTTGACGAAACCAGCTCCAAATCCAACGGCCAGACATATCCGCATGTCGTCGCCGCTGCTGCTAATTCTTTCGGGGATGATCTGTTGAGCGATTCGGACAAGTTCTACGCGAAACTCGCCCAGTTCTTCGAGTCGACTGGGCTGAGCCTCATGTGAGTTCGAGTCTCGTTCCCTCTTCCTGTTCTTCTGACGCCCATTTGCTCTGTAACGTGCGGCGAAAGAAGAAGTTCTTCTCTTTATACGCGTTCCATGAAAGTTTTGGTTTTGGGTGAACATTGAAAGAAGAGAAGAGAAAGGAGTCGTGCTCTGGTTACTGTTGGTTTGTTTCTTTGCCGAGAAAATGCGAGAAAATTGGCGTAGAAAATCTCTGTGTCGAACGATAGCAGTGAACTGAATCATCTAAGGAAGAAAAGCTCTAACCTTTTTCCCCCATTTTCTGTTTCTTGAAAATGGCGGGCGTAAAGTTCCTCCTTTTCCTTTTTCCCTTTCAAGTTTCTGAAGAAGTTTTAGTACAACATAAAGCATGGCAGTGACTATTTAGTTCTAACACTTTGAAACGGCAGCCTAAATGCCAGGGAGACTACCTTGGACTTGTTTCAGCTGCACAAGGAAGTTGCAAGAAGAGGAGGATTTCGCCAGGTGAACTTTTTTCTTCCAATTTTGTCTTGATTTACAGGCGTTTTCTTTTGTTTCTATCTTTATTTGTTCAGCCCCATGATTTTCGACATCGTGGGATCATTAACTCTCAAGGGGCTTTTTGAGTGTCCGCTCCCATTTCCATCATTGATTTGACGTATCTGCTTTGTTTAAAATCACTTCATCTCGTGGAAGAAGTAAAGTTGCTATGTCTCTGCAATGTGCTTAAAATTTGGACTAGAAGGCCCTAAACAAAAGTAATGCCCTTTATCTTTTATGTGTCCCGAGCTAGCCTCACGTTCTCGTCCAAACAATCCGATGAAACACACTGAAGAACATAGTACATTGTGCTTATTTACGAGTATTATCTGCAACGGCGCACTCACATTAGTCACAGTTTTCTGGCTGCTGCATATACCAGTGAAGTCTTGATACCCCCTGTTTCTAGTGCTATGAAGATCGTCCCTGGATGCAAACTTGAAATTGCTTTTCAACATTTAAATTATTGCAAGACTGACTCTTCGTTGTTCTTCACAGATTAACAGAAGGGGGAAATGGGAGGAGATTGTCTCTGCCCTTAAGTTGGAAAGCACGGCTCCCACGATTGCTACTCAAGTTCAAAGGCTCTATGCATATCTTCTTTACAACTTCGAGCAGTCCATTTCTAGGACTAGGAGTGCTCCCAAACTGCCCGCAGTCTCGTACTCATTCTCAGGTATCAGTTATATTTCATGGATGTAACTGGCTCATGGGGCATTACATATAACATGAATGTAGTTGACTCACGGGGCATTTGAAATGTAAGAAGCTATGACTGAAAAGCTTCCCTTTGTCTATATAGAATTTTAATTTGAGTTCATGTGGTGTGTAGTGTTGTCTGACGACTTTGCAGGCCTTAATTCTTCGAACAGCAAGAGCCCTGCCCTCAAGCGGAACAATAAGAACAGTTCTCCTGTGCTGATAGATAGAGAGGATTATCCTGATGAGAAGAAGTTGCGCAAAGAGGCTATCAAATTGCCAACAGGTGGGTCGATCTTTTTAGTGCACAAGATTCTCTCTTACATGCTGTTGGTTGTTAATCATTTAAATTGAAAGTAGTTATCCTATTACAACCTATTCTTTTTTGATGCGTTATATAACGGAAGATCAATTCATCTTCATGCTTTTCCTGGAGGTATGGAGAAAGCTGCAATCCACATCTTAGGTTTAGGCGCTGATGAGCACATTGCAGGTCACCAACTTCCTTGACCTTCCGGCATTGGGTAGGCGTCAGCCCCCATCTGTGTGTCAGGCCATCTAAGTTTAACAATAGGAAAGCAATCATTTCCTTGGTTTAGTCATTAGAGGAGAGGTGTATGCTTGATCTACAAGGGTGGTCCACTTTCGTGACTTCTTCAACTTCCTCTTTTGGAAGAAGCAACTGTTTAGCAGTCATGTAGATGATTTACAAGGTCTGTTATAGTATTTGAACTAATCATTCTAAGGTTGTTCTTCTTTCGCTCGAGATTTGATTGTCTTCCTTTGTTATTATGTTGGGTTTAAGTTTGTGGAGCTATGGTTTTATTGGACATGACTGATATTCTGTATGCTTTGACATGTAACTGTTTGATTAACTTTCTTGTTAGTTGACTTTATCTTTCAAAAGTAATTTCATTATCTGACTGAACTCCTAGGTGAATTTGTAGAATTTTGAATTTACATCACCTATGATAATGGTAAAACATGAATCTCGTTGAGAATATGCATGTTATTATCTCTACTCTCTGATGAATTTCAGCACATTTTTTATGTAAATTTTCTGGAAGTTCTGATCGGCATGATTGTGCATGTCTCATCACAAAAGAAGAAAAACCAGCTCAGGAGATGGCAGCGAAGCTTAAGGAGCGCATGAAAATCCCAAAAGCTCCGCTTGCCACACGGAGTGCATATCAGCTCTTCCTCAGCAAGGAATGTGCTCGGCTAAGAACCCTCCGAGGAGAGAGTCAGGAGGGCCAAGATACTCTGACGGTGGCCATTGATGTGTGGAGACAACTTACGGAAAAAGAGAAGGAGGTACAAACTTGCAATCTTGCTATATTATATAGCTGCACGTCCGCAGCACGACACCAGTTTCGATATTGCTGTCCAATGTTAAGGTTTTTCCTTGTTTAAGAATCCAAGAGGGTGTGATTCAGCAGGTTTTCTTATGGAGGTTGCGTTTATTCTAAAACACTAGGCGATATTTGTTTGGATAATGCATTTGTGCAGCCATATATCGAGGAAAGTAGGAAGGATAGGGAAAGATACGAGCGAGAAATGGCTGCCTTCGCCAAGAATGGGAAAATGCAATATAAGGTTACGAAGAAAAAGAAAGCCAGTTTCCAGAAAACCCAAGACGAGAATGGCATTCAGAAGAAGCACCTCGACAATGTCTACAAAGTCGTCAATCTGAGTCCCTTAGAAGATCCCCTAGTTCCACGTGCAGATCAATCCATTGTTGATATAGCCATGGAGACGACAGAGAATGCACCGACAGACCAGCTGCTCCACTTCAACTGGGACGAGTTTTGTGGTTCACTTGATATAGCCGAGTAGTTCATCAGAGAAGCAGCGATCTTTTGGTGGAGTTTGATTTTGGACTGGGAGCGAGGGTGACCTTGTTGGTTTGGATTTCGAAGTTGACACTCTTTTTGCCGAGGTCTAGGAGTGTCTGTTTAGTTGATGACGGAGATGCAACTCTCTTGTCCGCTTCTTGAGTTGCTCTGTTTCTGTCTTGTTCATATGATGCAAAAGACCATTTCAAATAGCTCTGTACAGCTTTGGACATATTGAGCCATCAGTTTCAGTTATCAGATGTGCATGGGACAATGTACTCTTTGCTCGCACCAATAGGTTAGTCCCTAATTAACATGATATCTGCTTCTAAAGTGATTGAGAAAATGTAAAACTTGAACAGAATCTTCATGGCAAGTTCTTTAGTTGTTCTTTAGGTTGTTGAGTGTCGGGCAAAATTCAAAAAAAATTTGCGCTGTCTCGAGTGGCTTTGTATCTCCAGGAATGTATAAGAGAAGCGGATAACAGAATAGAAGTCAATGGGATTTTCATATTAGAGTTGTAATTCATTAACAATTTAAAAATGTTAAGTAAAAGTAATTAACGGTGGTTATGAAAGTAAAAATTGATGTTTTTTATGAGATCAAAAAAAGTTTTGGATATAATTAGGATAGATGTTCAAGTTTATGATTTTTTACGAGATAAAAAAAGTTTTAAATATAATTGACAAATATGCTAGTTGGGTTTTTTTGGGTATTGGACCCTAATTAACATGATATCTGCTTTCAAAGTGATTGAGAAAATGTAAAACTTGTTTGAGACACCATTTGATCTCTTCTCATGCCCGCCATTCAAAAGGGAAAATTTGTTGTGGAAAAAAAAAAAAAGAGGCAAAAGATCCAAACCTCCAAAATGTCAAAAACTTTTTGAATTTTGTGGCCAAAATTTTGAATTTCTTTGAGTGCTGTCCAAAGGACAAATTTTGAATTACATGCAAGATATTTCCTAGGTTTTTTTTTTTTTTTTGTCTTATGCAAGACATATGCTACTGTTTTGGCATGGCTGTCGTTTTGAAAAGCCAAAAAAGTAGATCCCTCCATTTGCGCAGCTAACCATACCCCATCAATCAATTCCTCCTATAATCAAATATCTCCCACTATAAAAATCCCAACTTTAGAGAGAGAGAGAGAGTGTGTGTGTAATAAAGAGGGCGACCCCCCAAAGGAGGGTATACAAAGATGCGCTTTGCATTTTAAAAAGAGAAGGAATCAAGCTTCTCGCACTTCTCTAGAGAGAGACGAGAGAGAGAGATTGGGATCGGAGATGTCGGGGAGGTGGTCGGTGACGTCGTTGCGGTGGCTGGACTTCTCGTTCCCGCTCCGATCCTCCATCTTCCGGTGGCCCCAGCTCTTGTCCTCCTACTTCACGGCCACCCGGCGGGTCGGCAGCGGCGGCGACGGTTGGGGCTTCCTCCGATGGCCGGAGCTGGGGCTGGGCTTCTCGATCCTGGACGACGTCGTGTGGAGCCTCGTGACGGCGTTCGAGTCCGTGGCCCTCGTCTCCATGCTCTGCTTCTTCTTCCTCTTCTGCGGATGCACCATCTAACTCGCCCGGGGGTAGCCAAACCCCGACGGGCGGAGACGGCGGTCGGGTCCGGGACACGTGAGATTCGGTCGGGGATCGCTGGATGAGCTGGAGCACGTGGGGCACGTGCGGTCTTTTTTCTTTACCTCCTTTTTGGAATGAATTTTACTTTTACCTTCTCTGTTAAAAGTTTTTGGTTGAGGTATCTGCCTTTTCAATTTTCATCCCTCCTTCTTGTAATATTCTCGGGTTCTCGTGAGAAAAATCTAAATCTTGGCTTTGAGTATAAGCTGTTTTTTTTTAATTGCTAATTCGTGAGGAGAAGAAGTTCAAACTTGGGATCTTTAGATGGAAAAAAGAAAATGACGGAGAACACGACATAAACAGATTAGTGTTAAGAAATGAAATGAAATTTGGAGTAACATCGCAACAAATATGGCCGTTGACTGGTCTTCCCCAACGGCTTAAGATCATTAATTAGCATAACAAACACATGAAAATCATGATTAGCATCTTATCATAGCTTTAAACGACGCGTTAGCTGAAATAACGTGTGATGACATGACAAGTGTGTCACAACTCCAAATCCGACATTCCCCAAGAAGAGAGAGAGCTTTAAGGTTGCGACGGTTGCAAGACACGGAATTTGTCTAATTCGGGCAGTAATAGGAACTTGTATTTTTCTTTACGACACCGTTCGACGTCGATCATCCATTCGTCCATCAATCGATGGTGAAGGCATTTAAAAATCGAACGGATGATTTTTATTTTTTTTTTTTGGAAATTCTCTCGTGAATTTTCTCATAGTAACAACGATTTTCTCGTGTCGTGAAATGAATTGTATTTCGTACGGTTATCTGTAGAATTGAGAAAATTTTATGGGCCATAATGCGCAATTGCGATTTAATCACATTTTAGGTTGATTCTAGCTCACCTTGTCAGATGTAGAGTGTGAACTTGAATTGTAAGTTTGTAACCCAACCAACTTAGGCCACCATGTTCCAACCCATGAAAAGGAAATGTCATTAATTGGGGCTGTTTTTCGTGTTTCGCGTGTTTTATCTTGTCATTTTCAACTTGGAAGAGACGATAACTTAGAATATTGAATTAATGTGAGCAAAATATCAGTTCATCTCAAGAGGGAATAGAAGAGCAAACTGTGTTTGCATTAGTGAAGCGCATATTTGTGTAATCACCTCTAAAATCTACTTTTCTGTGCAAATTTCGTGCATAAATGATGTCCACATCAGCACACATTGCGCCATATAGAAAAGCCAGCGTCCACGTCGGTAATTTTGGCTAAAATTGATCGGATTGACTTAATTGGTATCGATATAAAAAGGCTTAAGACTAAATTGATCCAATTAAAAATTGAACGACATATATTTAGGTTGAGTAAACCGTCTTTGGAAAAAACTCAAAAAACCATATCAAATTTAACCATGCATATTAAGTCATTCTTGCTCAATCATATACGAATAACTCAAAGGCCACGAGATTACGATGCTTCTACATACATAGTTCGAGAAATTGCCAAAATAGTAGATTATATCCTGCTTATGTTTTGTCATGCGTCACAACGGAAATAAGTTTTAATAGACCGAAATACTCTTCTCCCCTTCAATTATTGTTCCTATTTTTTTTTATCAACCTAACAAACATAATTGCCTTTGTTTCTATTTTTTCTTTCGGAAGTCAAATTACACCCAATAAAATATCATTCTATAATGTATCATGTTATCACTTTCCTAGAGAAGTTTATTATTCTTAATTTATGATCTCATGCTTGTAATTAGAAAAGTTATATAAAATGCTAGAAATTTTTAGTTATAATAGCTTATGAATACACAATTAACTGTCGATTTTTTTATGAAATAATTTGAGGGAAACTTTATTTTAAAGTTGAAATTTAAAATCCAATATAATTATCAAGCAGATTTTGATTTTGTAAGTATTTTCAAATAGACTTGTATGTTTCTAAAGTTACAAATTGTTTATTTGTGCTTTTTTTTAGCTTTTCATATTTTAATATGAATTCCAAGATGAGTTGAAAATTTGTTTACACGGTCTGCACTTTCAAATTGGCCTAAGATTTTATCGGGGGAAAATTTTAAGCATATTTTAAATTTTTTATCCACTTGCTATGAGATTAAATTTACAATCGATATTAATTATTTTCGTTACATCAAAAGTTGAACATCATGAAATTTCATGTTTTTTCCTTTATGTGTTTATCCTTTGTTAATCATATCTAAATACAAATATGTTCGAAATTTTATATTGCTTTTAACAAATTAATCTTTTCCATTTTGTGATCAATTTTCCTTTTCCGTTATTATCGGGATCCACTAAAAATAAAGGTAGATTTGTGGATTAGTCTTATAAAAAAAGAAACATTTAATTGAAGAAAGATGAGGGTGTTGTGGTAAGTTAACTAGTAAAAAGAAGTGTTTTTACCAAAATAAGAATGAAAAGAACGTCCCCCTTTAATAATCATAATGTTGGCATTACTTGAACTCAATAAATTGCATAAATGGGTGTTGAAATGTCGTTCAAGGCACATTAAAATTAAAGCAAGCAAGATGATGAAAGCTAGTTGATCTTGTTAATTTAACGTGGATGCACCATCGAAATTTGTTCTCTGTTTGGGGAACAATTTGGATTTCCGTGTTGGAATACGAGATCAACATCTACATTTCTTATTGCGTCTTCCTTTCATGAGAGGGTCCGGGTTCAAAACTCGTAGGTGCTTAGGTGATTTAAGCGGGGGCCATGGCGGTGAGATCTTTGTCTTTAGTCTCCCCGAGGAATAGTCGAGGTTAGCTTAATTTGGCCGACACCTCGGTTATAAAAAAAAAAAAACATCTACAAATGGTCCAGGGAATATGCGTTAATGTGCACTATCGTCTATGAACTTTTTATATGTGTAATGTGATTACCAAACTTTGACTTAATATGTAATGTTATTCCTCAAATTTTAATTTTATTTAATGTGGCCCCTCAACTATTAGTAAATATTTAATGTAATCCGTAGATTATATGATAACGTTAAAAAATTTAGGATCTACATTGAATATTGAATAAAATATTTAGAGACGACATTGCATAGCGGATTAAATTTTAAAGACTATATTCAACAAGTTAAAAATTTACAGACGGCATTACACGTTTTATCAAAATTTAGGGATTGGGGTTATTTGTGCTGTTTTCCCTAAACTATTCTGAAGAGTTTCCGCCCGGGATGAACCCCGTTTCACTTCAATTGGCCCCCAAAAGATCCTACATTTGGGCTTCGGACAACGGTCGATCATCGACCCAGAAACCCGAAAGCGAGGAAAACAGGCGCTCGTCACAGATTGCCGGATTTTTCCCTCGCATTCGAAGATGGCGATGGCCTTGAGGAGGGTTTACACATTGCGCCGTGGTTCGCCGATTGCGCAGTCCGATTCATTCGTTCCTGTGCTTTCCAGATTCTTCTCCAGATCGCCTCCATACGCCGGTGGGTCCACGTTTCTTCGCTGGTTCGATTCTTCTTCCCTTGTTCTTTCCCATGAAGTTCGTCGCAAAAAAGCTTTTTCCTTTTCGGGGCTGGGGATGTCCGGGCGAAATATCTGAGTGAGCTAAAGTTGTGTGTTTTTAAACGGGTTTTCAGTTATATTTGTTAAGAGATCAGTAACTTATGATGGGTTTTGCTCGAGAGCTTAACCAGGGAACAGAGCAATTTCTTTTTGATGGTATGGATGGGCAGCGGCGCTGGGCCGGTTAATTGTTTTCGTGCCGGTTTGGTAGTGATTTGATTCTGATGCACTTAGTTTTTAGTCTTCGGGACAAGAGACTTTATAGCTTTGATGTGGTGTGGTTATGTCTGGAGCTTTTAGCTGTGGGTTTGAGGACGGTCTTCACTTTATGCTTGATTCAGTAACAAGCTATAGCTTAAAGATTCTCATTCTGATGTTCTCGAAGCAAAAGTTCGGGAAGCGCCAATTTAACATCTAAGGACATATTTTTATCCGCATTCTTTGTGTAGTCAAGGTGGGGATACCGGAGTTTTTGCAAGGGATCGGGGGAGGGGTCGAAGCCCATGTCGCCAAGCTTGAGTCGGAGATTGGTGACTTCAACAAGTTACTTGTTTCCCGCACGCTCAAGCTTAAGAAGTTCGGCATTCCTTGCAAACATGTAAGCCAAACGCTTGGATACGTAAAAGTGCAGACATGGAAATACTCATTTTTCCCCTCGCCATACGTTTGGGTCATTGTGCTAGTGGATGATGATCTTGCTGGCATGTATATTTGCATTAGATATTTTGGAGAAAGCCATCGAGTAGTGAAAGTGTTGAATGTGGACTCGTCGGTTTGCTCATTCATTCTGGTGTATTCCTCATGGTTCTGGATCTGGATAAGGATAACGTTGGCAAAGCAATCATCTTTTGTTGCGCTCCTCTGTGATGTTTCTTTACTTGGCACTCCATGTTCTTACTCTTACTGTAGCTGAATCAATGTTGAGAAGTGCCATCTCCATGTGTGGGATCTAGACATTTAATCAATGATGATATGATTTACACTCTTCCTGAAGAGCACACTAAGTTGCCGTTCGTTTATGCAGAGGAAGTTAATATTGAAGTACGCCCACAAATATAGGGTCGGACTGTGGAGACCTTGAGCTGAGCCTGTCAAAGCTTGAGGTCAGCATTCCTGGTGAATTAGTATACGGCTGCAGAATTCCTTCCGTGCTTGCGCTTATTAGTAACTTAAATTGCCATAGACAGGTTTTACTTTTGTTGAGATCATGCCTCCTTGTACTGCCTTTTGCTGGGAAAAGACCATTTCGAAACATCTTGCGCACGCTCGGTGTTAATAGACAGAAAAGCACAGAACTGGCTAGTGCAAGCATCCACATTTCGGACTTTTTTTTTTTCCCGAATGGAGTTGAATCTTTTTGAGGGAATTATATCCCGTGGGAAAATTATCTTCTTTCTGCATTTCGTGTTCTGTTATGTCGCGTGAAACGGTAGCCAAGATATAAATGATGCATTATAAAATTTCAGTTTATTATCACTGCATGAACAAGATGATAACCCCACAAAACATCACTTCTAGACCATTGCACAAACTCCATAGACTCCGTTCTTACCATAAACCATTCCTAGGGAAGTGCAGTGCCGAGCTTGTATGAAGCATGTGCATCAATCCAAGCATACTCCACTTGGTTCATAGTGAGCACCCTCCCTGCCAGTCACTCAAGGTAACATGCTTGGGCTTGTACATGACAAGACCCACCACCTCAAGCGCTAGATCCTTCAAGCCCGGCCTGCGAAACCTCCCTGGCCAACGCATTTTCGCCAGCTCGCGCACTCCAGGCCGTACTCAACTCTGAGCTTGTCCACGTCGCCATCAACCTCCACCCCGACGAAAGTGAAGCTTGGGTTTCTGAGAAAGTCCTCACGCAAACCAGCAACGTAGTCCATGTAGAATAGTTGAACGATCAGACATCTCTTGTCGATGCAGAGCTGCAGGGTGGCGGTCTTGTTGCTCATCCACCGGTTCACATGAGGCCTCCACTCTTTGTCCAACCCTACGGCGGTCGGGCTGTCGGTGCTGCGCGAGAGAATTTCTTGTACCCATTGGTGGACCACAGCACCTTTGTTGGTCACTGTCGTTTCGATGGTTCTACCAGCATAGGTGACACTGTACTCGGAGGTCGCGGGATCGAAGGCGGTGTGGGGTCTCGCACGAGCCGTACGCATCCTTCTCTTCTTCTCAAGTCCGCCGTCTTGCAGATACAGCGTGTTTGACATGGAATGCTATTCCTAGTGAAATCTTGGGACTCTTGGTACGTCATTGTGGAAGAAACCCAAGAAGGGCTTTTGGTTTTTCGATTCATTCGCATTGAATCTGGGGGAGAAGCGGGAACGGTGATTGTGAATCTGTCTCTTCGATTTTGCAACTGGGTCTCTCTTCATGTCATCGTGTGATTAACAATGTTTGATACCTGAGCTTATCTTTAATCCTAGGAAATTGCAATTTCTAGTGTTTTCATCATCAGTCCTACTTATTCTCCCACCATTACCTTCAACGGAAAAAGGTCGATGGCAGGATAGGATAAAGACTTACTGGATCCTTGAAGCTTAATATGCCCGAATGGAGGGGCTTCTTCTTCCTCGCCCGTTGCAATGGTAGATCGGGGAGAATTACTAAAAAAATCCTAAAGCTACTATAATTGTTAATTCAATCCTAATTCTTTTTTTTTGGTCAATTGAATCTTATACCTTATGCATTAGTGTTAATTTTCATTCAGTCAATTTTGACCGAAAATCACTCACATGGTACAACCGGTGTTGACATTATTGATCTATTTTATTCATTTTTATTTTTTATTTTCTTTCGCTTTCTTTTGTTTTTCTTTCCTTATTTTCGTCTGTTACCCCCTTCGAATCTCTCATCTTGTTCCCAAGCTAGCCACCGCGTGTGCTCTCTCTCCCTCTCTCGATTGATCGCTCTCGTAACGTCTAGGTTTGAGTTGGAGAAGCAATCGCCAATGGCGACGCCATGGCTAGCAAGGATCGAGCCAAGGCTCGGCCACGCCCAACAAGCATCGACGCTAGTGGCCTACCGACTCTCTCCTCTAGCCACCAGCGACCTGTTGGTTGGAGGAAGAAGAGAGCCAAAAAAGAAGAAGAAGAGAAAAACAAAAAAACAAATAAATTTAAAGATTATTAGAATATTATTAAAAATCGTCTCGACAGTGTTGGGTAGATTAAAGTTGGTCGGATAGATTGAATCCAAGACAAATCTGAGGTTTATGGCTGAATTGGCAAAAAAAAAGTTTACGATTAGGTTTACAATTGAATTGGCAAAATTAAAAAGGTTTAGGACGTAATTAACATAAGTACAATAAATTTAAAGATTTTTTTTTTCGACAATTTTTTTTGATTGCTAATGCATCTCGGCTAGGGAAGAGTGGAACCCCACCATGTGAAGAATCATGTATGAGTGAGGAGGTCAAACAAAAACTTTTTTCAAATCGGTCGGGCGGACGGACAGGGGGAGATGGGGACGGATGAGGAACAGAAACGTGTGCGAATGTACGAGGCCACGAAGTACGAACGTCGTCGGCATTTACTGTTCTTTTGTCCCAACCCTCTCCCCCAAAACACCAACGAGCCAAAATGTGGGGTCATCGCTTCTCTGCCATAGTTGGAAACTTGGAGATATATTTTCTCTTTTCTTCTTTAGATTGGCTGTAATTATTAAGGATTTTTTTATGGACAAATGTCTTACTTGATCCTCAAATCCGCGAGAAAATTGTCTAAAAAATCCTAAATTTATTATACGAAGGTCGATCCAGTCATAAATATTTTAAATTTTATGAATATAGTTCCGAACATTTCGATTGTATCAATTCAATTATGAACGTTTTGAAATTTTACCAACACGATCCCAAACTTTTTTATTGTATCAATTTTAGCCATAAATCTATTATTTTGGTAGTTGGTAGAAATGACTACATTGACAAGTCGTCCAAAGTTTTAGGATAAAAATTGACAAATCGTGAAAAAGTTTAAAAATAAATTGGGACAATTGAAATGTCTATGATTAAATTGACAACAAAAGGTTTAGGTCTAAATTAGCACAATTAAATCACGGATATGTTGGCTGAAAGTCCTAAAACTTGTCATAAAAGTGCAATTAAGTTCTAAAATTTACAAAAAGTGTAATCAAGTCTTAAAACTTGTCAAATTAATGTCATCGTGCCTTTCCGTTAACTCCATCAAACTTGGTTAATGAAAAATGCTGACGTGCCTAAAACGACGCAGTTTTGATCAAAATCTAATCCTAATAAATATTTTTATTTAGATTTAATAAAAAAATAAGCCAACTTTTTTAATAAAAAAAAAAAAGTAAAGTGTGCGCGCGAGCTGGTGGCGAGGGGTGTTTGATTCTAGCTGTTGTTGCTTTTTTTAAACTTATTCTTTTTAGATAAAATTAAGTGAGAATATATTAAAAATCATATTTGGGCCAAAACGACGTCGTTTTAGCTACGTCATTACCAAGTTGGAGAGAGACAATATTTAGAAAAAGCCAGGTCGGCTTTTTTCGTTAGCCAAGTTTTGTTGTTTTGGCAAGACCTAAAACCTAAAGAGGGTGAATAGGTGTTTATAAATAAACTATGATAAATAATGCGAAAATAAAATATTCAAGTTTAATAGGAGCAAAGATAATCAGAAAATTATGCAATGTTCTACGTCATTACCAACGTTCTACTAACGTAGAGGTACATAAAAAGTAAAAGACAATGCACAAGAGATTATAGTGGTTCGGATTTTGGCAAGCCTACGTCTACTCACACACACTAATAGCCTATTAATTGGATTCCACTAAGTGATCAAATGAGAGATTACGAGAAAGATGTGATTGCTTGACCATAAGATCACTTCCGACAAAAGCGAGCTTTGCCTCTACCAATGCCATCACTCTACACACTTTACTCTCGTATTACATCTCTCACAAGATCTCACTTTAAGCACGAGTAGATAATTGAAACAGATGAAACTCTCTTGAAATATGGATATTGATCTCTTGATGTCTCTCACTTCTCTTTGAACCTAGTGCTCTTTATAAACTCCCCGTCTTCCAAACTTCTCGATGAACAAAACCATTTTGAGAATCAATCTCCAAAATTAGCCGTTGGTTAATTGTCAAATAAAGATTACGAGCCATTGAGGTGAGAGTAATCGAGAGAATCGAGACGATTTGCTCGTCCATACAATCAAATCCTTAACGCCATAAATCAAAATTCTAACAAAGGAAATTATCTACGGGGTAATTGCCAATCAATCAAGATTCAACATATGGAAAGTCATGAGAATATCTTTGTAATTGGTGGTTAATCAATTTAACTTAGAAACGCAATCCTAACTAGAAAATTGATCGTTAATGAGGGAAATTTAATATGCTAAATAATCAAGAATAATATTGAATAAATGATGAGGATTAATATGAAGATCGAAATATATCTCCCATAGAATTTCACATGAGTCCTCATTTTATCTTTCCATTCCACGAATCCACCTTAGATCTCATTTTCTCTTCATCTTTAGAATAAAAGCATATTAAGTATAAAAGGCATAGAGATATATTTGCAGTAAATTCTCAAAGTATAAATCAAAGTCTTTTCAACAAAGTACGATAGCTTTGTTTCCTTCAAAATCAAATATAATTTATCAACTAGTTTGACAGAGTTAACGTAAGAACTCCATCCATTTAACAAGTTTTAGAACCTCATTGCACTTTTTGCAAGTTTTATGACTTAAATGACAAGTTTTAGAACTTTCGGTGCACGTCGTTTAACATAGAATTAGCTACCATGATAAGTTTAGGACATTTTGGACAATTATCTCTCCAATCCGCTGGTATGGGCACGTGGCAAACTCTTATAATTTTTCTTTTTGTTGTCCAAGAGAAGACAACGCAACCTAGGCATTATGCACACGTCTCAATTCAACTCAAGGAACCGACACAGCCAAATTGGCTCCATGAGTTCTCAATGTCGCTTAGTTCCTTACCGCATCGACCTTTGATTTGAACTTCCGAAAACGGCCCCCTCCAAGGTACTTTCCAAGGTTTCAACCCCCCGCCCCCCAAACCCTCATTGTACCCTGCTTGCTAATTCACTCAGATCGTGCACACTCCTACGTCGCTCGACTATCAAACCTAACATATATAGTAAATCGAAACTGTAGGTGGGACTTCATTTTCGAGAAAGAGCCAAAGATAGGACATCGTTTTGTGTCTTCATCATCAAGAATCACCATCACAGAGACATATCTAAGAATTCAAGGCTGAAAAAGATTCATCATCAGTTAGGTCCGCGGGCATTCAATGAAGGAATTCGACTTAGGTCACCATCCACCATATTGTCCGGACTACATAATGACCAAATCATTTAATTTTTTCACGTGTAAGGACACGTCCCACGTCCAGATGTAGGAACACCACAGGGGAATGCGTGTAAAAATAAATTTTTGGTATGTATTGTTGGAAATCCCAGGTAACATAAAGTCAAACAAATAATAATAAAAAAATCTATTTTCCGACCCCATTATTCTCAAGTTGTGAGTGATCGGGACAACTCGCCTGAGTAGAGGCAAAGATAGGACAAAATCTTCCGACAATATTGCAATCCTAGATTTAAAATTGGACATTTTTTTTGCCTTTGCAAGTGTAGTAGCTGGCCGTGATAAATAAGGGGGAAAATTCCAAAGAAAAAACCTGAATCGCTTTCAATTTTTTAAAAACGGATATGAAGTGGATCTTATTTCAAGTAAGGGTTTGAAGTGTCATTTTTATTTCAAAGAAGAGCTGACCAACGACATCTTTGTCATTTCATTTTTTCGGTTTCTTTTTTCTTGTTTTTCCATGTGTTTTTTTTTTCTTTTGCTTCGGTGGCAAGGGTCTAGGCAAGGCCGCCCTTGACCACTGCGAGGGATGCTCGACCGAGGCCTGCGAGGGTCGCAAGCGGCCGGCTAGGGCAGCAACCCTCGAGGTCGAAACAAAGGGAAAAAAAAAGAAATGGGAAAAAAGAAAATACAAAAGAAAAAAGGAAAAAGAAATAAAAAAAAAGGAAATGACGAATAAGGAGGACACTTTGTGCCTTATTTGAAATAAGGCTCAGGCCCTTATTTGATAAAATGGCGACTTCATGCTCTTATTTGGAATGACAAAGTCATTTACATTTGTACCACTTAGTTTCAAGTAAATATAATGTTGTCACATTTTAAGAAAAAGATAAAAGAAGAAATTTTTTACTTTTCCTTGAAAATTTGCTGCTTTCAAGTAAACGTTATGCAGGCAACATTCCTAAGCCTCATTAGAAAATGCACGAACCTTACATTTTTCATGTGTTGTGACGTGTCTAGCATGCCATGTGAACAGAAAATTGATGCACCTACCTAAAATAAGTCCTCTTCTAATCGCAACCATGTGTGTATGGGTGACGGGGGCGGTCTATGACCGTGCGAAACATTGCTGTTGATCGCTATATCTGCCGATCGAGCCACACTGGGAACACAGAAAATTTCACTCCTAGGAGAGATGAGTGATAGTTTCTAAATAGTAATTTAAATGAACAAAACCCTATTCAGACGGGTGACAAATCTTTAATCGCTTTATCGTTTTCCAAATCGATTGCAGCATTAATCATGCCGTTTAACCAGTCAATTGTAAATTAAGATGCATGCCCCTTTGGTCAAAGAACAAGAAGGGTTAAAAGAGAAAAGATACATGCTTTGTTTACTAATTTTTTTTTTTAATATATAGATAGGGTTGTTTAGGCATTAAAAAGTTGGGAAACACCTTCTCTTCATCACATCACATGCAAGTCACTTTGTCTTTTGGGGGGGGAGGGGGAAGGAGGGGTGGGGTAGAGGAGCACATGGTCGTGTAGGGACATGGAGGCACATGTTATGGCCACTGTGCTTGTTTGTAGGTATCATTCATGCAAAACAACAAAAGACAAAATTACCAAAAAAAAAAAAACATATATTAATAATAACAATAATAATGCTGAGAAAAAAAAAAGGAAAAAAGATAAAAGGAAGGGGGCCCAAATTTGCTTGCCACATGACATGCCGCCTCTCCACTTTGTCACCCATCTCTCTCCCCCACGCAAAATCAGATTTTGTCAACTCAATTTGCATTGTAATGCTTCAAGCCGGAGCAGTGACTACACTTGTCTCTCTAACTCTCAAACTCAATGTTTGAGAGCGTGTCTTGAGAAGAACTCCTTGGTCCGAGAGGGCGACAGCAATTTATGACTAACTTCCCCGGAAAAAATCCTTTTCCGATGTGTGTCGAGAACTCCGGATAAGTACAACCTGTATGATACTTGTTAAATATACCAAACGAGGAAAATTCAGGATTTTTCGATGCATTGACCGCACATAACGCGAGAAATCCAGAGTGTTTCGGGAAAGGTCGTGAAATCTCACGAATCGATTGAGATTGGAACCCGTCGTGCTTTCCGGACGACCGATTCCAATCCAAGGTCTTGGAGCGATGCTCTTCGACTAACAGAGCTGACATTCTTGACCTTACGACAACACACATAATCTGGTCATGCTAAATCACACATCTTCCTGACCAAACAGATGAATCCCACATCTCACGCAGCGGAAGGGCATTCGCCTACAACGAGAGACCAGACAGCACCACCTTGGTCTACGAACGCCCACTTCTCTTTGTCGGTCATTAACGCTAATCATCACATGCAACCCCCTTTCAACAGGAGAGTCAAAAAAGCTAATCCGGGCACTGAATACTAATGCACCAAAATTCCACCATTTGAATCCACAATCACTTTGAGAAAAAAACACTAATCATGGGGGATACGCCTCTAGGCAAATGCTGTCCAAGCAAGTGAATCATCTAAATTGAGTGCCCCCTTTGCTTTTTAAGTTTTAATTTTTCCTTAAATTGTGGGCCTAAAATGTGTCGCCTTGACGGGTTTAATCTCACTTGTTTTTTTTCTTTTTTCCTCATTGCGATCGATCGTCGAGAAAAATCGCGAATCAATTTTACGCCGCGTTACGGCAATTTTTATACCAAGCCTAAAGAAAAAGCAATTAACTTGGGCTCGAAATCACGAAGCATTTTCTTAAGCACAACCATGACTGGGCCAGTCTTGTCTAATTGGAAAGAGGGGAATCAAAATTAGGTGTCCACTAATTAAAGATGATTAAGGAAAGGATAAGAGAGCAATGGGAGGTGATGGGAGAGAGAGAGAGAGAGAGAAGAAAAGGTCATGTACATAATAATAGAATAGAATAACAACATGAAAATTTTTAATTCTCTCGAAGAAAAAAAAAAGTCGAAAAAGAGAAAGAGAGACATTACAAACTAATGACCACCTCTTGCGACGGCGAGGGCCAGCGCCGCGGCTCCCGGCTCAGCCCGAGCCGGGGCGGGAGCCGAGCTGGTCGCTCGGCGGCTGCGAGCCGGAGAGGAGCTGGGTGAGGACGGTCATGGCCCGCACCTGCATCTCGAGGGCCGCAATGTAGTCGCTCGTCTCCTCCAGGAGGTTCGACACCGAGATGCCCCGGCAACCGGGGACCATCCGGCCCAGCACCTTCACCCTCCTCTCCACCGCCGGCAACCTCCTCTTCCCACCCTCCAGCGCCCTCGCCGGCGGCGGCGGCTGCTTCTTCAGCCGGCCGTGCCCGGTCGGGGCCCTCGCCCTCCTGTGGTGCTTGCCGAGCCGGCTCATCCTCAGCCGGCTCGCCAGGATCGCCCGGCTCCACCGGGTCCTCCCCTTGGCCGCCGTCGCGAGGACTCGGTCCGCGATCCCGCGGACTTCCCCGGCCCCGGAGGAAGGAGGCGGCGCGGCGGAGGAGGAGCTCCGGCGAGATCGCGACAGAGCCTCGACGAGCTTGGTGGAGTATTGCCGCTGCTGCGTGGGGGACCCCCATTTGATCTCGCTCCTCGCGGCCTCCTTTCGGTTCCGATTCAGGTCCCCGGCGCCGTCGGCTTCGATTTTCCTTCGCTTCTTGCGGTGGGAATCAGCCGCGGTTTCGGAGCTGAAGGCGGGGCTCGAAGACGCCATGGACGTCCTCCGGATCATAAAAAAGAAAAAGAAAGCTTCCTCCCGCAAGGGATATCTCCGGCCGAAACGAATCGAGGGATTCGAAGCGCCTGCGGAAAAGAAACAGTGGGTGATCGAGAGATCTAGCGGGTCCACCGTCCTACGGATCAACCGAGAACGGGCTTCCGGCGATCGCGGGGGCGCGTGGAGAAGCGAAAGCCGGGGATTACGAAGGAACGAGCAGAGACCCAGAAGGGAGAAGCGCATGAAAGGCGAGAAACAGAGTATGAATAACGAAGAGGAGAGCGAGTACCTGAAGAAGAAGGAGGAGGAGGAGGAGGAGGAAGAAGAAGAAGGCGGTGGTTTTGTTCGTGTAGAGAGAGAAACTATCACGAGAAACCACGCGGTTGGAGATGGATCACGTTTTAACGGGGAGGGTTCTCTTCTTATTTACTCGGATTTTTCAATTTTAATTTTTTTTAAAACTTTTCTTTTTAAAAATTTAAATTATTAAAATTCAATTTTTTTTGGGGATCTGCTCGTTCTTGCTTGCGTGTACATGCTGTGAAATTGTACTCCCCGGGGGGGAAAATCTATCCATCAATTTGGATTTTGTTTTTGGGAACTCGACTTTGATTTCTTTTCTTTCTTTTTTTCTTCGCAATTTCTAAATATTGTCCTTAGCATTTCCTTGCGATAATGACAAATGAGGTGCACAATAATGTCATTATGTCAACATTTAACCTACTTTTTTTTTTTTTACAGGTATTCCTTCTTCTCTTTTTGTTTTTTTGGCAACTTTCTCCTTTGATGGTATACGGCGGATTTCAATCTCTTTTCTTTGAAACGACGGCATAAAGATGAATTTTAGAGAATGTCGTCTTAAAATATCGTTTCAAAAGACGCGAGAAGTAATTATAAATTATAGTGATGGCCGAAAAAGCTTTCTTTTTTTTTTTTTGCCCTTTTTTCGCGTGATTCGCTAATCAGCTGCAGGTTTTGTTGTGAAAGTACGAACAATCCATGTGATTAAATCCCAACAAAACCGGCAGTGAATTATCAATGCAGATGCAGACAAAGATATGCCCATGAAACAATATAAGTACATAATTGATATCTTCATTTATAGTTGTATGGATCATTGTAGGGCCTTTATTGACTATATATACTCATTATGGATGCTGCATATTAACTTTGGCTATGAAGAGACATGAGGATCTTTTTCTTTTTTCTTCCATGTGCCAGGAAAAGTTATGATAGTTATACGGTCAACCCCTTTGTAAACATGTGGAAGTCTCTTATTGAGTTATAAGAATATGGATCACACCTATCGGTTTAACCCTCTTTGGCCTTCTATTAAATATGTTCTACATGTCAAATCTTCAAAATGAAGATTCAAAAGAACATGAAATAAAATAACTGATCTTCAGAAAGGATAGGTTGTTCACCCCACTTCATCAATGTCCTTGTTGTGCAATTATATGTGGTTGTGTTCAACCAGAACTACACTTGTAAATCACAACATTCATTATGTTCCCCTGATGTTACGATCATCCGCAATGTGCTACGTTGGGCCGATAATCACGTGATCGATCCATAGGAAGCTAGAACAGATGAATTTTAGGAGAATGATTTCACCGAGATCCGTTTCGGAGAGGCTTATCTAAGTGGCTAGGGTTGAACAGAAGACTTTCTTTTAAACTATTTTGTTGGCCAAGTAAGGCGAGAAAAACATGGCGATCGGTGCTAGCGACACCTCTAGTATATCGTTCCAAATTTAACAATGAAACTGTTACTTTGCCGTGCTAATTTACTTATGGTATGTTACTCATGTAACTTTAAAAATAAAAAAATGAAAAATTGGGTTCTCTTTGTTGACTCATCATAAATGTACCTCTCATCCTGGCACTTGGCAGGTGAAACATATGTCTTTGTACTCAACACAAACTTGGACCCTTCGACCAAAAAAAACAAGAAAGGAAAGAAAAAACCTTGGACCCACCTTTGTGAAACGTGTGAAATGTGTGAATTGTGGTAAGTTGTACTCATTGGAAGGTTGAGAATGGTAGCTACGCAAGTTACTTGACTTGGTCCATTAATCATGGCTAAATCAAAAGGATTTAGAACTTAACAAGAAACCAGATCCTTTGACACCCATGAAAGCACCCACCTATGTGTTCACAATCATGGGGAAACATGGGTTCAATTTCTCTTATCGTGTCTTGCAAGATGGGGTGGAATTTCTATACCTCATCTCTCTCTACCCCCTGAGGATTTTTGTCCTTTTTTATTGGGAAAGTTTGGATTTTGATGATGTGGAAAAGGGTGATTGGATAAAAAAATGTTGTGGTGGCTTGCGCTAATTGGGGCTGGGTGGTGTGTGGGGCTGCTTGGTGCTTTGTACTTATGTGGGCAATGATTAGGGCAAAGAAACAAATGGAGAAACAGAGAACATAAAAGAGAGGAGGAAGAAGATGAATGCATGTGGGTTGCTTTCAGGACACTTTCTATCAAACATCTTTGCCTCTATTTTGGCTTTTTTATAAAGCATGTATTTTGGACTCATCTGGCCCTGTTTCCCCTTTTAATTCTTGATTCTTGATACATATATATGGTCTAAATTCTTGATTTATATTTCATTTGTTGCAGGGTGTGGACAGGTTTCATCCACATTGCTCCTGCATAGAGTACAGGCATCCACCTTCTGCCTTTTCCTCTCCATTATTACTCCAATCTCTCTCTCTCTCTCTCTCTCTCTCTCTCTCTCTCTCTCTCTCTCAAATTGGTTTCCTTCCAAGAATGAGAATGTATTATCAATTTAAGTGATTAAAAACCAAAAGAAGAACCTGAAAAATCAACAACCCTTTTGGCCTTCTCCTTGAAAAGTCACTTGCATCAATTAACATGGACAGTTCAATCAATGCATCGCTTTCTCTAATGTTATTTGAGCCTAGGATGATTCTTTCATCGGTAGATTATTCATGTATAGGCTGTAGTTACCAACATCATAATTTTTTTTTTTGGCCGAATACGAACATCATAGTTAGAAAAGACAGAAATGAACATTTTTTTTTCCTAAGGGAGAGTTGAAATGAGGTCAAAATTCCAAGAGTAACTTCCATATGTTCCTATCTCCAATAATAGAGCCTTATGAGCCTCTAGGTTTAGGGTGCACCAAATTGGAGCCACAAAAGAGGTACAATAATTAACCATTTTGCATATTCCTGGAGGGTGTGTACGACATAAACAAAGTAAATTAAGATTACTGGGGACACGTATGTAAGGTTGAAAAGAATAAGATGCGCACATGCATCAGACAAGGACAGGCCAGAAGGCGTGTCCCCTTTGCTTGAAACAGGTTTAAATGTCTTTTCTGTTTAGTCAGTCCCTATTTTTTTAAACGTTGATGATCAATTACTGCAATGTTAGTCGTGTATAGATGTGCAAAAAAAAAAAATCACATGTACTCTCAATGAACAATGAACTAATCTTCTGGAAACACCAGCACTTTAGGGGTAATTTTTATGGAACCTTATGTCTCCTTTTTTTCTTTTAAGCTTTGAAATGGAAAAAGAAGAAGAAGAAGACATGTTCACAGACATGCGCTTACAACTATTTGTGTTTTCTTTTCCAGATTTAGTACCTTAGTTTCTATTGATTGTGGTACTATCTTGAATGGTGGAGTTAGTGAGGTTTTGATATGATAGTCACATGATATTTGTGCGGTAATCAAAATTCGGCATGTTCAAATAGGGTACTTGAGATATGGATACATGAATGGAAAAATTGTCCAAACAACCATAAATTTGTTGTACGGTGATCGGTTTAGTCATAAAACTTTCAATTGTGCTAATTTAGTCCTAAACATTTTAACGATTTGTCGGTTTAATTATAAATCTTTTGATAATTTGTCAATGTAGTCTTTTCGACTAATTATTCAAATATTACATTTAGGGCTAAATTAACAAATTGTTAAAATTTTTAGGATTAAATTGACACAATTAAAAAGTATTGGGTCGAATTGGCCACTGTGCAATAACGTTAGGACTTTTTGGATAATTGTCCCACTTTTTGGATAATTGTCCCATACATGAACAGCTAATGGCATGTGTTGGGTTCATTCCATGATAGCAGAATAACATGTCGTGCATGGAATTAACAAGACACTAATCCAATCTGCAAATGATTAACTTTTGTACTCTAGTTGACCTCTAAGTCTTCTCTCTCTCTCTCTCTCTCGTTCATCCTTATCCATTCCTCTTAGGTTACTTCTCATTCATGGAAAAAAAGACTGTCAGGTTTTCATTCGGCCTGTCTTTTGCTTGAGGCAAATTGGACAAGTTGGATGCCTTGGTCCCTCTCACATGGGTTCCCTATTTTGTTTAATACTAAAGTCTGTTCGTCATTATCGCACTAAGTCTTGTTTAATCAGGTCTCTTTGATTATTGATGCCTATATTATGGGGGTGGGGTTTGACTTGGAAGCAATGCACTTGTTTTTATCTGCAATGAAGAAAACTGCTCCTCTGCACCAATAAGAAGCTGCCGTCACCGGCCTACACGATTGACTTTTGTTTTCAGTTCAACTTGAGCTTGAAACAACTCCAATTTTTTCAGCACAAGTGATTGTTTTTGCTTTGTTTTCTTACTTAGCGTTGTGACTGCTCATCCGGGTCTGGATTGGCAATTGAATACCAAACTTGGCAGATACAGATGAGGTGACACCCGAGTTCGATTTGGTCCCGGTGTGAAATGTGGTGACCAAGTCTCTCTCTCCAACCAGATGAATGCAACAGATACTTGTTTTTAAAATGATATGATCAGGATCAGTGAACCAAAAACACACCCACAATGAAAGAAAGAGATGCTGGGAATTGGATGAACATGGGATTTGGTGGAGCGAACACGTTTTACGCTGTCAAACGCGAATATAATACTCACCCAAGGCCAACAGAGCCACCTTAAAGCCTAGTCGGTTGATTAACTACGCATCAGTGCCGCCTTGTTTGAAATAAAGGCTTCACCCGAGCATCGGAATCATTGAGAAGATGCATCTCCCGTGGTTGGCGCGGGGGGGAACTTATGTGCATCTCTAGAAAATGAACGGATTAAACATTAGTTTATACACGGTTCCTAATAATTGGATCCAATGGTCATCATATACGCATTTGAAATACAACGCCGCACGAGTGTATGCCTTCTGAAGGAATTGATCCTTTGCTTGTCTTGAAAACAAGGACAAGGATAATGATGATAAGAAACTTACAACGATAATGATAACATCATTCTAGACAACAAGCCACCATACAATGGGCAATCAGCGATACTAATGACCAGGTTTGCAGCCTAATTTATACATCAAAACACTAACACATTGTAAGAAAGCTATTGGGCAACCACAGCCCCGGTGTTGGCTGGAGCTAAATTTGTGCAGAGCAGATTTTCAAGTCACATATTGGGAAGTTAGATCACAATGGAGGATTAGGATCATCCTATCAACCAATGGTATTCATTGACGTATAACAGCGTGATCTTACAGGAAATAATAGTATTCACGAATTAACTCTGATCTCGAGTCCGTGAAGAAAATTTTGCAGCACGTTGAAATCAATTGAGCAACCAAAAGGACACCCTAGACTCACTCGACCGCTTTCATCCTCCCAATCGGCAAATGAACAGCTGCATGCTTGTTCTACCCATCCAATCAGTTTGAGTTTTTTGTGGTAAGAAATCCCTGCTTCTCTTCCAGTATTATTCTGCCTGATATCAACTCTTAGCGGGTGGCAGGAAGCTGTAAGCTGTTTGAGGAGATCTAGGCATAACAAGATAGGCTAGCGTTTTATCTACCACGTCAGAGTCCGCTTCCTCCAGGAAAGGTACCTCAAAAACCAGAGACTGGTATAAGCAGACCTCATCCTCCTTGCAATAGTAGACCTGCGACAAAAAGCTGGATTATTCACATTTTCTTTAGACAGAGAGTATTGAAGACTCACCAACAAACAACAATTCCTCTTCCCCGAATGTGGTTTGGATTCAGACTGTTCCATTTCTATAGGTTTCCATTGAAAACGAAAATGCCAAATTCTCCAGAGCCAATGTGAATAGAAGTGCTAGCAAATTGGAATGACTAGTAGAACAGTCTCACTCAAAGAACGAAGAACTCAAAAGAAGGAAACAAGGTAGAAGTTATTCTTGCAATCACAGTAATCTAATAAGTAGAAAATATTGGATGAAGGGTAGAGTGAAAGTGCAGGTTGGGCCATTCTTACTTTCTCAAATTGAATATCAAATTGTAGACAAATTCTTACACATCGTGCGACAAGAATGCATTTCAGAATAAAATATTTCAAACATCAACTCCGACCTATACCAGTAAGTGTTCTGATTAACATTGTTCCAAATGCTTTAGTAAACTACACAAGTTTTCAGCAACATAATCTACCAGCAAAGAGCTAATTATTTCCTCCTGAAAAGTTGAAAAATGATGGATCCTCAAGTTGGTTTTGAGGCACTTCATACAGAATCTAAGGCTCCGTTTGTCTCGCAAAAAACGTATGATTTGGAATTTTTTTTCTTAACAATGATTGCTTGTATTGCTTGAAATAATCAGTCGACGAAAAAATTTTCATTATCGATAACAATTTATGTTTCAACATTTTCGTGGACCATGCAAATATCTTTCGTCCATCCATTTTTATAAGTGATACAAGCAATTATTCTTAGAAAAGTATTTTCCAAATCATTAGTTTTCTGCGAAACACACGCACCTAAAACTAGAGTTACAGTGCAGTCCATGTATATCATGGACTTTGGCGCAGTTGAAGCCTCTGAAGGTTGCAGCTCCAAGCACAAGTTTGTTCATTTACACACAAGGCCTTTGTATAAATACCCATTAGAAAGTCCATTAAATTTCAGTCATCAACTGGAATGTGAACTTTTATAGCAAACTGTACCTTGCAGTATATCCTTCCCATCGAAGCAGAGGGGGACGACCTCTTAAAATGAATATTGCATGATCCGTCCAAATCAAGACTGCCATCCAAGGGTTCAATAGAAACTGCACCTTCAGGCTCAGTTTCAACATAAAATTTACTGCGTGCTTCCTGCAAGTGCAAACTGAAAGTTGATGTAAAGTGTTCTAGAAGATAGTACTATTCTCATACAGCTTTGCTTTTCCACATTTAGTGGTAGCAAAATGTTGAGTTAGCAATCAAAAAAAAAAAAAAAACAGTCGCAATGAATTCCATTAAGCAAAGCAGTTCAAGGCCACGAGTATCTCAGAGAGAGGGCCAGCACCTTCGAGAAATGATATCCTTCAGGCAATGATATCTTAAGGCCAAGATTGCCCTCACTAGACGATATTCCATCAACCTTAACTGTCAGTGTATCAGAGGATGTTCGACTCCTGAGGCGCTTCAAAGTTCTAGATTTTTGCACAGGAGGCCTGACTCCTTTCAGCTCCAAAGTAAGAAGTTCAGCACCTACCTTATTCAAGTCTAGATATCTTATTACATTGTTGTTTGTATCGGCTATGAATAACCTTCCTGGAAAAATACACAAAGGGATCATATCTGATCAGATTGCTTCCCTAAATAAATTCCCAAATTATTATGTTAAAGGCACCATATCTACATGACAAAAATTCCTAGTACAAGCTATAAAACAGTTAATCAGAACTGAGCAAAGATCATTCCAGAAGAGCATCACCATTTTCGCCTTCAGTAATTCCAGCTGGCTCTGAAAGCTGCAGAAACAAGTACACAGTCACTATAGTTTATGCCACAAACTAGTCAACCGGCAGAAGTAGAAAAGATATATTCCTCTCTTATTTATGCACAGCATGTGGAAGAATTGAAAAGGAAAGACTGCTTCTTCTTGACTATTTGCCAGAAAAGTACTGTATTGATAATTCTAATTGGTGTTCTTTAGATATATCCTGGTCAACAGAATATGAACATGGTAAATTGAGGAAATTTATGAATGTTTTTTGTGATTTGTAGTTTCTAGACATGTCTTCTTGAAGCACAACTTAGGAAACCGAGGCAAAGTAGTTTCAAATAAATCTATTAACCAACGATAGCACTTTTCTATCTTTGAATCTAGAGAAAACTGTTCAAGTACATAAGGAATACACAAGAACAGCAAAAGAAAGACTAATAAGACACAGCTAATTCAAAAAAGATTGGCACATGAAGTCCAAAAACGCTTCAAATCAGCAAGATTCTACTGACAGGACAAAGACATGAGTGACAAAATGCATATTTAGACTCCATGGACATGATGTTTCCATATAGCTTTTGCCAGAGGCTATAGAGTAATCTAGAGAAGTAAATCAAAGCACGAAGGACTTTATACTTTACACATGTTGCTGCCATATCAGAATTAAAAAATGGTCCAGTAAATTACATAAAATAAGAACTTCAGGAACTAATCTTTTGGCTCCACGAATGAGAGTTTCTCCCAGAAGTTCATAAAACAATAGATTGCGCCAATCATCTGAAGTCCAGAGCAAGAAAAGGGGTATGGACCTGAGCGGTCAGTGGTGTGCCATCCCTGAAACCAGCTTTTCCTGTCCCTGCTACAGTGGTAACTTGTTTACTTACTGGATCCAGCTTCTTAACCTGAGATTGTCAGTTAACTGTCAGGAATAAACATTGGTTCCATAAGAATATTAAAAAATCTTCTCATGTAAACAGCTACTTAGAAAATAACTCAAAAGTGCCTTTCAGGGTCGTTCCTTAGCCGTAAAAATTGGGTGAAGAGTGCATTACTCTCAAGTCTCAACGTCCCATCAGACTGTCGAACTACTCTTTGCATAGAAAAGCATAGAAATTAGAGAGTGCATCACCTAGAGGGTTATGAAAAGTCATTAGCGGATATGACTGGAAGTAATCCTTGGTCAAAAACACCTCTTTTAAATGAAATGACAGATGAGATGCATCTCAGATCGAGCGGCTTTTTCGCCTACAACAACAGTTTCCGCTTGTTATTATATTTATGGTACAGATCTGACCCTGAAAACATGACAAATGCAATCTTGCGGTTTGTCCAATCATGGACAATGTTTAGACACTCTGTGGCAGTTGAAACTTTTCCCAGTGAGAGACTGATTGAGGCAAGCCACAAGAGTGATTTGTTGACAGAAGTTGTAATAGAATAGTAGGACCGTAGTGAATCAGCATCTGCTATATCAGAGACTCTCAAACTTGGCCAGTAGGCCTGGCCATGTATGTCGATTACATAGTCCAGCATTTAGGCCACTACTAACGACCCGTAGAGCATCATGTAATGCATATCAAGTAATAATGGTGATCCACAACAATGTTTACGAATTATGTTTTCTAGCCCAGCCGAAGAATGAGAAAAATAATGGCTTATTTACATGTTTTACCCTCTTCTTATCACTTTACTGAAGTCAAAGACTTAAAATTTCTGAAAGGAATTCAGCTACCTTGTGGTTGTAACTATCTGCTATATATATTTGACCATCCTTTGCATATAATACCCCCAAAGGATGTTGCAGAAGTACATCAGAACCTGTCCCATCATGATCGCCAAACTGCAAAAATACCACATCATCAGACTAGAATCTGGAGTAAAAGCAGATGCCAGATGAAAATCTCTGCTCTGATGTTCTAACGGAACACTTGTCTCCACATAGAATAGGACTTACTCTGAAAAGATTTTCCGAAAAAAGTGGGTCACCGCCAGCTAGCAACCTTGATCCTCCTGTTTTCAAATCAAGTGCTCGGATGGAGCTACTCTCACTATCAGCTATATAGGCCTCTTTGAAATCTACAGGAAAGCATGGACTTTGAACTGTCATCATCATGGTTCACATCTATGTGCTAAAAGCTTTATGTGAAGAGAAATTTTTGTGAGACATTACCAGGTGATAATGATATTCCAGAAGGCTGTGCAAAGGAAGTGCTTGAAGGGCTAAATTAATTGACAACAAAAGGAAGAAACTGTCATTCTAGTGTTACAATCAAAGAAACTAGAGAAAGAACTAAACAAAGCAAAGCATAAGAACCAGCAGTAAACACTAGGCTAATTTGAGGTTCATCTAAATCCTATTTTAAAACTTGAAGCTACACAATCAATATTCTTTCTAACAAGCGAAACAAAGTGAACTCTGGAAATGAGAGTCCAATTCGAAGTTAAGTACAAAACTTGTGACATCATGTAAAGAGCATGTTCAGTCAACGAGCTTCAAATCATGATAATCGAGCTTTATACAGCACAGTGACCACAGAAATTGTACCAACTACAGTAAGAAAGAAGCTGACTGTCAAACCATGTAAATATGTCTAATGCATCAGAATTCAGAACTTTATCCTCCAGTGCAATTTCAAGAAAGCAAATCAGCTGAAGCTAACTCATTTTCAAAAGAAAAGTATTAACTATGTTTTATCTATATAGTACCTCGATCCATTTAAATTTCTTTCGTAACCGTTGCCACTAAAAGCCCTGGTCACGCCTTCTGATGTATCATATTCCCAGATTTGATGTTGACCAGCCATTGCAATATAAACTTTCTCATTCAATGGCTCAAAGCAAACATCCCAAGGAGAATTGAGAAGCTGAAAATGAGGGTAGACTTTAGCGCAAAAGGTGTTTCGCATCTAAAAGTAGGTGTCATCTTCGGCTATAGTCTACCAAAGAGAATGTGCACCAGAAAGCTGAAGTTTGAGCATCCACATAGTACTATGTGGCTCAAAGAACAGTAATTTGTATTCAATACTTGCCTGATCCATTCCTTTTCCTCCACCTTCATAGTCCGAACCCTTGGTCCCATTTCCAGCAAGAGTACGTACCGTCTCGCCGACAAAATTAATTTCCCTGCAGCCACAGAATGAAACCTAACTGATTGGTATGATACAATGGTAATCTCCTCTTTATATCAAGACAAGTAACTTTCAAGTTCCTTCATTATAATAAGAGAACCAGACAAGTTTGGCAAAGAGCTACTTAAAGAATAAGGTTTTTTGAAATCTTGATTACCAGTAACATCAGAAAAAATCATCTAACTCCTGCTGGAAAGATTCATGATGCTATGGTGTTTCCATGTACCTTAGAGCGTGATTTTCAGTATCTGCCACATAGAGGATATTTTTCTTTGGATTGTAGGCCAGGCCCTGTAGATGCATAATATTCCAAAATTGCCGCATGGCAGTCAAAATCAAACGTAAAACGCAATTACCGAACATCAGCATGAAATTGTCAATATCCACTCACTAGATTCACCAAGATAGGGAAACAGTGAGTTATTAAACCAATAGAAGGTTTATGAATTTGTTTTTTGAAAGCATGATGGTGATGATAAATTCTAAGGAGAACCTTACTTGAGGGCAATTGAAGGTGACTTCATCAAAGTTACCATCACGTAAGCCCTCCTCTCCCGTGCTACCGATTTCGACAATAAAGTTCCCATCTAGATCAGTCACCACCTGAACATCAAGCACGGTATATCATTTGATGCTATTCCGCCTATGTCAAGAACTTCAAAGCCATCATTACAGTAGAAGAGACATAAATATAAAATCACAGGTGCCAAGGAAGTATTGCCCAATAGGAGAGTATGTTTTTGCATACTTTAGCAAGTCTAAATGACAGAAACTGGACTCATGACTGATATGGGTTCCAGGAAGTAGCTTAGGTAATTTGGGGTGAAATAAGAGTATTAAGCAATTTAAATGCATTAAGGCCAGCTAAAGACATTCCCTAAAGCAAGTTATCACAAACTTTTTTCAAATTAACGTCACAACGGGAGGTATGCACATGGTCTATTGGCTTTTGCTTTGTCTCTGCGTCTCCGTTTCTAACGTTATCAAGACTTTGAAACTCATGATTAGAAAAAGGAGGAAAAACTGAAACTTGACCAGTAATGGCACTAAAAATTTGTGCTTTATCAGGTTATATCTTACAGGAAACCTAGCATAAACATCCAGGTATGGTTTTCTAAGAATAGAATATCTAGGTTGATAAAAGCTTTCCGAATACCATGCACTTAATCTAGGCTGATAAAAGCTTTCCGAATACCTTGTACTTAATCACTTGGGCTGTGGAAATGGATAATATGATATGAGTGTCATGATATTTTCATCTTCCTATTTCAACACCTTATAGCTGTTTGCATGGTGTTCTTAGTGCATTTGATCTTCTTTTCTTTTGAGAGAGAGAGAGAGAGAGAGAGAGTACTATGCGGTTATGGTTACTGTCTGAAATGAAAAGACGATTGTTGAGGACATCTATTGCCAACTTTCCAGGAAACTTCAGAGGAGATGTGGATAAGCGTGGATCATTATTTTTCTCCAATCGGAGAGGTAAAGGGGCGTTCTGTAGGAGTTTCTTTCCTCCATAGTAGAGAAGAGCTGCCTCAACTAAATCATCCAGATCCTAAAAGGAATAAATGATAAACTTCAATATTTTGCTGATTCTTTCAACTCCTGAAAATTGACAGCAAAACCGAACAACTGTCTTGAACTTATCATGGCTTTTAGGAAGAAAAAAACAACATTCAGGGGTACAGATGAATTTGCAGAGGGCTAGGTGTTAATACCTTCCGGCGACCCTCTCCAGCTAGTTGAGCAAGGATCTTACCATTCGGCCCGACAACAACAAACGTAGGCCACGAATTAACACCAAGCTCTCGCCACATAAACATCTCTCCATCATTGACGACCTAGTCATACAAGATACTTAGTCTAAGTAGGTGAGAAGAGCAAGAGATACAGTTGCACGATAAAGACGGTTTTTCTGATGACATTGGTTTAAGTCATAATCAGATCTAAACATTTTTCTTAAAGCTAAGTGGTAAGATGACTGAAACATGGTCGCACATGGACAGATAACAACTTTAATAATGCACATGCTTTTTAACAACAGGAAAGTGTAAGAACACATAAACAGACGTCGTACTCCCTACAACATAATTACTTTGGGAGACCATAATGTGTCATAAGTTTTAATTCTAAGTGTCCGACTTACTGGATGAGTGATGTCATAACGTAATACTGCATTGCGGATGGCTTCTAAATCTTTCTCATTATCGAATTTAGCAGAATGCACTCCGACGACAACAAACTGCCAAGTCAAACATGATTATTCGTCAATGAGCAGTATACTCTCGTTAGATTCAACAAATAAATAAAGTGGGAACAACAGTTACGCTAGGAAGTACGTCGCAATGCTAATACTATCTGCATTTCACATGATTTATTTTCTCTCTGCAATTATTTAAGAATATTTTTTGCAGATTATGTATTAATACTACCCTAGACGTTGCCTTTAATGATATAGTGTATTTTGATGACTTGTTAGAACACTGTAGTAAGTTCACAAAAAGCAGCATAACACATGCCCAGCAAACTGCAGGCAATGCGTCACAGCAGAAAGTATATTTAACATTAATAAATGACAAAGTACAAACAACAACATATTAAATTGATAAATTGTAAAGTATAAAGTACATATCTCAAAGGTACACAGACAACTAGACAGGTGGACACAAAGCTTTTGCTAGGTTTTTATCAACACTGCCCCCTTTTTTGTCCATCACTCCTCCTTCCTACCCCTTTACTAATCCAAACCATGGTTTATAGGCCGAATCGACTTTGGACACTAATTCATAAAGCCTTTTGGAGGACAATGTGCCGTATCTTTTTCCTTTTTGTAATTAGATAGAGAACTTGGAGCAAGTGAACTAGCTTGATAATAATCAAAGATCATCATTTAAGAATACATTTTGATTCATTATTGCCAATTCCAATTCCTTCCATTTTATTCCAGTAGTCTGTATCCTGCTAATGAAATGAGGCCTAAGGATAGTGGAAAAGTACATCCAAGTGAAAGATGAAAATCCTTAACTGCACTGAGAACTAGAAACAGGGTCGCATCCCCCTGCCTCACTCTTTTTACCAAGAAAAGGCTACTGATCTAATCAAAGAGGGGGAAAAGATATGTAGAAAAATAATAGTAAGAGCAAAGCCTGCATGTCGATGTGCCTATTCGGTATACACTGAAACTGGATTGTTCCTCAGTATCCTAAGGTGACAAGCCGGTCATAGCCTTGCACTTCTTCACACATGTTGTGTAACATCCAAGTTCATGTACACTAGAATTAGGTCCCCATATTTTCTGATTGACAAATATTGGGGGTGTCTAGGAAGCAGTGGATCCAACATGGACTATTTCTAAATGAAGAAGCTGCTCATTTATGCCAGCAAGGTTCATCATAAGAAACCACACATCTATAGACACCTGCTGGATTTTAACTTAAACTCTCACTGGATTTTACACGAGAAAGAACAGAAACTTACTGGCATCTCTTTATATTTTTTCTCCAAGTAGTCTAGATCCGGTAAGACATGCATGCAATTTATGCAGCAGTAGGTCCAAAAGTCCAACACCACCACCTTTCCTCTCAAGTCCTGCAATGGGAGAGTGACAGAGAGATATTTAAACAAACCATATACCCATGCCTGTTGCTCGCAGTGGGGAAGAAAAAGGAGGGTTTGGGGGTGGGAGGGGGGGCAAGGTTGGAGTTGATGCGCATAGAGATGACTGGCCAAAAGCAAAAGCAGAATCAGTCCACCAAACATCATAGGATCAGAAAGTGAGTATCTATTGGCAATTATTGTCTGCTGAAAGGGACTGCACAATCACTAAACAAATCTGCGAAAGTTCATTAACGCTCCTAATGTGCAGCCCCCTTTTAATTGGGCCATATACATGGCTCTCTCTTTCCGGTCCATTACAAGAAAAAATCATATTCCATTGCTTGTATCTTGGATTTGCAACTTTATATTAGATTATCAGGTGCAAAGACATAAACAGTGTCCTGGACATAAGTCATGGACCACTGCAAGCAGTCGACGAAGGTCTAAAACTATTTATACCGCATACAGGCAAAAATGAACGAACATGCAGCAGAGTTAATTCATTGTGTTAAATTATGCCTCGAGTTTGAGCTGTATACGTTCCTGGGCGGTAAAAGTTGATTTTGTTTCCTGTGGGAGAATATTATCTAAGTATGACTGGTTTGAATTCTTGGACTCCAAGTTGGTGCACAAGAACTTCTTTTGGCCTTACAAAAAGGAGGGGCTCAATATATTCTGCGAATATTTATTTACTTGTGGGCCCAGAGAGTAATCAGAGGAAAGAAAATAAAAGCTTAGGTTTTGCTTTTACTTTTCAAAGCCTGCTGCAGCCAAATAAAAGGGAAAAAGAAGCCGTGGATTCTGCAGCAAAAGAAAGCCCCGCACAGTACAGGGACGTTGCTTGGACAGCCGTACGAAGAGCTTTTGTTTTGCTTGTGAACAGGAGCTTGAACATATGGTGATTTGTGCTGTGACCACTACAACCACATTGAATTGTTTATTGTGTAAACACTGTGGGCTTGGGAGTAATCTAGGTGTGGGAAACACTCGAGCATATGAACAATTGCAACTCCGATTCTCCCATTATTATTAGTAGATTATTTGCTGCTAGCTCTCCCCCTGGAGTAGGTACCGACACTCGGACCGAACCACGTAGATCTCTAGCGTTCTTTATTGTTCCTCCTTTATTTATCTGGTGATTTCATGTTGATTTAACTGCAAGGTCCGATATTTTCTGCATTGTTACAACAGGTTGGCTAGGTTGGCTAAAGAAACTGTTGTAATTTCAACTACACTGTACTAAGTGATAGAACAATTATATAGCAAAGACAAAACAATATAGTTAAGGTCTACTTTGTAGTAGTTACCCTGCCAAACTGGAGGGGAGCTGTATTTAACCAGTCGAGCTTAGGTGGGAACTCTGGCACAAGAGGAGCAGATCCCCTTCATTATGATTTCTTGTCAGTTCAACTAGTGATGAAGGAAAATCATGATAGGAAAATGTCACATGATGAGTATGTTACATGAGTGACGAATCACCGAAAAGAAATCAGGAACAAGGGAAAATTACAGAATTCTCACTTTGATTCCAGATCTGAGATGTAATTCATAAATTGTTGAACTCTTGAATAGCGTGAGTCACCTGAAAAATTGATATTAAATCTGCAATTCACTCTCTTTCTACCAATCATATGCCACAAGGACAAGATAAGGATGAACAGAGTCAAATAACTTCGCCAGCAAATAATGTAGAATACCATCTGTCGAAAGTATTGGTAAGTGTAATTTGAGTAATGCAAATACACAACAGGAGTGTTATTACCTTCACCCTGCTGGAAAGATGACTGATTAATTCCAAATAGCAAATTCCAAAGTGCTTTAGGGGATGCATACTGCATTGCCTACAACCATACCTTCATATCAATAAAGCAAACGTTGCTACGTAGTAAGTCACTCAAAGTGAATCCAAATTGATCGTGATAGAATTATTCAGTATGAGAGGACATTCTTGATCAGAAGCTGTACCTTCCGATTTGTAATTGCAAAGAAGAGACAAGACAAGGCTATACCCAAACTTCCGTATCTTACTAAGTCCCGCCGAGAAACCTGCAACCTGTCCAAAGATTATCTCCGTACCTCAAGCTGAAAATATTACCAAGGCATGCTTCCAAAGGAAAGTTATAACAGCGTTCCAGTAGACATCACCTATAGACACGCAAGAGAAAGAACAACTACAGGATCTTTGGGCTGATAATCAAACATATCTCTCATTCGTAATTAGCATAGGCGGTAGAGGTCATAGTGCACATAATAGGTTAACCTCCACAACCAGAGTCGAAGTCATAGATGAAGAGGTAGCATGCAGATTTGTAATCCAGGTCAGCAGAAAACCTCATGACAAAAATGATACCTAATTTAGTCATATGAAAACCTGTGAAGAGGAGAAACAATTTAAGAAGATCAATTTACTTTCCACATGGGAATTAAACTATGGAAGTTACCGAAAAAGATCTTTCACTTAGCATCTAAAATGAGGAAGAAACTGCATGGAGGCATTCCTATTTGATTTCTAGAATTAACTAGGCTCCTGACATCAAATAGATCCCCAATGCTCTCATATCAACTACTGCAAGTAACTTGAAAGGAAAAAACTGCAAGGAGACTATTGAGACATTTTTCCACAAGGCGTGGATCATCTTAATGATCTTCCTAACACTTCAGTCCACTCTCTCGTTTTTGCATTTCAAATGGTGATTCGGATTAGTTGAAAATTCGAATATAAGGATGCCTATCTAAGTAACAGGGAATAGTCCAGTTGTAGCATAGAAAGGAATAAAGTTGGATCCGCAATATAAAAGCAATAGGTCATATTTGAATTAGTTAGCGAGTTGTAGAAAACAGGAACTCTACTCAACATTGTCAACCTTCAACATATACAAAAGGACTTACCCTATCAGGGACGCAAAATTTCCAT
This sequence comes from Rhodamnia rubescens, assembly GCA_021437795.1. Taxonomy (NCBI): domain Eukaryota; kingdom Viridiplantae; phylum Streptophyta; class Magnoliopsida; order Myrtales; family Myrtaceae; genus Rhodamnia; species Rhodamnia rubescens. Next base: position 1,750,879 of record JAILYA010000058.1, read on the forward strand.
TAGAGTATTTATCCTGTATTGGAATACCATCACTTTGATCTATCAGTATTTCTGACGAGATTTGAGTGGGTGCCTCATAATACTGAGGTTCCTGCATCTTCTCATCTGCAATAATTTATTCTCGTTAGAGTAAGGTCAAGGGTTTTAAACATTGCCCGAAACATTTTTGGTATGAGAAAAACTTTTAACATGCTGGCTATCTAATTAATAATGGCTTTGAAATTGACAGCCAGAGTAATTATTCAATCAAGCAAAAAAACCATCGTTGAAGAAGAAAAGAGAATAAAGATGAGCCAGATCAACTTGCATCTCAACAGTCTTTGATTAAGAAATGCCCACTACAAGCAAGTAGGTTAAACATATGTTCCCAATACAAAGTTCATCATAATGATGATACAAATAGACAACAGTAGCATCTCAGGACTACATACTAAGGTCACCAGAACCACCACTGACGATATCATCCAGTGAAACACTTCGTATTTCCTTCCTAACGAGGGATGGACCAGCACCCTTTAGTCTCTCTTCAGATAATGTAGTCGTCAAAGCAATACATCTGCAAGCAACAGACACTTATTTACTGTATGCAAGAGAAGATGGCTTATGATTGCTATTTGCAAGTGAAACTGAAGCAGTAGACTATGTAGACACCTATATCATCAAAAGACAGATATAGTCAGTTGAGAAAGAACAAACTCGAGTTACAACAAATAAAGCAACTAGTACTTCCACCTCATTTGTGCAGCTTTGGCAGCCTGAACTCCAGCTAGAGCATCTTCAATTACAATACACTGTAACAGGACAGGCAAGATTAGTTTTTCTGGTGCCGCATGAAATATTTGAACAGCACGCCTATTTTGCATACATTTCAGTTTGTTCTGATTTTGAAAACAGAAAGCACCTGAAAATTCTTCCTGTAAATTGTTGTGGCGGGCATGTTTTACTAAATCTTCTTTTAATAGCAGATCTTTCTGTGAAACTACGAACTGATAACTCCAAACTTCAACTTACAATATTCGTTCATTTAACTGCTCGCTTGGAGAAAATATACGCAACACTGATTGCTGCGTAGCATCACTATCATGTTAGACTATGACCATGACTATTTTACACAAGTCCTTCCATGCAAAAATGCAACAATTTTCACTATCACGAATTTGTCTCGATCACCACAGAATATTTCTGTAAGACTTCTTATCATCCTGGAAAGTGCCCTAAAACTGAAAATCTCAAATTTTGCTTGTCTGTGCAATCCAATTAATAACGACCAACAAGACAGAGTAGATCTTTTTCTGTGAATAAACAGTGAAATATGAAGACGAAACAATCCCTTTTAGTGCAATGTCTAGAAAAACATCACACTATTGAGCTGGTAAAAAAATCAATACAAATAAGTTTTCTTTTTTTTTTTTTATCTTTCTAGAACACTTGATTATTGCAATTGATAATACGACAGGCTTTCAGGAGGAGCTTTCTCTCTAGAGTCTCGAACATTTTCTACCAGGAGAAATCATAACAGGTTACACATGATTAATCTTCTGTTCATTGAGATGCTCTGAGCATATTAAGCATCTAAAGAACTTAGGAAGCATACCTCGTTCGGTGGCACATTTAAGATCTTTGAGGCAGCTAAGAATATGTCAGGAGCAGGTTTCAGGTTTTCAAAAGCATCAGCTGACACGATAGCATCAAACCTGAGAAAAAGAAATACAGAAAATAACATACAACGTCAAAACTCACAATGGAAGAAAAGTCGCATGCCCTCTAGATACTCGAATAGTTGTCAAGACAAATGCGTCAAAAGATGATACAAAAAACTCATTCAAGTTTGTACCCCGAGTTAGCAACATGCCTGTTTAACGAGGAGAGGTGGTCTTTGGGCATATTCAAAAGATGGAAGAGAATGCAAGTACCATTAGAGAAGGAAAAAAGGGAGCATGTATGACTGAAAAAGTTTATGAATAAGCTATTCAACTGGTTTATACTATATTTGACCAGGTCCATCTACTGCTGATTGAAGTTTCCATCCCAGCCACAACTGAAAATTAGTCATAATATTTCTCTCACACAAGAATCAAGATACAAGTTATGATCGAGCATTTGTAACTGCTGTAGCATACATTGACAAGGGTAAACCGGCAGCAGCCAAATTTGCATCAACCTTGATGCGATCAGCACTAGATGCAACGGCAACTTTGAGGCCCTTGCTTTTACACTGCATAGACATTTCAATGAATGAACTTGTTAGCATATGCGGCAATGAATTTTGTTTCACGATTGCAATGAGCTTGATCATCCACAAACCTGAGAAATGAGTTCCAGGGCACCCGGAAAGCCAATGCCGGAATTCGGTTTTGCATACTGACAACAGCAGAAATTTATAAAAGTCTTAATCATTCTTCAGGCACAAAAGCAAGTCCACATGAACTGTACTCACTGGTTCATAACTTCAACTTAAGACTTTGAAGCACTACCTTATCCATATATATCTCAAAGAACCTCTTCTTTGCTGCCTGTGTGTCGAATCCCTTAACCCCTTTAGCAGAAGCAACACCTCCTAGAAAGTTTGCCTCACCTGATCAATGAGGAAACAGTTGATCAAATGAGAAAGAAATGCAAGTGTTACAACACTAGACTCATGATAAAGAACCAATAACATGAATGGAAATGTCCATTTCCAATATCAAAAGCTTCTTCCCCAGCAATCCGAAACAAACAAAACAAAACTTTTAGCACAGGATCAGACAATAAGAAAAAGACACGAAATATTCCAGAACAGAGTATTACTTGTCATTCATGTCAAAACTGAGTGCCGCTAGCGATTATACAAAAATATACTAGAGGACATGAAATATCCATGGAAGCACCAAAAGAGGCAGCCTACTGTGATTCCGCTGCAGAGAGAGTGCACAACCAATTGCTCCAGCTAAAGCTTTATTTACCAGACAACAGAGTCTTCACATTCAGATAAAGTTTCAATCTTCACAATGCGTTCCTGACCTTTAAGAACTTCACAAACGACCTACCTCATTTTCATATACAATTTGAACCCAAAAGAACACTTCTTATGCCTCAGCTACAAGTATGTGTATTTTCGCTCCAGATAATAACAAAAAAAATCAGAAATTTCCACATTCATCTAGAAGTAAAATTGAGCTAAATCGTCTATACCGTTAAGTAATTCCAAAGCAAGACTTCATCTTCCCGCAGTCAAGTAGTGACTTTTCTCTTTGCGCATATAGACATAAAAACAAACATTTCGATTTCGATACCTGTCCCCATGAAAGGCACGAAATCCTCCGCGGTGACCTCCACGCCCATCTCGGCGAACACATCGACGGCCGCCATCCGCGACGGCTCCTCGCTGTCGCAGAGGACTCCGTCCATGTCGAACAGCACGGCCGACACCTTGCCCCACTCGCCCGCCGGCGCCTCCGGCGCGACCTTCTCTTCGACCTTCGCGCACGCGCGCACGGACATCCTCCGCCCGGAGGCGACGAGGGCCGGCCGACATCGGACGGCGCGGGCCGGGCCGGCGACGCGTCCGTGCGGCCCCGAAGTGGACGAGATGGAGAAGAGGAAGAGAGCGTCGGAGCGAGAGAGAGAAGGCGGAGGGGAGAGGAGTTTCATGGCCGCGTTTGCTTGGACTGGCGAGTGGATGGAGAGAGAGAGAATGGCGGGTGATGGAGCTGATTAAACTCTCTCTAACCTCCATTTTGTGCCCCTTTTTTTTTTTTTTTTATAATTGGTATCAAATTTTTCCTCTGGTCCAAACATCTAAATTCTAAACGTATGATTATTTATTTATTTATTTATGAGGGAAGCATTGCCCTCGTTAAATCATATGTAACTTGAGTTTTTTCTTCTTTTCTTGAAAAAAAAATTATATTTGCTTAGCAATACTAAAACCGAAGGATCTTAATCGATCATTCTTGCTTCATATATTCCTTTTTATTCGGCAAATCTCATAATTTGCAATCAGAACAGTGGACTCAATTTGACGGGCCACAAATGACTCAAATATTGTCCAATAATAATTTATAATTTATTTGATGAGATAGAATAAATCGTATTTTGAAAACGATAATCCAACTCGCGATTTTCACGAATTTTCTGACATTTTTTTCATTCATGCGAGCTGATATCCTGCAAAAACCTGCGGTAATGTTAGGGAAGTATAAAACAAAATGGTGGGTTCCAGGATGAAAAGAGTCATATCCTTTTGAGTGGTGGGGAAGTGTGTTGGTTCGGTTTGATCGATGGTGAGGCGCTTGACAAAGCTTTGCATTATCCATTCTGCGGACCACTAAATTTTTCCTATCTCCCTCTTTTGCAACAACTTCAATTCCTCTGCAGTTGGGCTTGCTGATGGGCCGACACATTTTCTGAACAAGTGAGCAAAGCCCAGGCACTTTGAATCTCCGAACTAGGAAAATTTTCATGAGTGCCCTTAAGACACTTCTTAAACTGTGATTAATGTGCTTTTAAAAAATATGAACAGAATGGCTTTTACATCAGTAATTGTCTTGATAGATCTAATTTCTTGGAAAGAGGAACAAGCAAAATGCTAGTATGAAGATCACTTGAAAAAGCGCCTTTACCGTAGAGTGTAGCTTTCTAGGGCTCCGAGGTTTGGTAGAATGAAAGGCTGATAGCATGTTGGTGGTCTGTTCAGCAATAAGAATAAATATCACGGTTTTCGGTTGATCAGTCTAGCTGCAGATCTTAAATTGGACGCCAACATTGATGAAATATTTTGCATACAAGCATAATGTGAAGCTGCTCAAGTCCATTCTTCTTTTGGAGAACTTTTCTTGCAGGCAAAAACACTTGCCCCGTCCAAGAGATAAAGGGATTAGAAGAAGCCACGACAATAGGCTGATATAATATAAAAGGCGGCTTCTTTTGTCACATTGTAGTACTATAGGAGACAAATCACGGTATATGCAAGCTAGAATGCCTTAGCTTGTTTAAAGAAAAAACAAAGAAGAGCATAGCAGAGCCTCCATGCCAGACCAAAAAACCCCTGACCCTTGGCCAAACAATATAGTATCCTTAAGGTATTGCCAAAATGACGAGGGACACGAGCTTCCCCACAGCGCTATGGAAGGAAAAAAGAATTCCAGCGCTATTAGATCACCCAAATTTATACCCATTGCTGGGAATGTTGGGTACATCAGCTCCAAAAGGAAAGACTTGAGCATCTCCATTGACAGCAGCCTGAGCATCATCTTCTTCCCCGTCTTCCTCAGCCCAATATCTCTCCAATATCTTCACGGCCTTCTCATATATCTCGTTGTTGTCATGGGTCTGCAGACTCTCAATCTTATCCAGACCTTCACATTCATCTATCATCTGTCCGTAAAGATTGACTCCACCATTCAGTCCCATCTCTTTATCCGCCTCTCCCACTTTCAGTATGTTCTCGAGCCCCTCGAGGCAAACAGTTACTATCCGAGGGTCAGGACAAATCAAAAGATCACAAAGGGGCTTGATGCAACCTTGGCCCACCAAGAATCTGCAGGAATGAAAATTGGCTTGTGTTAGCTTTAGTTATCTTGATACAGGAACATGTAACTCCTCAGAAAGCCATAGCGGAAATAGAGATTTGAGAATTTCTCCTACTAATCATCAGCACATGCAATGAATAGAAAATACAGGTTTGAGTACACTATGTATGACATTATCTGTCTTCCAAACAACATGACAAATAACAGAATACCAGTTCATTTCTACGAATAGAAAATCCATTCAACAGGCCCACAAGATGAAGAGCGAGAAAGCAAGTTCCGAGAAGCAACTCACTGAATTTGCTCATGAGATCCTCCAGATGTGGCGTTCGAAATTGCCCATGCAGCCTCCTTCTTGATCTCAAACTCAGCATGCTGGAGAAGGTGCACCAGAGGATGGATGACGTTGGCCTCTATAACAGCCTACACATAACATATTGTGTTAATTTCTCTGTGGACATTCCACCTCACTCAAATAACAGATCATGAGATGATCCAGAGTCTACATGACAAGTAGTTCCTGCATCACCTAAGAAGTGTAAAAAAATGAGGTTGTCAAAAGAACTAACACCCGAAGAGCTGCAGAGACAAACTAACATACCACATGCACAATCCAGTAGCTTGCAAACCCTCCACTCAAAGCAGTCATGTCTAACTTTAATTTTGATAAGCAGGTCATGGTCATAATTGAATCAGGCAAATTAACCCACCATCATCGATTTGGTGTTGGTTTACAATAAATGTTCAATCTACTCAAACATGCAGAAAAAATCTTCTGATAAATGTGTGTACAATTTGCAATACCTGTATCTGAGCTCTATTTCCCGCTGTAATATTTGAGATCGTCCAGCAAGCTTCCTTCTTTATGCTTTTTTTGTGATTTTGAGTCAGTAGTTGATATAGACAAGGGAGAGCACCATTGTTGATCACAAACTGAAACATACATGTGGAGCATCACAATGAGGAGAAAAAAATAATATGACAATCCAGGCACCAGAGCAGTACCTGTGTTTGGGTGTCATCACCCGTGACTATGTTCCCTACGGTCCGTAGGGCAGGTATAAGAACAGTAGCCGAAGGATGACTGTCAAAAGAGAGCTTTAATCAGAACATAAGCTTTAGTACGTGTTAGAAGCTATAGAAGAAATAACTCAACAAATGCATGCATATAGAGTAGGAGACAAAATGATCCCATTATTTGACAAAATGGTGTGGGATTCTAGAGAACTATCGGAAGGAAAAAAGTTAGAAAGCAAACAAATGCCCTATCAACACATTCTGGAGAATGGATCTTACAGCAAAAGCTGAACCAATCGTGTGCAGACACCTGCTTCAATCACAGCTTGAATTTTGTCATTTGGGCCATCAGAAAGGTATGAGAGAGCCCAGCAAGCATCTGTTAAAACTTCTTCATCATTCACATGGATAAGTTGCTGGAGAACTGGTAATGCAGGCTTCACCTGAGTTAAACAAAGCCAATCAACACTGAAGTAACTTATCAAAAATCATCATGCAAAATACAAGTGCTACATGAAGGCTTCTTACAAAGCATCTGCCCCTACATAAGTATGCTTACCTGTTCAAAAGGCGTAGGTGGCTTGCCACGGCAAAAGTTAGATAAAGTCCATGTGGCATTCCTCAGCATGGACAATTTTGAGTGTTCATTTAACTGCGATAACAAAGGAACAAGTGCACCATGACCCAGAACGAGATCTCTACAACTTGGGGAATCACCAGCGACATTACCCAAAGCCCACACTGCCTGGTTCATCAAAACAAAACATGCATCATATGTGTCAGCAAACATACCTAGAAGGTTTGCAACTGCATGAGAAAGGCATAATGATATATAGTTGTAATTGAGAAACAAATGACTAGAATATATCGTCATTGTTATTGGCAGAATCCTGACAACATGACAATTCAAGTAGGGCTAGAAAAAGAGTTTGAAGGGGTAAAAAGCACAAAACGTTTACTATAGCTTAGACAAACTGGGAAGCTTCCCCAGTCCAAAAACCGAATAAAACAATGACAACATAATAAAGTAATATGACTATGCACTTCATAGACAATGTATAATAACCAAACCGTACAAGAGGAAGGGGTAGGAAAGGCAAAAGGCACCTTTAATTTCAATGACATGGGTACACACCATCTGGAAAATACTTCTAAGGCAGTTCTTTCATACCCTACGGTAGCAATGCCCTCCAAAGCATAACTCAATCCACTACAGCACGTCCAATACACTGTATTACTCCTTCCTTTCTTCGTCAATTTTTATGGTTCCCTGATTTCCTTTCCTTATATGTCAACAGATTATTTTTTGTTTATGATTGCATTGAACTTTTCTGAGATGGCTACTTTTATGGTGTATAGCTACCTATCGTCCCTTCTGTATTTTTAAGTGCTATAATGAATTGGAACAAACTTCTAATGAAAACTGCTACAACATTAAGTAAAGATGAGACAGAAAAACAGTTAGCAAGAACAACCTGCTCTCTAACATCGTCGCTGGCAGAGCTGAGAAGTTGCACAAACATTGGGACGGCACCATTTTCAATGACAACTCTGGTATGCTCAGATGTGCCAGAAGCAACATTTGTCAATGCCCATGCAGCCTCGAACTGCAGATTGAAGAAAGTAAGTCATGTAGATACTTTGGCATGCACTTCACTATACTTCAACAGTACAATAAACTAGAGAAACTAGAGCAGCAAAGAGGACCCTACTTGCAGCTGTGGTAGATCATTCCTTTGTAGAAACTCTACGAACCTCGGGACAACCCCAGCTTTGATCACCTCGTCTATAGGTGGGCTGCGCTCTGCAGATAAAGGCAACGACTTGATAAACATATGCCAGGACTAACTATAGTAACAGAAAGCACCCCAGGAGCAACTATCGCACCAATTGACAGCAACTTTCTGAACTGAGTGGTAGCTTCCAACTGAGAGGCAGGATCATCTGACCATGCTCCTTGAACCAATGTTGGAAGACTTTCCAACTGCGAGACATAAACAATAAAAAAGAAGATGGGAAGAATAAGTAGATGGTCTGCCATTTGTCAAACATAGTAGCTGTATCCATCCTAGTTAGCCCGCACAACCATAATTAGAAGTACAGGACCTACCGGGGCCAGGTAAATGTACACAAACACGCCGACTGGACCCAAAATAAAGAATTTTTTTTAAAGAACAAGACAGCACACGTGGATTCAGATAACACGTCCATTAGTGGGGGTAATTGATCCGAGTTGAGTCAATGCAGCTAAATAATGAGACTAGTCAATGCAATTTGATATCCTAAACTTGACTTGACTAAAAGGTCTGGACTAAATACTCAACTTGAGCTCGATTAAGCTTGAATTTTTCTAATCCGGAGCTCGACTAAATGTCGCTCTCCATGTGCTTCAACCCGACCCCACACTCTTGATTACCAAAAAAACCTTACGACATAAACTCGAGTTGATCTTGAACTCAATTTTTCAAAGTGCAATAGAAATTTGAATAAGAGAATTATTCGTATATCCTTATGTTCAATTATCTAATATATAATTCAACCACTTGACAAAAATCACAAGCTGCTTGAGTCAAGCATTATAAAGGCCAAACTCGACTAAGTTTGGAACTCGAACTCGATCGAAACTAAGTCCAGTCAAGCTCAAGAACTTGCAAGTAGCTTAACTCATTCACACTCCTAACAACTATGCTTGGATTTGAAAAATGACAAGATGACGAAGAGAATGAAGACTAAAAGTTCAGGTTCAGTTCTACTTTGACAGAGCTTTGAACATTAAAATATTTCCCTCAACTCATCTTATGAGCATTCTTCGATGTCAAATGTTCTCGTGTTCCTTTCTAGGAAAATTCTATTCTTCCTTCTCACAAAAAGCAAAAGATTAAAACTACTCTGATCATTTCCCAGATTGACAAATAGCTTCCCCATCATAAATCCAGATAAGAAGCTATCAACAGAATTAAAGAGAATGGAGTAAAACAATGAAGTAAAAGATGACTGGAAGCTCGATCATACAGCATAACAATGCAATGTACAACAAGATTTATTTAGGCGGCCGTTACTGTTTGGCTAAAAAGATTACTTGATTTCTAGACTTGTGATTGGCTTTATCTGACACGATAAAAATGAGAATCTTACACTTTCATCAGCTTAAGTTGAATAAAAGCCTCGGCAAAAAGATATTTCGAAAAGAACACACCCCAATAACTGGAATGGCCTTTCCAAAGCAAATGGGGCATACAGAAACCACAACTCATACAAACAAATAACAAATCCTATGCACTTTATTTACTTAAGACCTACAAAACTACCGGTTATTATGCCCATGTGGCTCAGGAAGCCCGAAAAAGCCTCGGCAAAAAGATATCAGAAGAACACATCCGAATAACGGGAATGGCCTTTCCAAAACAAATGGGGCATCGGAAACCACAACTTATACAAAAAAAAATAACAAATCCTCTGCACTTTATTTACTTAAGACCACAAAACTACTGGCTATTACGCCCATGTGGCTCAGGAAACCCAAAAAGGAAATAGCAGAACAGAGTAGACTTTGTTGTGCTCCGGTGACTAGTCAGTTTTACACTTTACCATAATCAAAGAAAGATTTACACTGGCTAAATTCCTCATCTTAAACTGCGTCCCATTCAACTTCACGAAATCGTGAATTCAAATCCCATGCAAGAATCTATACACACCAAGATGTTAGCCTTCATGATCTGATCATACATGCTAGCTCATGGTCATAAAAAGGATCGATAACCCAAATGGCGAGGTAAATTCGAACCTCAATGTGCAGTACTCAAACAGTAACTTCGATAAGTTAAGATCCACAATTCTGTGAGTTTTCTCGATAGATCAAGCACTACAACATCCAAATGACCAGGCCAACGAATCAAAACACGCACTTTACACGCAACCACGAGAAGATCCTTATGGTTAAGAGAAAAGCACCCTCTTCTCAATGTTCTGCGATCCATCGGCGAATTGCTGGGGCGGCTGCTGATGAGGCTGAAGCAACAGGCCTTCCCTTCGCTTCTTCAAGAGATTGTCTTCGCGCTTGCTCTTCCTGATCTCCACCAGATTGTCCTCCCTCCTCCTCCTCGCCTCATCCGCATCGACGCCGGTCTTGTAGGCCTTCTTCCTCGCCTCATTCCGCGTGCTGGGTCGCAGAGACATTGTGGTTTTCGCCCCTGGTTTTGACTGGGACCACCTCACTGCCGTCGATGTGTTCGACGGAATGCGCGACAGAGTGGAGCGCCTGGCAGCTTTTGGGGAAGAGCGAATGGGGGAGGAGAAAAGGGGTGGCGATTTTTAATCTGCTGATGGATGCATAGATAGTTTTGGGACACCGTGGATGGTGGAATCGATTCACCATCAATACATGATCCAGTCTAAATTCTTTCATTTTTAACCATTTACTGAATTTGTTTTAGATATTATTTATGCCTACATATCTCCGTACATAGCACATCAAATCGTACTTATTATTGCTCGAAAATTTCAATTTGATCGATAGGATATTCGTACTTATGGAATATCACTCACAACTACAATAAGATGCTCTGATAATAATAATTATGCCCAATCCACCATTGACAAAAATGACGGCGTACTAATTTTCTAGAGTTCACATTCGATCCATTGATTTTACTAGTTTTTAATGTCAATTAAATGTTGTGATCTATCTCAAAAATTGTGATTTTGAATTGTCATTGCATCTCATATAAATGATCGTTTTCGAAGCCATGTTAGAGTTGAGCACCGGAACCGGTGATTGTCGATTCAATTCTTGGTTCCATGTGTGGAACCCAAACTATTCGGATTAGTTTGATGTCTTGCTCATTGCATCTTTTCACCAAGATTTTCATTGATTAAAGATTAAAAAAAACATTAAAGAATAAGAGTTTAGACTATGCAATAATATTTATAGTTAAGGCAAAAAATCATCGCCGAATCATGGACCTATTTAGGAACCTGGACCGATTTGGTTCCAAGATTATGTGAATAGACTCCCGATTCTACAAATTGGGACCTAACCTTGCTCATCCTATTCTCAATTTTAGGGTGAAAATCAAGCCACCCTGAAATCGATCATCCCTGGCGCATGCCAAAACAAATTCGCCCTCGAGAAAAGAGTGGATTGACAGTAGAAAAAGAGACAAATATAAAAAGAAACTTCATACAATGTTTTTGTCTAGAAAAAATGAACATGGAATATTTCTCACCTTATGGGCTTAAACGCGAGTCAAGTAGAGGCCTGGGCCTAAACTCGAGTCAGGTAAGGCCCATATCCAACGGCTAATCAACGAGTCATGGACACTTCGCTTTCGCCCACTTTAGCGCCACCACGTCGCAGCCCGTATTTCCATCTCCGCCGCCGCTTGTTGCAGCGGAGGATCTCTCCGCCATGTCCGACCTCGAACAAGCCGACCCATACGGCGTCCTCTTGTACTACAATTACGCCTCGGTTCCCAACCTCGACGAGCTCGTCTCGTTCTACGAGCTGAACTGCAACTCGCTCGGCCTGCTCGGCCGAGTCCGGCTCGCTCCTCACGGCGTCAATGTCACTGTAACCTCACTTCCCCTCCTCGCTTCCTCGTTGCTGTTTTTCCTTTTTCCCTCTCTTTGCTTCGAACTGATACGGGAGGTCCTCTTATGTTGTGGATATTGACGATGTTTGTCGTAACTCTCTCGTGGGGTTTTATATGTTGCTGGTGTTATCGGTGGCTGTAGAGTTACGTAAAGTAACTTTCATGTTTTGTGATATTTTGAGCTAATTGATGAAGTTGGGATTCGAAATTTAAATTTTGTTTTGCTGGCTCCTGAGGTGTAGTGTATATTGACATTTGCGCTGAACCTGGAGTATGGAAATTCTGAAACATGGTGCCAGTAAGTGTGAAAGCTTAAGGTGATAAGAAGAGTTCCGATTTAGTGTTCAATTTGACAATGGTTCTGGACCTCTGGTCAGGTTGGAGGCAAGTTATCGGCGCTGGAGGAGCACGTTGATGCAGTTAAGTCGAATGCTTTGTTTGAAGGAACAGACTTTAAGCTTGCTTCTTGCGATCAGCCTTTGAATGACAAGGTTGCAAAGGAGTGCGGTTTCACCTCCCTCTCTGTTCGCGTTGTTGAGGTAAATGAATCTGGATATCTTTTTATTTCTTTCCATGGTTTAGAATTAACAGACTTTTCTGCTGTTTTTAGCTGGGTAACTGCCCAAGAGGCGAATAAGTGCTTTGGGCAATGGCATGATTATCTCGTATGATCAATTTACTCATGATAGCTTGGTATATTGACAGCACAACGAAGAGCAAGTGTTAGTTAGTTATATTGTGTGACAAAGGCAGCTGGAAGGCTATGTACTTTGTTTCAGGGATTATAAGTCAGTCTTCTGTATTAGAGAATTGTTTCTGTTCAGTTATTCCCCCAAAACCCCTGTCATTCTGTAACTGCGAAAATGTGTGGACTCCAAAGTGTGAGCACTTGATGGTATAACCTGCTTTCACCTTTCTGGTGGATGAAGGCCACTTTCTCTGCTAGGATTGGAATTATGTAACTGACAGATAGTGCCAGATAACTCTTGATGCGGCCTAATAAGTGCTACATGTTGGTATGTTATTGCTGTCATGTTAGGAACTGGTAACGTTCAGTTCTCACCCACTTGTGAGATCACCCGACATTTCCTTTGCTGGAAGGCACCTATCTGCGCTGGAATTCCATTCCATCCTGCAAAGTGCTGGTAACTTCTTGGATATTTTTGCACCTCTCTTTGCCTTTCTCTGTATTTTATGGTTATTCTATGTACCTGCGGAATTAGTTGATAACCTTTTGTGTATGGCATATCTTCCCCTTTTTCAGTTCTCTTTTATCCTTGTGGTACAATGGCCCTGAGCCTGTTGTACGTTACTGCTTTGGACGATTTGTGTGATGATGCACAAAATCACTGGCTGGTCTACGGCGCATTCCTCAAATTTGCACGCCAAATAGAGAGGAAGTCCTCCTGGGTTATCCCCATGAGTATCCTTTGATGCTTAAGCCAGTGCTTGTAAGGAAGATGATGAAAGAGAGAGGAAAGTGAAGTGGTTAAAGTTGTTAGGCCATATTTTGATAAGAAGTTGTCACTTGGTATTGTGGGTTTGGGGGGATGGGCTGGCTCTTGTTGTGTGGTCTATCAGGTTTACGTGTTGTACCTTGGGGGCCCAGCATAGTTAAAACATTTGTCAAATTTGATATCTGATGAATTGAGCTTAACTATGAAGTTGTGTCCCAAGTGAGTTACGAGCCCAGTTAACCTTTATCTACATTGATGTGGCATTCAGATCTGATAGCTATGCATCTCTTTTCCAGGTAAGCTTCTCGATGAAGGTAGTCCTACAAGCAGTGAAAGGATTGTCTTGTTGGATGCGAGGAATTTATATGAGACTAGGATTGGGAAGTTCTACACACCAGGTGTGGAAACTTTGGATCCACAAATCAGACAATACAGTGACCTGCATGACTGGATAGATGATAATTCTGAACGTTTGCAAGGAAAATGTATTCTCATGTCAGTGCCCTCCTAGAACTTGGTGATTATAGGTTTTTCCCGATATCTACTTCTTCCTATTTTTCATAAGTTTTGTTAAATTTACCTTACTGATAAATGGCGTCATGTCTGTGAATGGTTGCTGTACTGGTATTTCAAGGTGATAGTCTGCTTACTGTAACCATGATGGTCTGATTTATGTCTCTGTGTGTATACACGTACAAACTATCGTGGCTTTTATATGCCTTGAGTTGCTTTGCTGAGATTAAAGTAACATTTTGCAGGACTGTCTTACATCTCTTCATTTTCCTGCTCTAAGCCATAATTGGAGTAACTTTTATCACCGATCAATGTATTAGAACACCGGGGTAGTCATGTCTTCCTTAATACAACTGGCTCTTTACTAGGGATTGGCGGTGTCTTAGGATGTCTGTCTTCCTTTTTATATAAGTTTATTCTATCTTGTCTTTCATGTGCTGAAAGTTAAAAAACTAGATCAGAGTGCACCTCGAAGGGAAATATCTATGTTTTTCCAGCAGTGCCGTTGCTGCATCATATTCGTCCATAATTTATCCATGGTTGTTCTATAGGTACTGCACAGGGGGTATCAGATGTGAGATGGCCTCAGCATACATCAAGGGCAAAGGCCCTGGGTTTGACAATGTGTATCAGGTGGGTCTCTCGAGGAAATGGTTTATATATGCAAACTTACTTTACCTGGTTCTTAGTGAACATTGGGCACAGCGACCACATGACTTTAGATAAAGTATACTTGACTACCATGTCATGGTTGGGTCTCTTGGTTAAGGGTAGTGATGGGTCTAACTACGTAGATTTGCCAGAAGATGAGACTATACAGAGTAAAGTCAAATTTTTATACGGAATTATTGCTGCTTCAGATGAATTTCATATGCAAATAAGTTGGCCCAAGGATCCTTATTGCAATAAAATAAAAGTTAGGAAAAAAAGTCAAATTGTCCTGCAAACGTGAGCCAAATGCTGCTCGATGACTGAAGTAATTTTTCACAATGTGCTCTTCTGCAGTTATATGGTGGGATACAGCGGTATCTGGAACAATTCCCTGATGGTGGATTCTTTAAAGGGAAGAATTTCGTCTTTGATCATCGGTATGTCTTTTGAAGTCTGTTAGCTGTTTTGAGAGATGTATAAAGTCTCACTTTTACTTACTCTTTCTTTCTTTCCTTTTTTTTAAAGCTTATCATGCTTATAAAGTTATTCTCTTTATCAAGAATAGGTATGCTTTGTGAAGTTGTCAAATAGAAAATATAACTAGTTTGCTTTGAACTGGAAGAGGATCATAACTTTTGAAGTGGTCGTGCTAATTTTTTTTTTTTTTTTGGGTCGAGTGGTCATGCTAATTGATGGGTTAGAAAAGTGTATGCTTTGCTAATTGGGTCGTTCTGCTGGAATGTTTAGTATTTCAGATACTTGCTTTAGGCTTATGGTTTATGTATTTTGATAGTCTTTTACCGCAACGAGCTGAACTCTTTGCCTCTTTGGCAAATCCCTTCCATGCAGAAATTAGTGGAACCCTTGCATATTGAGTTCCAGGTTCTGAATCTGGTTCATGTTTATTGGCTCCAAGTGAAGTCTCAGGAATGGTTGATAATGACTGTTCAAAGCTCTGGAAGTAATTCATGCCTCTTTCATTGTCACTGTAGGATCTCTGTTGGGAGCTCCGATGCAAATGTCATCAGTACATGCCTCCTTTGCAGCTGTCCATTTGATGATTACTCTGCCCGTTGTCGTTGTGCTTCTTGTAGAATGCTTGTTTTGGTCTGTGATAGTTGCCGGGTATGCTCAATTATCCCCTGCATTTCTGCAACAGTTATTAACACTTATGAGGCCCTACAGAACTCCTAGTAATATTTCTTTTATTTTTCATTCTGAACTATGTGTTAACCACATTTCTCCAGTGAACTTGAGATTACATGCAGCAATTTTGCTTCTGTATGAACCAGCTAAGTTGTTTGACTGCAGGTGGAAGGTTCCATTTACACATGTGAGCTCTGCCAAAAACATGGTAAATGTGGTCTTTCAACTCCAGTAACTGACAATTGCCAGTCGGAAGTGCTGCCACGTGAGATTGATTTGAAAACCCTTTCGTCTGATAGACAAGGTAAGAATCTAAGATAGCCCTTACCTACCAAAGGTCCTAATGATAAGTAGTATCAAATACTATTGAGGACCTTTTCTGCTTTTATATTTGCACCATGGCACAACTGTTCTCCTGCTCTTCATCATAGAATATGCACATTTTCTAGAGTTTGAGGTTGTGTTCAACTTTGTGCTGTTTGCTCCTATTGAGGATTTGATTTCTGAAGTTCATCTGATTCCACAATGAAAATTTCTGTTTGATATTAATAAGACAAGACAACAGGTTTGGGCGCTTCTAGAAAGCTTAGGATATTGTGCCTGCACGGGTTCCGTCAGAATGCCTCCAGCTTTAAAGGACGAACTGCTTCCTTAGCAAAAAAGCTTAGGAACATTGTGGAACTTGTCTTCGTGGATGCGCCGCACGAGTTGTGCTTTATTTTCCAACCTTCTGTCATTGATGTGCATTCAGAATCATCGACAGAACACAGAGGTCCTCCTCCGAAAGAGAAGTGCAACAAGAAGTTTGCATGGTTAGTGCCGCCTCATTTCTCTGCGGGGAGTGAAGCAGATTGGAAA
Source organism: Rhodamnia rubescens (assembly GCA_021437795.1). Taxonomy (NCBI): domain Eukaryota; kingdom Viridiplantae; phylum Streptophyta; class Magnoliopsida; order Myrtales; family Myrtaceae; genus Rhodamnia; species Rhodamnia rubescens. Next base: position 1,767,622 of record JAILYA010000058.1, read on the forward strand.
GTGGCAGATGGTCCTTTTGATCCTCTTCAGTACCAGCAGCAGACTGGTGGGTTTGATTCATCATTAGCATACTTGAAGTCCATGTATCTGCGGGATGGTCCTTTTGATGGGATCTTGGGGTTTTCCCAGGGAGCGGCAATGGCTGCTTTAGTGTGCGCGCGCAAGGACAACTTAAAAGGCGAAATGGACTTTAGATTCGCAATTTTGTGCTCTGGGTTTGCTCTCAATCTAGCGGAGTTTGAGCGTGGATCTATAAACTGCCCTTCCCTTCATATTTTTGGAGGTGATGACGGGAGAGATAGGCAGATACCTAACAAGGCAAGTGCTGACCTTGCAGAGTATTTTGAAAATGGAAGTCGTGTTGTTATTCAACATGAAGGTGGTCATATAATTCCTACAAGGTCTCCACATATTGATGAGGTCAAAAACTTCTTGCAACGATTTCTCTAAAGGAAGTTCGAGGTGGGACATCCATCATGTAAATGTTGTTCACTTCTCAAATCCCCACTAACTCTCTGGCTGTGCAACTTTATTGGCAGCGCCAAAGTAGTACAATTTTCACAAACTATTGTCTGCTCTAAGGGGCCGTTTTGACTTTGTTCCCATGGTGTTTCATCACTTTTGTACCACTGAAAGCTTCACTCCATCGGTGATCTCTTGGGACTCGAATCATTGTAACGTGGAAATTGAATGCTTAAATTTAGACGTCTGTCATGCGAGCTGAATGTCAAAACAGCTCTGGGTTTATAGTTGGCACGTACAACGTGGGACCATTGGGTCCTGCTATCTTGATCTTGGTTAGGTGGGCGGGTTTGGACATTGTCATTTCGCTGCGGGCTGCCCAACTACCTTCAATTAAATGGGAGGAACATGAATGGTACCTGCTCAATGAAGACATAGAGACTCATAAGGTAAGCTTGGCCATTCGTTTCTGCCCGTGCACTGCTTCCGAGCGATATGAAAGCACCGTTCTGTTCATCTAATTTCTTGTGCATGGAATCACATCGTTGCCCCCATCTTCCACACCAGTTCCCTGTATCGAACCAGTGTGAAATTGGTGAATCCGATCGACGTGCTATCGTCGATCTCTTATGAAGGTCTTCAAGGCTGCACATGCATGGTAGAGCGTGTGCATTGATTTGATCTAGCGTTACAACCACTGCCGACTCCGTTACGTCTGCTGGTGTCGTGGGTTGATTGCATTTAAGTTCTAGATTTATTAAGCAGCAGAATCAAATTCTTGTCGGTCTTTCTTTGTGGTATATGTACATCTACGTTGTCTAGGCCAACCCAATTGACTATCTCAACATTATGAAGGGGTCAGCTTACCATCAGGCGTGTGTAGTTGTGAACAATAAACAGCATCTGAAAAGATGTCGACGGTCTGCCCAAAAAAAAAAAAAACAGGATGTCGAGTAAGTGCCTTTGATGCGGTAAATTATCAACTTCTTTGAAATTTTACCGTTGTCCTAAGTAAATTGCCGGCGCCGTAAAAAATTGCCATCATAGGAAAAAGTACCTTCTCTTATTATTTATCTGACCATCCACTTTTAAGAACTTCCATCTATCTCCAACCCTTCAATTCAAATGGTTCTTTGGCGTTGGTTTGACACAAGTCAATTGAATGTCCTTTAACATGACGACAGGACTGCCCCCACAAGAGACTCATAAATCCGAGGATGGATTTAGATGTCTCTGTCGTGAACCCCACTTTTTTTTTTTTTTTAACCCTCTATTGGGTAAAATATTGTTATTAACGGTCGATTTTCGCTTCAAACAAAAACCCTCTGCCTTATAGAGGATAAGCCTTCCTAGGGAGAGTAAAAATATTTTTAGACTCTATTTGTTTCGCGGAATGATTTGATGAATACTTTTCTGAAAATCATGATTCATATGACTTGAAATAATTCGTCAATAAAAAGTATTTTTATTGTCTACAAGTACAACAATCTATGATTAAATATCTTTATGAATGGTTTAAATATTTATTGTTTGTTTATTTTTGTAATCGATATAAGCGATAATTTTAAAAAAATTCTATTATTTAAATTATTTGTTTCTTTGAGAAATAATCGGAACCTAAGATTAATTATTTTCTCGCAATCAGGCCTCTTGAGTTAAGCTGATCTATGACAAGATTTCACAAGAAATAAGAAGTCTCAACTAAACAATGTTAGACGGTGCAATCTGCGAGGGCGGGGCGATTTCACAATAAATTGAGATTGGTTGGCGTTCCCAACTACGCGCCACGTGGACATCCCCCATTGGCAACCGCCAACAACCGCCCACTCCTTCCGCCTTAATTTCGCCCATTAATGTTCAACTGCACATGTTAGCCACTAAGCCCAAGCCCAAGCCCCTCCCCTCGGCGCAATATTACCCATTTGCCACCTCTCTTGTCATGCTCATGGCCACTAATTGAAGCTTCTGGCTCATGAGCAGCGCAGGATTCCTGGACTGTTAAAAAGCTTTTCTCTCCATCTTCGTTCTTTGAGATTACCCATGATGATGATTAACAGATTACTGGGCTGAAAATGGCATCTTGGCGATATTTGTCCCAAGTATTGATGGCAAAGATCTGAGCCCTCGGCTATAAAAGGACACGACCTTTGTGACCCAGTTTCAGCTCGTATCGTTTTCACTTGCCTTCCCTACATTCTTGCTGTGAAAAGGAAGAGAGAGAGAGAGAGAGAGAGAGAGAGAGAGAGAGAGAGAGAGCTGTCGAAGAAAGAACTCGAAGGGAGAAAGAGGAGGAAGTCAGGAAAATGTCTCTGGTCGCTGAGGAGATCAAAGCCCAAGCTGAGTTCTACCGTGGGGATGAGATTTGCCAGGAGAAATCCAAGTTCTTGCTCAAGGAGGTGGAGTTGCCCAATGGGTTGCTCCCGCTGAAGGACATAGAGGAATGTGGGTATGTGAAGGAGACTGGGTTTGTGTGGCTCAAGCAGAAGAAGAAGACTGACCACAAGTTTGAGAAGATTGGGAGGCTGGTCTCTTATGCACCTGAGATCACGGCCTATGTTGAGAAGGGCAAGATCAAGAAGCTGACTGGTGTGAAGACCAAGGAGCTCTTGCTGTGGGTGACCCTGAGTGACATCTATGTGGATGACCCACCCACTGGGAAGATCACCTTCAAGACTCCTGCTGGGCTGTTCAGGACCTTCCCTGTCTCTGCCTTTGAGGTTGAGGAGGCGGTCAAGGATGTGAGCAAGAACAAGGAAGTGAAGGAAGATGGTGCAGCTGTGGGGATTAAGGAGGTGTAGAAATTTCCTTAGGGCGGAGAACCAAAAAACAGCTCTTAAAGTTTTCATCTTTGTGTTTTTACTAGTCTTAGTAGATGCTATTGTTGCTAGTCATGTCTACTGTGGGACACTGATGATGAAAGAGCGAATTCAAACATTGAATAATTTTTAATGCTTGCTGCATCTCATCCTGAAAATGGTCTTTGCTTCAGTATGTGTTTGCGCTTCGGTCTATTAGAACACAATTGAAGACGAAGTAATTAGCCCACTTCACGTAAATCCATGGTGTCTGACTATTCATGTTGCAGACCAAACTGTAGGAAGTTCGCTGTTAAAAGGTCCTTGCTGGAAACAAATGCTGATTAAAATCAGGAACAGAGCTAGGGAAGAGGATACTCAAATTACTGTGGATCTGTGCACTAAAATCTTTGCAAGTCTCATGTTCTTTTCAGCGTCTTCCTTTTTATTTATTTATTTTTTGCTTTTTTGTTTGGGCAAGGATACTTCTGAGCAATACCCAACGTAGCATTCAGTTCAAACGAGAGAGTTAGGAACAGGCGCTAGAGTCATGAATCAGCAAGCTTTTATGTTTTTCCAGATTCAATATCTAAAATAAAACTGGGTTTTCTTTCTGGACAAATGATCTGCATTTCTCCATTGAAAGATGTAAGAAAAGGAAAATCTAATGACCTAATTGACCCTAGTTTCATGGTGGGATGGCACATGAGTTCCATCACTCACAAAATTACTAAGCAAACACTAGCATTTCTCTTGGGCGTTAGTCTTTGTCCAGTTCACTTTGGCAGCATCTCAATTGCTGTATCTAGGAAACGGACAGCAATTGAAAAATGGCAATTTCCTCTTGGATAAGCTTTCCAATGTGAATGGCAGTAGGCAGATGGTTGCTAGCCCACAAGTAACTGATCGGCCATTTGTAAGGGCATTTCTCTTTCACCACCAGATTAAGCCATGACCTGTAATTAGAAACATGTTATGACAAAAGTTCAGTTGATTTTGTTTCGTTTCAGACGCATAATAACCACTTATGTTGGTGATCAAGTTGGGACATTTGTACAGCGCTCAACAAGGAATTCCGTCGCAAGTTGCTGTTAAAATGGTGTTGCAACTGTAAAAGATGCTGCAGACTATGCTGAGATTGAGGACGTGCGCCTTCCATACTCATATTCTGATTAGAAATGAACTCCATAATCTCCTGGGAAGTGATTTAAAAAGAGTTCTGGCTCTGATGGTCATTCAGTCAAAATCACTACAGTGGTGAATGAGTATGCACACCTCTTCTGCTGGGTTAGCCACTCATATTCACTCATCAGCGATTGCCGACCAGACTGGAATATCACGCACCGGATGAGCATTACACGACCTTGGGCAAGTGTGGCATCAGTAACGAGATTGCGTGGAGCTTTCAAGCGTTGAATTCAGACATCCAACGTTTTTGCTCTTTGTTCTTCCTGATCGGATGTCCTCAACATGTAAAACAGGTGGTCCATTGTTGAAAGAGGGGAAAACTCACATGTGGCATGTGAAAGGATCGGTCACGGCAGCTTCGTCGCAGCAAGATCCATCATCGTTTCCATGTGAGGCACTCTTTGTTTCTGTTTTCCTGCTAAATGGTAAGAGGAAGCTTGAGGGAAGACCCGAAGGCCATTGGGGATCAGCTGATATGCTACAACTTGCCATTAAAATATTTAATGCAGTTCAAATGTCACTGGACTCTGTTGCTCCAGAGCATCAAGTGTGTCCTTCTTTTTGTTGGTATTAACAAGTAAGGATGCACTCCACTCATTCTTAACATGTGGTTCATGATTGGGAGGCGTCTTTGATCCCTTGTTGGCAAGACAAACTTGACAATCGAGCTTGACATGGTGACGATTAATGAAGATTAGATTAATTTAATTTTGGGTTAATACCACAAAATTTTCAAATTGTTATGTCTATGTCACTTTTACCTCAAACTAAATTTTGTATCACAAAAACCTCCGAACTGATGCACTCGGCCACATTTATCCTAAATTGGTGCACTCGTACTATATTTATCCAAACCAATTTTTTTGGTTATAAAAAAATCCCAAATTAATACATTTGTGCCCGATTTACTCCAAATTAATGCACCTGTGCCACATTTACCCCCAAAAGTTTTAAATTTACGGCATTTTTGGGCAAATATGACACATATATCGGTTTGCGGTAAATGTGTCATGGATACATCGGTTCGGGATTTTTAGTAACACAAAAATTAGTTTGATTTGGGGTAAATGTAGAACGTCTATACCAATTTAAGGGTTTTTGCAGCACAAAAATTAGTCTAGGGTGGTAAGTGTTCCAGGAGTGTAACAGTTTGGGCAAACGTGACACGGATATATCAATTTAAGGTAAATGTTACACGAGCGCATTGGTTTTAGATTATTAATAACACAAAAATTAGTTTGATTTAGGGTAAATGTAGAATGGTTGTATCAATTTGAGGGTTTTTGCGACGTAAAAATTAGTGTGAGCAAGTGTTGTAGGAGTATACCAGTTTGGGTTTTTGACGGTATTAGCCCTTGAATTTTCTATTTAGCATTGAATTAACTCGAGATACACGTGTTTTGATGACCAACAACCAAAAAATTAAAGCACATATGTCGAAATTGACCGAGCTCGAGCAAAATGAGACCTTCCAGTAATCAAATTGAGTTTGAGCCATTTTAAGTTGCCGACCAACGACCAGGAACTGTCCGAGCTTCACTAGATGATTCAGCGACGCCACGATGACACAGACTAAGCGGTCGATCAGCACTTCGTCGTCATTCCATGAATTTCGCCAAAGTTCGCAACTTTTCTTTGCTCGTCAAGCCAAGTTTGATTCGCCGTCCATCTTTTACTCCCACTATCACTCTCTCAATCCTAGAGACCCACTTGGGACGATGCCACAACCTCAAGCAATTCAACCAAATCCTATCTCAGATGATTCTCACCGGGTACATCAGAGACACTTACGCAGCTAGTAAACTCCTCAAGTTCTCCGCTGACTCTCACTTCGTCCACGTTAATTACTCCTTTTGTATCTTTAATTATGTCGAGAACCCAAACGGGTTTTCGTGGAACACGATGATGAAGGCTTTTGTGCAGAATGATAGCCCTCAAAATGCTGTTTTTCTGTACAAGTTGATGTTGAATCAGAATGTGGGTCCTGATAATTACACGTATCCCATTTTAGTTCAGGCTTGTAGTTTGCGGTTATCAGAATTTGAGGGGAAACAAGTGCATGATCATGTTCTGAAACTGGGTTTTGATTTGGATGTTTTTGTCCGGAACACGTTGATCAACTTGTACTCAGTGCACGAGAACATGGAAGATGCACGGAAGCTGTTTGATGAAAGTATCGTTCTGGACACTGTCTCATGGAACTCGATTTTGGCTGGTTATGTTCAGTTGGGTAATGTAGACGAAGCAAAACTGATTTTTGATCAGATGCCTAAAAGAAATGTGATTGCTTCAAATTCGATGATTGTTTTATTTGGAAAGACAGGACGTGTGTTGGATGCGTATGAGCTATTCATTCAATTGGAGGAAAAGGATATGGTGTCATGGAGTGCATTGATTTCTTGTTATGAACAGAATGGGATGTATGGCAAGGCTTTGGCTATGTTTAAAGAAATGGCTGGTGGCGGTGTCAGAGTGGACGAGGTTGTCGTGATTAGCATTCTTTCGGCATGTGCACATTTGTCTGTTGGCGAGACGGGGAAGTTGATACATGGGTTGGCGGGAAAACTTGGGCTTGAATCTTATGTTAACCTTCAAAATGCATTGATTCACATGTATTCAATATGTGATGAGATACTGGTTGCAGAAAGACTGTTCAGAGCTGGATACCCTCATCTGGATTTGATTTCCTGGAACTCCATGATATCAGGGTATTTAAGAAATGGATTGATGGAAAATGCCAAGGCACTATTTGATTCAATGCCAGAGAAGGACATGGTATCTTGGGGTGCGATGATATCCGGGTATGCTCAACATGACCGTTTCTCAGATACTTTGGAGCTGTTTCAAGAGATGCAGCTCACAGGAATACAGCCCGATGAAACCATTTTGGTGAGCGTCATCTCAGCTTGTAGTCACTTGGCTGCCCTTGATCAAGGAAAATGGGTTCATGCGTACATTAGGAAGAATTGCCTCAAGGTTAATGTTATTCTGGGTACGACCCTGATAGACATGTACATGAAGTGTGGTTGTGTTGAAAATGCATTGGATGTTTTTCACTTAATGGAGGACAAAGGCGTCTCCACATGGAATGCTATGATTCTTGGGTTGGCAATGCATGGCTTGGTAGGGAGGTCACTAAACATCTTTCTAGAGATGAAGAATTGTGGAGTAACACCTAACGACATTACCTTTATTGGAGTTCTTGGAGCATGTAGACATATGGGCTTAGTAGATGAGGGATGCTTTTACTTTGATTCCATGGTACAGGAATACGAGATAGATCCAAATGTCAAGCACTACGGGTGCATGGTGGACCTATTAGGACGTGCTGGTAAGCTTAAAGAAGCAGAGGAGCTTATTGAGAGCATGCCGATGGCACCAGATATTTCTACTTGGGGAGCCCTTCTCGGAGCTTGTAGAAAGCACGGTGACATTGAAAGGGGGGAGAGGGTAGGAAGAAAGCTTGTTGAGCTTCAGCCAGACCATGATGGTTTCCACGTGTTATTGTCAAACCTGTATGCTTCCAAAGGGAATTGGCAGAATGTGCTTGAGATCAGAGGAATTATGGAGCAGCATGGAGTGATGAAAACACCTGGTTGTAGTATGATCGAAGCAAATGGAGTGATCCATGAATTCCTGGCTGGTGATAAGACGCATCCTCAACGAGAATATATTGAGAACAAGTTGGATGAAATAACTAAGAAGTTAAAGATGGAAGGTTATGTGCCAGACATGAATGAGGTTTTTCTTGAAATCGACGTGGAGGAAAAGGAAACAACTTTGTTAAGACACAGTGAGAAGCTTGCTATTGCATTTGGGCTTCTCAATATTCCTCCAGCAATGCCAATTAGAATAATAAAGAACTTACGAATATGTAATGACTGTCACACAGTTGCTAAGTTCACCTCTAAAGCTTACAACCGTGACATTATCATGAGAGATAGACATCGATTCCACCACTTCAAGCAGGGAAATTGTTCTTGCATGGACTTTTGGTAGCAAACAATCTGAACTAAAGATCAAAATCACCATAGTTGCCTCGCTGGAGAGGTCCTCACATTTGAACTTTTCACACTTTAAGCTCTTGAGAAGCACTTCCTTCCGCCGAGTACCCCAGCAAGCCCTGAAACGAAAAATCCAGTATGGATGAAGGAAAGGCCTATGATTATTTGAGGTACAATCTTCTGGTCTTTGAATTCCTTATGATTTTGCTTATTTAGGAGAAAGATCCTGAATGAGAGATCAAACAAAACAATCTCGTGAAACTGTTAGGAATGGAGGACAAACCAATATCTGGGCATGACGTTTATGTCTCATTTATTCCTTCCTGGAGCTTCAAATGATTTAGGACTTCTGAAGAAAATTAAGTTTCTGAAATCAGCTTTGGGTGACGGTGTTGCTTTTTAAGTATAAGGTCCGATGAATGAATGAAATGGTACTTGTTTAGACCCCTGAAAAAAAAAAGTACAAGATCCGAGTCTTGGTCAGATTTAATTGACAAATTGCTGCCTCGGTTGTCCGTGCAACCTTGAAATTGGATGCAGTTTCATGGATTACAGCCTGAGCAAGTGGTGGAGCATCCTCTGTAAATGGTATTTGACTTTTTCCTCGGTTACAAATCTCTGTTATATCATGTTAAGAATTGCTAGTAAAAATAGATTTAACTATACTTAAGGCGGCAAGTTGTGGAAAATTGATGACCCTTCATTTTGTTGGCAGGAGCAATCCTCCGAGCAGATTCCTGTGTCATATTTTTGCTGATTGGATTTTGTGCCTTCATGTTTCCGAAGACAGAGACTTGTTGTAAGTCTTAAGTGAAAGTTGCATGGGTTGCTTGTGGAGTGCATGTTTGGAGGGCCAGTATCTGTTGTAGAGATAAAGAAGCTCTTTCTACCGATGAGTGGGCCACAATTTCTGCAGAGAAGAAGAAGTCTGAGACTATTTGCCTGAGGATATGCACAACTGGAAATTGTTATGGTCTCAAGTTTTTCTCCGAGGCTGTTTAGTTTTGGTCGTTCTGGCTGTTAATATAGCTGAAATTGTTCTATTTGTCGTCCAAACGCAAAAGAGAGATTGTTCTCTTACGCAAGTGGCTGGAAGTCTACACGAACTATCAAAGTGAACCAAGAGGGGAAGCTTGGCCCGGCTAGTTCAGCAGCATAATCGTCAGATCCAAGAGGGTACAGGTTAACCTCCTCGCCCGCCAACTTTAAGGCCAAGAACCGGTCAAACTGGTTCACAATTTGCACCCGCTTGACCCATGGGCAATGCTGGCTTTGTACCGAATGCTGAACTGAATCAGATGACTGACCACTGCCCAATGAAACAGTTGTTCCTGTCAGTTTTGAAAGCAATAAAATGCACAAGATGGGTCCATAACTTGCATCAGGATTAAACATCAGCAGAACCACTAAGCCGCATTAAATATATATATATATTATAAGTGCATTGGAAGTCCTAAAACTTATCATGAAAGTGCAATTGAATTTTAAAACTTTAAAAATGTACAATCAAGTCCTAAAATTTTCAATAATTGTAATTAATGGAATGACTTGATTTCATCAATGTGACAAGTATGTAAGCCCATTGAAACCCCATACTTGACAAGTGGGAAATAGTGAATGGATGAAAAATATTTTTCAAAAAAACAATCATTTTTATTGTTTAAAAAATGAATGGATTTTGAAAAATATTTTCATCACCTGCAAAAAATAATTAGTTATAAATTGTTGTCGATGAGAAAAATATTTTTCATTGATTAATTTTTTCTAAGTGATATTACTTCAATTATTTTTCGGAAAATGTTTTTCAAATCTTGAGTTTTTCGTGAAACAAACGCACTCTTAATTGGTTTTGTGGAAAACAATTTTCAAGAAAATATTTTCTGAATTTTTTATTTTCAGTTCATGGAAAATAAACTAATCAAGAAAAATATTTTCCATAAATGAAAAAGCCCCTTCAAAAATAAGGAAAATGATTTCCTCCTTTTGAAAAGAAGAAATCATTTTTCCTTCTCTTTCCTCCCTACAGAACTTCACATTCATTTTCTTTTTAATTATGTTTTATATTTTTTCTATTCTTTTTATTTCAGAATTCTGAATTTTTATAATGTTCTGTTTTTTTATTTTCCTTTTCTTTCAACTACCTAGAGGGCAATGGAATAAACTTGTAAGCCCTATGGATAAGTTAAGTTTAGGTTTTTGATCCCGTATAGATGGCCCTGACTCGAAACAGTTTAAGCGCAATGGGTGAAATGCAAACCAATGACGTGAAAATCCCCAAATCCATCAACCAATTGCACAGACCCTGAGGGATGACAATTTATTTTATTTAACACCATACTTAATTCTCCACAATCTTCATTAGGAATTCTAACAATTTCTTCAAAAATCATAGGCCCGCGTGAAATGCAACTTCGGCAGAGAAATGTGTTTGATAAAAACTTGATCAAAGTAGAAATTGTTTGGTAAAAAATTGACTTATGGTAAGATTTTTCCGATAGGATTTTTGGCCAATTTTGAGAAGTAAAAATTTTAACTTTCGCTCCGAATCATTCTGACCGCAACCCTGGCCACTACCATCGAAAATTTTGTTAATAATGTTTTAAAGTGAAATTTTCAACCATTCCAAATGAATTTTTTCGATCGGCAAATAGAAAAATCACTTCTCTTTGAGAGAAGTAGAGAATTTCTTAAAAGTTACATCGCGCCCATACAATCTCTTCACGTTTGAATTTGGAGAAGATAACATAAGTGAAAAATCAGAAATAATTGACGAGTGTAGACCAACAACAGAAGATTGACGAGAGAGAGAAACTTTTGCTCTTGGACATAGATCTGCCATCACATACAGAAACATGCACTGTGGCCCAATCCCCTGTAAGACATCGATGGATTATAGCCGACAGTTCTTGATCGCAGACTCAAAAATCAGTTCTTGATTCTTGAAAGCATTCCAAATCAATGGGAGTACAAAGACGTAAATTTTCTAAAGCTCTCTCTCCCCTCCAAGTTTCAGGACAGGCCAATCGATCTCATCGCTTCTCTTTTGCTCTTCATCCCCTCACAGGGCGCATGATTCTTGAAGGTGCTCATTTCCTCCTGTTCCTTTACACAACCCATCTACGTTTCGCTGGATTGGGCTCTTTTCGGAAATTTTGATTTGCTCGGATTTCACCCTCTCCCTGCACGACGTTGTCCTGAACCTAATGTTCTTGTCGCAACTGAGCTGCATGACTTATTAAAGCGTGGTTCTCGAAGGGTGATCAGGCATGACTCTTGCTCGTTGATAGGATATTGAAATCTTAGGTTCAAAAAAGAGCCCAAGTACGTAAACAACGGATCGAACCATTTACCATTTTCCATTCTGACTTCGTCCGTAATCGGTATCAGGCAAGTTTGCTCTCAGGGTTCAAGGTCAAATAAGAACAACATGATTGGGAAGATTTAGAGATAAATCACACGCTTTAACTAAGGATGAGTTACGTTGGTTGACGTCCTGCAGAAGGCTGGCTATCTCATTAGCATCTGATCCTGTTCTTCTAGGCATATCAGGATCTTTCACAGCCATAATCCTTTGTTTGAACTCTACTAACACAGACACTGGACCATATAAACTCGAGCAAAGATTTTATTGAGAAGAATCACACCAGTTGAGTACCAGTGTCAAATTTTTTATGCTCATCTGTTAGCTTCATCCAGACGAACATATATTTAACAGGTATGAACTGGCAAACTTTGTGTGAACAAGCAAACATACCATGGAGACTCCTCTCATGTGATGTAACCCAGAAAGTCTTATATGCCGGGATATTCAAGAGCAAATGACCTCTCTTATTCATCTCACTATTCTGGGGAAAATGGGGCTTCAACTGGACAGCTTCTATGAATTAATTCAACATCAGATCACAGGTTGAATTCACAAAAAATTTAGCCCAAGGAGACAAAAAAATGGGTAACAGGTGCAATCACACAAATTAAAGCTTCGATCAACCATTCATCAATTAATGCACGATGTTCCTCTGCGCTTTTCTGCTTCTGACCGTGAACTGATGAAGGATATCTATGTTTCCCTACTGAAATCACCTCAACAGTACAATGCCAATTTGTTTTTTTACCATCTTGAGCTGTTTGTGAATTTCAAAACTGCATTATCAATAATTGCCTCGACTGCTCCAGGCAAATTAGCAAATCACGCAGACACATAGGGAGAGCTCTAATCTCCCTGATTCTCAGGCTGTTATATCTTCTTTTTTTTTTTCCAATCCGTACTATCTTCTTTTTTCTTTCTTTTGCTAGGCCTGTCACTATTATCTAGGTCAGGCACATATCCCGCTTTTTCCATGTCCCAAATTAACAATCCAAGAATTTCATGCACCCTAGGAACCATTTTATCTCCAGCAACGAGGCTAAAAATCTGGTTTCCAACCTCTGTCCAACTCCTCCCAGTCTCTTTCTTGCTACCTATTCCCTTCATTAACTTCCTAACTCGTGCAAACTCCCCCCATTTACCTTCAGCCGCATAAATGTTTGATAGGGTCACATAGGTTCCGGCCAACCTTGGTTTCGAGTCCAGTACCCTCTGTGCTACCAATTTTCCCAGCTTCTTAAGTCTGTGTGCTCTACAAGCTCCAAGAAGAGCACCCCACACAGACTCATCAGGTCTAAATGGCATACTTTCTATCAGTTGATAAGCCTCTTCCACTCTCCTTGCACGGCCAAGCAAATCCACCACACACCCATAAACCTCATGGCTTGGGGTAACATTATATTCACCCATTAGTTCAAAGTACCTCAACCCTTCATCCACAAGACCAGCATGGCTGCAAGCACTCAGAACAGCCATAAATACAATTTGATCAGGTCTTATGCCCGACCTGACCATGTCATTGAACAACGTAATGGCCTCTCTTCCATGTCCATGAGCACCAAACCCAATCATCATAGATGTCCAAGAGAGCAAGTTCCTGTGTGACATAGAAATGAATATTCTATGTGAATCATTTATGCTTCCACACTTGGCATACATGTCAATAAGTGCATTAGCAAGCCCCATGCTCCCCTCAAGTCCTCTTTGAATAATTACCCCATGAATCTGTTGTCCACATTTCATAAGTGCCAAATTACCGCAGGCCGCCGCAACACTTGTAAATGTGAAGCAGTTTCGGTTGAAACCCTTGGGACTCCATTTTAGAGTATATAAGAAGGGCCTCACTAGAATCTGGTCCTTCATATCCAGCTATCAAGGTGTTCCATGTGACTACATCTTTGTTGCGCATTTCATGGAAACATTGACTCGCCTCAGATAAGCAACAACACCTGCAATACATGTCTATAATAGAATTCATGACAGGTAGATTGGAGTGAAACCCATGCTTGACAACTGATGCATGGAGTTGCAGGCCAAAAACTCGCGATCCAATTGAGGCACAAGCTCTAACTGCAATGGAGAAGCTAAATGGGTTCAGTTCAGCTCCTTCCTGATTTGACATAAAGCGAATAAATAATGTGAAAAACTAGTTTAGGTTGGGACCACTTGATAGGAAAATGAACTGTGGGCATCCTAGATGACCACATTCTGGTTAAAAAGATCAAATTAACTTCATCCAAAGCAAATTGATGAAAGGTGGTTGCTCAAGACTTGACACACACATACCAATAACATTTGGCGAAACACGTTAAGCCCACTATAGCCATCTCCTCGGTGGGTAAACCCGGTGATCAATGTTGTCCAAGAGACCTCATTCTTCGAATGAATATGGCGAAAAAACATGCAGGCATCGTCCATGCTAGAGCAGCACGTAGCATACAAGTCCAAAAGGGCATTTTCAACATACATGGACGCATCCAAGCCAAGCTTGATTGCCCAGCCGTGGACTGACGCTCCATGTGAAAGACTTCTCATTCCTTTGCAAGCCTTCAAGACACTGGATAAAGTAAACTCATTTGGCCCCTTCTCGTTCCGAACCATCTCACAGAACACAGCCCATGATTCGTCGTAGTAGTTATTAGAAGAGTAGCCAGCAATCATGGTCGTCCAAGCGACAACATCTCTATGAGGCATTTCGTCGAACAGGGCGCGAGCTTCCCTCACTAGTCCACTCTCGAAGTACGCTTTCACCAAATCTGTGGATAAAACCGATGGGTCCTTCGGCAAGAATGGTGGGTTTCGTTGGGCGATGCAGTTTCGTACCCGCCTAAGTGAGTTCAGCACTACTTTTGGAATTGGCTGGCAATGGGTTGTCGATAGCAGTTTCTTGGCACTCATGGATGATGGGTGCCGTGCCCGCTCATAGCCTCCCTAAGCACGATCCCGCTTCATTGGTATGACCGTCAAAACCGTCTCAGATCACAGATACAGTTGAGACGAAATTTCGCGCCGAATGAAAATGGCAGAGCACGGTCCAGAAGAAGCAAAAGTGGATGAAAATGTGATTGGCGAGCAACTGTCGTCTCGAGTCTCAACGTGAAGGTGGAACCAAGCGGGCTCACCACTGTTCATAACTTATAACCTGGTCAATAAGCTCGCTTAAGGGGGTCCGTGCTGCTGATTTAAGATCTCTATAGTGAGTAAAGACTCATTCTAGAGGATTAGAATGATTACATCGACCACAAATTTTTTTTTTTCAAATATACTTTTACCAAGTCGACTGTAGGATGAGCTTGCCTTGTTCTTTTCCATATAACGAAATCTGTAATTTCTTCCCAAAAGCTTTCAACCCTGACCAACATGTGGAAATGAAACTCCGAAATCTACCGGAATGCGATGCCCGCTATATTAAATGGAGGTTGGCAACGTATTATCTCTGTTATCGATGAATATGGAGATCGGATCTATGACGTCAGTCCGAGGTATCATGTACATATGGCAAGAGTGAGTGAGGCCTGATCCTCAACAGGGAAGTTGCTGCTAAAGAGAGTTTATTACCACTAGAGATATAAAACTGGGTAGCGCACCACATAGTAGCGGGACAGAAATGACATTATCTCAGATAAATAAGAATAAAATGCTTGAACACACTCTGTGCAAGTGAACACTATTGGGTGTGTACAAGTTACAGATCAAGAATCCACGAAGTCTTAGCTAAATTTCCTATCTCCATCACCACATTTCACTTGGACACCATTTTTCCCAATCAACGTAGTAATTGATTGGCTAACAAGTTAACACCTATGTACAAATGACCTGCGACGCTCATGCTCTCACTATCAAGTAAGGATTTGCTGCTCCAAGCTCTACAAGTCTATCCTAAAGTCAGTAACTGTACAAATACATGAGGCGTTCTTCCGCCTTCAAAAGAATGTAGTCTTGTTAGACAAGAATCCGTAATTCAGAATCATATGAGGATCAAGAGGAGCACGCTGTGTCTGGTAATGAACTCGGTCTCTCATACCAGTATCTGAGACCTCGCAGCACCTCGAGAGCATTTCTTCCTTCCCGACTTGCTCAGTGCGCAGACGCAGATCTCAAGCAGCTCATAGTCCTCCTCCCAGAACAGATTAGATGCCGTCTCCGGGTTCTCCAGAAGCATTTTCGAAGTCAAGAAACCAGCAACTGTCCATGTTTGAAAGAGTCGCGATTGCTTTCCAATGAACCTCCCAGTTCTAGTATCATAGTATTCTGGCCAACGGTCCTCTGAAAGTCTCTTCTCAGCCAAGGCTACTGCCTTCTCGGCTAATTCCGGTCTTCCCATCTTGATGCATGCCAACGTGAACTAAACATAAACAGGACAATTTATGGATGAGTAATTTAGAATTTGCATAACGCAGAAATAATCAAGTTTGAGAAAACCAGTTAAGTTGAGAAATAGTAAAAAAGGTAGGTAGATCAAGCTCACCTGCCACAGAAGGGTTGGCCAAGAGCCTCCATTATGATATGACCAGGGACTAAACATTAAAGATGGAATTCCTTGTCAGTGGATGGCCATAGTTCACATAATGTGCAACAATCAATAAAATTATGAAATTAAGTGCAAAAGCAGGATTGCAACAAAGCAGAGACTCACGTATTCTTTGGATCACTTCCAGTAATAATACGCCAATCTTCACGCTTCAAAGCTGGATAGCATATCTTTAGAGGCATATGCCCCATAAGATCATCCCATTTGGATTCAATCAAATTCAGAATGGCTTCATTTTGCTTTGGGGTACTTAATGAGGAGACAATTGACCAAAGATTCCCGAGGGTGAAGAATCTAAAATCCATGTGAGCTGGCTGCAGGTTGCCAATCAGATAACCACCATTCTCAGGAATCCAATCCATTAACCACAAGGGAATTTGCTCCGGATAGATATTAAACTTATTGGTGGCATCTGTTGAGTATTCCTCTGTTTTATAACGGTAAATCTCGTTTATCTTCTTCATATCTACCCAATAATACTCTCTAATGTGGAAAGAAAGAGCACTCAGCCTATTGTTGATTGCCCTCACCAAATTCTTGGAGCCATCATTTACACTAAGCATCTCCCGAGAGCATCGCAGTGCATTATAGAATAAAGCCTGACAAATCAAAGCGCTTAGTGATTGAAACAAACCGAATTTTCAGTGAAACGAGTGAAAGCAAATTTTCAAAAGAAATCAGATAAGACAACAGGTAAAAAAGAAACAGAAAATCAGCAGCCAAATAGAGAGGATATTCTAACTTCTGCTTGTAGGAGTTGATATATCCAATGTGTCATTATGTTCACAGGGAAAAAATTTCCCAACCTAGGTACCTACTAATAACTGCAGAATACGAAAACAAACAGTACTTCTTCCAAACAATTTAAAATTACCATGGCAAAAAATAAGTCCATACAAGGCACAATTATAACTTGCAAAGACAGAAAAAAAAGGGCCCCGGGGTGGAGGGTTTGGGGGGAAGTATACAATTCTCTTTGCTTGGTACATGATTCTTTTTGCAGAATTTCTTTAATGTTCAGAAAACAAGACCTCGCATATTCTCCTACCATGCAAATATCAATGGTATTACAAAATTTCTAAATTGTCTAAATGTGGTACTGATAATGTTTCTCACTTTTACAAACACTGGCAGATGATTGGAATTTCAAATAGCTTAAATCCTAGTTCACTTACTTGAATTTCCAGAGGGTGACCATGGATACCCATCCTCCGATCTATCATACAGGACCCATCAGTAACAAGCAGAGAAGGGAACATGTCAAAACCATCAGTTAAACACAGGTTCATAATCAATTTGATGCCAGTCTGGACGTCCACTCTCTCTTGTAATGCATAATCACCAGTGATCTTCCCATAAGCCCTTAGCATGATAATCCACCACAACCCTATGAAGAAATTGAGAAGCAAGCCACAGTCAGATCCTAAATAGCTACAATAGAGTTGAAATGTTGAAAAAGCAGTTGTTTGTCAATGGGATGACTAAGCGGGAAAGTCAAAGTTAGACATTTCTCTATAGTTAAATGACAATCATGATCTAAACAATAGAGCATCATCTATATATTTCATAGCGGACAAACCAGAATCAACAGGCGCAACACGCCCAATAGCAGACTCGCCAAAATCAGGATCCAAAACCTCTTCAACTTTATTTTCATCCAGAGGCACGGTCCTAACTTTAAAGCTTGCAGGCATCAAACCCTGCCCAGGACTGTAACAATCCACTGTCTTCTCCCAACTCTGAGAAAAAATTGCCATACAAGAGTTCAGACTTCCGCATAATTC
This sequence comes from Rhodamnia rubescens, assembly GCA_021437795.1. Taxonomy (NCBI): domain Eukaryota; kingdom Viridiplantae; phylum Streptophyta; class Magnoliopsida; order Myrtales; family Myrtaceae; genus Rhodamnia; species Rhodamnia rubescens. The sequence continues at coordinate 1,785,750 of JAILYA010000058.1, forward strand.
AAAATTATTCATATTCTGGAATCCAAGTCATAGACAATCTTCATTACTTGAAATACTCAACTACACAGAAGGTGCATCTCTTAAAATCAGGCCTTGAGCTAATTAAGAATTTTCCTTTATGACGAAGGCAGCAGGTCAAAACAATGTATTTTCAAATCGAGCATAACAACGCCTCAGACCATAGAAGAAAGAATAGCTCTCAGAGACTATGAAGTTGAAACGCATGCATCCTGGAGAATCAAACTATCATGTGACCGCCTGTATAAACCAGAACAATGAAACAAACTTGCAGAGTGCAAAGCCACAAACTCATGGAGCACTGCATACCCATAATAAGTAAGATACCAGATATGAGCTAACAGAACTTTCAATAGCCCAAAGTAAGTTCACACCAAAAGCAACAAAATCTCAAGAGTAGAGGGGACTCACACAGGCAAGGAACACTCAATATCAGAAAAGCATATTAGTTATACCAAGCAGCGAAGTAAAGGGAGGTTTGAATTGCATTCAATTAATAACTTGAGAGAAACTAGCAGCAAGACACGTGCCTATGAAATTCAGAGACATATACACATGGGCACAAGGACTAATAGGTGAAGCAAAAGCAACATAAAGACGGACCTGCAATTGCAATGTGTGAAGGAGAAAGTTCCTCACAATCTCTCCTTCTCCCTTGAGCAAGAAGGCTAGGGCAGACGGCACAAAGTCACGAATAAACACCTGATCATAATTCAGTGGCTGCTTATCCCCCGGATCATTTGCTGCTACGGTCCCCACGGGGCTACCACAGTACATAACAACAGCATCCTGCAATAACTTCCACGCCTCCTTTTCAACCTGACTTTCCTCTCTCTTAGCACTAACATCCTTGGATTCATTCAGACCAGCTTTAGATTTCTCCAAATTTATGTTATCATCAACAACTTCTATACTAGAATCCTCCACTCCAACAATATTCTCATCCTTATCAATCCTTTCAACCACCAGCGGCTTCACATTCATTCCACCCTGAACATAAATCCTCTCGAAATTCTTATCATTCACACGGGTTTCCACCGAAGTCGATAAACTTCTAACAGCATTAGCAACAGCGATAACCCCTCTATGACTAATATCGCCGTGAAGTCCACGCGATCCCAATAAGTTCCAGGACCGCCCAAAACCCGACCCAGGCAAGCAAAAAGTGTTCTGGACCTCATCAACTGCACGGCCGATAGTCACAGCCCGACAAGGATTGGTGTGAAAAAGGCATCGACCCAAATCGAAGCGAAAGCTCGATAAAGCACCCATTGATCCGGCATGGTTACACTTAGCAGAAATGAATCTAAATGGTGCAGGACATCTGGTAGCAAACAGAATTCGACAAGCAGGCTTCATGGCTGAGCTACCCATATAAAAAACCATATTCATCACAAGTAATATCGATTCGGGTCGAGACAAGGAGCCGATCAAAGTCGCATAAAGATGAAGACGTATTCAACAATCCACTGAATCTACGCATACGCAGATATGACTCGTTTAGGCGCTACCAGACGTCGGAAAAGATCAAATTTTGAGATGTGGGTTTCACTTACAAAGAGAGAGATCGTAGGAGAGAGAGTATAGATTTTGTGGCTGCAGAAGAAAGAGAAGTTCGGATTTGACTTCGGTGGTGGAAGACACGAAAAGCAAAGGAGTCGCAAAAACGGAAGGTCCCATTTTTATATAAGCGGCGAAGAGAGAACGAAGGCTTTCCGTTGCCTTGGAGACGACGAATGGCTAACGGTGAAAAAATCGAATTTACTTCACTGCCCCTCCCAAAGAAAATAAAAATGTCTTAATTTACAGTTTATGGATAAATAGGCTATATTTTCCAACTGTCACTCGAAAACCATAAAAAGAGTGTTTACAATTTTCAGAAAATGATATAATGGACAGCTTTCAATATGGTTTAAAGAGGGAAAATGAGCAAAGCTTGAATAAATCACTTTACTTTGGGACGACGATAGAAAATGGCTTGTGAATTATTGTGTGGGTTCCCCTTTTGACACATTTTTGGGATCTTCCATTTCTATTTGTTTCGTGAAAAATGAGCGATTTTGAAAAAATATTTTTTGAGCAATCAATTTCGAGAGAATCACTATATTTTTCGGTGTTCAATTGATACCGAAAATGAATTGAAAAATATTTCTTGTCGTTTGGTAACGAAAATTTAATTTGATTTTTTGCGTCGTGTTTTGATCTAAAATTCTTTGACATTAACCCGATCATCCTACGTGGCATGGTTATTGCTAATGTGGATAATTTTTTTATTTAAAAAAATCAAAATTTTAATTATTGTTTATTTTTTCTCTTCTTTTTCTTCTTCTTTCTTCTTTAATGTCTTCATCCGTCGATCGTCGGCCATGGCGACGGCGGCAGCGATCAACAAGGCCGAGCCTCACTTGTGGCCCATTGCCGGCGTTATCGTGGCCGACAACCGACGGAAGAAAGTTAAAAAAGAGAATAAAATAAAATAAAATAACAAATGAAAAATAAAAACTATAAAACTAAGAAATTCGAAAATGAAAAAAATAATTAAAAAGAGAATGAATGTGAATGAGCTAAGAGAAGAAATATGAGGGAAAAAAGAGAAAACATTTTTCCCCACTGTTGAAGGAGTCTTTATTATGAGTGGTAAATATACTAGCTTATTTTTTGCGAACCAAATATAAAAAAAAAATCAGAAAATATTTTCCGAAAGTTATTTTTAGAAATAAACGGAGCTTTGGCCGAAAACAAATAAAATACAATGATATTAGGCATATTAAGATTCCTTATTAAATGGCATAACGCGTTCTAATTAGCTATCAAAATAAGCAAGATCCATTCATTACATGACCCAATAAAAAATGGACATTTCACTAATATCAAAGTTCTAGCAATATTTTTTAATATATTACGTATTTTAAAAATTTTGCGAGAGACCCGAGTTAGGCTTTTTTTTTTGGAAATAAATAATTTCAAAATTATTTTTCTTAAAATGATCACTTGTGTCGTTTTAAATTATTAATCAATAAAAATAAATTTTTGTTAAGTAAGATAATTTATTTTTAAATACTTTTATGAGGGATGAAAATATTTTTTAAGCTATTCATTTGTCGAAACACATCAAGGCCTTATTATTAAAAAAAAAAACACACCAAAGCCTTGTTAAAAAAAAAGCAAAATCTTTTGTAATTGTGGAGTCACACCACTCACACGGTCTAATTACCAAAAGAGAGATGAGTATTGATGACGTGTCCATGACGAGGCATCCACCGTTTTCGTGGTCCTGCTTCTAGCTAGCTGGTGGTGGAAAACTTCAGACCACCGACGTACCGCCACGTTGCACATCAATAGTGGCCTATCTTTCCCAACTCGCAAGTCATTGTTCTTGACTTTTCAAGGACTAGAGAAGGTCGGACGCCACGCCGGAAAAATTCCTCGCGGCGGAGGGCTCCAAAACCAAAAACCGATGCTGCTGACGTGGCCACATGCGACCGGCGAGCGTGCCACGGCCGCGACCGCGACGTGGAACGTTCATCGGAATCCCAGGTGAATCGTTTTTCTCAAGAGCCACGGAGATCCGAAGATTCCGAAGTACCCCGGCGGTCGGAGAACACGAGAGAATCCAAAAAAGTTGAGATTTTTAAGCTCGTGAAGTCCTGAAGTTGTCGAGCTCGAGATGAGCGACATGGCGAGTGCGGTGCGGAAGCACCCTCCCTTCTCTCTCCTCTTCCTCCGACTTCATTGGTGGCAGATTCCACTCTCACGCAGGTCTACTCTCTCTTAACTGGGTCTTCTGCAAAGATGCCTAATCTTGCTGCATTTGTGAAGTAATTGATGTTTAAGCACATAAATCAGGCATGGCATGGCAAGTGGGGAAGATGAATTCCATGAGCTTCTGCTGACATTGTCCGTGGCTGGTTACTTTTTGGGGGATTTTGTCTTGAAAAGGATCATCATTGTTTGTCAAATTGTCTCTGAGAATCTTTGAAAACGACGTATGCACGACAACTTGACGAATCTTATGTAGTTTTAGTTTCTTGCATACTAGAGGGGCATCGCATGTTTCTAACATTGGGCAATAGCAAAGTCCTCATAAGAAAAGGAACTCATTCCGCTTGATTTCTCGCGCCTCAGGCACTAGCATCGGCATGTTTACTGAATTGTGTTTTTGTCGAGACGACTTGTCGAGGGTGGCCGTTGGGTACCGCTAGTTTCTCTTGATTTTTTGCGCATTTTCCGCTTCATGCCAGGTACTTGCTCAAGGTCAAGTAATTTTCGGCGCCTTCCGACAGAAATAGAACTTTAAGAGAATTATCTACGTGACTGGGATATGTATTTGATTTGAGCAAGAAAGTGTTAAGAGTTCTGAGGGGGTTCAATCTCTTTTGTTGAATCCAAAGTGCTTGATAGAATCAACAACATGTTGCAATTCCTTGTATCCCCTGCTCACCACGCCCTGGGGAAGATCACACACAGCATAATAGATTGAGTAGTTTATCAGAAGGATACATCTCGATGAGCGATAACCCCCTTCATTTGATGGACTTTTGTCGCAAATGCTGTCCAACAAGAGTTTGACCAGTGTGAGATGTGATTCATCTCGAGGTTCAATTATGGTGCTCGAGGAAGTTTCAATCATCTTAGACGCCTTCATTTTGTTTCGGCGTTTCACCTCGATTCCGTTTTGTCAATCTCAGTTTGGTTCTCTTAGGCTACTATCAAATCACTGTTCATGGTTACATAATCAATGACAGATTATTTACGCGTTGGATATGTTGGACCTATTGGTAATGTCCTCTGGATTCTGAAATCCATTCGCGTCATCGATCACCATGCATGAATATTAGGTGATGTTCCCGAGATTCTTTTGTGTTCAAAGTATACTGATTCAGTGCAAAACCTCATCATTAGAAGATGAAATAGGGACTCAAGAATTAGTGTTTTGAGTATTCATCCAAGTGTTGATTTCGTTACTGATGTTTAAACTCCCATTCAAGTTCCCATTCGCAGCTGACGGATGAGGTTTATTTTACATCCTACCTCCCATTTAAGCGAAGGCGCATGTGTACTATAGCTTAGCCGCGTGATTTTTAAGCTTGAAGCATCTACTTCGATTTGAAATCTTCTGATGTATGCCCAGACTACAGCTTTTGCTGTTTCGAGGAGGAATGCGATCGCCTTGATCTTGTCCAGTTATATCTTCTCACAAGTCGGTTTGCTGGACATTGCATTTGTACAGCCGCCTGTTGGGTTCAGAGAGTACATCGATAGACCTTGGACGGCTACTCTTTCAAGGATCCTCAGAACTGGGTTCAGGTCCGAGCTGCTGGTGCTGATATCTTCTCCATAGTCCATTATGGATTAAAATGTCTCGGTGGGATTGTGCTCCTTCACAATCCAGGTGCAAGAGTTCTGAAGACTTGGGCTCACCAGAAGAAGCTGGAAAGAAAATACTCAACCCGTACTTGACAGAATTCATGTCATCAAGACTCGGCGTCAGGCACGAGTCTGATATCATTTCCACCTTGTCAAGGATCGCAATGATCGGAAAATGTACTCTCAAGTCGAGTTTATTTTGATGTCATTTCCAATTGCCTCCATTTGAGAATAGGAAACTCTCTACTACATGAAATGACAGTTTCGTGTGCCTCCCTGAGCACTGGTTTCTAGATCCAAAATAACTAGCAGAAAGGATCTCCTGTTTCAGATGAACATAAAATCGTAAACCGACAATAATGAACCAGCAGTCGAGAATTACATCACTAATCAGCAATAGCACCACAGAGAATACTTCAAGTGAAATTGTGCCCAGATCATTTATAAAAAAACAAAATAACGTTCCTCAACACAATCCCCAGTTTCTCTTATAAGAAAGCCTCCAAGTTAGAACCTCAACACAACCAGTTTCTCTGAGTAAGAAAGCCTCCAAGTTAGAACCTCACCGTAAATTAAAGCACATTATGCCCTCACTTCATAGTGCCCTGCTCGAGTGAGGGCTCTGAAACCTTTGTAAGGACGATGAGGTAAGTTCTTTAGATCTAGCTTATCTATTTGCAAGCCAGACAGAGCAATGCCCATAATCCTGAAACCCAGTTGGAATGTAGGGAAGACATGAAGACATTGCAGTCCTGACTCGAGGACTAATGTTCCCGACAACGAAGGGGCTTTATCTTTTGGAATCCGTCCAATTAACCAAGAACATGTCTGCAGAAATGGATGAATCAAAAGGGATAGAGTCTTCAATGAAAAGAGCGCAAGACAAGGACCACGAACAATCAAACGGGTGTGTACTATTGAATTACACTAGCAAGTACCTTATTTGAAAGAATGTTAACTGTTCCACAATTTGAGCTCAAATCAGCATTTGAAATGCAAGGAGGCAATTGAAATTGTACATCGATTGAGTCAATTGTCTTTCCTGGATCGTTCCGCATTCCAACTAACAGGCTTAATCGGCAGGTCCCAGCGTCTGAAGTGAGCTGCGGCTTTAAGTACAAAGGGATGCTCTTCAATTTTTTAACTCTGTCAAGCAAAAAGCAGCGAACTTAAAGCAGACGAATTGATAAACAAAGGACAGAGCTCAAGATTTTTATAAGTTTTCACCTAAAGCACGGGGTTGTTTCTGAAGTCAATCTATCCAAAAGGATACATATTCAATGTGGCAGTTGTAAATTCGAAATAACTTACCTACAATCTAGGACACCACTTAAATCAAGCAAAGGCCATTCACATTCAAGCTCGGACGCCACTTAAATTAAACAAAACTCATGATGTTTCGACCATTCACAATACTTCTGGAAATGGACAACATATTTTCACACCTGTAACTCATGAGCCGAAATTGTCCATCAGGAGGGACGAATGAAAGAATCTGATGAGATTCCCATGGTCGATACCGAACACATGGATGAAATCTCACATCATCCAGAATAGAGGGATTTGCAAATGAAAGAGTCAAATCAGGAAGACCAGAGAGATGAGAGTTTACTTGAACTTCACCATAAATCTCGCATTTAACAAGCGTACCATCCCTACGAAATGCATAAGAGAGTATTCGTTAGTGTCAACTGGGTGAAGACATGAAATATACAGCTACATGTTAGTCATTAAAAAGAAAATGGAAAGAGAGAGAAAATGGAAAAGTTAGCTTTAAAGAAAAAGATATGAACCTTTAACAAAGCTCAACGAGGTTTTCAGCTAAAATACCTATTAATGACTGCATCCATTTCTTCCACGAGATCAACATAAACTTCATTGTTAGCATACTTTGGGTCTGATGTTCTCCATGGAACACACAATGCCGTTGCAGCAGGAAGTGTCTCATTCACATTCGAACTATTGCCAGTCACAACACTCAACATTTTGCTTACAATATTAGGTGCAGCTATCATTTCTCTGAGAATGTTGGGTTCTGTAGTGAGTGGGAAACCATTATCTATCATCTCGTCCAATAGCTGCACGTTCCACCAGATAAATTTTTACTTCTCACTCAATGAACATGACAAGGCAAAACAAGTGGATGACTTGCTAAAAGGGGAAGTATTACAAAATAAAGATAAATGATCTCACAAGCTCAAAATCACAATCAGGGAGGTAGTTCATAATTACAAAATGCAAGCGAACATATGCTGCACAATATCAGCTAAAATTCCCCAATGAGTTTCATCAAAGACAAAAGACGGAGAGAGATTACAACCGATACATCTGAATTGACATTTCAATGGTCATATGAGACAGAACAGAACTTAAAGAAACATTTAAAGAAGTAAGCTGTCATCATCCTACAAGAAGTTAAATTGGCAACTTTGCATATCAAACTAGGTATCTGGACAGCATTTAGAGAACAGTTTCAAGATACTGTGCACGCATTATGAAGAAGACTACCTCACAAGCCACAAACAGGGCATTGGTGGGATACTCTTAACCGATAAATAAACTAAAGTTTTCAGGTTATGCAGATTAGTGAGCTGAAAGCAGACTACAGCTTTATCCCCCCCAAAAAAAAAAAAAGAAAGAACAAAGAACGCTACAGTTCTCTCTTGCAACATGGCAAATCAGTCCCTCATGCTTTCCACTTTTACTGTCATTCACTGTGCTCACCAATGTTTCATAGGAATCATAAAGACGTGCAACCAGATGGAAGTTCGGGCAATGAGCTTCAGTATTTATGATAACCATAGCTTCAATAACGCACAAAATTTGGCTACAGGTGGCTGTAATGTACTGAAGCAACTGAATGTCAGGCCCCATGTTCCATTGTAGTTAACACTAAGTCTTAAGGTCATTTTGTCACAGATAAAATGAAGACACCATTTACAGCAAGTCAGTTTATCAGCAATGTCAATCTTTACTCAATATCTACATTACTCGATTCAGGTGACAGGAGAACTAAATGCGCTCGGAAAAACATAAACCAGCCCTTGCTTATCTTATCCGCCATGTTTCTAGGACAATATTGTACACCAATGTATATTTTGAATATAAGCCTCTCACCATGACATGCCGGTAAACTCGGACCGCCAAAACAGTGAGCCTTAAAATTTGCAAGGAGAACCAACAAAGAGCTAAGCATCATTTTTGCTTTCACCTCCTTAAACTTAAAGAAGAAAGAAATAGCACACGATCAGCAAAAAAACATTACCTCGTAAACAATAACAAAATTATCCTTTATCTGATCCTCATTTAGCCCTCCGAGGTAATCCGCGAGGACATCAGCTACTCTGCATAGAAACTAAAACCAAGCAATTAAAACTAAAAAAGGTCCCCGTCTTGTTCGATGCCCCATCACTCTATCCTACAGCCCATTGATACCAGCCTAAAATGTATTGTACCTCAATGCCCATCAAAGGCGGCATCTCGACTTGGCTACAAGCTAAAAATGTGATGCCCTCGCGAACAATTTGGAAAAGGTAATGTGTTGGAGAAGCAATCACGGGCTGTAGCTGTATGAGGGCAACAATCAACCAATCCCGGGAAAGGAAAGGGTAAAACCCATGAGAGAAAAGAACACTCCGAGAAATGTAATCAAGTAATTCTGCCCAAAAAACGAAGAACAAAAGCCTAGTGCATCTGTACCGTTACAGATACACGAGCGGAAATGAGCTTGTGATAATATGCGAAGAAGAACCTGGTCTCCTTGAGAAATGGCGTGATCCCAATACCAAGCGCATATGGACCGATCCACACGATGCCCAGTGAGCTGTTTCTCCAGCATCACTTCGCTGTGACGAACCCATGTTCAAATACCCAGAATTACGTTCCGTTGTGGATAACCGATTTCATTTCAGTTTCAAGAATCCAGCATAAATAACAGAAGAAGAAGAAGAAGAAGAAGAAGAAGAAAGCAAGAACTTTTCATCGCAAGAAATAAATCGGCGCAGGATCGATTGATGTTTCATACCCGGAATCCGACAGGAGAAATATGCACTGCAACATCTCGCTCTACCTCTGTCGGGCGCTCGGACAGAATGAACAAGCAGCGATATCGGAAAAAGCTCAGACCTTGGCTAATCGAAGAAAAGCTAGCTTAGCAGTAAACGCGAGATAACATCCTCATTAAGAATGAGAAGTCAAATAAACTTTTGTAACCCTTTGTTAATAAATAATTAGTAAAAATAATCTCCAACAGTATTCATATTTTAAACCTTTGTATATTGTTTTTACTGCTAAGTTACATTTTTCATATTTTTCGACAATTGAAGTACATGTCCTTATAGATGAATTTCCAAACATTTGATTCTTTTTATTAGCATATCTACTTTTTTTATTTTCTGATTTATTCACGAATTGTACGTTATTTTACCAGTGACAGAGAACGAATCAGATTGACTCTAAGCTGAAGCTAAGTCCACATCAATTATAAAATTCACAGCAAAAGTTTACAACAATATCGACAAGCACAACCTTAAACGACATGAAACTCTACCGAATAATTAGATCTTTGAGGTTCAATTAGGAAATGTTCTAGCTTATGCCACGTGGATGGACAAGTATGTCCTTATGACTAATCTTCAAAGTCAAGTAAGGAAGTTTAATGGTCCGATCGATACATAACTTATACATACTCGATAAATCTATCGGTTTCGCAAAATTTCAAGAACACAGTATATGCGATAAAGGTAAACTCTTCAAGATGGCAATTGGCAATGCAACACTCATTTTATGTACTGACATTATGTCACGTGAGAAGATTTTTTGTGTCTTCCATGGAGATGTTGTCCATTCGAGCTAATCATCTTGCTGGAGAATGAGGAACAGTGAGACTATTTTGGTATGCTGAAACCTCCTCTGTACATCTCACTAATGGAGATGGGTTCATTTTTTCTCGTACGGTACAAAACTTTAAGAATGAAAAAGAGGGTGAGGAAAGGCAACAAGTGTAGTGGTTTTCTCGGTTTTGTCAAGATGTGAGAATTCAGAGTGGCTTGAATGAACGCTGAGCATCACTTTGATTTGTGGCCAGAGTAGGCTTTCAAGGGCACGGCACAACACAAAACAAACGGTCATCTATAAAAATAAGAAAAAGTGGAGGAGGAGGAGAACAAGAATGTGAGGCTGGGTTTGTGTGTGGATATAACCGAAGCTGGGGTGGGTCATTGTCTTATCCCAACTGGACAGAAATGAGAGAAAACCACTGCCAGACCAAAGAATGGACACACAGACACACAACACAGATACAGAAAAATTTCCCTCACCCAGAATTTTTCTACGTCTCATAAGAAACGTGCAAGCAGAAGCAGAGGGAGGGGCATAGCGGGAGAGTGAGCCATGGCAAAGTTGGACGGCAGTGCAGCCTCAACACCACCCGCTTTCTTCCCTCTCTCTCCTCCCTTCTTCTTTCTCTGACATCAATGGCGCCCGGCTCCATGCTTGCAGTCAGGTCCTCTCTCTCTCTCTCTCTCTCTCTCTCAGTAGTTCAATCAAGAAATCTTGAAACTTTGGCATTTTTCTTTACTGGATGTTTGCTCAAATTGACATTGATCATCTTGGTTCTGGTTTTGGTGTTCTGTAATGAATTAAATAAGGCGCACATGTCATTTCACAGTATTCATGATCATTCCCTATGCAAAATGACTGCAAGAACAGTCATATAGCTTTATATGCCTAATGGAAGTTGACTCTGGGGGCTCCAATTTGGGGCTTGGAACTCCTGTTATACAATTCAATGATGGTCTTCTTGCATTTGATCATCATGGTGAAGAATTCTGATATGGAAAAAAATTGGAAATTCATTCAGCTCAAACTAAAGCTGATTGTATGTTGTTATAGTATAAGAGGAAGGTATGGCAGCCTAAAGGAGCACTCCAGGTCACTGCATCGAGCAATAAGAAGATCCTTATAATGGGAGGGACCCGTTTCATTGGTGTGTTTTTGTCAAGACTACTTGTCAAGGAAGGTCATCAGGTATCGGCAAGTTGTGTGCCATCCTTTCCTCGTTGTTTCTCGTGTCAGTCTTCCATGAACCTTGCTCTTTTCAAACACCTTTCAGTGCCTTCATTGCTTATCTTGCTATTTTGGTAGGTTACTTTGTTTACCAGAGGAAAAGCACCCATCACTCAACAATTGCCCGGTGAGTCGGAAAAGGACTACGCTGATTTTTCGTCTAAGGTAACTGTACTGGGCATAGTCAAGTGTTGCGGATAATTTATTTGACAAAGTCCTGCTTTAGAATGATTTGTACTATGCTTCTTTTATCTGATGCTAATTTTCTCTGTCAGATCCTGCATTTGAAAGGAGACAGAATGGATTTTGATTTTGTTAAATCTAGTCTTGCTGCAGAAGGCTTTGACGTTGTTTATGATATTAACGGTATGCAGCGATCTCTTGTCTCTCAATGCATTTGATAATCACATGATTTGATTGAGCTGGGACGCTCGTGATCCTGTGCTTTTAGGTATCATAAATGAATAACCATCTCCTCCAAAAAATGAATAAGATTTTTCTCACATTTACAGGACGAGAGGCGGATGAAGTCGCGCCAATATTGGATGCCCTGCCAAAACTAGAACAGTACTATCTCTCTTCCTCTCTTTGGTGTGATTGGATTTCGTTTCTTTCTATCATGTTACTCTAAACTTCCTAGAACTTATCAGATTCCTTTGAGCGATTGTCTTGCTCTTAGACTCAGGTTATTGTTTGTCCGACATCTAATTTTAACCACAGCATCATCATACAAAACTTTGTAAATTTTGTGATCTTGATGCTTATGAAATTCGGCGAATAGCTATAGGTTTGCTGGGCTCAAATCATAGGACAGAAATGCTACTCACCTTCCTTTTCACCTGCCCTTTGTCTCATGCAATCAACTGCTTATGAATGATTGCATGCTATGGAAATTTCCATATAATGTTTTCTGACAATTGCAGAATGTAATGACATATGAAGAAGCTTTTACTTATCTTCAGGTACATCTACTGCTCTTCGGCTGGTGTCTATCTAAAGTCTGATTATATGCCTCACTGTGAGGTATGTTCCTTAAGATACCATAGCTTCAAATACTCTCATGGCATGCGTAAATAATCGAGGTCTGACAGAAATTTGATGACTTCATTTTTCTTCTCCTTTCAAATCTCGGCTTATCTCTTGACATTATTTTTACACTCCTCTTCAAATTTCTTTTTGCACAATGGTAGGCAGATGCAGTCGATCCGAAGAGTAGGCACAAGGGTAAACTTGAAACCGAAAGCTTGTTGGCCTCAAGTGATGTCAACTGGACTTCACTGAGGGCAGTGTATATCTACGGGCCCTTGAACTACAACCCTGTTGAAGAGTGGTTCTTCCACCGTCTGAAAGCAGGCCGCCCCATTCCAATTCCCAACTCTGGAATGCAAATTACTCAGCTTGGCCACGTTAAGGTTGGTAGTTGTAACTTTTCTCTTTTGTCAGTCTCCAATAAACTTGTGACCGACCAACTATCTCCGAGTTCCCTCTGTATGATCCTCATTATAATAATTCTTTGAGCTAGTTAGAGCTGAATTAGATTTAGAAAAGATAACGAGAACATCTTCCTTCTATGAAATGAAAAGGAGAATGTGCACAAGTCGATTCTCCCATTTTAAAATACTGTATAGACTTTACTTGTGTGTTTACAAATGGAGAGATATAATGTGGTTGGGTTGTGAAAACAGGATCTGGCAACAGCATTTATTCAGGTTCTTGGTAATGAGAAAGCCAGCAGGCAAGTGTTTAACATCTCAGGAGAGAAGTACGTGACGTTCAATGGTCTAGCAAAAGCATGCGCTAAGGTACTTCTGGCTACCGCTCAAAGCCTAAAGGATTAGGAATTAGCTAGTGTCGGGCTCGAATTACCCATACATATTAACCTTCTGTAATGTTTTCTTCAGGCTGCTGGTTTTCCGGAGCCTGAAATCATCCACTACAATCCGAAGGAATTCGACTTTGGGAAAAAGAAGGCATTCCCATTCCGGGACCAGGTATACATGACAGAAAATCATGTGCTTCTTTTTATTTTTCTTGATGCAGAAAATGGAGTTGATACGTTCCTCGAGTAACTACAGATAGTGACTTATGACCACCTTCAAAACGGAACAAAATAACATGTTTACAGGAAATAGCACTTCACCAGAAGTGCATTCACTGCCACAGATCTGTGATCCCGCATAATCTCCTATGAACAAGGCCTTCATGCATGTTTTGAAGCTAAAACTCTTAAAAGAATCACCTGGACAGTTCCAGATGCATTGGTCATTCTCATTCATACTTCACATTAGCAGTAAGGCTAAAAACTCGAAATTCACTTCCAAGGAGAGCGGTTTTTCCCTCTCTCCAGATGTTATAGAGTTAATAGAACACATAAAATTCCTGCTAATTCAATCTCTTTAGGTTGCAATAGATAGTACATTTCCTCTAGAAACCTTTCAAGATACAACGCTATGTGCATTAATATGTGGCTCACATTTCAACAATGTGTGCAGCATTACTTTGCGTCAGTCGACAAAGCGAAGAGTGTGCTTGGGTGGAAACCTGAATTTGACCTGGTGGGAGGCCTTGCGGACTCCTACAACCTAGACTTTGGCCGAGGGACGTTCAGAAAAGAGGCCGACTTCACCACCGACGACATGATCCTCGGAAAGAGTCTCGTCCTTCAGACCTAGACAGATTCAAACCCTTTCCGACGCCGCCATACAGATTTCTCTTTCTTTCTGCTCTATGCTATTCTTTTTTCCTTTCACTAGGCCCTCCATGACTTCATGGTCTTAACTGCAAATTGAAAGCTTTCCTT